>CM062921.1:7142588-8342588 GCA_031878705.1 Tapirus indicus | reverse complement strand
AAGGATACACAGTTAAGGGGGTCTTTCTTGGGCTCCAAAGGTGCCATCAGAGCCAAGAGAACTTTTCCTGGCCCAGAATTCTGAGTCAAAGTGGGATGTGGGCATTGGCGATGGCGAGCATCTCCAGGCCTTCCCTGAGACAGCCACTCCGTGATGGGGTTAGAGGACTCCCACCCCCAACCCAGCACCCCAAACCCAGCACTCCTACCCCCAACCCAGCACCCCCTACCCCCAACCCAATACCCCCCAACCCAACACCCCCAACCCAGCACCCCCTACCCCCAACCCAGCACCTCCCCAACCCAGCGCCCCCTACCCCCAACCCAGCACCTCCCCAACCCAGCGCCCCCTACCCCCAACCCAGCACCTCCCCAACCCAGCACCCCCTACCCCCAACCCAGCACCCCAAACCCAGCACCCCTACCCCCAACCCAGCACCCCCTACCCCCAACCCAATACCCCCCAACCCAACACCCCCAACCCAGCACCTCCTACCCCCAACCCAGCACCTCCCCAACCCAGCGCCCCCTACCCCCAACCCAGCACCTCCCCAACCCAGCACCCCCTACCCCCAACCCAGCACCTCCCCAACCCAGCACCCCCTACCCCCAACCCAGCACCTCCCCAACCCAGCACCCCCTACCCCCAACCCAGCACCTCCCCAACCCAGCACCCCCTACCCCCAACCCAATACCCCCCAACCCAGCACCCCCTACCCCCAACCCAGCACACCCCCAACTCAGCACCCCACAACCCCAACCCAGCACCCCCTACCCCCAACCCAATACCCCCCAACCCAGCACTGCCTCCCCATGTTGGGATGGGGACTTGTCAGCCCCAAGCAGGAGCTGCAAGAGGGCAGGGTAGTGTCTGTCCCGTCTGCCCAGGGCTCCCCCATGTCTACACAGTGGGCCTGTCCCACGGGAGGCACCCAGTGACACTCAGCTGAGAGAAGCAGGCAGACCCTAGACCTGGAGACAGTGGGTCCGAGGCCCAGCACTGCCACCTACCTGCTGTGGGACCAAGAGGATTTACAGCCCTGTCTGACCCTGCTCCTCGTCCCCAGAACAGAGGCCAGATCATAATCCTGCACAAGCTGGGGGCAGGATGGGTTTGTAGCTTTGACTGTGCCCCATAACGTCAGGGGAGACACTGATTTCGGTAAACGCCCACCTCTTGGCAGGAAACAGGATCCCTGTCCCAGAGAGAAAAGATGTCTCCCAACTGAGGCCCAGGACCACCGTTCTCTGGTGACGTTTCCGCCATGCCTGCGGGTGGGCCATTCCCATCTCCATGGTCTCTGGGCGGGGAGCACAGAGCACAGAGCAAGGGGGGCTGCATTCAGTGCTGTTTCGAGGTCCGGGCTGGTTAATTAGAGGGGAGGTGGGGCAGGAGGGATGGCTGCCAGCACCTGCCCGTCCCCAAGCACCCTGTGAGTGTCCTGGAGTGCAAGCGTGTCCTGGGTGTCCAGTTGGGTCCGGCCTTACAGGGAGAAAAGACGAAACCCTGCTGTGCAGAGGGAAGGTCCGTGCAGAGTTGTGAAGAAGATGAATTCGGCCACCACAGATGACAGAGGCCACTTAGGCCACCACAGCACGGGGCGGGGGCTCCTGATGGTGGAGCAGAGCTGGGGGGCTTCATTCACAGGCCCAGGGCCCGGGGTGCAAGGGCAGAGTCCATACCACCCCCCAGTGGAAGAGGTGGGAAGGCAGGGCTCCTGAGGACTGGTGGCCTGACCCCCACCCCTGCTGCCCCAGGGATCTCTGGGAAGCTGGGGCTTCAAGCATCACAGGTGGAGAACGCTAGGTCTAGGAGAAAGTCTAGTGTGGAAACTGAGGCCCAGAGAGGGAAACAGACTTGCCCAAGACCACACAGCCAGTGGCTGGCATTGTGCTGCCTCCCTCGTTTTATAGGAAACTGAGTGGAAAGTGTGGCCTTATCCCAGGGCAGGCGGCTCTTTCTTCCTGCAGGACAGCCATCAGGGTCTGCATGGGGGAGTGATGTGGTGCTCAGCCAGTGCTGCCCATTAGAATCACCTGGGGAAATTGGACTACCCAGTCCCCAGGCCATACCTCAGACCAACTAAGTGAAAATCTCTGGGGTGGCATTCAGGCATCAGCATTTCTAATTGATCTTTTCAAAGAACCAATTCTTTGTCTCAGTGATTTTCTCTATTGTTTTTCTGTTTTCAGTTTTGATGTTTTCTGCTCTGATCATTCTTATTTCCTTCCTCTGCTTGCCTGGGTTTATTTTGCTCTTCTTTTTCTAGTTTCTTAAGGTGGGAGCTTGATGATGGATTTGAGACCTTTCCTCCCAAAATAAGCAGTTAGTGCTATAAATTTCCCTCTGGGTCCTGCTTTGGCTGCACCCCACAGCTTTGATACCAGGCATGTCATTCTTCTAAGCTTCTGATGAGCAGCCAGATTTGAGAACCAGCATTTTCACCTCACATCTGATCTCGGGCCTGTAGAAATGGAGCTGGCAGCATTTCCCAGTCCACGTCCTGTGGTCCTAAGGAGGAAATTAGGCTTTTCCTGCTGAAGAACCTTGTTGAGGGACAATTGAAGACACCAGCAGGGCCATCTGCTCTGCTCCCTCCTTTCCCCACCACGTAACACACACTGGACAAGTTAATTCTCAAGTTAGTGTGGAAAAATAAGCAAGTAAATAGTCAGGAAACCTCAGGGGGCCATGAGGGAGATGGGCCCTCTCACGTTAACAGTGTAAATCCTCAGTTGCTGGAACAGTGTGGTCCTGGCACACGCCTGGGCCAGGGGACCAGTGAGGGATGGCATTCCTGTATGTGCCAGGCCCTGTGTCCAGCGTCTGGTGCCCAGGAAGGAATAGCATCACAGATGCATCTGGGGCCCTGCTTCCCACAGGACCCTCAACCCCCACAGCACTAGGAGGAGGCAGGTCCTATTACCCTCTTCCCTCCTGTCACCAGGCTGGCCTGCTGGTCCTTGATCCCGGCATACCTGACCCCATAAATACACTGAAACTGGGGCTCGAGTCCCGAAGGTCACTGGAGGGGACTGAGGCTGAGAGGGTTGGGGGAAGATGAGTCACTGGGGTGTTCCCCGAAAGTGGGGAAAGCCGCAGCCTCAGAATCCTGAGCCTAAACCACTGAACGGCCAGTTCCCCCCTCCGGTCCTCAGTTTCCCCATCTGTGAAGAGGACAGTGCCCCCTGAGGATCACTGAGCAAAAGCATCTGAGGGCCGCCACCATCCCCACCCGCAGCTGGCAGGCGGATGGGAGCCTGCTGGAGCTGCTGCCAGGGCTCTCCAGAGCCACAGGGCAGGTTTGTTTGGGGCCAGTTTATGGCTTCCCAGTGAATCGTGGGACAAGACCTGGGTCTGAGGAAAATCAAAGCAGTGTTGAGAAAATGTTCTGGAGGAGCAGCTCGTCTTCCTGGGCTGGAGATGAAACTAAAGAAAACAAGATTCCATCTAGGAATCGTCCAGGGTGAGGCAGCCCGCCAGAAGCCAGGGCAGCTTGGATGGGGTCCCTGCACGCACAATCGGCCCAGTGTGGGGCACGCCGCCCCGGCAGGCTGGCGTCCCTGAAGGCCGGAATGAATGGGCCCCTCACTGGGCAGCTTTGACCATTTACGAGGTGCCGTCTGGACTGTGATGAATGAGGTGGCGTCCGTCAGCTTTTCGGGGAACCCGGCCGGGGTGGAAGATTCTAAGTAAATACAGGAGGGAGGGGTGTAGGCCTCCCCCCTGGTTCACTCCAAGCCCTCGGTTTCTGTGCCTCAGTTTCCCCATCTGTATAGAGGAACTGATGAGGAGTGCCCACTTCCCCACCCCAGCCCCCATGCTGTAAGTACAGGCAGGAGAGAGTCCTGGGGAAAAGGGAGCCCGGGGGCCCCCTCTGCTCCAGGCTCTGCCCCAGCCTCTGCCCCACAGGTGGCAGGCAGACACCTTTTGCGCAGAGCCAGGCTCAGCCCTCTGAAAGGACATGGAGTCTTCCTGTGTTGAGTGCCACCTTGCTGGGCTGCCTTGGGCTGGTGTCTGCCCCTCCATGAGGCCCGGTTTCCTCACCTGAGTAATGAGGGGTCCCTCTAGCTCTTAGGTTTGGGGGCTCATTTGCCTTGTTTGGGGGCTTGTTTCATCCAGTGGGTACAGAGAAGGGGGCAGCATTGGAGCCAGCCCGGTGTCTGAGTCCCAGCCCCGCCACGTGCCGGCCACATAACCTGATGCAAAGCCCTTACTCCCGTGTCCTCCTCCCTGGGGTGAGATGTGAGGTCTTCTCCAGGTGTATAGGAATGAGCTGCCACTGTGGACATGCTGGCAGCCCCCAGGGCTCTCTGTCCCGAGGGTGGTGGGTCAGAGGGAGGGGGAGGCCGTCCCAGAGGCAGGGGTGCCGCAGAAGAGACCCCCCTGCAGGCCCGTCCTCGTGAATCAGGTGTCAGTTTCAAAAGAATGAGGAGCCCCTTTGAAACCATTTCCTGGGACCATGTGGTCCTATTCGTCCTGCCTGGGATCTCGTCTCTCGTCTGCGAGGCCGCTAGCACTGCTGCCCCATCGCATCCTGAGTGCTCGTGCTAACTACCTCTGGTCAGCCGCCCGGGCTGACCGTGAGCCCACCCACCCCAGGTGCTCAGTGCCTGCTGTCTTAGTCAGGCCTCGGGTCTCTGCGCCTCACCAGGGGGCTTACCTGCTCAGGTCGGGTTTGGACCCGGGCCGCACGAGTCCAGAGCCTGTGTGTGAAATGCCACATCTGGGCCCTCCCTGCACGGCTGCGCCGACCTCCAGGAGGGGCCGACCCCCCTTTGCACATGAGGAGCTCAGGCTCCGAGCTGAGGGGTGGGTGGGAGCCAGGCCAGCAGCGCCCTGCTCCCCGCCTGGCACAGAGTGTCCTTCCCTGGCTCTGGGATGGAAGCTGACGTCGGGAGCTGGTCAGGAGCGAGCTGGATGCCGTTTCTTCTACCCCATGAGCGCCGGAGGCCCCTGATTATGGTTAGTAAGTGACAGGCGATTAACTCGGGACCCTCGTGACGGAGCACTTTAGTGCTCAGCGCCACACATTAAAATGTTTCATTTACCATCTCATTGAGTGGGGCCTGGCTGCCTCTTTATTATGGAAGCGTCCTCCGTGTGAGGGCCTTGGGCCCCTTTGCCATCACATTGGCCTTTGGGGGGACTTGTCGAGCACACGGGGCCTGCACTGTGGGCGGATCGGCTCGGCCCCTTTTCCTCCGTGCGGGACCTGATCTGGGCTGGGTGAATGAGGGGGGCGCACAGCAGGCTGCCAGGGAGGGGCATGATTGTCACCCCCCCCCCCCGGAGGCACCCTCAGAGACTTGTTATGTGCAGGATTGGAACTGAGCAAAGAATCCCTGCATGGGGCTCGTTAAACACAGGCTCTAAAACTCCACTTGGCTCCCGGGACCTTCGCCGGCTTGTCTGTGCTGCACCGGCCCCCTGTGCCCACCTCCCCCGGACCATCTGTCCAGGGCCAGCGTCTGCCTCTGTCTCCTGTCAGCCCCTGAGGGGGGACATCCACCCTCAGATGGGAGAAGGGAGTAGGAGAGCCAGGAGGGTTAGCTGGAGCCCCCTGGCTTTCTGAGTGGAGACTCGGAAGTCCAGAGAGGAGAAGGGACTTGTGTGAACAAGGGGTGGCTGGGCGGGAACTCAGGAGCAAGTGGGAGCTAGTTTAGAAAAACCTCAGCTGAACAACCCAGTGACCCGCTTGCAGTGCCAGGCTTTGGGAAGTCAGGGGAGTGGGTCGAGCCAGTCTTGGAGCCATGCAACAGGCACGTTGGAGTGAGAGGGCCAGGGGTCTGCTTGTTTGGGAAGAACTTCTGAGCTTCTGCAGAGCACCTGCTGGAGCCTCACCTGCATTAGGCCACACATGCCCTCACCTAGGGCAGGGACAAGACCCACCTTCCTGTCTGTGCTGCTAGGAAAGTTGTCCCTCCTGAACAATGTGTTTTGGTGTCACCCACAGTGTTTCCCTCTTTGCTTTGGCTGCCAGGGAACGCAAAGCTACATTTTTTTTGCTCAGATTCCCAGGGCTGTGGTACAGGTATTTCCCCTCTTCCTCACCGTGCTTTCTGGGCCATCTCTCTAACTTCCTCTGGTTCTGTCCTAGTATAAACATCACTGTGTGGCTTTCTAGGGACACACACAAAAAAACACCTCTTCATTTCATCCGTGTTGTTCTCTGTAACAGGAGCCTGTTCTTTTTCATTGCTGTGTGTCGTTTCATTGTATGTCTAGACCACAATTTATTTATTCATGCTGCTGTTGATGGACACTTGGGTGGTTTCCAGGTCGGGGTCATTATGAGCAGAGCTGACGGAAGGGTCCTGTCCACGTCTCTCGGTGGACGTAGCCTCATTTCTCTCGGGCACACACCCAGGATGGAATCGCTGGGGCACGCGTGTTCGTGTGTTCAGCGTTCGGAGAGCTCTGCCTGACGTTCTTCCAGAGCGCTGACCCATCTCGCCCTCCCACCAGCCGTGTGTGCGGAGCCCCGTTGCTCGTCCTCCAGCACTCCTGGTTTTCCCTCTGGCCATTCTGGTGGGGGTGGTGCTCAATCTGTGTGTCCCTGATGGCTGGTGACGAGCACCTGTCCGCATGCATAGTGGCCACTTGGACCTCCTGGTTTGTGCTAATTTTAACCCTTTTCAAGTGGAACACGCACAAAGTAGATAAAGGCTGGTGGAGTGAAGTCCCGTGTGAACTCCTGGATGGCCACGGGGTTGATGACACTGCGTTTCTCAGCTCAGGCTGCACTCTCCATGGAATGAGAGCTTCCCGTGTTGGACCCTAAACACCACCCAGGGCGGGGTGGCCTGGCCCATCGGCAGTGGGCACCCTGCCTTAGGAGACCTTCCTCCTGAGCTCGCAGACGGACAGAGGTGCTGGGGGGAGCCCTGCTCTGCCCCCTGAGTTCTGGGCAAGTTCCTCAGCCGTCCCGAACCTCTGGTTCCTTACCTGTCAAGGCGGAGTATGGGTGCCACCTCCCAGGACAGCTTGAGAAGGCGCCAGCCTGGCCCCCTGCCCATAATGACCCACGTCATCAACAGGATCCCCTGGTGCAGCCCCCTGGGTCTGCACATGGTGGAGACAACACCAGGCCTTCCATGAGTTGGGCTGTTCCACCCCCACCACCCCCAGGACTAGAAGAGGCACCACCCCACGCCCTCCCTCTCTCCTGGGCCACCTCATGAGAACTTAGAGTTTGGGGGTGCAAGCCCAGGGCCAGCTGGGCTAACCTCAGGTGATCTAGCCTCAGAAGGAGGGGGGGTGGTGTTACTGGGGGAGGCCGGGAGTGAGCCCCACCCTGTGCCTCTGTGGGCCTGGGTGGGGGCGCATGCAGACTTCTCGGGGGATTTGGCAGTTGGAGAGCACATTGCAAGGGGCTGGGCCAGCTTGTTTTAATCTAAACACACACCAGGTGTTCAGCATGTTTTTATCAAAATATTCTGAACAGCTGTCAGGGGCTCCTCCCCTGCGAGGCCAGATGCCCAGCCCCCGGCAGGCCTGCCCCTCTGCCAAAGCCACCTTTCAGGTGGGCCCCTGCCACGGCCTGCTGGCCCAGCCCGCCTGGTCCCAGTGGGGTCGGGACCGTGCTCCAAGTGCTTCCAGCCCTGTGCGGGAGGCAGCAGACCTCCCAGCTGGCTCTGTGGCCCTGGGCAGGGCGCTTACCCTCTCTGACCCTCTGTTTTGTCAGCCGTAAGGTGGGGGCAGGAGCACCTACCTCCTGCGCTGCCGCAAAAACCAGAGGAGGGTTTTCACCAGGTCCCCGGAGGGAGAGCGCTCTCGGTGACCGTCACTGTTATGAATAATATTATGAGCAGAGCATCCTGTCGGCTTGGAGAAGTGGGCCCTGAGGGCAGGCGTGGGGGGCAGGCTGGGTCAGAACCCCCAGTGGTGCCCCTTCTCTCAGAGGAGTCCTAGTGGCCCCATGCCACCGGTCCCTGGGCACAGCCACACGGGCGTCTCTGCAGGTCTGGCATTGGCCACCGCCTGGCTTTCTCATCACTGCCGAGCAGGAAGGAGGCGCTCGTCCCTGGTGGCCTGGCTGGCTTCTGCCGAGAGTCCCTTGGGGAAGCCCCACTGAGGTGTTTGGCCCCCAGGACCTGCCACCGTCTCCAAAGCTGGCGTCTGCTCTCCAGACACCAAGCCCAAGGTGAGCTTCCCGTGAGGAGCTGTGGACCTTGCCCTTCCCCTCTGGCCAAAGCAGGCCCATGAGTTTCTTCACCTCCCCCCCCAGTCCAGCCCCTGTCATCCGTCCATCCACCCAGATCGTGCATCTGCAGGGGCCACACCCTTGCCGGCTGCATCCTCTCACTGACTCTCCACTGAGCCCTGAGAGGGCGTCTTCTCAGCCCCACTTATAGAGGAGACAATCGAGACTCCAAGGGTAAATGTTTGCTCAAGGTCACACATCAGTCAGGGCCAGCCCCGTCCAAACCCGTGGCTCAGGCCTCCTCTGCCAAGCCCAGCGGGCCAAACTAGAGGGAGGCCACACACACTCTGCCGGGCAGCCCCCCGCCCCTAGCTGGCCCAGGTGTGGGAGGTTCGAGTCCTGCGTGTAGTTGTAATTAGGGAGCTCTAGGGTCAGGCCTGAAATGCTTTCTGGGAACAAAAAGGGGGAAGAAAAGAGAAACCACCCTTGCTGTTTGGACAACCTGTGAGAGTGACAGGTATGATGGCTGACTGCTCTGGCCTGACTTGGGGTGCCCCGGGGTTGCCCTGCCTCCCAGGAGGAGGAGCTCTGTCTGCTTGTGGACAGAGCCGCTCACTCTGGGGTGCTCTTCCCATGACCCTGTCGGGCCCCCATTCTGGAAGGTCCCAACTGGATTCCCTGGGCCTGCGTCCCAGAGGCCTTACGGGTGTTCATTCATTCATTCATTTGTTCATTCAGGGGGTAGAATGGGTCCTGGAGACCATAGGGTTGGGGGGCCTCTCTGAGTCGGGCCTTGCAGAGGGAAGTAGGCACAAGAGGATGTTCTGGGCCATGGTGTGGACAGTTTGGGGCATGTGACAGGATGAACACCAGAGCTGGGGAGTTATAGGGGAGAGAAGGGCCGGCTGGCGGGCTCTGGGGCAACCTCATGGGCCACTGTGGGGAGACTGGACTTGGTCTTGGTGGTGGGGAACCGCAGGGTGACGGTGCCTGCATAGACCTCTTGGACCCCTGCCGCTGTTCATATGCAGCCCCAGCATCCACGCGCTTCTGCTTCCAACCCCAGCGCCTGTGGCTCTGCTCAGAACCCTGCCCTCGCTGCTGGAGCCTGCTCAGCCTTCAGGCGCAGAGAGCTGTGGGCCTGGGGGCAAGGGGAGCTTGCTTCCTAGGGCTAAGTCAGACTGGGAGTCGGCCCTGGGGTGGGTGGCATTCTCATAGCTCTGACAGCCTGGGTTGGGGAGGAGAGGGCGTTTCATCCTGGGAAGTGGTCCTCCAGAAGGAAATTCTCTGTGGCCTGGCACTGCCACCCCAACTGAGAGCCCAGGTGCGTGGGAACTCAGCAGTGGGGCCTCCCCAAGGAGGTGAGGAATTCAGAGCATATGTGGCCCGTGTGCTGGGGCCTGGGCTCTAGGGAGGACCAGGAGGGTGAGGCCAGGCCAGGGCTCCAAGGCCCCGAGCCTCAGACACCTGCCCTTCTGCCCGTCCGTCGCCCCTCAGCTGTGGGGACTGACTGGCCCCCACGCCTAGTCCTCTAGGGAGCCAGATGCCTGGCGAGGACACAGCCCCCGGACGGTCAGAAGGAAGGAGGCCACTCGCTCACCTGCTCAGCATTGGCTAACTGTTCCTATCTCTCCCAGGAGCCCAGGCCGTGTGCGGGGAGCATGAGGCCACCACAGGGGTGCCCCTGACTGCAGGGAGTGCACAGTCTGGAGGGGCATGACACAGGTAACCAGACAAGTGCAGTAGAGTGACAGGTGCTTCGAAGGGGTCAACACAGGTGCCATGGAGCACAGAGTGGGCACCTAACCAAGGTGAGGGCTGGGGGAAGGGCTCAGGGAAGGCTTCCTGGAGGAAGTGACTTGTTCCTTGGGAAAAGAGTCCCCGATAGCCAACGCTTTAGGGCAGGGCAGCAAATTCAGATACCTGCAGGGACAGGCAGGAAATGCAGTGGAGGGAACCAGGCCTGGTCTAAGAATAGGGAGACGAGAGAGAATGGTGGGGAGTGTGGCAAACTAGCAGCTGCTTGCCCCATTCAGAAGACCAGCTGCCACACCACATCAGCTCAGTTTTCCCTGGGGAATGCTGGCCCATGGTCACTGGATCTTCTAGATTTTCAAAAGAAGCCAGATTTCCAGCTTCTATTCTTTTTTTTTTTTTTTTTTTTTTGATGAGGAAGACCAGCCCTGAGCTAACATCCGTTGCTAATCTCCTCTTTTTGCCGAGGAAGACTGGCCCTGGGCTAACATCCGTGCCCATCTTCCTCTGCTTCATATGGGACGCCACCACAGCTTGGCCGACAAGCAGTGCGTCGGCGGGTGCCTGGGATCCGAACCAGCAAACCCTGGGCTGCCAAAGCGCGAACTAAACCACTGCGCCACCGGGCGGCCCCCCAGCTTCTATTCTTGAAAAACTACGTGAGCGCAATCACACATGTCCAAGGCCCACCGGTCTGTGACTCTGACCTCACTGTACGTGTGAATCGGCCAAAGGCTGGGGCAGGGTCTCTAGCAGGGTTGAGGGTTCAAGGGACCTCATTTGTCGGTGTGAGGGGGTCTCAAGGACACACCGACCCCTTGTTTTTGGGTGTCCCGCCTCTGTTCTCAGCACCCCCAGGTGCCTGCAGCTGATGGGCAGCGAGAACCACGCAGGAAACAGCTGGCGCCGGGGGTCGGTTCTGGTTGACAGGGTGCCACCAGGCCGAAACTCACTGTAAACAAGCCCGTTTCCTCCCTGTGGACAGAGTGGCCCCGAGGGTGGGTGCCGGTGGCCACGGGGAAGTCCCGCCGTAGCTGGGCTCGGGCCCCACTCGCCCCTGCGCAGGCCTGGCCCCGGTGCTGGTGACCGCGAGGCCCGGATAAGGAGTCCCAGCGGCTCTGTGGTTCTGCCCAGGTGGCCCAGCTTCAGTGGGAATTGTGCCTTTTCTTTCACTTTCCTCGTCCACAGTGAGGACCGTGCTGTCCTCACTGTGTTTGCTGAAGCTGGCGGTCACTCCCCAGGGCCTGCCTCTGTCCTGGAGCTGCTCCGGAGGTGGGGGCACCGCTGCCCACAGCCCTCTCGGTCCGACTGGAGGGCGACCAGCCCATCAGTGGTTCCCAGATGCAGACTGTGTCATGGCGCCGAGGGAAGCGGTGCTAAAATGAGGCAGATTTAAATTTTCCTGGAAGCCAGACATGCGGAGTCGAGGTCCCAGCTCAGCCATGTGCTACCTGTGACTTTGGGCAGGTTCCTCCCCTCTTGCATGTGTGTCGTCATCTCTAGAACGGGCCAGTCATGCCCACATCATGGGGTGTTGCTCAGGGTACAAGGGAAATGCTCCTCAGAGCCCCCCACAGCAGAGTCGTCCCCTGGTCCTTGTGGGGCAGCGTCTGCTGTCCATCCACCCCCCAAGCCAAGCGAGCTTCGCCTGCATCCCGGACCTGCCTGCTGGCTGGGTGGGAACTCTAGTCTGTGGCAAGACCTGTCCCCTGCCTCAGAGCCCCCGGGACTGGTCCAGCAAGTGCCTTCTGCAGGGAGAAACCCCTGGTCCTTCCCAGCTGGAGGACGGGTCAGCCAGGCTGGGGTTCTGGGCCCTGGAGCGCCACCCTCCTACAGTCCTGCCCCTCACCCCCGCTCATCACCATGTCCAGATGAGGTCAGGCCACCAGGAGATCGGAGGGGCCGCTGAGGCCATGAGGCAGAAAATACAGACAATGTGACCGTCCCCTCTGGGGATACCCCAGCCCCCAGTGCACATGAGGAAGGGTGTGTCTCCCAGCTGGTGGGCACAGGACCCTACCCCACCTTTAGCTCCTCTGACAAGCAGAGGCGGGAGGGGTGGGGGGAGGCAGCCAACCTGCGATGCCCCTGCCTCTCCCATGGATGTCAGGCTCCAAGGGGCCTGGCTCCCCTGAAGTGCCGGGAGGGTGATGCGAGGGGATTCGGGCTGGCACTCACCAGGGCGCACCTCTGCTTTCTCGTTTGCACAGAGACTCTGTAAGGGGTGCTCTTGGGGAGGGTTACCCCACCCCCCTCCCCATCCCTGCTTGTTACAGATGAGTAGCCAGCCAGACTGATGGGGGAGGCTCAGGCGCCTGCCAGGAAAGGGAGCTCTAGGGCGTGGCGCCCTCCCCAAGCAGAGCTCTGATCCCAAGGGAGGTCCCAGCCAGCAAAAGTGTGTCCCCGTTCCCTTTCCTGGCCAGGGAGCCATGGGCCTCCAAGGGGCTGGGCCAAGGAATCTTTTAGGCCTGGGGGTTTCATTTTGATATTTTCCCCCCACGTGATTTTAAAGCACCCAAGAAGGCCCGGTCTGTGTGAGCTGGTTGGGTGGGGGGAGGGTAGGTCTCTGCCATCCGTGGCAGGAGGTGCCCCGGGCTGCAGGGTCCCCAGGTAGGGCTCAGGGACTCTAGGCTGGTTTGTGCCAGGTCTCAGGCAGAGGCTGGGCCCAGGCAGGTGGGACCAAGGACGGGTGGTGGGGGACACTGGGGCCAGGGGGGCCAAGGACCTGGTGGTTGGGGCTGGGAGACACAGGCCTGAGGGCTGAGCCGATCTCTGAGTGAGGACAGGAATCTGAGGCTGGAGCCGATGACCAGGCCCCAACTAAGGCATCCAGGCAGGATGGCACAGGGCCTGGGTTCCTGTTTCCATGGTGACCTGCAGGGACCAGGTCAGAGTGCCCTTGTGAAGCAGGGGTTCAGCAGACCTTGGCTGGATGGAGGCCCAGGCTCTGTGGGGAGAAGATCTTGCCTAGGTTTCTCCGTAAGCAGCAGGACCCTGTGTTTTCCCAGAGGCGTCTGGGGTGCCTTCCTTAGTCTGGGCCTGCCGCACCTCCAGAACCAAGTCCCGCATTGGCCCCATGGACAGAGGGGGAGAAGCAGCCCATCTGAGATCTGTGGCCAACTCCACTCTCCCGGCCACGGCACTACAAGGTCACTGACCCACAGGCACCTGCCAGCAGCCAGCCCAGGTCAGGGGGTCGCTGGCTGCCCCACTGGGCCCCAGCAGGCTGCCATCTTGACAGTGGGTGTCCTGGGTCAGCAGGTGGACGGCAGGAAGCCTGTGGCACAGGCCTCATGTTTGGGCCCCGGCCAGTGGCAGAAAAGCATGCTCGAGGGCGGGTGAGGTGGGTCTCCCCACGTGTCCTGGCGTTTGCAGGAGCCCACGCTCTGGCCGTACCCTGGGGCTCAGATGAAAGGACGCACTTAGCCCAGCCTCATCACCTCCGGCTCCATGAATCGACGCCCTCTGTCCTTTTCCTCCAGCTTTGTCAGCACAGCCCAGAGTTGGCATCCGCCTCTCACTGGCATCACTCCCCCCACCCCCAACCCGTGCCAGTGCCCAGGTCCCTGCATTCACTTGGCTGGGTTGCAGCCGGCCCTTCCAAAACAGTGGGGGACAAGGGCATGTGCCCCTCCCTGTGCAGGCAAGGCTGTGGCCTCCAGGCTCGGAATTTCTGTCCGCCCCTGCCCTGGAGCAGACCAGGGTGGGTGGGCAGCACTGGGCCCTCAAGAACTCCTCAGGGAGAGGCTGCACCTGTGTCCCCTCGGTCCCCAGAGCCAGGGAGGAGGCTCTGGCCCCAGGTGGGCCCGGGGGAAGGAGGCAGGCATGGAGATGGTCCTTGCTGGGCTCCTCTGCTGGGGAGTCTGGCCACCATTTTCCTTCGCCAGTACAAAGACCATCCCTGGGAAACTGTCCAGGCTGCCTCACAGATCGGCCTTGTTCTCTGCCTCTGCCTCTGTTCCCTCCTTCCCTTGGCTCACAGGGTGCGAGGGGGAGGAATGGCTAATGACAGGCGACACCCTGCCCTGGTGGGGGCCTTTCTTCATTCACTCAACAGTGGACACTTCTTGGGTGCCTGCTCTGGGCCAGGGCTGTGTAGGCAACCACCAAGGACAGGAGGCCTGGCCCTTCCCTCTAAGCAGCCCAGGTCAGCAGGGCACCAAAAGGTGCCCAGCCAGAATGGCACAGGGGAGTTGGGGGGAACAAGTCCTATGTGCTCAGAAAAGAGAGCAACTCGCCCTGTGGGATGGAGCGTAGAGTTGGAGATGGGAACAAGTGGGTGAGGTCTTGAAGGGTGAGTAGGAGTTTGCAGGTGGAGCAGGACCTAGTGATCATGCCATTCCAGGACATAGCACGACAGCAGTGTGTGAGAGCAGGGAACGTCTGAAGGCCAGCGGGCCCTGGACGCTGGGTGGCTGGCGTGTGGAAGGAGGGCACCCAGTTAGGATGGACTCCTCTGCTGAGGAGCTGGGCTGTGACGTGGGCAACAGGGAACTGCAACAGTTTACACAGGGAGAGTGGGAGCTGCAGGACGGGGAGGGAGGAGCTGGTGGGGGGAAGGGAAGGGACAGGCTTGAGCAGAAGACCCTGCCGCACCCTCCCAAAAGGGGCCCAGCTTGGCAGGGGGTGGGGGGCAGCGGGGTGGAAGCCGTGCTGGCTCCTGGCAGACCTCCTGGTCCTGCCGCCACGTGACACAGCCCCGCGCCTCCACTTCCAACTCCAAAACTGGGGCAGCAGGACCACGCGCAGCTGCTGTGTGAGGAGGGCCCACCCACGAGATGCCGGGACGCCCCGCACAGGAGCGGGGGGATTAGGGGACCCCGCTGGCCCCTCTGTGGGGCCACCACCCGTGAATCTGCCTCCGCCTCCACTTTGGGCCAGGACCCGAGCCGCCTAGTTAGGAAGACGTCCTCAAGGACCGTGTTTGATGTTGCAGGAGACTGGCAGTGAGGGCAATGGATTGGGGTGCGGCCTAATGTCCATTTTTCTGGAAGTTTCCTTGACGCCTCAGGTCTCCCATAAAGTTTTTCAGACCCCTCCTCCTGTGAGCCCCAGGAGGACAGAGGGCAGGACGGGAGGAGGCCCACGCCAGCACTGGCTCGAGAGTCCCCCGATGCAGGCGAAATGCCACACCTTGCTTCTCGCTCAGAGTGGCCCTGAGAGCCAGGTCATATGCCCACCTGACAGATGAGGAAACTGAGGCTCAGGGAGGTGAAGAGACAGCTCATGGCGGGCAGAGCAGGGGACACACCCTGTATGGGCCTGGGCTGGGCCTGGGGCAGGGGAGGGTCAGTCCTGTGACCCGCCACAGGGAGCCCGTAAGGTGCAGGGAAAGGGGCCTTCCCCTGAGTCACAGCGGGGTGGGGGGTCAGGGCACACGTGGCCTGGAACAGGGCCACCAAGGCAGCCCTGGCCCCCTCAGGGGCATGGCCAGGTGCTGCCCACTCTCTGCCAGGAGACTCTGGTGTCTGTCCCCCCACGCACACTCTGTGTGCTCTCTCTCTGTCTCTGTCTCCGCTGTTTCTCTGTCCCTTTCTACCCGTCTCTCTTTCTCGCCTCCTTCCCTCCATCCCTCTCTCTGTCTCTGTCTCTCTCTGTCCACAACCCCCTGCCACGTGTGTCTCTCTGTCCCCCGCTCTCTCCCACCTTCTTTTCTGTGTTCTCCCCCTCTCTGCCTGTCTCTTTGACTCGGTTTCTCTTCCCACCCTCTGTCTCTCTCTGTTGCTGCCTTCCTGTCCCTGCCTCTCCTGCCTCCCTTCTCTCTCTTCATCTGTGCGCATCTGTATCTCTGCCTGTCTCTTCCCTGCACTTCCCCCACTCCCATCTCCCCTTCTTCCCACCACGTCCTGCTCTGTCCTGGCAGGGCCTGCTGAAGGCCAGCGGTGTCCCTTGGCCCCTTTCTCCATCACCCTCTCTGCTCAGTTCCCAAGGGACACATCTTTGCTGGGTTTCTTGGTTCGGCTTCCGCAGTGTGAGGGCTTTGAGGCCCCGTGGGTCGTAGGTCACTGGCCAGCGTGGAGTGGGGTCCTTCCTGCCCAGTCCGTTAGGCCAAGCTTAGCTGTTCAAGGGCCTCAGGGCGGGCAGGCCCAGAAAGAGTCCCCTCCACATACCCAGCTCCTAGAGAGCCCCAGCCCACGGCAGCGTCACGTAATGAAGACATAAAAGTCCACGATTTCCTCTGTGTGTTGGCAAACACTGCCGGCTGCTAATGCAATCCTTTCTTTTAATGGATTCTTGAATTTAGATGATATGCAATTAAACATAATTAGCCATGTATGCCATTCGGCTAGGTACCGTATGCCGCGGGGCCGGCTAGAATCTCATTACAAAGCATTTCCTTTTATGGACAGATTTCTTGTTCCCTGTCGAGGTTGAGTTCATTTGACTGGACAGTAAACCTGGCCTGAGGGTGTAGTAAAGGTGTCTGAGGAGGGGACCTGGGCCAGCTGTCTGGGGACCTGGATGATGAATCGGGGAGGGGTTGTTTGCTGAGAAAAGTTCTGTTCTGCTCTGAGCAGCCACACTGACCGCACTGTGGTGGAGAGAAAAGTTGGGAATCTGACGGGAACTGGTGGGAAGAGGCCTAGAGCAGGGGCACGGGGCATCAGCGCCTGGCAGGCGCGGCCTGAAGCCTGCCCGGCCGTCCCACTGCCCCCGACAGCCCCCTCAGAAGTGGGGACTGGAGCACCCCCACACACGTCGCTGAGCAGGGCTTTGGGGCCGCCCTCGGGCCCCAGGGGTAGCTGAGGGATGCCCGAAAGGGCACGTTCAGGGCAATGCAGGACTCGAGTCTTGTGCACACAGGCCGAGCAAGAGGCGAGACCAGGGGTCAGGAGCAGGAGCCCAGGCCGCAGTGCTGGAGCCAGCCTGCTGGCCACTTCCTTGGACACTCCGGGCTTTTGGGATGTTCCCCTAAGGTCCTGGTCCCAGCCTGCCTGCCCATCCCGCTCTAGTGCCCGTGGTTCCACACGACCCTTGCACACACACTCTGTCTTCCCTGTGCCTCATATACTGATGTGTATCAGTCCGTCCCATCTGTCTGTCCCCCCACCAGCCTATGTGCCCAGCCCTGGCACACGGTGCGCTCCCCGACAGCTTGCTGACTTCTCAGTGGTCACAGGAAGGGTCTGGAACCCCCATGCCAGGCCTGTTCCCCAGCCTCCCGTGTCACCCCTGCACCCCTCACAAGAGCCCATGCGTGTGTCCTGTCATCACCTTCGTTTGGAGACAGGGACACCAAGGCACAGAGGCCTACGGCACTTGCCCAAGGTCCCATGGTGGGTATGGGTGTAGCCATGCGAATCCTCAGGGCATAAATGAGGAAAACTGAGGCAGAGGGACTGTTTGCCAGGGGGTGGGTTTACTGCCCGTTCAGGTGCTCCATCTCTCAGAGGTCTCCTCCCGCCCACCCGCCCACCCACCTTGCTGTGCCCGGCCTAGGCTGGCCCAGTCTCAGAGGTGGAGCTGCTGAGAGAATTCTTCCCCTACCTGCTCCGGGAAGGACCAGAGGGAGGGGGCCCGTCAGCAGCCTCAGGGGGACCTGGGACCCCTGCCTGGCCTGTACCGGGGAGGGGTGTCTGCACACCCTGGAGCCAGATGTGGCCAGCTGCGCCCAGAGCCCGCCTCCTCTGAGCCCCAGGAGGGCCTGAGCGAGAGCTCTGGGTCCCCAGGAAGAGCCTCCTCAGGAAGGGCTGTCCACGGGGACCCTGGGCGGCCTGGAGGCTGTTAGCGCCTGTTGTGGGAGGACGGATAGCCCGACCAGGGCTCTGCAAGCCTTTGCTGTAGAGGCCCAAGGAGTAGCTGGTTGAGGCTTTGTGGGCACCATGTGGTCTCTGTTGCATATTATCTTTTTACAAAGCCTTGAAAAATATGACAACCGTTCTGAGCTTGAGGGCTGTACAAAAACAGGCTGCAGGCAGGATTCGGCCGCAGGCCATAGAGAACAGGCACAGTGATGGGAAATAGACCCCTTGTATTGTGAGATTATTGCGATTTTCTAGTTAAATTTTCAAGGTATATCACACACCTCAAAAGCATGTTCTATATGCCTATGTTTATATGCATTTAAAGTGCACTAAAAATGAAGAGCGTGATGCATATTCCCCTACGTGCCACCCCTGTAACCACCACCCAGGTCAAGGTCTAGAACGTTGCCAGCACCCAGATCACCTTCCCCCAAGAAGTGACCGTCCTCCAGCCTCTGCACTGGAGACTGGCTGTGCCCGTTCCTGAACTTGGTATAGACGGGTCGTCCCATGAGCCTGGCCTTTCCCGCCTGCCGTGATGTCTGGGGGGCGACGTCGGAGAGACGCTGCAGTGCGGGGAGCAGTTCCTTCCGGGTGTTCGTCTCGTGCTGTTCTAACGTGTGCACAGACCACAGTCTCCCTTCTCCCACTGATGGACATTTGTGCAGTTTTCGCGGCTCACAACATTCTAGTATGTGTCTTTTAGTGACCATGTCGATGCACTTTTGTTGTGTGCCTACCTAGGAGTGGAACTGGTGGGTCACAGGCAGGTGCCGACACACAGTTTTCCAAAGTGGCTGCGCCACATAAAGCTCCTGATGGCGACAGGTGCGTTTCAGCACTGAGGTGGGATGATGTAAATATTAACTCCGCACGTACACTAGATCGTGTCGTGATGGCAAGAACAAAATAATCATCCCTTAAAATACCTGCACGGACATGAGAGCTATTCTTGCTTGCTGACGCCATGGGTGGTGGTGAGGGTCCCTGTGCATTTGTCCCCTTGTCTTGTCCCAAGGCTCATGGTGTGGGGCCTCACCTTTGGGGGAGTCATGTGCCCTCCAGGGCATCCATCCGTGAGCATGTTGATCCTCGAACCACAGGGGCCACACTCAGGAAGGCCAGAGGAGCAATGCCTGCCAGCCCTGGCGTAGGTGCCCCCTGTGCTTAGAGCAGGGCTCCAGGACCTTCCTAGAGGGGTGGGAACGTCCAGCAGCCATGCATGCTCTTGGATGCTCTGGCACCCAGAATACAGCTGGGAGTCAGAAGAACCAGGTCAGATCCCAGCTCTGCTCTCCCTGCTGTGTGACCTTGAGCAAGTCTCTGAACCTCTCTGAGCCCCCATTTCCTCATCTCTAAGATGGGGCTACCTGCCTCCTCCCCGAGGACGTAAGGAGAAAATGATGTGAGACGTGTGAAGGCTGTGCCTGGGGACTGCAGCAGGAGGGAAAGTGGCCTCAGCCCGTACAAGAGGGTGGGTGAGCAGGTGGGGGTCCTCTGCGAGGGGCAGGGGACAGGGCAGAGCCAAAGGTTGCCCTCCCCAGTTGTAAGGAGTGTCCCCACTGCACTCCCCCGCCAGGTCCTGGGCCTTAGCAGCCCCTGGGGAAGTGGCCTCTAGGCCACTGGGCTGAAAACTCTTGAAAAGAAAAGGTGCCCTTGCCCATGACAGCCATTTTAGGGTAAAGTGCTTTGTAGAAACCACACCCTTCTGAAGGGACAGCTTGGCTTCTAGAATGTTGCCAGAACCAGCTTCAACCACTTCCTTCCCGACCAGGTGGGAGCTTCCAAGGTGGTGGCCTGGCTGCTGGGAGGGCGCGGTTTTGCACATTCCCAGGGATCTTGGGTCAGACCTCGGGGTGATGGGAGCAGCAGGCCCTCAGCCGAGTGAGGGTGTGGGGTGGGGGGGACCCACCCCCACCAAGCTCCAGCCCAGGAGCAGTGGGAGGGGCCTTCCAGTCACCAGGACCCCCTCTCCAGCTCACGGTCCCCCTAGGCTGCCTATGGCCCCCGCGGACGAGGTCCCGCCTCCTCCCATGACTGTCAAGGCTCTGTGCGGGATGTCCCTTCCTGTGGCTGGGGCTCCAGCCCTATTACAGTTCCCCTCCCTCTCCCACATGCCCACCTGGAGCCCCGCTTTACTTCAGGACCCCACAGCCCCTCCTCCACGAAGCCCCCATGCAGGGTCCCCTGGGTGCTGCACGGACCCCATAGGTGTGGTCTTGCTCCCCTTGTCCCCAACATCCTGCCAGATCTCAGGAAATGTCTGGGGAATGGATGAAGGCTCTGGGAGGTTCTAGCCCCCAACATCCCAGCCAGAGAGCGGCTTTGCCAGGAGCCCTCACTGTTGGGCAGGAGCAACCTCAGACAGCACCGACCAGGTGGCTTGTGGGCCCCGGGGTTTGGGCAGGAAGGAGCTCAGAGCAGGGTTGAGCTCACAGCCTCGCTCTCAGGTTGTGCTGCTTCTGCTGGCAGCATGGACAGAGCAGGGGCCAGTGGTCACTCCGCCACGGGGTCCGAGCAGGCTTCCAACTGAAGCATTTAGGGAGGTATCCAGGGGGAGGGAACAGTCACGAGGGGGATGTATGTGCACTGAGTGGGGGTGGCTGGGACTGGGGCATGGGGAGGAGGGGGACAGCCATTGTCCACAGGTCTGGCCGCCTGACCAGACGCAGAAGGGCCTGGAAGGTTTCCCAAGGGCAAGGGCAGGTCTGTGCTAGATGCTGGGAGAAAGTAGCTTCAGAGGAGTCACCATGGGGTCACCCACTGACTAACCTATGGCCCTGCTCTCCAGGCCCAGTGACGAGCACCATCCAGAAGTGAGGGCTGATGGGTACGTGGACAACCTTGCAGAGGCCGTGGACCTGCTGCTGCAGCATGCGGACAAATGACGGGCCTTCTGGCAGGGCCCTCAGCCTCCTGCCATCCTCCCCCAGTGCCTGGACCACCAAGGGCCCTGCCCTCTGCCCTCTGCCCTAGACAGGAAGGCAAGAGGGCATCAGCCAGGCAGTTCTGGGCTGCCCTGCCCCTGGGCCTGTGCCGGCCAGCCCCTTCCTCTGTCTCCTCTGACCACCCCACCCTCACTCCCCCTCCCCAGTCATGCCCCCAGCCTCCTGGGCAGAGTTCATCCCCACCTGAAGGCCTGCTCCCCTGCTTGCAGTCCCCTAGTGAAGTCAGGAGGATGGGACAGACCTGCCGGCCTCCAGAGAAGGAAAACCCTGCAGGCTCGGGCTGGAGGTGTTCTGGGAATCCATTCACTCTCCGTTTGCACCTGGTCCTTTAAATGCACCACCTAATTGGACTCGGAGGCATTGCCCACTGCCTCTTTATCCACCATCCTTTGCATTTGAGTGAGGAGCCTGGAGAAAGTAGGGGCCTCCTGTGCACAGTCCACGAAGCCCAGAGCTGAGCCAGCCTCCCTGGGACTGCCCAGCGGCCCCTGCCCACCCCCGCCCCCACCCTGTGTCAGAGTGGCTGCTTAGTACTGTCCACCCACCCCCCCAAACGATGCCAGCCCCCCCCCCGCCCTTCCTATCCCCACAAGTCACCTTTAGAGCCAAAAGCCGGGGCAGCTCCCTGGGGCCCTTTGAAGACTCCCATCCTACAGAGCACAAGTTTTACCCTCTGGAACCAAGGTTGCAGGCACAGAGGGTGCATCTGCAGCCCTGACTCACACACTTGAGGGTGTCCTGCCCAGTGTATGCAGGCGGAGACACATGGTTAAATAAACCTGCCCTGACCCACAGCCGACTCAGGCCTTGACTGTGGAGGGCCATGGGGGTGGGAGGGGAGGCAGTGGGTAGGGGCTCGGCATCGTCCCGGTCCTGCCTCGTGCTCGAACCCTGAACGTCAGAGGCCAGGGCCCTGAGACACCCCGCCTGCCCCAACCCCTTCATTTAATAGATGGGAAACTGAGGCCCCAAGGGTTCAGTGAGCTCCGTAGGCCCCATCGGGGACCAGACAGGCCAGAGCAAAGGTCGGCCTTCCTCACAGAGCAGTCCTGTGGCTGGTGGCAGTGAGCTGCGGGCCTCCAAATTCATTCACAGCCCAGGTTTCAGGTTTCAATGTCATCAGCAGAACAGGTATTGCTCTGTTTCTCCCCAAATCAATCCAGAAGCCACGGATACGTCTTCGGAGACAAATTCTCATAAAAGAAGTCCTAGGTCCTCTTAGGATTTGCACTAAACAAAGGCAGACGACGAGAAAACGCTGTACCCTGAACCTGATCCCCTGCTCGGGATCCCCAGGGTGGGGGCTCTGCGGTCCCTGGGCCTTGCTCCCCCCACCCTCCCCCCGGAAACAGCGGTGGCCGTCTTTTCATCGAGATGAGAGGCCACCACCGGGCTGCTGACGTTGGTGTGTGAGGAAGCAGGGGCATTTGGCATCACAGCTTGTCAGGAGCCCCGCAGTGGCAGGGCAGCGGGCACACTGTGGGCCAAAGCTCACCGCAGCATGGAGGGCGCCTGCGTGGGACGGTTTGTTTTCTGGCTCTTTGGTTTTCCCTTTTTCTTCTTTCCCTGTCCGTGGGCTGCCCTTGCTCGAGTTTGGCGGGAGCTGGCAGCCAGGACAGCGCCCCTCTGGAGGAAGGAGGCTGGCACACTCTCTCCAGGGACAAGTGGAGCCTCCTCTTGCAAGCTGCTGCCCAGGAGTGGGGACAGGGAGGGAGTCAGAGGGCAGTGTCAGAGGGACAGCAGGTGCACACTCCTGCTTTGGGCAGAGAACACGCCCCCCTGAGCTGTGGGTTCAGTGACGTGGACATTATCTCCCCATTTTACAGACAAGGACACTGAGGTGCAGAGGAGGGAGAAAGTGACTCACCCAAGGGCCAGCAATTGGTAAGGGCAGAGCTGAGGCTCGAATAGGGGTCTGAGCCCGCATCCCATGTCCTTTCTAGTCCCTTCCACATTCCTTCTGTGGAGGGTGGCCTGTGGTGGCCCCAGTGGCTGTGACTTTCCAGTGAGCCAGTGCACTGGCGTCCTCCCTCCGGAGACAAAATATTCTATGGGATTGAGGTCCAGCTGTACTGTGGGAGCACTATGTAACCACGAACCTCAGCTACTCCATCCTTTCCCTAACAGGCATCACTGAGCCCTGTTGGGGACCAGGCCACGCCGGGGTGCCATCACCTGGCTGGGAATGATGACCTCTGTTCTGCTGCCACCAGGTGAGGTGAGGGGACCTCGCCCACCCCTGGGTCCTTCCAGCTGCCCAGCCCCAGCCTGCTGTAGACTCTCTGTCCATGCCCCAAGCAGGGCAGCACAGTTCTCGGGCCAGAGATGGACAGAGCCACTGGCCACAGGTGGGGCTGGAGTTCGGGGCTGGCCATGGCCTGGCCATGGCCTAAGGACCTGTCTGCAGTCAGGGGAGGCACCACAGACCTGCTGCTAAGAAGCAGACACTCAAGGTCCAGGGAACAGGCCAGGTTGGCCCCCCGTGGTCCTTTCAGCAGAGCCCTGAAGTGGGGCATGTCACCTCTTTGGGGGCTCACCTAACCTCAGATCTTCCAACTCGAGGGTGCACACGGTTCCAGCTCTGTGTGAAAACCCAGTTCCAACTGGGTTAATCCAACAAGAGAGTTTATTGTTTCACGTGACTTCCAAGTCCAGGCCTGGCTGGATTTGGCTGACTCCAGGGCCACCCCACCCAAGCTCCCACAAGAGAGAAGGGAGGCGACGTGGCACCAGGAGGACAGGAAAACGGAGGACATCGCACTGTCATCTCACTGACGTGTGGCTTGGGAGTGTGCTGGGTGCCTGAGTCCTCGTCCCCAGGTGTGCACCCGCCCCTGAGCCCAGCGGCTCCAGCGCTCCCTCCTCCTCCTAGCCCCTGCAAAGGCCTGGACCTTCCTGCTGGGCCCCTCCTGCCCCTCAGGGAGGTGGACAGGAGATGCTGGGGGGGAGGGGCCAGAGGTGGGGACTCAGAGAGAACAAGGGACACGTGTGCATACTCACGGTTCCACCTCCCACCCCGGCATGACGACCCACAGCTTGGCTTTCCCTCTCAACACAGTTCCGGTGTTGGTGATATTAGGCACTTTGAATTATCTTATTTTTTCTTAAGTTTGATTTTTTTTAAGATTATAAAAGTAATATGTATTACTGTAGGAAATTCAACAGAAAAGTGTAAAAAGAAACCAAAAGTCACTCAGTCTGACCACTTAATATTTGGGCCATTTCCTGTCCTCTTTCCATGTGAAGACAGACGTCTTTAACACAATCTGGACTGGACCGTACGTCTCGTGTGGTACTGGGGCTTTTTGGAGTTGATTTCTCTCCTTTAAGCCCCACCAGTGTCACAGCCCCCGTCTACACAAGAGAGACTGCTCAGTGTCCCGCAGACAGCGCCCACATCAGACGCAGGTGCGAGTTGGCTCAGCTCCCGCCGCGGTGGGGCCGAGCCCGCAGAGACCGCAGCCGGACCAACAGCAGGGCCGGGAGCCCTAGAGCCTGTGCCGGGGCAGTGTCCTGGTTTTGGCAAATCTTGAGGTGCAGGAGGGCGTGGCACTCTTCTTCCCCTACCGTGGGGACACGCCAGGGTGAAGAGGGGGGCAGGCTGGGCTGGAGGGCAGATGCTGCTCGCCCCAACAGCAGGGCCAGCGCTAGGCCAGAGCCCAGCCAGGGGCCTCATCTGAGGAGGCAGGTAAGGGGCTGTTGGGAGCTGGAGGTCCATCCAGGCCACTCCATGCCCTCCCCTCAGGTGGGGAACACGTGGGGGCCACTGTGCCTGGCAGACCCTCCCCTGGCCTGTCCTTCCAGTCATGGGAGACGTGAGGCTGGGTCCCTGGGCCTTGGTGCTGCAAGGCTGCCAGGGAAGGGTTGGGGGCTCCCCTCACCCCCAGCTTCAGCCACAGCAACCTTGCTTCCCCCGTGTCATGAACTAGGCATTCATAGGCCATTTTGTTTGAAAAGAAATCTGCTAAACCAAAAACAAACAAGAAGAGTCTCAACAGAGTGCTCAGGACCTCATTCCCAGAGGGCAGCCTCAGGATCCACAGGTGTTCTAGGCAGAAACTGTGGTCAGATCCTGTGGGCAAACATCGGGTTACAGAAATTAAGCTTCTCTAGCCTGTCCTCAAAGCTGCAAACATCCTGGTCTCCTGAGCTTGGTTAGCTAGGGGTCCCCAGTGGAGGGCCAGGCACAGGGACTGATGCCCGGGAGCCCCCTCTGGGCGGAGCTGCATGCACTGGCATCCCTGTGGCCCGAGCAGGCCCATCCCAGCTGCCCTCCGTGGGGCGTGGGGGCCCAGCCTGTGCCACCTCCATGGCTACCCTGGTGGGCAGATGGCCCTGCAGGGCGCCCAGCCAGGCCAAGCACTCTGTAGCAGTGGGACCTGGAGGATGCTGCGTGTGGCCTTGCCTCTCGGCATTGCTGAGGGCTGAGCTGATGTGCTCACGAGGGCTCTGTGAAAGGCAGCTTGCTCCACTGCCCCCGACTCAGAAATTACACAGAGGGGGCATCTCCCCTTTGCTGTCCCTTGGGGTCCCTGGCTCCTGGCTGGAGGGAGGAGCTGGGCCCCTCTACCCCCAAACACACACACCCTCCTGCACGCACGTGTGCATACACACACACGCACACACACACACTGCCCGGGGCTGGGCTGCCCGGACAATGCCTCTAGAAGTGCTCCCCCATGACTACAGCCGTGCCGTGGCCAGCCCTCCCCCTCCTGACGGTCGCTCACACAGCCTCCTGCATTTGAGCCCCTCGACAACTGAGATGTCTGCTATCCCCATTTTCCAGACCCAACCCTGAAGCTCAGAGGGGACAGAAGGGTCCAGGCTCTGCCCCTGCCAACCCAGAGCCAATGCTCCCATGGGCTGAAGGGGGACCCATTGATGCACCGCTCCCAACAGAAACCACACCGTCAGTGCCCACAGTTGGGTACTGAACCAGGAAGCTTTATTTACACAGTAAAAGTAACAAGCAAATTCCTGAGAGACTAGAGCGGCTCTAGTGCAAGACAGTCATGGCCTGCGTGGAGGACAGGCTGCGGTGGGTGGAGGTGGGCGAGACACAGACCCAGTGCTTTCTGCACACACGTTTGCCCGGGCAGGGGCCTGGCCCAACACGACACGTCCTGGCTGCCACACCTCCTGAGGTTCTGCAACACCAACAGCGTACGGCTAGGGAAAGCACACTACAGCCCCAGAAACAGCCTACACGCCGTCACCCGAGCCCCCGGGACATCTCCTCCACGCACTGAAAACACAACTTATTTGCCAAAGAGACTATGCTAGAAGATCAGACTATCCTATCTAGGCTACAGGATCTCTGCTGCGGTCTGGGATTTTTTAAAATCTTTTTCTCATCTTTTCTCTTTAAAGAGGCCTGGTTTTCTCTGACTGGCACCCAGGGGAGGGGTTTGACCAACGGTGTGAACGTGGCAAGATGCAGCATCGTTGCCTGCACGGGGAGCCGAGCGTCTGGGCCACACCCGCCGTGTCCTGGCCAGGCTGCCGAGCCCGCTGCTCCGCTGGACTGCTCACGCCCTGGGTGGCAGAGCCTGAAGCGGTCATCATTTAGGTGACCGGCCCCAATGCCACAGACTGCACATGACTTGAACCTCGTCAGCAGACACGGACGTGCAGCCCATGCCAAGCCTGAGCTCGCGGCAGAGCACCCAGGGGCATGTGTTAAACTCCAGGGACGCCTGCTCAGAGAGGCAGTGCCCTGAATGCCCCTCGGGCAGCGTCGGCCCCACTCACACGGTCCCCTGCACCGGGAGACCCATCTGGACATTCGGGTTTGTTTTCTTTTTCATATGGGCTTTTCCTTAATTTTTTTCAGCGTACTAATTCACAAAACTTTCCTGCTACAAAAATTTTGTTGAAAAGTAAGGCTTTCTGAGAATGAGAATCCACATGTGTGGTCAGAACAAGCTCCCCTGTGCCCAGACATCGTGTCCGCCTGCGGGCCCGGCGGGCCGGGCCTCCCCCGCGAGTAAGGCAAGAGGGTTTGCGGTAATGTAAACGGGGAGGCTGCGGCGCCGCCCCGGGCCGGCCCCCCAGGCAGACAGCAGCATGTCGTGCGGCTGGAGAAGACGCGCTGAAGCGAGCTGGGATGCATGTACAGCGAGCCTCTCCTCCCACACAGCTCTCCTGGGGCCACGACCCCGCTCCTGTCCTTCAGGCCCCCCAGGCAGGTGGGCGGCCTGGCACAGCCCTCCTTCCTGGCTCTGAACTTACTCAGTCTCATGTCAGAGGCAGGAGTTCATGGGCGTCGGCTGCTCGAGGCAGGGCCCCAACAAAAGTGCAGCTCCTGCAGGGTGAGCCCGCCAGCCCGCAGCTGCCCCATGGGGATAGCCACAAGGGGTCTGAGGGAGCCTCCTGGGTAAGCCCCTCCAAGAGCTACAAGAGCAGAAGTCTTGGTGCCAGCAGGTTGAGCACAAACGGGCCTCTCTGGGCAGTGTGGTGGTAGCTTCTAGATGCGGTCTGCTCTCTCCAATCAAAAGACAAACATGAAACCAAGTGAAGGTCATTTCTTTCTCTGAACAGAACGGACACTGGCCATTCTCTCCCCTCACTGCTGCTGGTGTGGGCTTGGGCTAGGAGCTTCTGAGGGGGCAGGGACAGCCCAGAGGGACCTGAGGAGGCTGGAAATAACAAAACCCCACCCCGCCCTAGGCCAAGATCACTTCTGCTCGAAAGTGCCCTGGGGCTGGGCTTGCGGGCAGATGGGACCAGCTTGGGGGGAGGTGGGAAGGAGGGGGCCATCTCAGAAGCTCCCCTGCTTGTCCTTCCCTGCTACCAGGCCTGAGAAGGGGGAGGTGGCAGGCAGGGTCTGAGGGCAGGTCACCCGCACCACAGCCCTGTGACACACCCACCACCACGTGCTTTCCCTCCTGGCCCATTCTGTCTCAGCCCCCCGTCCTTCACTGTGGTGTGGACCAGGAGACGGGGCCCTGCCTCCCCTTCCACAGGAAGGGCTGCTTTAGAGGCCAGGCTCCCTCTGTGGCCACTCTTGGTGCGGGCCACGTGCCGTACTGCCTATCTGAGGCACTAGCACGTGCTCTTTGAGTTCGTATGCTGCTGGACGTCACACAACTGCCCCAGCCTCCTCCAGATTTGCTCTAAGATGACATGGTGGGGATCAGGCAGGATGTCATCGTGTCCCCAGACCCACCAGCTCTCCCGGTTGGCTCTCCAGGGTCCCAAGGGGATGTGCCTTTGGTGGGAGCCATGGAGGTGTAGCTGGTTCCTGCCGCAGGGCCAGCCCAGCACCTGCACACCCATATGCTATCCAAACAGAGGCTTTCAACACAACCTTGGAGGGCCACTGAGTTGGGGTTTCTGCAAGCATCTTAAGGCTAATTTTTAAGAAAAGCCACCTACAAATCACAACTTGAGCCACCACACTTTTGATGCAGTAAAAAAGTGAAGGCTTAAGTAAAGTTTCCCAAACAGGTCTTTAGAGGAAAGAAGGTGAGAACCATTTGTACTCGACCTGCAGAAGTGAGGCACTCTCTGTCAGCACAGGAGGAGCCAAAGGAAAGAGACTGCGAAAGCACCTTGGTCACGCGGCAGCGACCCTGAGAGAACGCCCCAGTTATTTTTAGCCTTATGGGAGAAGGAGTCACTTGCTCATAAGTCGACCCAATTGCTATTGTCTGCGAAAGATGCCGAGTTTGCTAAAAGCCACATTCCAAGAGAGCACAGTCCACATGGTGTGTCTGCAAGCTGGGCCGTGGGAAGGCGCCTGAGCGCGAAGCCTGAGGGGGCCGGGGAGTCTGCCGGGTGCGGGAGCTGGGGCGGGTGGGGGCATCAAGCCCTGTGCGTGGGGCAGGGTGGGGGCACAGCGGGATGCGGCGCTTAAGACACTCTGTCCCCCCAGCTGACCAGCAGATGGGCTTGTCTTGAGGTGGACAGTGCACCTTGATTAAAGCCAGCAGTCCCCACCCACCAAAGAGAATGTGCCTGGAATCCTGCAGGGACCTCGCAGGCCCCCGACCCAGGCACCCCGCCCCGAGCGACCAGCAGACATCCCCCACCCCTGAAATGTGCCAGGGCCTGGGTATGCACCTGCTCATAGCTCCTGCCTCCCAAGGACATCTTCAAGAAGTCGCCCTTTTATGGTGACATCTCTCCACTCACCTGAATCAACTAAGCTAATTGTGCAGGAACGGGTTAGCCACGAGAAAGGCTGCCATCTGCCAGCCCTGCCAACGTGGCTCCCAGGGTGGCAGAGAGCCATGGGTCAGGCTCTCCACACCACTGGAGAGGCAAGTGGGTCTGTCTTTTCAGCCAAAAGATCCACCAAATGTCCACCCAATGCAGCCACCCTCTAACAAACACCCAGGCTATTTCCTGGGCCCCAAGAGTTCGGAAGTGGAGAGCCACCCCAGCACCCCGGGGCCTCTGTCTCCCACACTTGGAATTAAGGCCAAGGTGTTACTACAGAAGGAAGCGTCTCCCGAACCTTCCCAAGCCTGAAGCAGGGAGACCTGGGAGAGAAGGCACGGAATAAAATTGAGTGAACGAAGCTGTGGGGCCAACCCCCCAAAACTGAACCTGAGCAGGAGGCCAAGAAGGGCCTTGACACCACTGGATGGACCTGAGCCCAGGCCGCCCCGACAAGCCCCACCGGTCAGAAACCCCAACTGGGAGTCAGCACACAGAGCAGGCCAGCCCTGCAGGAAACACCACAGCTGCCCAGCGGGGGTGGCTGATGCCCCACAAGGAAAAGGGGGAAAGAGACCCAAACCAAGAAGCTGCTTTATCGGCTACAGCAGTTCCGAGGACCGTGGCTGCTGTGCTGTGAGAGGCTGAGCATTCCACGGTGTGGCGTGGCCAGGTCAGCTTGCACTGAGCCAGGACCGCCGCTGGACAGCCTCTCCGGGAGGCGGGTGGGCTCACTCCCTGGGACCCAACGCCTTCCAGGAAGCTTCTGTCAGGCCCAGGAGTGGGGCTCCCCCCTTCAAGTGCCCACCTAGTGCCCAGAGGGAGGCTGTCGATTCTAATGCACCCCCACCCCTGACTAGGGGCCCACAACCCCCTCAGTTGTTCTCTATCTGTTCAATGTCCAGCTCGCCGTCCAGGGAGCAGGGGCTGTTCTCGGCAGCCCCGTGGTCCCGCCAGGCTGTAGCCGACTCCCCACTCCTGCCGCAGCCCTCGTCCAAGGCGCAGCCATCCGACTCCTCACAGCACAGCTCTTCCTTGCAGGCAAGGTGGTCGTCAAAGGACGGGGGGGGAGGTTCGGGGACCGGGGTCCCGGCAGGGGTCCTGCCCCCCATGCTGGAGGCCGAGAGCAAGGCGGTCCACGACCTGGTGCTGCTGACGAGGGCGAAGGGGCTGTGGGGGCCGCAGTCTTCCATCCCTGTGCTCAGACAGCTGAGGCTGCTGAAGGTCTGACAGTTCTGTGGGGGAGACAGACACACAGGTTACTAAGGGTCACACTGCTTTCCCGGAACCCAAAGACGGCACACCCCACAAAGCCTGGGTCCGCCAGGCGGTGGAAGACCACTCAAATGTTGGCCTCCTCCACCAGCTGGGCAAAGAAAAGGAGCCATCGGCAACTCACTCATGAAGAAATACCCCTGGCCAATGAACACCGTGTTAATAAAGAAATGCAAAATTCAGTTATTCACCTACAAATTGGCGAAGACCGCAAGCTTGATAACTCCCCAGTTCGAGGAGGTTGCAGAGAAAAGGGCAGGCCCAGAACCCTTCACCTGCAAGCTTTCTGAAGGGTGATCTGGTAAAAGTGTATCAGATTCCTTCATCAGGCAACTTCACTTCTAGGATTCCTATCTACAGAAAACAGTTTGGGATGCATGCAAAAACCCAGCGACGTGAATATTCCTCATCACAGCGTTAAATGGAAAAGAAGAAAGTAACCCAATCCCCCTCGATAATGGTTACATAAAACATGTCTTTCCAGGCAAGGGAAGGCTCTTCAGCCATTAAAAAATGCACAGCAGAAGTGATTTACCGATGCAACTGGAAACATCGCCAGGCTGCACCACTGCACACGGGGCATAAGGCCCACCCCACCCACTCGCCACCCCAAGGATGGGGAGACGGCACCACAGGGTCAAGCTGATCTTCCAACCTGGTGCGCATCACAACCTTCCAGGGAGCTGGTTTCCACAGGAGCCCCGGGCCCCACCTGGAGATGCTGCTTCTCTAGACGAGTCAGGCCCTCTGCCCTCGACAGGCCCTCTGGTGGCAGACGCCGCAGCTCTGCTGGAGGAGAGGCCCAGCTCCAGGCTGGTTCTGGAGCTCACCAGCTGGGGGCCTCACGCAGATACCTCAGCCTCCCTAGACCTTGACTGCCTCATTTTTAAGAGGCAAGCGATGGTTCCTGCCTGTCCCGCAGGGCCCTCTGAGGCCCCAGTGAGAGAGTGTGGCTGTCAAGAGCTCCCCACCCAAGCGCGGTCCGTGTGGGGCTGGCCTGGAGAAGGAGACAGCCTGGGGCCTGCCCGAGCCGCGGTGCGGCTAGAACTCGACTCCAGGGTGCTCAGGGCCACACTGGGCACAGTGGGCTCAGTTAAATGCCTGCTTTCATGGCAGAGCACGAAATCGGAACACAGGATTGTGACGGCTAGGGGTGTCCGCGGCCCAGCCCCAAAGATCCCCAACAGGAGCAGCAGCATGGTCCCTTCTCAGAGGAGGCACGACAGAAGAGATGCGTGTGGAAGGCAGGGCTTTGGTTTCTTCCCTGCACTGCGGGGTAGGGGAGTGGAGGCGGGGACTGGGGCACCATACGCCTCCAACGCCAAGATCACAGGCCTGTCCCGAGGGCCCTGGGCCTTTCACAGGTTACAGTGTTTGTATGTCACTTTGAAATAAAGATGACCATCACTGTCACAGTGAACAAGCTGCTGAAACAGGCTCGGCAAATGGAAAATAAAAGGCGCTGTCTCTGGAGGAAGGTGGCTGAGCCTGTCGTGCACACGCTCAGTGTTCCCAAACGCTCCACGGAGGACACTGTTCTGATGGGTGTGCTTTTCTTGGAATCTTTTGATTGACAGAAAAGTGAAGGCTAGGGTACTAGGGGGCTCTGGGATTGAGGAGAGAAGGGCTAGGCCACCCATTAGACCCGGGATGCTAGCCAGGCCACAGCAGGAGTCCAGTGGCAGCGTCACCGGACTGGGGACCCCACAGTCCCCTGCCTGGGCCGCCATGGGGTTCAACAAGGCTCCCCCAGTCCACACAGAGCACATTCCCTCCCTCGACACAGCAGAGGGCTGGAGATGGCTCCTCATGCAAAACAGACAGGTCAGAACTCCAACCTGACGCTGGGCGCAGGCTGCAGATGCCTGCGATGGGAGGTCGCTGAGCCCCCTTCTCCTGACTGGCATAGACCTGACCAGGACAGAAGGAGAACTGGGTAGGGGCACAAGAAAGAGGGAAGACGGTCCAGCCTGGGCAGGAGACTGGGAAGCGTCATGAAGCTCAGGAGCTGGGGAGCCAGATCCAACCCCAACACTGGGCTGGGCGGTCTGTCTCTTTGCCCAAGAGAAGTGGCGGTGTGTAAGAAATCTCCGTGATGGCCCACAAGTGACGCTGAGACACTGATGCCTCAGCCCTCGGAACCGGCCACATCCCTTCACTCCAGTGTGCTGAACACCCAAACAGTGTCACTGTGCCCTGTGAGCTGTGACGTGGAAATGGGGGAAGTGCTGGCATCAACCTCAGCAGAAAGTGCCCCGAGTCTGCATTCACCACCTCACGCTGCTCAGATCATCCTGCCTGACCTCATGCATTCCAATACCTAAGATACAGGTGCGGGGGACGGCGGAGCGGGGGGGGCTCTCATGCCTGATCTCATGGCAAATGTGACAGTGTAAGTCTGAGCATGGATCATGTTAAACGTTAGCCATGCCAGCAGCAGGGTGCTGGGGACTCCAGTTTGCTGGAATCCTTCAGAGATGTAGCTTTTGCCTCAAGTGTGCCCCAGAGAAGGCTGAGGTCACATGGGCTGTGACAGAGCTGGGCTCTGCCACGCACAGGCATCATGGCCTCAGATAAGACGCTCCAACCTCTAGGCCTTGGCCCACTTGCCAAATAAGGGGTGGGCCAAGGGCACCCAGGGCCACCTTCATTCTGGCTGTCTGGAATTACTGGGTCCTCTTCACTCTGCAGCAAGACAAAAAGCTGCAAGGTTTGGTTGGTGAATGTCATCACAAGCCAACCCCAGGATGCTAATGAACCCCACCCCCCAACAGTCCCAAAGGCATCTGCTCCTTGGCTGCAAAGCCAGTGTCACCTTGAAAACTTTGTTGACTGAAAACCCAGCCATTTCAGCCACAGTGAAAACCGAGACCCACCCACTGAATGCCCCACCTGGTGGCACGCCCCACCTGCCGGGGAGGAATGTGACTCCACAATGGGGCAGTGTGTGTCCTGCCCAGACTCTATCCCCCGGGGGGGCACACCTCTTGCCGATGTCCAGGGTGCGGCCCATACCCAGCCCCTGTGGCTGCCATGTGCCCACCATGCCCTGGGGGCAGGGTCCTGCCCAGCCTCTCTTGGCAGCTCAAGCTCCCCAGAAGCCCAGCTCCCACGAAGAATGCTGCATGGGCCTGTTGGAGACCTGGAGGCCTGTGTGCCCTCAAAAATGTCTGGGGAAAGCTGCTAACAAGTCCAAAGCGCCATGTGCACACATCACTCCAGGGGAAATGGCTATTCTAGGACAGACAAACTCTTGTTCTCTCGAGGCCCACCCCTGGCCCACCCATGCAGGCACAGGCCTACCCAGGTAACAAAGCTCAGAGGGATATCCATGTGACCTCAGGCTAGTGGCTGGAGACATCGGTCAGCACCACAGTCCTAGAGTCTGGGGTGACTTTGGAATGGAGTCCTTGAAAGTCAAGTCGTTCCATCCACCTGCCAAACCTCAGCTCTAGCTGCCACGTCTCAGCCCACCCTAGCCAGTCTCCCAGGGCTTCTCAGCCAGGAGCAATGGCCTCCTCTTCTGCACAGCCTCTCTCTGCAGATATTCGCTCTGACACCCTCCTGGGTGGGAGGCCCCTGGCCGGGCACCTGGGGACCTTGCCTCCCAGTGCTCACTCCCGACAGAACTCCATGCAGCCCTCCTCACAGACAGAGGCCCATCAGACCTGGGCAGTGAGGGCACCCTGAGAGCCAGGTCCGGCTCCCCTCTCCATGCCCAGGCCTGTGCACCCACACTATGAAGAGTCTGGAGAGGGCACAGTGCCTTGCCAGTTGAGGGCATGTCTGCCTAGAGCTGCAAAGTGAAAACCAAATTCCCCCTCGGGAAGCTCACGTTAACTCAACAGACACTCAGCCCCATCTTGCTGTGTGCACCGACCACCACCCACCCTGCCAAGGTTCGAGCCCATGAGCTCCTTCCCTCCGCCAAGTACTATGGCTCCTGTGCCAGCCTGGGCAAGCACGAGGGAGGGACTCCAGAAACATCCACTCAGCTGAGCCGCACTACACACCTTGTCAGTAACGATCCAGCGGTAAGGGGCGGGGTGGCGCACAACAGACCTCCCTAGGAACGCTACTTGGGTGCCAGGAGCCCCCACATGGTGAAGGGTGGGGGGCCTCCTGGGGAAAGGGCAAGGGTGGTCTGTTGGGGGCCATGGCGAGAGCAGGCAGCCCCTTTCTCCCGGTTGTCTCACCCTAAGGAGGACAGGCTCAATCACATCTCCCTGGGCCCCGACAAGCCCCCGAAACCTGCAGGAGCACAGAGACGCAGATTCTGGAGTGGGAGGAGCTGGGCCAAATCTGGCTCCTCCACTGACACTCGCCTCATTTGGGAAACGGGAACAGTCGTTGATGGTTGGGCTGCTTCACAGGAGAAAATGGAGATCAAGTGGGAGCTGTCAAGGCACCTCGCGCAGATGTTCCCATCCTCCCATTGCTGACAGCAACCCTGCTCCTTCCTCCTGAGAACTGCCCTGGGCTGGAAAGGTCTAGGAGGTTACCCCTCCCGGGGGGCAGCTCACAGCCAGATCTGGCTGATATGGGTACCAGAGCTTTCCCAGGCCTCAGGGGGGATCAAATCCCAAGTGCTCTTCACAGTGTGGAGCTTCTTCCCCCAACCCATCCGCTTCCCTCACTTCCCTCCAGGTTCTTCCTGAGAGCCAGTCCAATCAATCACTTGGACCAGAATCCCTGTCTCTGCTTCTAAGGAACCGACCAAAGAAGGGAGGTAAAAGCACTTTGTATGCTAATGTCGTTGTGCATTATACAACTGCTCAAGAGTACTGCTGTTCCTTCCAGAACAGGAACACCAGGCCCTGGTCAGAGGCTAGCTGTCAGGTCCTGTCAGGAGTCCAACTGCCGGAACCAGCCTGCCTCGCCTTTGCTGGGGACACCCCTCCCTGGTTAGTGCATGTCCTAAGCATAGTGCCCACGTCAAACTTCCTCTCAACATCGTACTGGGACAAAACACATCTCCCCGAGGCACATGTGTGCTTCCCCTTCTCAGACAAGAAGTATGATAGAGCCCCCTCCACTTCCCTCTCCCAGCCCAGTTCTTCAAGGCTGGCCCATTTACTTTTCCTCTTTTTAATGCTATCTCCCTCTTTTTAATGCAATTTTACAGATCTCTTGGTATTACAGATTTCTAGGGAGCTACCTCAAATCCTTCTAGAAAGAGGGGCATAAACAAGCCCAACCAAGTCAGGATGATCAGACCAGGTACCCAGCCTGGCCCAAGCTTCCTGGCGCCTTGCAGCCACTCTGCTGGAAGCTGCTAGGCCGAGGGTTCTGGCTGAGCTGAGGCATTTCCTCCCCAAACAGACACTATCACGAGAACAGAATTCTCCAAATATCAAGAAAACACCCAGGCCATGAGGACGGCTAGTGGCCTGGAAATGTTCTAAGTGTCATTTATGCTGGAAGCTGGCACAGAGACAACCAGGACAGCAGGGCATGTGGTTTCCGGGGTGGTTTTTTATTAACTGTCTCAGAAAAGAGAAAAAGGCCCCAGCATATTTTTGGCCTGTCTTTAATCCATCTTTGGTTAATCGGAATTTTGCATTCAGGCCAGACTGTCTCTCACAGGAATGCCCGGGCACAAGGGGTCAGGTGGTGGGGCTGCTTCCCCAGGCTGCCCTGGGTCAGAGCTATGGTTGGTCTGGTGTCAGGCGGGTGCTGGAGTGCAGTGGCCATGGGCTGGCCCCTCTCGGGGCTGCTGCACAGTCCCCGCTGAAGGCCGGCGCTTCACTCTGGGCATCTTATCGCGCTCCTGCCACAGCCCAGCTCCACTTCCTGTGTGGGCTAGGTCAGCTGCTCACCCAGGCCTGTGTCAGGCCCAGCCCATTTCTGCGAAGTGCTTACCTTTGCAGCCCACAAGAGGCAGCCCTTTTGAGCCTAGACTGCTTCCCTACTCTCAGGAATAAGGGAAACGCCAGCCCCACAACCAGACAGGGAAGCCGGGTTGCCATGGCCTGAAAACAGAAATAAAGTTGCCTTGGGGAGCCTCTGGGGCCCAGTGAGCACTGCTGACTCGGCACTGGATACTCGAGGTTCTTCCCGGATCACAGGCTCTATAACCAACGGCCCAGGGGGGCAGGAAGTATCTGCAGGGTGGAAGGATGGCCCTGAGCAGCTACCAGGAAGTCCCTGCCTTCCTGCGCCACGTTTCCTCAGCTCACTTTTGCAGAGGCCACAAATGTGTACTGAGCACCTATTCACTTGGCGGGCTCCTTCTCGCCCACTAATGCCCAGCTCTGCATCGTCCTCTCTGGAAGCCAGCCAGAGCCCGTGAGCACCCTGCCTGGCCCTGCAGAGCCCTGACCCTCCGCCCCACTACCTGGCTCAGGGGCCACTCACAGTAGGTGCCCAGTGCTGCCTAGAGGGGAAGGAAGGACCTGCCCAGTCAGCCCTGCCTGGCTCGGCTTGTGTGTCTGGGCAGTCCTGAGGTCCCTAGGGTGCTGTGGGCAAGAATAGTCCTCGGTGGCCCAGAGCCCCACACATCCTCTGAATGGTGGCCAACCCAGTGGCCTGGAGGTCACTCTGCTCACACCCCACAGGTCACATTGTGGCGGACGATGTTTCTGCACCAGGCCCCCAGGTGGCAGATGGCCTGCCCGAACATAGAAGGTGTGGAAGCCGATGCCAAAGGGCCTCCAGCATTCTCACAATTGGAAAACAAACATTTTGTTTCTGTGGTTGCGTTCCGGCCAGCACACACTCAGGATGGGACTTGTGAAACCACCTCGCTCTCAGCTTGGCGTGAAAAGAATTCTTTGCCTAACGAAAGTGGAGGGACCTTTCCAAAGCACAAGGCCTCTGGCAGGGGCCAAAGCTAATGCATAGCCGGGACGCACACGGTGTTGGGGGGTAGCTTCCGTGGCAGGACTCAGGGCAGAGAAGGTGGGTCCAAGGCCTCAGAGGGGATGGTAGGCACTGGTTTTTGTTCAGCTGCCTGGAGCTGGGTGCCCCGAGGGCAACATCGGCACAGGGAACAGGGCTGCAGAGCACTGGGGCCCTCTCGGCTCCACCCCAGCAGCTCCATGTCTGTGTTCCAGATACTGGCTTCCAGAGAAAGGGGATCCTTTTTGGAAAAATGAGCAAATCGCTAACCGGTTTAACAACCTCATTTTGCAGATGGGCAGACTGAGGCCAAGACAGGGGATGAGACTTGCCCCAAATTGCAAGCTGGTTGATGTGCAACCAACCTCTTGACTTCCAGGCTATGCTCAGGAGAATATTTGATCCTCGGGCAGGATGGCAGCCTAGAAAAGGCTGGAGAAGCCTGGGCTGGAATCCCAGCTCCGGTGTGCCCTCTGGGGGACCTTGACAATTATTAAACTTCTGAGCCTCGGTTTCTCATTTGTACAACAAGGCTAATAAGTGTCCCAAACAAAGTCACAGAACTGTTTAGAGGGTTAATTGCATCGAGACCACCTAGGAGGCCAAGGAGGGTGCTTGGCAAACCTGAGCTCCCTCTTCCCACCCTCCGCCCACCCCACTGTGCTCGGGCTCAGAGATGTGCCCGTGGCTCTCTGCGGACACAGCACTACACAGCAAAGGTGTCAAGGGGCTCAGCTTTGGGAACAGAATCTATACTATAGATGGTCAAACCCAACTGCCCTTTTTAACCATAACCTACTTTTAGGAACAAGAAGGCACGCCAGCAACAAAAAGGGTAAAATCTCTAGGAATAAAATACAAGAGTTGGCAAAACTGATAGGAAGAAAACCTTAAAGAACACAAACATAGACCTGAACAAATAAAAAGACATCCTGTGCTGTGGACAGGAAGACGCAACCTCCAAAAGGTGTAAATTCTCCCCAAGTTAATTCACAAGTCTCACATGATCCCAATCTAAAATATCAAGAGCCCCCTTGCCCCCCACTATCTTAAGACAAGCTGATTCTCAACTTTTTAATGAAAAAATAAACAGCTGAGATTAGTCAGGAAACCTCTATAAAGAACAATGAGGCAGGACTAGCCCTGCCAGATGCTAAAACATATTGTAAAGCCTCGACAAGTAAGAGTATACTACTATATGAGGACCTGCAGAGAATGTGCTGAAATAGACCCAGTTCAGTATAGGATAAAGGTGGAATCTCAAAGCAGACAGGAAATGATGGAATTTTCAGTAGCTGATATCGAGACAAATGGGTGACGTATTTTAAAAAAAAAAGGTTGGATCCATATTCATACCACACACAGGATAAATTCCATGTGGATCAAAGATTCAATATAAAACCATAAAAGTACTAGAAGGAAACATAGGAGAATTCCTTTATAAATCTTGGGATGGACAGGCTTTTCTAAAACTCAAAATCCAGAGCCATCAAAGAAATCAGTTAATAAATTTGATAAAAATATATACATGTCAAAAAATGCCAAAAGCACTGGTGGGAATGTAAAATTGTGCAGTCACTTTGGAAAACAGGCTGGCAGTTTCTCCAAATGTTAAACAGAGTTGACATATGACCCAGCAATTCCATCCCTAGGTAGATGCCCAAGAGAAATGAAAACACATGCCCACACAAAAACATGTACATAAATGTTCATAGCAGTATTATTCATAATAGCCCCAAAATGGAAACAACCAAAATGTCCACCAATTAGCAATGGATACATTAAATGTGGTCTATCTGTACAATGGAATACGATTCGGCCATGAAGAGGAATGAAGTAGTGATGCCTGCTACAACATGGATGAACTTTGAGAACATTATGCTGCTCAGTGAAAGAAGCAAGTCAGCAAGAGAACACATATTATATGATTTCATTTATGGGAAATACCCAGAAGAGGCAAATCCAGAGAGACAGAAAGTAGACTAGTGGTTGCCTAGAGCTGGGAGTGGCTGAGGGCAATGGGTACTGACTGCCAATGGGAACAGGGTTTCTTTTTGGGGTGATGAAAAATGTTCTAAAATTGATTGTGGTGATGGTTGCACAGTTCTGCGAATATACTAAAAATCACTAAAATTGTATACTTTAAATGAGTGAATTGTATAGAATGTGAATTATGTCTCAATAAAGCTGTTAAAGAATGCCAAAAGCAAAGTCAAAAGACAAAGTACAAATTAGAAAAGAAATATTTGCAACTCACATCACAGGCAAAAACTAATCTCCCTAATACACAATCGAGAAAAAAAACCAACTCAATCTTTCTGAAAGGGCAAATGAACACAACAAAGGGCAAATGAAGTGGCCTTTAAATATACAAAAAGATGCTCAATTGATGAGAAAAATCCAGACTGACACAAAGAAACCATTTTTCACCTATCCAGTCAGGAAAATCCACGTTAGACCAGCGTCTATTGAGGTGGCAATGGGGAAACAGACCACCTCCAGCCTCCGTCAGGGTGCGCAGCTCCCACAGTGTCACCTGGGCAACAGCCTCCAAGACGACAGACCCACACAACCTGTGGCCCAGCGATCTGACTGGCAGGATGTGCCCCACAGGAGATACACTTGCCACATCTGAAAGGACTCACCAATGCTGCAATTCACAGCTGAAGGAGACTGCATACGGCTAGGGGGTCCGTTAGCAGAGGCCTGGGAAAGAAAGGGGGGCACATCCACGCACCAGGACATCCTGCAGCGGGGAAAAAAGAAGGCAGCAGCCTTTCTGACAAGGAAAAACCTCCAAGGTCTATTATTTAAGAAAGCAAGGTGCAGAAACGTAGATACAGCATGGTATCTTTTGTATAGGAAAGCAGAATAAAATAAAAATAAAAATTTTTATTTGATTGTATTTGCATGAAGGTATTCTAGAAGGATCACAAGAAACAAGCAGTTAACCTGAGGGCGTGGGGGATGGGGGGGATGGGGGAAGACTTTCCACTGTATATTGTTTTAATTTTTGAACATGTGAATGTACTATCAAAAACTAAAATGTGTGTGTGTGTGTGTGTTTTAAGAGGAGGCGACACACTAAGTTAGGAATGAAGAAAAGAATGACCCACAGGCCAAAATCTTATTCAAACGGCCACTCAGACTTCCAAAAAAAGAAGCCCCTCCTCCATCTCCATACTAAATCATTTCTTATGTTTCTCCACCAAAGTTCTTTTTGACTTTTCTTCTCTCCTTATTGGCAGGAACAAAGCTGAAGCATTTTTAAAAATGGCACTTTGCAAAATTGTACAGACAAAAAAACCCCTACCAGCCCTGAGTTCCTGCACTGAATAATCACCAAATTAAATATGAGTTTCACACAAGCATAGAACGTGAAAACATCAGGAAGGGCCGATCCCCAAATGGCAAACGGGCCACACATGTGCCAGACATCTGCATGTGGGCGGTCAACCAGGCGGGCTTCCCCCATGGCTGGTAGGCGCTTTCACAGGACACAGGAAGAGGAGACCCCTGGAAAACATCTCACTGTTGTGGAGGTTCGCATGGCTCCCTGCCCGCCTGACAGGGGCTGGTTTGGGACTTCTTGCTCCATGGGAGAACACTGCCAGGCTTTGTGGACGACCCAAGGCGGGGCAGGGGGCTGCTTTGTGCCCGAAACCCCAGTTTTCCCTAAACAAGGCCACTCTTGGACTGCACACTAGCCTTGTCCAAATGGGCCATGTCAGCCATTCAGAGCAGCTGCCCGGCCCTGCCCTGCAGCAGCGAAAGGAGGAGCCTGCTTGTTTGTCAGAAACAGTCTGGAGGGAATGGCCCCCTCGTGTCTGCGAGAGCCTCGGTGCCACGGGAACGTGACGACACACATCGAAGACGGACACATTTGGACCAGGTGTCTACAATTCTGGTGCATGTGAACACAGAACCCCCATTTCCACCCGTCATCATATTTTTACACCTGGCAAATAGATGAGAAGCAGAGATTAAGTTCAAAGTGTCAGATTCAACTGGATTTCCTTTCAGTTTGGTGGGGGCGGGAGGAATCTCTTTTCTCCTCCCCAACAATAAAACATAAATCATAAAGAAAGGCAGACAAACATTGCAGAAACACAACTGGCTGATTTATCTCCTCCAACAGGCCCCAGCATGGAAAACTCCAGAAGCAAACAGTCCCCATGCCCCTTACAGACTGACCCTCTTGTTGGCAAAGCACTCCCCTCCTCCTGGAAAGGACTGTCAAGTGATTTCACGCCCCCCTCACTCCCACCCTCTCTGGTTTGGTCCCACCCCTTCAGAGCTCTGCACCTCCAGGCCCTCGGCCCCTGACTTCAGGGAGGACAGTGCCTGAGCAGGGCCCAGAGGACCACCTGCAGAGCTAGGATCCATCCCACAGCACTGGCTGCTTCCAGCATCCACATTGAGATCAATGGCACTGCAGGAATGGACTTCACAGCAAATGGCCACTTAGCACTGATTCCCAGGGCAATGGCCCATGCCAGAGGGCTGGGAGAAGAAAAAGAAACATGCATGCCCATGTCTGCTGTCTAGAACCTCTGCTGTCTCCCAAGGCCAAATACTGGAAAATCCAGATAAAACTTGTCAGTTAGACTGAACTCCAGGCAAACCTGAGGCAGAGAGAGCCTACGCAAACCACTGCAGGATAAGCCTGGCTCCCCAGTGCACACGCACACCCCTCTTAACTCCTGGGAGCCAGCATGCCAGCCAGTCCCAGACAGCACCGGCTCACCTTATGCTTAGAGCCTGTCAACACAGCCAGAATGGAAGGGCAGGCGTGGGGAGCAGGGACATGCTGGAGGCCCCAAAGGAGGGGCCTCTCCCCATTGACTGGACCAGCACCGACCACCCACAGGGCGTCCTGGTCTGCCCCGGTCCCCTGAGAGGGACACGGCAGGGCCACTGGGAAGAGGCACCAGAGAGCCAATACAAAATGTCTGGTGGCCGTCACTTCTGCAGCATCAAGGGGGTTCCCCCCCCAAATCCAGAGGGGCTCCTCATTGGCTATGAAGCTGGCCATGTCACAAGCCATCCACCCCCCTCCCTTGCTCTGTGACTTGGTCCAAGATCAGGAGTCCAAGGGCGACAGCACCCCCTAGGAAGGCACTGCTGCTGGGATAATGAGCCCTCGCAGGGGCATCAGAAACGGGGACTTCAGGCAAACCCTGCTCCCCTCTCGGCCTCCAGCTGCCCTCTGTTCTGAGAAGGGGTGGTCCCCCAGGGTCGCTCTTGCAGACTCCAGGCCTCACAGCAGTCTGCAGAGGGGGGAGACAACAAACATGCTCCAAGGGCACCTGACAGGGATGTGGGCACCTGGCTTCTGGCTCTAGCTTGCCTCACACCAGGTGTGTCCTGGAAAAGTCCTACCAGCTCTGGGCGCATCTACACAATGAGAGTCATCCTGCATGAGCCCAGGGTATCCCCACCCTGCCCTGACAGGCTGCTGTGGAAGACCAGCTTCGACACGACATGAGGCCTGGCATCAAATGCAAATTGGAACCGTACCTCCATGCCAACGTCTCACAGCCTCTCAGCTCCATGTGTCTCAAACCTGATCCAGCACCTTCCTTCCCAGGCCTTCAGGAAGATCAAACGCCTCACTCCGGGGAAAAGGCCTGGCCTGCTGTACACCACAGCCAGGCAAGCCCCATCCCTGCCTCCCTGAGCCCTCCCTGCCCACTCAGGATCCCTTGGATGCAATAAGCTCTCCTGGGGGTGCCCTCCTTCAGCCGGGATTACCCCCTTAATAAACCTCTCTCTCCCTTCACAGCCCAGCTAAAATGCCCTCCCCTGCCCCAACAAAGCCCTCTTAGAGCCTCCCTGCCCCACACCCTCCATCCTAGAGCCCCCACACCCACACCCATGGGCTGCCTGGCAGGGCTGCAGAGGAGAGGGCTTGGCCAGGGAGCAAGTCTCCTGCTCACTGCATCCCTGATGCCTGGAGGAATGAGGTTGGGTGGCTGAATAAAGGGTTGAAAATGCTGATCCATCGGGGGTGGAATCCTGCCTCTGCCACTAGGACTGGTGTTTCCTTGGGCTCCTTATGCAACCTGAGTTTCTCTTTCCCCATGTGTAAAATGGGGAAACAAAACTGTCCTCATGGGCCTGTAATGGGGCTGAAATGAGATCATAAACAGGGCCTGTCTCAGCAGGATTTCAACACCACTTTACCGTGCCCAGCTGCACCAAGATGGAGGTGGAGGGCCCACGCTGCCACAAGCAGTCCCAGTGGGAATAGCCTAAGGAGAGCCATTTACCCCAGCTGCGCCCCACTCGGAAGTGGTCTGTGAGAGCAGAAATCTCAGGCACACTGGGGAAAAGAGAGGCTGTGCTGGCCTTCACTGGCCACCAGAGTCCTGCAGGGGTGAGGAGAGGCGGCAGCCCAGCCGGGCTCAGCCAGCATGTCCCAGCGTGCCCAGGCAGGGCAGGTGGCCATGGACATGCCTGTTGGCGGCGGGTGCGGCAGGACATTCCTGGGCACATTCCGCCTCTCTGGGCTCGGCTGTCCCCACCCACAGAGCCAGAGGTGAGCGGCAGGGACACAGTGTGTGGGGCCCTGGTGCTCCTGAGCCCCGGAGGCCCCATTACAGGACTGCCTGTCCTGAGGGCTTTCTATCTCACCTGGAGGCAGGCGAGATACTTGCTTAGCTACGGGCTGGGGTGGAGTGGGGGGACTCACCCCAGACTCTTGCCCACCAAGCACCCTTCCTGGGGTGGCCTGCCCTCTCACCCATGTAAGTCCTGCCTCCAACCAAATATAACGCTGCAGTAGGGCAGGGCCTGCATCGCAGGGCACCTGGGCAGGAGCCTAGCAGAGGGCCAGGAGCCCTGGCTTGGAGTCCCAGCTCTGCCCAGTGCCCCAGGGGTGACTTGAGTAGGTCTCATCCCCTCGCGGAACCCAGTTCCTCTGAGCCACAGTGAGAGATGACGGGGGACAATCGTGGGAGCCAGAGAGGGTGCAAAGATCTGGGAGGCTACGTGGTGCTCATTGGACTTCTCCTGGACGCTTGTGGCCACTAGCCCAAGGCACTCCTCAGTCTTTGCTGCCCAGGGACGCCCTGGCAGGGAACCCCTAGTGCAGGGGCTCTTGGGCTGCAGGAGTTGGGTGTAGGGTAGCATGGGAGGGCATTCTGTATTCTCCACCACAACCAGGCCAAACCCACCCCAGCAGGAGGTCCAGATTCCAGGCCACGTGTAGGCACCCAGAAGACATTCTCTTAAAGGGCACTGGAGGTGCCAAAGAGGCTGTAGAGGTGCCTTAGCAGCACAGGTGTGGCCCGGAGCACACTCTTTGCCACCAAATAGACACAGGAGTGGTGCGTCTGCTGTTCTCTGAATGACTCTGGACAAGCCGTTTTCCCTCTTGAAGCCATGATGGGAATCATGGTGCAGAGCTCGTGAAGGAGCCTGCGGCAGGCCCAGCCCAAGACCTCAGCGTGCTGACAGAATGTGCTTCCCACTTGGAGGCCTGACTGTGGGCTCCGGAAGGGTTGGCCAGGGTGGGTCCCTGCTTCTTTAGCTTTCCCAGGGACATACCTCAACATAAATGTGAATTTCCTGACAGGCTTATTTTTTCCCTTTCTAATTTTTCCCTTCTGTTCATTACTGTTTAAATGCTTGGCAGGACATATAAACACAGCACCCACATCTCAAGGCATCTAGAAGCCCCAAGAAGCCCTTGCATTCCAAGTTAAGGTACCTGAGGTGGCTGCCTGGGGCCAGCTCTGGGGGAACCTCTCGCCTCCATTATCTCAGCACCTAATCCTGAGAGACAGGCTCCGCCAGCATCCCCAGGTGCATGCAGAAAGCCCAAGGTTGGCTCCCATGGAGGGGCAGCACAGGGCTCTCAGAGCCTATGCCAGACCCACCACACTGCACCTCACTGCTGCCAGAAACCCAGAATTCAGGATGGAAACCCAACCTAATTCTACCCTCCAAGAGGTTCTAGCAATCCCCACCTGCTACTTGGTAAAAATTCCCAACTACAATGGCCAAAGGCCCTTGGGACAAGGACTCCAAGATGGCCCCCGAGGAATGCGCAGGGCTTGGAGCGACCGTAAATCACTCCCAAATCCAGACATTTCTTCATGTATAGAAAACCAAGCCACAAGGCTGAGCTATCATAAATTCCACCCACCATCCTCGGGAATCTTGTCCGTTCCGGGAACAATGTCAGGGCATTTCTGGGGGTTTGTTCTCGTGTCCTAGCAGCTGTGGAGCCTCTGGCGACAGTAGAGCTAACACTTACTCAGCATTTACCCTGAGCTTCTCAGGGACTGTCCCACTGAACCCTCACACTGCCCTGGGAGTGGTGGGGGAGGTACATTCTCGTCCCTGGAGGTTCAGAAACTTGCCAAGGCCACACAGGGAGTAAGTGGGGAGGATCTGAACCCCAGCAGTCTGCCTCTGGGACCGAGTGCCTGAGCTCAGGAAGGAGAGAAAGAGAGAAAGGACAGGGCCTCCCTGATGCAGAATGCCAGCAAGGCAACAGCCAGGCAAGAGGCCAGGCAGAGGGTGTGCCCTAGCTGACCCCACGTGGGGCAAGGCCCTTGGCCAGATGGAAGAGAGGGGCAGAGGCCGTGAATCTATTCCTTTCCCCTGGAGCCCACCCCTACGTGATAAATGACGTGTCAGAGGGGAGAGGCTGAAAGTGCCAAACAGGAGGCAAACCAACGAGACAAAAGGAACCAGCACAGCGCCAGTGACGACACCCTCAGTGCACACAGAACCCGGTGTCTTCCCAAGGGTCCCAGTTTGACCCTTGCTCCCTTCTTCCCTTTAAATCTAAATGCATGCATTTGTGTGTGCATGCACATCTCACACATACACACAGCTCCGCCATCTTGCAATCATTTCAAGATGCTGCAGCTCCTACAGTGACTGACGATGACACTATCAATTTGACTCTGAACCTCCAGTGGCCCTCCCAGTCCAGACAGGTGAGGTGAGCTATGGTGGAGCAGTGGTGGCAGAAGAGGTGCCAACCACCAGGAGACCAGCTTCTGGACCTGGGGCCCCAGCCTCTGGCCTAAGACCATCACTGGCTGAGCCCAAGTCAGGAAGCAAGCCTACTTCTCTCTTGCAAAAATATCTGATGATTTGGAAAAAGCACAGAACCCACAAGGAAGTCCCTCACTTTCCATCTTTAAGTGGCTACCGCACAAAGGAGTGTCATCGGCTGAGGCCCAGGTTCCCTTGGAAAGGGGAGCCCAGAGCCATGGGACCTTGGGAGATAAGGTTCTAAAATCCCTATGGGGGCTGCCACCATGGCCTCTGGAGAAAAGCAGACCTGGGGCCAACCCACCCCCAACAGGCTAGGACCCCTGCGCCTTGGACCACAGAAAAAGGGCCCCTTCTCTATGCTCTATCGTCCAAGCAGATAGCCTCTGTCTCCAAGAAAACGAGAGCTGACAACACTTACACTCCCTTGAGCTGGGCGCCTACTATGTGCAGGCTCTGCACTAGAAACTTCACCAACTATGGCCTCATTCGTTCCTCCAGAGCCCCTAGGAGGCAAGTGTCAGTGCTCCTACTTTATAGATGAGGAAACTGAGGCCTGGAGAGGCTAGGGAGCCTGCTAAGGTCACCAAGCAAGAGTGGGAGCCTAAGGCCATTCTCCATCTGAACAAAATGGCATGTGCATACATGGGCACGCACATGTATGTACAACGTGCTCGCATGCACACAGACACGCCACCCTGCAAACCTCGAGGGAGAATGAGCCGTGGGGGCCCTAACCGGCAGGTCACTACAACTGCAGCCAGTGGTCATGCCAGGCAGGCTTGGGAGACGGCGCGGTCATTGTTCTCTCCCTCTCAAGGACACTGGCCCTGCCGAGGCTTATCAGCAATCTGCCGTGCAAGCAGGTCAGGGGATCTTCAGGAGGCTGGGGCTCCAGACAAGAGGGGATGAAAGCCAGAGCCATGCATGCGGACAAATCCACAGTGACAGGTCTCCCTCCCACACCAACACCTCTCCAGGCCATTGTGGCGAAAGCAGGCCAGCTTCAAGGGTGGGGTGGAAGGGGCAAAGTGATTTTGCTGCGACAGACAGGCTGCCCGACGTAGCCCAGACAGCCCCAGATGCCACCTTCTCAAGCTTGGCACCTACCCTCTGCAGGAGAACTGGCCTGGGCTGTGGACCCCACCCTAGTGGCCTGACAAATGGACGGGTGCTCAGGCTGACGCCCTTTGGTACAATGTCCCTGAGTGAACAAGGAGCCTGAAATCCTGTGGGTCAGTGCCCCCCACAACACATGTACACAGAAGCTGTAAGACTGACTCCTGAGAGAAAGGGTGGGCTTCTCTCTCTTTTGCACTTAAAATTGGTTCTCACCGTAAAACCAAATATGAGCCAAGAATGTCCCCCTAATTGTTGGGAGGGGGTGAATCCAAAACAAACCCCTCAGACTGCAGCATAAAGCTCTCGGCGGTCAGACCGCACTGCCTTTCTACTTTCCGTTTTTACTTGCGCTCCCTCCCTCTTTAATCTCCGCCATTGTCCCCTCTAAGTGAGACCTCATAGTGTTTTCATGAAAGCAAGAAAAATTGACATTCCTGAAGGTATTGTGGGACCTGTCGAGGCAGAATTGCTCACATACGCCTTTTTTCTCACTATTAGCTTGAGATGATCTTAGAGAAAGAAAAAGAGAGAGAGAAGGACACACACGAAACACAAACAAAAAAGTCCCCTCCTCGATAGCCGATGAGAAAGAAAGCCACTCTCTGTCTCTCGAGAGAAACATCAATTGTTGGAGCGCTCAGGTTAACGGAGAAGCACAGAATCAAGCATCCCACTCACCCGGCTGAAAACAAGAAAGCAACTTCCAACTGATTGGGGGAAAAAAATTAATTGCAGCTTTAGAAAAATCTTTTCTCTCCGGCAGGGCCTTGGGGCCATTGAAGCCCAGGCTGCTTTGCAGGCTCTCAGCGGTTATCGCTATTCACCACTCGCAGGTGGCTGATACGTTTCCCAGGGCTGATCAGCGCGTGCTCTTTCAGCGAGGGCTGCAGGAATCTATACAGGTCCACTTAAATCAGTCTGAAGCTGTGAAAGGCTCCATCACTCGCAGCCCAGGCCTGGCCGCCCAAACAGAGCCCCGGGAGGGCCAGCGGGCAGGCACAGGGCTGGGAGGATGGTGCCAATTAAAATCCAGAGCCTATGGGCCTTTCTCTTCCTCGTTTTTCATTCCTACAGCTACATTGTGTCCACTGGCAGCGGATTCCAAAAGCAAGGCTGTCGCATTCACCTCCCAGGGCTTTAGAGCCGCCATCCCCAAACCAGGCTAATTAAAAGCACGGTCCCTCCCAGGCTGCTCGTGGGGAGGAGCGAAGGCTGAAGGCTCAGAAGACGAGGCACGACTCTGAATGCTGGACTCTTCCAGGGGTGGCTGGCAGGTTGGGAGGACGGGTCCCCTTTAGACCGTCGCCCCATTCTCAGAGGCACAGGGCTTCTGGAAGGAGTAAGGCCCACCTGGGCATCTGCCCCCAGAAAAGCCTGGCCCCTCGGGTGTCTGGAACATTCTAGTGCTCCCTGCATATGCCAGAGGCCTCCAAATCTGCTTGGGAAGCAGGACAAGCTTGATGTGGATGGGAGCAGGCCAGTCTGCAGCTCACACAGCCCTGCTCCAGGCTGACGTGACTCTGGGGTAAATTCCCCACCCCACGCCTGCTTGTAGGATGCCCAGCGGACAGCAAACCAGCCAGCTGGGGGTCACTGACTATTGAGACAGTCACGCTGGGAGGGAAGAATGGACCCAGGCCTGGCCACTTTCTAGCTGTTTATCTAAGGCCCAGTCCCTCTGCCCCTCTGCGCATATTTCAACTGGAAAGTGGCAATAATGAAAGCACCCTTGCAGAGTTGCTGGGCTAGCACAGTGCACAGCACACACACAGCCTCACCCAGTGACAGCCAATGCTGTGACCACTGACCACAGCACTACCAAGTGGCCACCACCCCTTCTGAAGCTCTGCAAGCAAACCAAGGAGCTTTGGTTCTACAAAGGTAAATCAGAACCTTCAGAAATGGGATGGGGGCCCTCGCTGCCCTCCCTCCTGCCTTCCCAGTGCCCTAGTCCAGCAATGGATGAAGATGTGGGTGGCAACTCTGTTCTTTCAGCGAATGCACGTTAATTCCAGCTGACCTGTGTGGCTTTCGGCAGCCCTTCTCCAAATTACCCGGGTATCCAAGCTGCTGAATGAGGTCCTCCCCCAAGAACATCTCAGAAACGCACTGCTCAAAGGTTTCCGCCAGACAGAGGCCAGAGGCGACCTCCCTGGGTTGCTTGGAGAGACTGGGGATGTCGGTTTCCCAGATGGCGGTGGGAGGGGGCACATGGAGAGATCGGCCAAGCCCAAGAGCTTCACCTGAGAGGGCAGGCAGGTCCTGGGGGTGGCAGCAGCAATGAAAATGGGGGAGGGACACTGAGGACGGCAGTCTGGGGCGGCTTTTCCAGAGCATCGTCTGGTCAGGAGGCCAGGAGACAGAGAGGATGGTGTGTCGGGTCCCTCTGCTGTGGGGCCCTGCACTGCCCAGAGCAGGTGGCCCCTGCTACATCCAGAATCCTGTGGGGCTTGCCTCTCACACTGTCCCCTGAATTAGAGGAAAAGGAGCCGCGTGTGTGTGTCTGTCTGCAAGACAGAAGCCAGGCCCGAGAGGCAATGATCCCAGCAATAGTCACCTGCCTCAGGGACAGCCAGAGAACAATGACCAGGCTCAGTCTCAATTGGGGAGGGGGTGTCCCAGGGTGCCTAGGACCCTGTAAGGAGCTGGGCTGAGCCCTCAGTGCAGAAAGGGGCAGCCGGGGCCAGTTCAGGAGCTCCCAGGAGGCCTCCATGCAACTCAGGATCTGCCATCACCTCCACTCTATGACCACACCTCGCTCCTGCTCTCTCAACCTCTTCCTCAACAGAATATCTGGGACTACTGGTCCAGCTTCCTTTTTCTCTTTTAAGTGTTTTAAAATTGAAAATTGACAATCCTAATAAAAATAACACTAATTCTAACTGAGTGCTTCCTCAGGCCCTGCTGAGAGATACAGTCTTAGCTCCTGAAACAGGCTCCAGGCCGGGCATGGGCCAAGGTTGGCAGCAGTGCCCGCCCCCAGTCCAGCCCCCCAGGAGGGGCAGTGGATAGGGCCAGCTCTGAAGGCAGACAGGTGATGGTAAATTGAGCAGGGCTTGTGCCAGGAAACTGCTAAGATCGCTCCAAGAATCCTGAAATCCTGATTAATAAGCAAGATGGCGCAAAGCTTTGGCAGTGGGACTCAGGCGCCTTTTCTTATGAAAAGCAGCGACGCACACTGCTGGCGGCTGTCTGGCGAAACGCCTGCTTGCCTGGCCTCCCTGGAGGGGCTCAGGGGAGACCCTGGCATTGCCTGGGAGCCGGCAGGAGAAGTGGGCCGAGAAGCCATCAGACAGCATCCCTATCTTTCCCAGCTCCTGGGGACATGGACTCAGGGGTGGAGAAAACTGAAAACGTGGGGCCCACACAGCTAACAACCCCATCCCAGGGGACAGAGACCCTGCACTGCCTGTGTCTTCAGGCACCAGGACGCTCTGCTGCCCAGTGGCCCCCACCCTGCACAGCAATTGAGCTGAGTGGGCACTGGGAAGACACCTCTCCTTTGCCACTGCCCAATTCAGAAGGATCAGATTTCTTGTCTGAGGCCAGACGCAACAGAGCCCCAGAGATGCAGCCACCAGGGAGGTCAAGATCCTTCATCCAGTCAGTGGTTCTCAATCGTGCGACGTGACCTCTGTCACACTTCGGGGGGAGGGTGGTGGGGACTATGGGCATCTGGTTGGTAGAGGCAGGGATCCTGCAGTGCAGGACAGCTCCCCTGCCCCCAACAAAGAATTACCAAGCCTTGAATGTCAATGGTGCCGTCTTGTCTGAACATCACAGCATTTCTCCCTCTGACTGCCTTTTGGAAGCGCAGCTCTCTTTCTTTCAGGCATTCACTAGGTGCCTGAAAGAGCAGTCCCACTGTGGCTTCAGTGCAGACTAGTTAAATTTGCTCCAGCTCCCCAGTGGCTCAAACATCTTCCCCAGACCTTTAGCGCCTGACCGGAGAGAGGAGGAAAGACACACAATTCTCTAACCAAGTATAGAAGGAACCCTAGAACAACGAGAGCCGCTTTCCGACTGGTTGCCCCAAACTGGGGCTCCTCAGCTGTCAAGCCTCTATCTTCCATCTACTCCCTCCATCCTTTTGCTCCCAGCCCTGGGCCTTTGGGACATTAGGCCAAGGGCGGAAGACACGATATGAGGCTCACAGTAGACATGGGGGTTTGTGGTGACTCAATGTCCCTGCCCTCAGCCCAAGCAGCAATGGTCACTCTCTGTGGCTCCTTCCCCCAGTCTCTTCCTGCTGCTGGGAGACTAGTCTGCACCCACCCGCCTCATGTGAACCCTGACTTCCCTTCTTTCTGAATCGTCAGCCCGCGATGCCGAGGTGATTCACATGATTACAGGAGGTTGGAAACAGCCATGACAGATGCCCAGGGACTCTGGGAGTACTGCTGGCATCTTCTCCCCTCTGCAGGAGAAGTGCCTATGGAAGCAGAGTCAAAGTTTGAACACATGGACATCATTCTCTCCCGGTCTAAAGTGAGGCCCCATCCACAGGATCCAAGGTATTGAGGCACCCTTGGAATCAGCCCTAGGGACCATGACAGAGTGACACGGTCAACCTCCTGGCAGGGCCGTCACTAGGCACCAAGCCTACCTGGGAGCCCAGAGCAGGGGGACCAGCCCTGCCACTGTGGAGTTCACAGCAGGGGAAGGAGCAGGGCCCGTGAGGGGCACTCAGAGCGAGGTAGGGGGCCAGCATTTACAGAGCACTTGGCCTGTGCTGGGCACTCTGCCAAGCACTTTTGAAATATCTCATTTAATTTGTACCACTTCCCTGAGGGACTCAACTTTATTATTATCCCCATTTTATAAAAGGGGAATTTGAGCCTCAGTAATTTGAATGAATGGCTGGCAGAAAGCCACTGCAAGTCTCCCCACCTCCAAGGAGCTACCCAAGCCCCCAGTCCTCCGCTGTTTCTCCTGCTCCTAAACCCCACACCGACAATCAGTTGCTTCAGGGCCTCAAGCTGGATGCTGACTTGTACGTTTTGAGGCCCCAAATTAACTGGAGGTACCCTCGGAATGGGCAGGCAGAAAAAGGAAGGGAAGGCGACCTGCTGAGGACCCACTATGTGCTGGATCTTTTACAGGAGCATGATTAAGTCCTCACCACAGCCATGAAAGGAGAAACAAATGTCACCAACACTCTAATGTGGAAGCTGAGGGCCTGTGCCCAGTGTCACAACCAGGGCGTGGCAGAGCGCGAGGGATCTCCCCCGGGGTCATCTCCCAGCACCTGGCTGGAAGGGTTGAGGACAGACCCGAGATGAGCAGATGAGCCAAGGAAATGTGTCTGGCTTCATGAGAGACACACCGTGGGAGCTTTAGGACTCATGTGATGGCACTATACTGCGATCAGGGCTCCCTACAACACCCAGAACAGCCAGGGTGGCAAGCACGGAGAGCATCAGTAGCTCCACTTAGCTCTCAGCCAGCAAGGCAATCAGGGTGGGGCGAGGGATAGGAAAGGAAGTGGGTGTGGGTAAGGAGGGAGTCAACAGGAAATGCACTTGGAAGGTGCCGAGATGCAGGCTGAGGCCGCACTGCCACCCCGAGACTTCTGCATTCTCGGTTCTCCCTCAGATGTTGAAAATCTGCTCGCCTCTGCAGGGCAAAATGACACACTCTTCCTCCTCGAGAAAGCCCTCTTTCTGGGAGCACTGAGGGCACCCAAGCTTCTGGGAGGAAACAAAGACACTGAGGCTCCTTGGCTCTGGGATCCTTTGTGGGAAAACGTCAAGTTTGAGACCACAGGCCAGGGCACAGCAAAGGGCCAAGTCTGGGGCAAGAAAACTCTAAAACGGAGGGATGGATGGGCAGTAGCTGCCTTTACACCAATGTGCCCAGCACCCTCGAGCCCACAGTCTCTATGTAGGGGAAAGCCTGGCGGGGGGGCAGGGGGATGAGTGTCAGCCTGCTGTGTCCTGGCCTGGCTCTACACCACCTGCCCATGTTCTTCCCTCCTGGAGCCTCCATCTCCCCATCTGTAAAATGGCAATAATGGTCTCTGGCCAGCCCACCTTGTAGGATTGCCAGAAGACCTCAAGAATAATTGTGAGGCATTGGAAGGGGGACCTCACTAAAGTTGTAGCAGCAGAGCCCTCAACTACGCCCCCACCAACAAGCCCTGAGAGATGCTCTTCTTATCTTCACTGTGCAGATGAGCAAACAGGCTCAGAGAGGCTAAGTAACTTGCCCAAGGTACTACAGTCGAAAGTCGCCCCACCAAAACTTGGATGCGGCCACCTGCCCCGCCTGCTCAGGGCTCCTCTTGCCACTAAGCAGCCTGGCCGGGATTAGGAATCGTGGGAAGCTGCCCTGCGAAGAGAAAGCACCATCCCAGCCCTTGAGGAATGTGCAGCGTCACTGGAGAGACCAGTGGAAAGTGTCTGCCACAACAAGAGAGACACTCAGAGGCTCAGGGCGAGGGCTGCGGAGACAGGATGGAGCCAGTGGGAGATGAGAGCCACGTCCTACCAACTTGCAGGAACGGCTGCAGACCTGCTGGGGAGGGTGCCAAGGTGGGAAGGGCAGGCGACATAAGTGACAGAGGGCTCGGGGCTAGTCGCTGCCCTGTCACCATCTCTCTCACTATGTGACCCTGAGCAAAGGCCCTCTTCTTCCTGGGCCTCAGTTTCCCCAGATGCACAATGACAGGATTGGACTCAGGTCCCTTTAAGCTGAGACTTATGGGTTCCAGCCAAAACCTTCTGTACCTCTTCATCCTCAAAACTGGGAAACCAGCCCTGATTATTGGAAGTTTTCATGTTGTCTTCCTAGAGGAAAATACTGTCTTCTCAGTAGATACCACCACAACGATCTTGGCAGAGGCCCCTGTATTGTTCTTGGACCAGGCTGGCACCCTCTGACCACCCACCTGACCAACCAGGATGGGGGACGGGTGGAGAAAGTGCTGCCCAGCACGTTGGCCCAGGCATCAAAGGCAGCGGTGGGAAGCAGAAAGAACAGTCCTGGCTGGCCCCGCCTCCACGTGAGTCAGCAGCTGTTTCTCTCAACATATTTTTCCTCTACCGCATACCACAGGGTATTGCCAACATCCCAACAACTGCACAGATCTGGACAATGCCAATTCTAAACAAACTTCCAGATTAAGCCTGAGTCTGCATTCACACAGCTGTGTGAAGGGCCTGCCATGGACAGTGCCCGACTAGAAGATGGCAAGATTCCTGACTGAGAGCTGCCCTCCCCAGAACTCAGTCTGACGGTGCTGTGTCTCCCTGGCACACAATGGGAAGCCTCACTTCATTCTTTCTATTCCTTCAGGCTTCAGAAGCAACTGACATTTACTGAATGCATATGTGTCTCAGGAACTATGCTGTATATCTTCAGTCCTCATGATGCCTCTACAAAGTGGGTACTGTTAGCCCCATTTTTCAGAAAAAAGAAAAAAACCTGAGGCCCAGAAAAGTAACTTGCCCAGGATCCTGCAGCTAGTGAATGAGAGAGGTGGGAGTCCCCCCAGGCCCTCTCAGCCTTAGGCCAGCTCCCGCTCCACTGTGCACTCAGGTCTCCAGTCACCTACTGAGATATTTATAGCATTAAGAGCTAAAGTCATAAGATGATTTGGCGACATGCACAGTTGACATAAATTATCTACCAGAAGACTTTTCTCCCTAATGGAGCCAGAATATTTTATTCTTAGTAATATAATTAAGTATAGGATAATTTTAAGATACTGTAGGCTCTGCCTTGCTCCCAGAGTAAGCACTAAGGAGACAGCAGCTAACACTGGGACCTCTCCCTACAAGTAAGAACTTTTTACCAGTTAGAGGAGGCCAAAGGTGAAAGAGCCTTCTTGAGGGAGCAGAAGCCCAGGTCACTGCAATACCAGTGAGATGACAGGTATCTTCCACTACAATTCAGAGAGCCAGGCATGAGGCTGAGTCTTCTAAGTGTTCTGGTTGGACTCTCCATGCGAGATGATAACAGTGATAGTGATCACGGTAGCGGTGATAATAATGGTGATAAAGGTGATGGTGATGGTGGTAGTGGTGGTGATGGTAGTGTTGATGGTGATGATGGAGATGATGGTGGAGATGGTGGTGGCGGCGGTAGTGTTAATGGTGATGGTGGTGACAGCGATGATGGTAGTGGTAGTGGTGATGGTGCTGGTAGTGATGATGATGATGACAGTTGATAATGAAGGTCATGATGATGGTGGTGCTTGTGACAAGCAGCTACCATTTGCTGAGCATCCACAGTGTGGCCAGATATGCTCGGTGCTTTAAACCCTTTGGCTTATGTGATTTTCACACCAACCCTCTGAGGTAAGTTATTATTATCCCCATTTTACCAATGAGGAAGCTGAGGTTCAGAGTGGTCACCTAGTTAGAGAGCAGGGAGGCTAAGATTCAAACCCTGGTCCACTAGATTCTAAAGGTACTATTTCTCCTCTACTTCACGCCTCCCCAAGTGACCCACTCCAGATGAGAAACCACTTCTGCTGCTGATGATCAATTTCCAGACTCTATTTCCTCAGTAAAATGTCCCCAATCCCCCTAATCAAACCAACCTCCCTTAGCCATCGGCCTTTGTTTTAAGAGGCAAAGGCTTATATGAAAGGGAAGGGTTCATCCTAAAGTGGACTTTGTGAGCTCCAGACTCTGACCCCTCCCCTGCCCTTGCAATGAGAGTGGAAGCACACTTCATACAACAAGGAAGGAAGAACAGTGGGGACTGATGGGTGCTGGCAGGGCATGGAGGGGTGCTGCTGGGCTCCATGCACCTCCCTCCACCTAGGGCCCCCCAACCTCCCTTCAGAGGCTGCTTCCTGCCAGAGCCAAAGCCAAAGCCAAAGCCACAGCAGCAAATGTGGCAATGAGGCAGAGTGGTGGAGAGGGCCAGCTGCACTCCAGCACTAAGGCAGAGCAAATCCTTGTCCTTGCCAGCCTTGGTTTCTGCCTCTGCACTATGGGGAGGGGGACAAGGTCACCCCTCAACCCTTCCCTCAGAGCCTCTTATGGTCCTGCTGCCAGCCTGCTACCAGGAGTCGAGGCCCCAAATGCCCTAACTTGGCTTTCCATGTTCCATTTCCATCTGGTGTGGAAGGGCAGGAGGAGGCCAGGAGGGGCAGCGCTGAGTGGAGAGCACCGCCTGGAGTCTTCCCAGGCCTGCTCTGGCCTCTCACAGGCAGGGATGGAGCTGAGGAGGGCTGCCGTGGGGAGAAGTACAAGGGCGTGGCTGTGGCCCAGTCTCACTCCTGACCCGCAGGCACCACAACTGGAAGCTCAGCTGCTGCACAAAAGCACAAGCCCAGAAACAGGCCCCAGGGGCCCAGACTGAGCACCCCACTTTCCTGCCTCCCTCTCTGCTCCGCCTCCCCAGCAGCAGCCCTCCCAGCCCAGCGGCCTCCTCACTTCCTCCTCAGGGCAGCAATGTGCAGATGGTCAGCTGACTTCCTGTCCTGGGACCTGACCGCTCTGGAGGGGCAAGGCCACAACGCCGGCTGGTGAACCCTCCCTGCAGACACCTGGCCCCTGCCCCAGGTCAGCAGACCTTGGCTTCTTGAGCATTGACACATGGCAGGGACTGCCACGGTCCCTCTGACCAAGCGCAGAATGTTTATGCCAGCTTCAGCGTCAGGACGACCTGAAACTAAGGGCCATTCTCAACCCAGCTGAGCCTTCACTCACTGGTTCCTTTATTGGTCCCCATCCGTGAAGCACCCACTCTGCACCAGGCACTGTCCTGAGGTCCATGGACTCAGGGACCAGCAAGACAGGCCCCTGCCTTCCCCGGCTTGACAGGAAGCGGCCTCTAAAGGGAGGCTGGGGGGCCCTCAGTGAAGAGAGGTGCATGGAGCCCCCTCCCAAAGGACACACCTGCAGAATTTCAACCCAGCACAATTCAGACTCATCAAAGTGCGACTGAGGATTTTTTTGAGGCTGGAATTATCTCCTGAAGTGCTTCATTTCCAGCCCTCTTTTCCACTTGGGTCCTCTTTTCCACTTTCCCAAGTTTATTCCTACAGAGGGGAAAATCATCTATTCCCCAAATGTTTCTACTCAGTAGGTCTGCACCATAACTGTGCTTAGGCCACCTGGGGTTTCATCATGCACACAGCACATCCACATTCAGGCCTGGGGGAGAGTAGAATGAGCAACTTGGCCCAATTCACAGATCAGGAAACCGAGGCCCTAGTTGTGTCCAGTGCTGCCAAATGGCAGAGGAGGCTATGGCCATGGCCTCTCTGCCAGGGGCTTTGGGGAGTTCTGAGAAGGAGCCTGGCCTGAAGCTGCCCTCGGATCTGGTCCCCTGGTGACAAGCTGCTGGGTAACTGTAGCACAGCCACTTCCCTCTTCAGGTCTCAGTGGCTTCGCCGGCAGAGTCAAGTGGTTGAAGGAGGCAAGTGATGTTTGGTTTTTCTGGGTACCAACAGGCCAGGCTTAATACCCAGAGTCCAGTGCTGGTGGGAAAGGATGGTGTGTGTTCACATGTTCACAGAAGCACCATGGCGGAGGGCCTGAAACTGCAGCGTTCCCCTGCCCTATCTGGTTTCCAGCTCGGGGTCCTGATCCCTTCAATATAGAGAGCAGGAGTCCCAGGGGAATGCTCTTTCCAGCTGACACTCTCAGGCAAGTCCCCAGGTCGCAGGCCCCTCCTGTCTCCTTCCAGCCCACGGCTACATAGGCACAGATGCCCTACGTTGGCACGGGCTCAACCAACTGAACACTTCCAAGGGTCTGAGATGAAAGGGCCCACCTTCCGTGGGGCACCCAGTGCCTTGGCCACGAGGAAACTCTGCTGCCAGCCCCAGAGAGAGGAGCCAAGCACACATGAGGCCAGGAGAGCACTTTCCAACAGGTCCCCCAGGGTCCTGCAGAGAACTCAGATAAAGGGAGCCTCAAGGGCTACCTGCCTGCACCTCAAGTGCCCCAACACACAGTCAGGGTCTCGCTCTTCAAAACTATTTAGATTGATGGTTTCTATCCCCACCTTGGGAAATGGAGGCCCCACTCCAGCTCCCTGGAGAGAAGGTGCGGGCTTTGATGAGTTTCTCTGGTGAAGCCCCAAGCTCAAGGCCAGCTAGAAGGGCCAGATTTCATGAAAAGCTGTGCCTGAGGCCAGGGTGACTGGCTTCCTCTATGCCAAGAAGGTTGGAGTATGGCAGGGGCTAACAAGAAGGGCCCTGCGTGGGGACTCTGATGCTGACTCAGCAGGGGCATCCATGGAACCAACAAGAGCTGGACCCTGCGAGGGGCTGGGGCAGCCAGGCCTCACTCTCCATTCTATACTTTCAAGCGGCTCTGCCAACACCAAAGATGGATGGGCTGTGGGTCCATCACGAGGGTGCCACTGGGATGGCGGCATCAGGCTAGGGGCCAGACAGACCTGAGCTCAAAGCCCTCTCTGCAGCCACCTCCTCACCGTGTGGCCTTGGGCAGGCCCTCCACCTCTGAGCCTCACTTTCCTCATCTGTAAGTTGGGCAAGCAGAGCCCATCTCAGCAGGGGGGCGCTCCCATGAGGAAAAAACAAAACAAGGTGCATGAATGTACTCTTTGCCTCTAATGTGTTGGATGGATTGGGGGAGGCAGTCCACACCGTGCCAGGTCTGGAACACCTGTTGTCCAGTTCAGGGCTGGCGCTGGGTGAACTTTCCAGTTTATGTTTTTCTATTGATCGGCACCAGCCAGAGGCTCAGCTGAAAACCGCAGGGGCTGGGTTCCACCTGGCAGGCTTCTGGCAGCTCCAAGCAGCCCCTTTCCCAGGCTGAAGCCTGTGGATGCAGGAAGGATGGATGCTCAGAGCCATTAAGGAACCCATGGGACACCAGCCACTAGCCTAGCTAGGCTGCCCCATTTCTCCTTATTTGGAAAGAATGTGGCTCTGGAACTCTTGGGAGTAATCTTAAAGAAAAAGGCTCATATCATTACCAAAGGAAATAATCACAAAGCATTAAATGGGACAAATACGTCATGAGCTAAATGCTGTGCCTGGCACGTGCTAAGTATAATTGTCATCTTCAGCCAACACTACAACGCTCAGAAAAAGATCTGAAAACAGACACTCCAAAGCCTTGGGCCTGAATACCCTCTCAACCCCTGGGTCTCAACAGTGACATTCTCTCCACACCAGGACAAAACAGGTCTGCCCTGGAACATGAGCTCTGGGAAAGGGGCATTTCCCATCAGTTGCCATACTGGAGATGACGGGAAGGAAGGGGCACTCCCAGGAACGGGATGAGGATGCCCCCAGGTGTGAGGATGGCGGTAGGGGTGGCAGGGTGGTGAGGGCTTATTTTCCACATAGGGCAGAACAAGCAGAAGTGCATTACTGGAAGGCAGAACCCACCTCTGATTCATCTCACCGGTGCCCTCCCTTCCCAGGGCCAGGGCAGTGCGGCACACACAGGGGCAGCCCAGAGCCGAAAACCTGAGTCCTGTTGTGTGCAAAGCGGCGGCAGCAGGAACTCACTCCTTTCCATTACCAGAAAGGCCAGGGCTGAGGAGGCGCATGTGCTGGGTAGGGCCGCAGGTGGCTCAGCCTTCCTGTGGCCGCTGACCTTATGCTCTCCTGGCTCTGGAGTTCCTGGGTCTGCAGGCCAGTACTTGACAGAAGGAGCCCTCATGTGACCGCTTACCCGTCCACGTTTGGCCCAAGGAGCCTGGAGGGTGGGTTCACACCAGGTCACCCCAGCTTCTTTTAAAAGTGAGACAGGCAGGAAGGGCACGGTGATCACTTTGCCAACAGTCACGACTGACATGAGCCACGGGTCCCAAAACAGTGCTGAAGTTACATAAGCCCCAGAGACACACAGGTCACAGGCTTCTCAGAAATCCCGTTTTAGCTCTTGGTGACACAGAATACGAGCTTCAGTGCCCAAGACTGCCTCCTCAGGCCCTCAGTCTAGAGGCCCATTCATAACTTCACTGCCACTCTGGACACTCCCAGCCGGAGAGAGTGGACTGTCACTGTGTCCTGCTACATTCAGGTGACAGGGCTGCTAAGAAGCTCAAGGACCCAGTAATCTCCCATCTTCTGCCCACACTCCAGGACCACTCCCACGACAACACCCCCTCCCACATGGCAGGCAGCCCATTCTGAGGCTGGGTGTTTCCACATGAATTAGGGATTTGTGCCAAGACCCACTGGGCCAGTGAGGGGCCCAAAAGCCACAGCCCTCTTGGATGTCAATCGGAAAACAAGGGGCTCCCTGAACTTGACACCTTTCCCCACCTCCTCACCTTCTCCACCATGACATTCCTTTCCATGGACTTCCAGGCCAGTGCTGCAGGGCACACGGCATGCTGATGAAAGAGGAACAGTGAAGAACTACCCAGGACTGGGATTCTGGGAGACAGCCCCTCCTTGGAGGGGGCGTTCCTGCTCCAAGTGATGGACCATCATCATCCAGGGCACTGCTCAGTGGCAAAGCCAGGGCTGGGCCAGGTGCAACTGCCTGACCCTGGACCCTCTTCATGCCCCCCTGCCCAGCCAGCTGCTGCCAACAGAGCCAGTGTCTGGGATCACTCTAATGCCATCCTTCCCCACAGCAAGTCCTTCTGCCTCTCTGCCCATTATCCCCCCCATTACTTGTTTCTCTGGTCGTCTCAGCACTGACTCTGTCTGACGTGATCTTCTTTGCTCCTGCTCACTGTCTGTCTGCCCACACAAGGGGAAGCTTCCAGAGAGCAGGGCCTGTGGCCATCCTGCTCCACACTGTATCCTCAGGGCTGAGAGCATTGCCTGCACACAGCAAGTACACACTGAACAACACTGGCCCCAGAATGAGTGGGATCTACTGAGAGGGAGGGAATGGGGTCCTGTTTCTATTTTTCCTGTTCTGTGGCACCTAGCACAGTACCCAGCACAGAGTAGGTCCCCAGAGAGAGGTGTGCTGGATTGAACAGAAGGTGACAGAGATAGACCAACCTGAACCTGGGTCCTCCAAAATTCGGAAGGAAGCCCAGCTTCTGCCCCCGGCATGGGGCAAGGCCTGAGAATCTGGGAAGCAGACACTACGTAGGCGAGATCTGGATTTTCTCACATAAAATGTGCATCCTGGCTGTGCAGGGGCAGTGTGGGGGCACAACAGACCCCACAAATAAGCATGTCCTGAGTGAGCGCAGGGGGCCTCGGGCTCCGGGGAGCACTGCTGTGGTGGGGGTGCCGGTGTTCCCAGGCTCCACAGCCCCAAAACGGAATGGTTTGCTTAGAGAAAATTACACAGTCAAACCAGCTCTCCAGACTCATGTGCAAACTCTTCATAAAGATCAAAACCAAAACAACAGCAGAGCCCTGCCCAGACGGCACCCTGCTCCACGTCCGTGGTACAGGGCTGATGTTGGAAATGACTCGTGTGCTTGGACGGGCTAGAAACATCTGGCCAACTGTGCTCAGAGCAGCCAGGGCAGCTCAGCTCCTGTACCTAGGTCAATGAGGCTCCTGAATGGACGGCAGGATTGATTAAATCACACGAGGCGTGTTGTCCAAGCTGATAGAGTGTGTTCTGTGATGTTAAAGGGAAAACAGCACAGGACCAACTCATGACACAAAAGAATCAATACATTTGCCACAAAGCTTGGACCAAACAGCCTAAAAGAACTCAGCTCTATTTTGCACAGGGCCAAGAATTTTGTGGTAACTTTTTTTTTTAACTATGTGGTTGCTGTTCCTAATGGACAGAGTAAGAAGCCAATGCTCCCTGTGTCTCCTGCGTCTGTGCCGTGCACTGGCTCAGCACACACTCCCGGCTACACCACCCGGGTTCAAATCCCACACTTGTCAGGGACTGGCTCTGTGGCCCTGGGCAAGTTATTAATCAAGTCTCTGCTTCAGTGTCCTCGGTGGTCACCTGGCATGACAGTAGCAGTATCTGTCTCATGGGTTGATGTGAGCGTTAAGAGAGCACACAGGCGAACAGCAGTTAGAGTAGTACTGGGAGCACACAGAATGTTAGAGAAGTGCCTGCAATTTCATTATCATCACCCAGTCTTGCTCACGGACCCCAGAATGTTCCAGAGACCTCGGTTTAGCACAGGCCTCATTGACCCTCATTCTGGCTAACTGCATACGCATCCGCCTCTCCCAGGCTGGGACTGTGGCTAATGCATACTCACCTCCAGCATCCTGTACACAGTAGGAGCTTAGCTTAGGGTGACAGGACTGGCAGAATTTGTACAGCCTGTGAAACTAAACTCCTCTTTGGAAAATCATGACCTCCCAACCCAGTCTTCCTGCTTCTCCACTTATGGATACCCTTAAAGTCTGAGCAGAGTTGCCCACTGCACACTGCCCCTGCAAGAGAAGGAGGGAATGAGGACCTACAGGGGAGCAGCTTTACTTAAAAGGGAGACGCACACCTCCTCCTCATCATCCTTTCCTCCTCACGCCTCATTTTCTCATGTCAGCTTCACAGCGGGCCTATGCCCACAGCAATGGTGGAAGTGGTTCTTGGTTGTATTAAGAAGTTTCCAACCACATTCCTGGGTCCCAAAGATGCCCTGGCCCAGGCCACAGCCTGCTGGCTCTGGGCTGGCTGCTGTGGATTTCTCAGGCACAAGGCGCCTCAGCCCTGGAACAGGCAGGCCTCTGTTGACTGGATTTGAGGTGGAGTGCAGGATAAAACCGCGGCCATCTGATGCTTTTAAATGTCAGAGCCAACTCTCCCACCCTTATTTTCACAATGCTGCTCCAAAACCACCTCGCAGGGCCAAGTTCTGTTACCACAAAGTTAATATCCTCTAGCAACTTCCGAACTGGTCGTTTGCCTCAGGGGCCAGAACACATCTGGCCAGCAGAGAGATTTCTGGATCCCTAGCCAGGGTGAACTTTCTAGGGGTTTGTCTTGAATGACGAGAACCCCAGGGCCACCCCTGCCATTTGCGTCTGAGTGTTGTTCTCCCACACTGAGTGGAACAGCCTCACCAAAGTCTTCGAGGGACAGCAGAAAACTGAGGCAGTGAGTGAAAGCAGAAGAAAATGAACTAGCCACCCCTCGGCCCACACTTCTCAAGCACGGCAGCGACGGCAGAACAGCCTGGAAAAGACGGCCACCTTGGGACTGGACAGGCCACCAGCAAACGCTTCCAGAGCAACGCCACTGTGAGGACGCGGTTCATTAAAAAAAAGTAAGATGCTTTTGTGCACTGAGACAAACCGAGCGGCTCGTCCGAGGCTACGGCCCTAGGTGGCCAGAACTCATAGGCTCCAGCCGCTCCTTTTCCGCAGCCCCCTCGCCAGCACGGCATTCTTATTTGCCACTTGAGGAGCACAGGAAAAGGCCGCCCAGGGGCCAAGTTTCGGCTCAGCAGGGACTTAGACAATTGGGCGGGCCGCGTTACATCACCCCACATTCCTGACCGCCAGGATAATAGTGCCAGGCCCTTTCTAGGACTAGCTTTCAGTGAGAAATTGCCAAATTCTAGTTGCTTTCCAAATGAGGAAACTGAGGCATGGGGCCATCTAGATCAGGGGCTGGTAAAATTCTCTTAAAGGGCCAAATAGTAAACATTTGAGGTTTTGTGGGCCGTGTGGTCTCTTGTAACATGAAAGCAGCCACAGGCAACAGTAAAGAGGCAGGCGTGGCTGTGTGCCAATAAAACTTTATTTGCAAAATCAGGCAACAGCCTGCGGGCTGTGGTTTGCTGACCTCTGATCTAGGTGGTCTGAGGTGACGACTGTCACCACTCCTGGAAGACACGGGCCATAACTGTGGAGTACCAATGAACCCCCACTCGGGAGGCCCCAGGACCACCTGGCAGAGCTCTAGTTCAAATATTAAATCCACTATTATCAAGTATTGTCACGTCCCGTACAGAACTGAAAAGACAGTAGGCCTCAGTCCTCCAAGGTCCTGCTCTGTGACAACGGTGGTCCCTACACCCTCCCCACACAGGCTCAAGGGCTGAGGGCTGGGGGAGGCCCAGGAGGAGAAGGACTCATGGCTCCCCTCTGTCCCACCTAAAACCCCAGAGAAAGAGGAGGCACCAGCAGACTGGAACAAAGGCAAGTCCAGCTGCTTTGGACACCAGGCCTCCAAGAGGCCCAACACGGATCTGAACCGGGCCTGCGGACCACGCTCCACCCTGTGCTTTTCCTTCCTCCAGCTGGTGGGCTCTGGGACCAGCCTCATGCCCACCACCCTGCACTGTGGCATCTCTCTGGGCGCCGGGGCTGGGGCAGTTGGGAAGGTCAAGGGGAGCACCTACCACATCACGCTGAGCCTCAGGTGCTACTTCAGAAGCATGGGGCTCCTCATGCAGGCCTCTGGGCTTCATCAACCATTAGTGCCCCTGTTTGGGCACCACTCAGTGCTGCAGCTTCGAACTGGAGTTTCAGATTTCAGTAATAATCCAATTTTAGCCTACTTCATCCAGAACGGTGACAATTGTCACCTCAGACCGTCTAGACGGTTCAGACAGCTGGTAGAGCAGGGGCCGGATCTGGCTCCCCTAGCGATGTCATATGAGATCCCAGCTGCCATCCCAGAACTGGGCACTGACCCCTGAGCCTAGCTGCTTCACTGTCCTCAAACCAAAGAGCCTCATGTGTCCAGGGCCAATCTGTCCCACCAAGGGCCCACTACAACCGAGGAGGGAAGACATACTCCTGGCCAACCCTCAGCTCTGTGACTCCAGCCCCCGTTGGCTCAACTCCCTGTGTGGACACCTGAGATGGGATGGGCCTGGCACCCTGCGCCCTGCCCAGGCCCCCTAATGGAGAGTAGAATAAGCATGGACCTCACAGCCATGCCTGGCTCTGCTAGGCCTAACCCTGTGAGCTTGGCTGCCACTCTGAACCACAGTCTCTTCTTCTGCAAAAGCAGGACAGCAATCTCCATTTTCCTGAATTGTAATGAAGACAACATGTAACTACATGAACACAAGTCTCATCCCTGGCCCACAGAGCATAGCAAAGCACAGGGACACATGGGTACAGTGCAAGCATGCTGCCACACACAAATCTCGTGTGTTATCATTTGCATGCTGACCAAAGTTTCAAGGAGTGGGGTCCAGGCCACACAAAGTGCAGGACGAAAGGTTCCTCCTGAGGAGAAGGGACAGTGTGGGCAGCAGGCTGACTAGGCAGGCGACCCAAACCAAAGCAGAAGTCCCCACTGTCTCACTGCTCAGCAGTGTCCCCTCTGGCTTTCTTGGCTTCTGGAGAAAAAGAAAGCCATTTCTGTCTCGGTTCACCTCCCCAAGGACAAAATTGGACATCTTCCTTTTTGCCTGACAAACTTCCCTGACTGTGAGGGAGAGGAAGAACTCTCCTGAGCGGCCTCGCAGAGGTCAACTCAGCCAGCAGGCCCCCCGATCCAGCCTGTACCAGGCCCTGACTCTCGGGCCTGTAGGAACCAGACAAGGAATTCTCTGAAGGCTTCGGGCCCAAGCAGTTCACTCTGCATGGGTAGGGCTCCCACAGGCCCCTTCTCCACTGAGGGGAACCACAGACATGGGCATAGCCTTCTCTCTCTGCCCTGGGATGCTCCCCCAAACTACCCACAGCCAGACTGAGGTTCAAAAACCCAGTCACCTGTTCAAAACCATCCCTGACTCCCCACTGCACACAGAATAAGGCCCCAACTCGCTCTCAAGGCCCTCCACACTCCATCCCAACCACAGCGCCAGCTGGAGGGGTTGGTTCCTGGTCTTGGGAACATCCCTGTGCCATGTCTCTCCTTTCCCCTCCAGCTGAGGTGTGGCCCGAACTACAGCTGGGCACTGTGCCTGTGCCCAGCAGAGAGCTTCTATGCTCCCCTGCAAAGGAGCCGAGCCCTGCACGTGACAGGGAGAACCCACCACTTGCCCCTGGTCCCTACTGCTGGATTCCTGGAACACTCCTGGGAGTGTCTTAAGAGCCAAGTGAGTGCCCTGCATTTACCATCTTATTCAGTCCTAGCAACAGCCACGATAGATGCTGTTTAACAGGTGAGGAGACCAAAGCTCAGAGGGCAAAGCTGGAAGAGGTGGTCACACTCTCCACATACATTTCTAAGTGACAACATGTTGGGGCTGTGACCTCCAGGAGGCCAAGCTGACTGTCCTGTCTACTGCTGCATCCCTGGAGCCTAGAGGAGCCTGACACAGAGCAGGTGCTTGGTGAGTGGTGGCTGAATGAAGGGATGAGGCCACAATTGGAATCCAGGCCCTGGGAGGACACAGCTACCTCACCAGCTTGCAGATGCTGTAAAGACACAGCTGCTCCCACCCCACCCTCTGTAGCCTGCAAGCTCCTTGAAGGTAAGGACAGGGTCTTATGCATGCTGATCTCCCCGAGCCTCTGGTCCAGGCACTTGCACACAACCGGTGCTCAGTCAATGCATGCCGATTTGAACCAGCTCGCAGGGTTGTTGCTGCCTGGAGTCTGAGGGCCCAGAAGGATTTCACGGTGGGCAGGGCCGTGTTTGAAGCTCCCAGGCTGCTGATGCTGCAGGCCTCACATTCCTATAAGTCCCTCCTGGCAGGGGGCACAAACTAGAACCACAAATGCAATTTTCCAGGAAAACTATGGATAGAAAGCTGCCAAGCCCCAAGGATAGGACTGCTCCGGAACCTTCTGCTTGGTCCACGGCCTCCCCTGCCACATTCCACACGTGTCTTTGCACTCCTCTAGGCTCACACTGCCGGAGTGCAAGTGGGTACGGGACCCACTCCCGGAAATGGGGCCTGGAGCTGGTCAGCTGTGTGGAGCTTGGCTCAGGTGGTGTGCTCAGGCTGTGTGGGGACAAACACACAGCCCGGTCATCAGAAGGCAAGACCACAGCATGCAGATGTGGCCCAGGGCTTGTCATGCTGCAAAGCATATCTCGGCATCCCCACCTGGACCCCATGAGAAGAGCCAGCCTCCCTACCCCACCCTTCTACTGCCGCCTGCCCTCTCCCCCAGCCCTGCCCAGGCCACACACCAGGGATATTAGACTGAGGGAGGCTGCATGAGTACAGTAACTTCAGTAGAAATGAGCACTCCAGAGACAAAGGCAAGCTCTCAGAAATGACACCCCCCCCAACACCGCCTCCCTGACCTCACCTGCCCCACAGCAGGCAGAGCAGGCAAGCCTCTGCTGTTCTGTGATGGAGCTGTCCCGTGGGCATCCAAATGCTCCACTGCTCAGGCCTCCCAGGGCCTGCTCTCCCCTGATGCTGCAGCCCCGGCAGAGAGCGCAGCCCTGGAGAACCCAGCACAGGGGTCAGAGCACGGGCCCCTCACAAGACCCTCCTTTACCAGCTGGCACACAGGGCCTACCCAAGAAAAGGGTCTGAGTGGCAGGGCTGAGTCACTTAAACCAAAGCCAATTCCTAGCCCTATCTCTTATGTCCACACCCCAAAAATCTCTCTACCTGCTGTGCCATAAGCTCTGGAGTCTGATAGCTCAGCCATTTAATGCAGTGTCACCTTGCGCAAATGATCTGACCCTGAACTGTCCACTACAGGGCATTGGAAATGTGGCCAGTCCAAACTGAGATGTGCTGTGAGTATGATGCACGCCCCACATCTTGGAAACTTAGTACAAAAAAAAGAACATAAAGTATCTCATTAATGATTTATTTCTATTGATTATATGTTGAAATGACAGTGTTTTGGAAATACTGGGTTAACTAAAATATATTGTTAATTTAATTTCACCCGTTCCTTTTTTCTTTTAAATTGTGGCTCCCAGAAAATCTTAAATTAGAGCCAGCCCTAGTGGTCTGGTGGTTAAGACTCGGCACTCTTACCACCACAGCCTGGGTTCGTTTCCCCATCATGGAACCAGGCAGCTCAGAGAATTGAACTAACAACTAGGATACACAACCATGCACTGAAGCTTAAAAAAAAAAAAAGAAAATCTTAAATTATCTCTGTGGCTCAGATTCCGTTTCCATTGGACAGAACTGACGTCAACCCTCTGAGACTCAGTTACCTCCTCTAAAACAGGTCAGATGTGTCTACCTCACAGGACTATTTTGAGGAGAAAATGTGATAGGTGAGTCTCTTCTGCAAATCTGCTCCCACCTCACTTGCTGACAGTCAGCAGCCCTACAGCTGCTGCCTCTCAATCCACCTGTGTGTTCAGAGGCTCCCTTGGAATGCCCCCTGTGTCCCCAGGCACCCGCTCTCCCCACCCTCCCGGTTCAGCCTCCCAGCGCACCCTAGGCCTCCAGGCAGAGTGCTGCTTCCTTTGCCAGGCTGCCCATCAAGCTAATGACAATGTGCCTCCACTGGGAAAACTGTAAGAAATAGTGATCCTGCTTTAAGGTCACAAGCAATAATAGGTCAAAGAAATAATAATGACAGTGGTGACAACACCGATCCCAAGGCCAACACCTCCTGAGGGTGTACTGTGCACCAGGCCTGCTTTAAGTACACTCACATGCTCAATCCTCACATCATACAAAAGATGACACTGAGGCCCAGAGAGGGACAGTGACTTGCCCAGGGCCACCCAGCTGGTGAGTGGCATGCCAAAACTCTACACCAGGCCCATCTGGCCCTGGAGCACAGATCCTTTCCACAGGTGACCCAGGCCAGGGCCTGCCTTCTATTTCCTGCCACCCCAGGTTTGGGACAGATGCTGGCACATGTATTTGCTCATAGTTTCCCTGTGTGCATCACGCCGAAGTTCCGGTGTCTCTGCCGAGTGACAATTAACCTCACCGCATTTCAGATGCCATCTCCTTTCTCTTGCCAAACAGTGAATGCTGCATAATCAGCCCACATCTGCTAAAACACACTGTGCTGCATCTCTCCTGCCTGGGCTGTTTCTGAGCAGGCTCGTACCCCAAAAAAAGGGGCTTTTCTTCCACTAGCTCCCCAGCCTGCATACTTGTTCCCATTTTTATTTGCCATCAATTCTTGGAAAATTCCATTGTCCAAGACTCTTCCAGATTAAAGTGAGATGGAATTTCTCTAGGTGGATTAGGTCTGTTTAAAGCTGGTCCCAACCATCAAGGGGCTACAGGACACATGCGCTTGCCCAGAGTGGGTACAGTTTGAACTGTCTGGACAGCCAGACCATGGCACTGAGCCCCAGGCAGGATCTGTCCTTCCACAGGGAACATGTGATGCTTGGAGACAGAATGGCATGACGAGATAAGAAGCCAGGTACCCACATGAGAAAGACACAGGCAAGAAAATAGGGCAACCCCATTTTCTCTCTTTTCAGAAGAGAACCCATGGAGAGGTGGGGCTGCGAGGGCCATTCTGCTCCTCGTGTGAGTATGAGCGCAGCCCAGGGCCGGGCCCGGCAGAGCTGCCCCCAGAGCCAACCCTCAAAGCCACCTTTCACTTTGTTTGCCAAGTCAGCTCAGTAAGGGGTTTGCTAGGAATTTTCCTTTCACAGAAAGCCCATTTCTCATGCCTCTTCGCCCCATGCCCAGGCACGCCAGTCACTTCAGAGGCACCTCTCGGGGAGGACAAGCAGGACCAGGAGAGAAGGAAGAGGAATGCCCACGGGCTGCATCCAGAACAGCTGGCTGGGGGGTCAGAAGGGGAGGCCGGCCAGGGCTTGGGCAAATGCAGGACTAGCTGGGACCCTCTCTCCTCCCTGTCAGGATGAGCCACGTTGGGGATGGGGGGTGGATGGCAGTGGCACAGGGATCCGAGATCTTCCAGCAAGTCGCAAAAAATGGGAAACCAAGGCTCTGCTTTGGGCTTAAGAGGATTATCCCGAACTCTGGATAGGTCTATCTGAGGGACATAACTGGCATTTTCTGGGTGCCTCCTCTCAGCACAGCAGGGTCAGAGTGCTGGGCCGTTCTCTCTTGTGCCCAGCCTTGTACAACAGAAGGACCTGCAACAGGATGGCTGAACCACTGCCCGGGCAGAGCTGAAGCGCCCTCCAAGAGAGACCCTTGTGCCATATATGAGCCTCTTTAAACCCCCAGGGACCCGTTTACCAGCCAGAAAACTCACAGCTCAAGAAATGCACAGTATACCAAGGGCTGGGAGGATGAGTCTGGGCAACGGGGTTTGGACCACCCAACATCAGAATTTCAAGGCCACTTCATCAGTTTATGGGCCCAATGGATATCAGAAATAACAGCCATGCTTCCTGAGAATGTCCTGTGCACCAGGCCCTGGGCCAAAGGCTGTGAGCAGCCCCATAGTGAGGATGTCACCATCCCCACCTTATTGTCAGGGAACTCGAAGCCCAGAGTGGGTCTCAGACTCACCTAGATCTGTGGTTCACAAGTGGTGGCAGAGCTCACCCCAGGAAGGGGCCCTTTGGAGAGGTCATGGCCCACAGGCTGTGGGGGGCCAAAGAGTGAGCAGGGCTCCAGTCACTGTTCTGCCACTCAGCAGGTGAGCAGACAGCTGACACTCAATTTTCTTCTCTGAAAAAGGAGAGGAGCCCCTCCCAAGGTCAATGAGAGGACCACACACCTAAGGGAAGGCCAAGAGCCCTGCAAACGCGGGCCAGTACATTTAGGAGTTAGGACCCTGCTTCCCAGAGCCAGAGCCAGGCTGGTGTGTAAAAATGTGGAGAGGGGATGAGCCAAGGGCCACTGCCACTGGCCAGCAGCAGGGGATGGGAGATGGCACTCCACCATGAGAGACACATGGCAGGATGCGCCTGACTTACCCCCTCCAGCCCCTCAGCCCCCAATGCAGGGGCCCCTGCCTCAGTGCCTCCCTCAGTGTGGTTTCTCCCTCACACGCCTTCTTGCCATGACTTTGCGCCACAGTCTCCCCTAGGTGCAGCCTGAGGTCATATCCCCAAGGCAGTTGATCCAGAGGGTCCCAGACACAGTGAATCACATCGGATGCTGGCTTGGAAGCCCTGATGGCTTCCCCTTGGGCTCAGTGCAAGGCCAGCCCGGCTGGCCTTGGCAACCCCCTGTTGGCCCTCCTGCATACCCCCTCACTCAGACCGCGTCACATTGGCTCGCTTCACCCTGAACTTGTCAGCCCATCCCACCTCCCAGCGCCTGTGCTTGCTCTTCCCTCTACTTAGGACGCTCTCCCTCATCGCCTTCACTTGGCTGAACACGCCTCATCATTCGGCCCTTGGCACAAAAGTCACCTCCTCAAAGAGGCCTCCTCTGTCCCTCCAATCTAAAGCCGGCCACTGCCATCTCCTTTCCTCCCGCCCAGCATTCCCAGTCACGCCAGCCTGGTTTGTTTCCTTCGTGGCACTATCACCATCAGAACCGACCTCGCTTGCTGTTTGCCTGCTTGTTATCGATCCCCTGTCTAGAAAGGAGCTTACATGAAAGTGACAACCACGTGTATCCTGCAGAAATATCCTCAAGGCCTAGCTGAGTGCCAGGCACCCGGCACACACCAGGTAAGTACCTGCTGAGTGAGGAGGAAGCGGTAAGGAGCGGAGAAGAGAGCGAGAACAGATCCCCCTAGCTTCATGTTCGAGGATGCTAGATGGTCCTGAGAGAAGCACGCTGGGCCCGATCTTGACAGTCTGCCCTCTGGCCAGTCCCTTGGATGCAGGAGTTACGTGAAGGTAAGGGCAGGTGGTCCCACAGGCAGCAATGGGCAGCTCAGATCCTGGAGCTCCCCTCGTGTCTCAGCTCCAGGCCCACCCCCCTTCTGTCCTCTGCGCAGGGGGCAGGGCTCTGCCATCTGCTCCCCAGGAGGCTCTGCCAAGAGGAGCGTTGGAGGAGACCCCAAGGCCAGAGAAGGGAGGAGGGCCTTGCATCTTCCTGTCTGCTTCCTGTGGCTGTCACTGTCACCCAGCCACGCTTCCTGACCCAGCAGGAGCAGTTTGCCCCATTCACAGCAGTTGCCTCCAGTTCACAGCTTTTCTAACACGTGTAGAACCAACTTCATCACCCTCCCTCTCCTCAGCCCCAGCGGGCCAGCACCTCCTCCTCAGGGTCTGGGCCCCAGCCCGGTGGGGCCTGTGGACACCAAGCCTGCAAGCTTTCAGAACTGAGCCTGTTCCCTTTGCTGCCCCAGCCCGGGGTGGGAGCAGCTTCCTTCATTTGCTTCCTCCATGATACCAGGTGTTCGCCTCTTGGCTTCTCCATTCTTCAGGAACCTAGTTAGGAACTGTTGACAGTGAATTCTCTGTGGACATACAAGGTGGTTTCTGTACCGACAGGGCCCTGGCTGATCCAGGCGGCCCGCTGCACTCTCCTTGCGGAGAACTCTGGCAAGAAAACAGCTGCAGCCCCCTCACCGCCCCCACCCGCTGCATGAAGATTAAATGCATTATGGGACCCTGCACTGTTTCAGGGAAAGGGCTAGGCGCCTGGTGGCCTTCTGTGACATATGACTGATGTGGGCTCACTGCTACTGCTCACAAATGCAGCTTCTGGTGGTTGCGTTATATTTTGGAACCAACCATTTCTTCTGTTTTCCAAAAGAGAAAAAAAAGCCACCCCTTCCCCTCCCCAAAAGGAATTATCCAAGAGTTCTACTATGCCTAACTTTCAAAGGAGGCATTGTTAATCTTTTGGCCATAAATAGCCAATTAACACCCACTTTGAGTCCAGTCAAACCAAGTTCCTGCTGGCTTGGGGACTGCAGGAAAGGGTCTGCTCTCCTGTGTGGCATTTGCTTTCTTTAGTTCTCAACTGTGGCCTGAAGCTGCAAGAAAGGGCAGTAATTCAGGACAGCTAATACCATTAAAATGTTATAGATAAATGGCTCATGTCAACAGGGGAGATCCTACGTCGATGCCGTGCTCGGGACAACAGAAGACTGTGTAGCAAAAGGCAAAATGGGCTAAATTAAGGTTTCATTCTGTGCTGGTCCCCACGAAAGCCAGTGGCCTGTACTAGGTAAAGCCAGCGGCAGGTGTCAAGCCTGTCGGCTCTGGGCCTGGCTCGTAATTCATCACATGTCCATCTCAGTGACACGTCCCTGTGCTTCCCTGTCTCCAGCCTTCCCTGGGGCTCTCCCAGCCCCACAGGCTCACTAAGACCTTGGAGATCCTTCCAAGGAGGCATTATCCCCGTCCCAGTAAGGAAGCAAGAATAAGACAGGGAATGCTGTATTCCTTCCAGGTCTGCCAAGCACACCCTTCCTCTGCATCCTTCCAGGCTGGGCTGGGATGACGCAGTTCTACGAGTAGATTCAGAGAAGCCATCACAAGCCCCTCATTTTCCAGAGATGCTGCCCTAGCTGTTGTAAACAAACCAGATGTGAAACAGCTGAGACGAGATCCAGCATGACAAGCATTCAAAACTGAGAGAATCCTCCTGTGGCCTTAAGCCACCCCCAGCCTTCTCCAGCCCAAGTCCAGAATGGGGCACACAGTTTCAAGTGGACAAGGATCGAGGAGCTTCAGCAAAGGAGTCAGAGGCTCAGAGACAAGGCTGACAGGACAGGGTAGGAATCAAGCTTCCACAAGGTGGGAAAGTACAGCCTGGGCTGGCAAAGCACCGACGCGTAAGGATTTGGGGGTAGGACGGCTTCAAGAATACTTGTGGAAACAAAATGAATCATAGTGATCAACTACACCTCATTTCTACTGAGAACAGATCAAGAAGAAATACGGGCAAAGTGAGGGCTGCAGGTTAGATAACAAGAGGGACATACAGTCAGCAAACACTAAACAGGATAGCTTAAAGGAAGTTATCATCTTTGGAGAGCAGGGTGACTGATTCTCTGCCCAGTGAGGTCTATGAATAGGGTGGGTTTCCAACCAACGACAAGATTCACCCATCGATTGGTCCTGCTGGTCTCACCTCCAGAAGCTTGAGCCTCTAACACGGATCAACACATCCACTGCCCCTGTTCTCGTCTACCCACTACTGTGTCTGCCAACAGCCTCCTGCTTCCCTCAAACCCCTCAGCCCATGCTGCTCCCTGCAGCCAGAAGGAGCTCTTTTGGGAGTGCCATTGCTCCCCTGCTTAAAACTCTCTGACGCTTCCTCCTGCACTCAGAATAAAAGCCAAACATCTTTGGAGGACCTGCCAAGAAGGTCCACTGTGCTCAGGCCCTGTGCCCCCCTCATGCACTCTGCTCCAGCCACAGTGGGGCTCCTCCCAGCCCCTTCCTGACTCCAACCTTCGCACATGCACTTCTCCTGCCAGGGCCGACTCACAGCTTGTTCCCCTCGTCACACTGATTCCAATGTGCTCTATGAGAATACTCTGGAAGCCTAGCCTGTTGCAAATACTACCAGGGACCAGAGACGCCCAGCACACACACCATCTGGACAGAACATAAACACCTACACCGGGTCCTGGTCATTCACTCTACTGCTGAACGTAAGACTTGGGACATCAAGCAGACCTGCCTTAACAACCCGTGCATAAGGGCCTCAGAAATGTCCAACACTACACGTTAGATGTTTTTCCAGACAATTCTGAGGTAGCAATGTCCCAAACTCAGCATAAATCAACCCCAAACCCTCTTCAGTGCTCTGGAAGGTTCGCTAGCAGATGGAATGCCACTGCTCTGTAGGCACAGTGGCTCAGGCGGCTCCCATCCTAGGACAAGTTAGAAAACTGCGCTTTTGAATCCCTTCTCCAGGTCAGGCCTTTCCTAATCCAGGCTGAGCCAGTTCCTCCTGATCGAGGGGCCTCAACTCTCAATGTAGTTTCCAAATGAGACAAGCCCATCCCCCGGCCTCTGCAGAGTCACTGGGCTGGGCCTGTGCCTACCTCTGCTGCTTCCAAACCCCCACTCACCTGGGGAGCTTCTAAAACACCCAGGTACTGGGGCCCTGGCCCAGACCCACTGATTCAGATTCCGAGGAGAGGCCCAGCAAGCGGCAGTTTCTCAGCCACACCCAGTCAAAGAGGCAAGGGCCAGTTGGTCCACAGGCCCTTCCTACTCTGGCTTCCACGAAGCAGGACTGGAGATGTCTTCAGATGTGCACCGGCTGGGAAGGTTCCTTCTCCCTCCTACCCATAGGCTGTGACCTCCTGAGGGCAGGACCTCCGTGTCCCGGGCCTCGCGCCCAGCCCCAGGGCAGGGCTTGGCAAGCTGAGGGTGCTCCAAGCACATGATTGGGCAACTGGCTAACAAAGCAGAGGCCCCTACTCCAGAAAGCCCTAGGCGCTCCCAGAGCTTCACTGCCTCACGTCTTCTCAAACACCCTTCCGCTCAGAAAGGCTCTCAATTAAAGCACGGAAAATCACCAAGTGGCATTAAAAGCTGCTTCCCTGGCATGTCCCCAGCTGAACTCCTTCTATTTTTCTTTTCCCTGGGAGATCAAAGCTATTGTGTCCACACTAGGCCCTGATCCGAATGACCTTAAGCAAATTGCTTATGCAACCTGGTGACTGTGACTGGGACAGCAAGGAGTGACCCAGGTGTCTGAATAGGGGTTTCCTCGAGTTATGAGAACCCTTGTCAGGGGTTCTACAGTGTCAGTGACACACCTATTTCTGAGAGAAAAGAAAGACTAGAGAGAGCTAAAACCAGTCTCCTGGTTCCAGCCCTGACTCGCTCCACTGCTGGCAGGACCTGGGCCTTGCACTGACACTGCGTATACCAGGAGTGGCAGGCCCAGCTGAGTGCCGGAACGGCAGCTACAGGAGACAGGCTGCAGGGCGTGGCTTCGTCAAAGCTGACATTGGTCGAGTGTCAACCACGGCAGGATCCACACTGCGTGACTCCTCCCCACGCCCATGAGAAACAGGTACTGTCATTCCCATTTTACAGACAAGGAAACGGAGGCTGATGGAGGGTGACTTGCCCAAGGGCACATAGCTCAAAAGTGGCAGAATGGGGAACTGAGCCCCATCGGACTCCAGAGCTCATACTATTCACCTCCACATCCTCTACGTCCTGCAAGTGCCAGCTACCTGGAGAGGCCAACTGGACAGTCCTCACTGAGAAGGAAGCACAGTAGCAGGAGGGGCACTAAACCCGTGTCCCAACCTTCGCAGCCTCCTAACTAACCATGTGGCTTTTGGCAAGTCACTGACTCTTCCTGGACTCTGGAGGCCTCACCCTCAAGTCAGGGAATGGACAAGAGCAGAGATGGCAGATCCGTTAGCAGTGGCTGCCAAGATCGCTGAGGGAAGGATTCTAAGACTTCCTCTGAGTTCAACCGGAAAGACTGCCATGATTGATTAGTGATGTCTGTCAAGAGCAGGGAGGAGGCCCGCTGGATCAGTGTCCTGAGCTGCCACCCCCTGGCCTCCATAAGCTCTGAGAGTCCAGGTCTTAAAAGCCCTCTTCCTTGTTCAAGCCCATCCTGATTTCTTCCTTATCAGAAGTAACTACTCCCATGTGCCCACAGTGGTTTTTCCATTTGCTTTTATTTAGCATTTATTTCCTACCAGTTGGGATTCAAGGCTTTCCATGCCTACCCCTCACCAGATCTTCACACCTGTCTGCATTCCATGTTGCAAAAGGCAGTGCACCTCTGGATTCCTCTGCTTGCTGTCAGAACAGTTCCCCATGCCGGCAGGAGGGGTGCTAAGGATGCAAGGCAGCAGGAAACTGAAACGAGCGAAGTGGCCGGCTGCTGGCAGAGTGGACAGAAGAAGGCCATAAAGGCCCGGGCACGCCAGGCCTGAGCCCAGGGACTTTGCCAAGGAAAAGCACAGCTGGCCTGCAGCTGCTGGGGCTGCCTGAGCAAGAAGGTCAAGCAGCCAGTGGTGTTAAGGGCCACTCCACCCGGTGGCCAACGAGAGTTACTCCCTTGTTAATGGTGGCCCCCACTGGCACTGAGGGTGCAGAGTGGAAGGCTGACCAGAGGGAGCCTCACCCAGGGATGCCCCTGCCAGAGAAGAACCACGAGTTACTGATAAGCATCTCAGACAACTCAACTGATGACTTCCTGTAGCAATCAGTCACCCATCAGAGTCCCCTCGGCCCTGGCCAAACCCATTCTCCTGGACTCGTCTGCAAGACCACAGCTCTTGGCATAGTTTCTACCTCGTGCCTCTTTCCTACCCCAAACTGCCCCCTGCCAGCTTTCATGGGCCCCTCAGGCATCTGCTAACACAACAGTTGCTGCCTGTTCTGAGGCCTGCTCCGGGAGGTTCAGGGACTCAGTGTGTGGGCAGCTGCAATCAATCAAACCTCTGTTTCAGTATCCCGACCCCTCCTCACAAATGTCTTGCTTCAGTTTAAAGCACTGTTGAGAAATACAATTTGTTGCTCTTTCAAGCTGACCAGCTCGGAGTCAAAAATATGGCAAGGACCGTGACACCCAGGGGCATGGCATTCAGCGGGTCATGTTTAATTGTTGCTTTCTCTGAAATCTTTGTTCACACACATGTGATCCATGTCGAAATGGCCACGCATAGCTCAGGTCTCCCTGGAAGTCAACCAACGTTTGGCGGTCAAACCAGGTCTCAAAAAAGCAGTAACTAACAATGTCAGCAAAAGTCCTCCTAATAAACCACTCATATGCTCAGGCTGGGCCCTGCCCTCAGTGGCACACACTGACATTTTGCAAAAGGGAGGCTGTAGTTTCACATAAAACACCAGGCAGAAGGGGCCTCAGCAGGCCACGTGAGGAGGAAAGTGAGCGGGGAGGTCAGCAGAATCAGACCTGGGCAGGGACGGGGCCAGACTCGTCCTCGGGGCTGCCTTTGAGCATCATGCTCTGTGAACTGAGTGGTTGCAATTACAATTACAGGGAGGGGCAGGCCTTTCTGGGCTGGGTCCTTGAGTCATTTCTCCCCGTTGGGGCTCTCCTCACTATAATCACCCTCCCTCACTCAGGACACAGATGGCCGGCTCACCTGCAGCCTCGTTCAGCAGCCCTGCTCATGAGCTGAGCACTGAGGTTTTAAGAAGACGTGAGCAAAGTCTGAAAGCAATTTCTAGCCCCCATCCCCTGCATCCCAGCCTCACTGCCGTGAGAGATGAGAGCCACCACTGCTGGCCGGCTGGACAGCTGTGCCCCAAAGGTGCGGCTGAGAAGGGACAGGGCATCTGGTGGATTCCCGGGGTCATTTCCACACTAGTTCCACAGGCAACAGACATGAAACAAGAACACCCACATACAGCCAACCTCCTCTGGCGGATGGCGATTCGGATTCTGTCACAACCCTCGGCCCCGAGTGTGGAGCTCATTGTAGGCTGCGCTGAGCTGCAGGGCAGGCCTCCTTCCCATTTTCAAAAGAAAAGAATAAAGCAAGAAGAGGAACAAACAAGAAGTAAAGGGCAAGGATAGAAAAGGGAGGGTAGAAACAGAAGGAAAAAGATGGACAAATAAAGCAAAAGGGGAGTCCTCAGAATGGATTGAGTGTGCCTCCGGGAACATCACCCTCCAGGACCAGTTCTGGCTCTCGAGTCTCCCAGAACAAGCCCACACCTTCCCTCCCAAGCCCTGCAATTGTGACACTGATGATAAATATTTGTCAGCACTCACCATGTGCCAGCCAGTGCACAAGGTTGTGTGTGTGTGTAGACAAAGACACACATATATACATCAAAATAGATGCAGACACATATGTACATTTACACATACACACCCATATATAGATACACATGTACACATACATGCACATGCGCATACACACACACACACACACACACACACACGTTATTTCCCTCGTTCCACCCAACAGTCCTATGTTGGTGGTGGTGGTGGTGGTGGTGGTGATGGTGTTATTTGCTACACAGAGATGTTAAGCAATTTGCCTAAGGCTGCCAGCCTCCTGCCCTTCCCATGGAGGCCTTCTGATTTGCTGATGTCCCCCTCTCCCAAATGCAGGTCCAAAGCTGAAGACCATGCTCCAGAAGGGCCTCAGTTTCCTCAGGAGGGGCTGGAATGGACAAGGCCCGAGGTCACATCTAACTCTCTCCCCCTCTGCTTCTAGCCTGGAGCCTGCACCCAACAGCAGTGTCCCACGCCCCGGGCACTTGCTCCAGCTAAACTCACTGTGGGTGTGCACTAGGGCGGGGCCTTGGACCTCACAGCTTCTGCCCTCCCCTGCTGGTCTGACTCTCTTGGGTTCTCTCCCTGGTCCCTTTTCTGCAGGCAATTTGGAGAGGCTCTGGCTCTCATCCTTGCTCTGAGTGCCCTAACTAATGGCCAGAGGAAAGTCCCTCGTGCTCACACATCCCCGGGGAGGTCTGAAGGTCCCAGCCCCAGTCAGTGCCTCCAGGGAATTGGGATTTATCAGAGCTCCCAGTCATTCCAAAGGTCTAACCAAAAAGGCACTTTGCACCTTCAATCTGAGGCTCTCACACATCTGGTCCCAGAACCCATGCACAAAGGGGCTCTTTGATATCAACTGGAACCCCCCAAAAAAGTGACCATATAAACCAAGATCAAAAAACCCATGAAAGAGAGTCCACGATCCAGCTTGGGAAAACAATGGCGGGAAATGCAGACAGAGCAGCCAACCCTCCCACAAGCCTACCTTTCCATAGATGTGCAACCCTGCTCACCTCCTGGGAGCAACAAATGCCGAGTAAGGCCACAGCCCACGGAGGCTAGGGTCTGAGGGCAGTAAGGCCCATGTCAGCTGTCATCTGGCCGTAAGCAGGTCCCTAGACACCAGCGACATGCCAGTTCACAGGGTACCAGGCACAGGACCCCACATGTTCCAGGCGGGGTCTAGGGGTCTTTTCAAATGCACCAGGGGCTGCCCTGGGCCTGGCTTCCAAGGCTCCTAGAAAAGCGAGACCCACCTCCTGAGGCCATAAATCCTCTAGTGGAGGAGCCCAGGCAGGCAGAGCCCCATGGAGAGAGGGCTGGCAGGGGTCTAGAAGCTTGAGGGGGTGGGGTGGGGTGGGCACTCAGGGTCCACCTCAGGGCTCTGGCCGTGGCCCTTTCGCACACGCATTCCCAGGGGCCCCTTCTCCACTTTCCCCAGACTCTGCCCTACACAGACCTTGGCCAGGGAAAGACAGGCAGAAGAGGGCGGCCTCCTCAGCATCTTGGAGGCCTGCCTGGAGCCATGAAGCAATCCATACATTTGGGCACAGCCCACCGAGCAATATATTTTTAAATGGTTTCTACCCAATTGAGGACAGGAAACATCTCCAGTGATGCCAGCAGTGTTATTCCAACTTGTGGCTGGTAAAATATAATAACACGTGTAAGCTGTTTTTATTACCTATCTGGTTTATTAGCTAATAAAATAAGCTCAGCATTAAAAATTTAACTGAAGCCATTTATCGGACCTAGAACTCAGGGCCCGAGTTTCCTTCAGAAGTTACCCAAATCTGTCACCTTTCCAGCCGTTTTACCTATTTAAATTTCTCCAGAGAAGGAAAATTCCACTTAACATGTCCAATGTAAATGAACGTGTTCGATTGTTGTCTAGCTAGTAAAGTAAAAAATATCCTCTGCTGAGGAAAAAGAGGGACACACCTGGAGTGGCGATGGAAGAAATAAAAACTGGAAAATGAGGAGCAGAGGGTGGACATGTGCCCAGTCCTCCTCTGAGCTCTTCCCCAAGTGACCCCCATGGCACAGAGGAGGCAGAGCACACCATGAGCCTGTCCTCCAGCTGTGCAGCTGCGGCCCGGGCTCTTGAGTAAAGGTGGCCAGAGAGTCTAGACTCTGGGTCCAGGTGTGTGCTCCAGACTTGCGATCCCTGCACCTCTTCTTTTTTTGGGGGGGCCTCTAGGCTGGGAGGGGGAACTAAAGGAGAGAGAAGGCCACTTCATCAATAGAAACTGCATTTTCATTCTAAAATGAAAGGAGGCCCAGCTGAAAAAGCAGCACCGGGCACTGAAGGAAGCAGTCATGCCCGCCTGAAAGGAGTGGACAAACGAGCCTGCCTGACCAGATGTGGCCACATGCTGCATAAGCAAGGCCAGTCCCTCACTGCCAAGGTCTCCATCCCCCTCAAACCCAGCGATGACCAATGCTTACATAACAAGACCAGAAAAGACCATGGTCAAACTACAGCACTAAGCACCTGAGGGCCTCCTAGACACAGAGCCCAGAGCACCGCATTCTACCCACCACAGTCACCCATCCTTGAATGGATGGGTCACAAGGGCCAACCCTACTCTCTGGGCCTCACCACCCCGCTCTCACCCTCAGGCCTCCACAGTAAGAACCAAACGAAGGCAGCGCTCAGGCTTAGAGACTCCTGATAATGATGTATTAACTCCAAGTTCATCTCACTCAAACCAATAACCAAGATCAGTGTTAGCATAAGGCAGGGCTCCAAGACACAGAGGATAAAGTGCAAGTGATGGGGCATGCTGCCGGAGGACTCACCTACAGCAAACAGTGAGGACGATTACAGAGATGACACAGAGGAAAGTGTCACAATTTCTTGATGGCCTCACATTTTCAACAATTTAATCAAAAGACTCCCACCCCGTGCTCTCTAAAACCATCACCCACGGCCTTGATCTCAGGATCAGCATAATCCGAGTGACACTGAATCCTGGCCTGTGTGAGCACTTCTTACAGCCGCGGCAGGGATGGGCTCCTGGGAGAGGCTCCAGCGAAGTGCCGGAAGGGAACCACCAGTGTTCAGTGACACTGGTCTGCCCGCCAACGCCCTGCCTCTCACCATCTGTCTGCTCTTATGTCACTAGCACTGTGTTCCCAGAGAAAAGAGTATTTCTGACTTTAAATGGAGCAAAATAGACACTTAAAAAAAGAAAGATTTGATTTCATCTTTCTTTCAACAGGATTTAAAAAACAAGAAAATTAAGCCACTCCTAGGTGTTTCTGAAACTGGCACCCTGCACTTGCCTGGGATGGGTCAGGACCCGCGGAGGCTCCAGTGAGCACCTAGATGCCTCTGCAGCACCTTCCATGCGGCTGGGCTCTTACCTGTGCCATCTTAGCAAGGTCTAGGGAAGGCCTCTGCTCCTGTACCTCTTCGGGGCGCCGCCGCTTAACGCCGACCTTCTTGTCATTAAGGACACACGGCTGGGAGCGGCTGCGGGAGAGCCCACTGGCGCGTCTCGCCAGCTCTGGTGTTGAGGCAGGGGTGCTGCTGGCCGAGGGTGGACAGTACTCTGCAAAGGAAAACTGCTCGTGCGAGCAGGAGAGGGACCGCTGCATGTCAAGCCGGCCCCCTCCCACAGGGTTCGGGTCGGAGCTCCAGATGTCGCCTGCCTGTCCACAGGTGGCTGAGCCTGGCGCCCCTTGGCAGGGCTGGCCTCCAAATCGGTGGTGAAAGCCCACCTGGTCGTAGGGCGAGGAGAGCACATTGGCCCGAGAAGGGAGGCTGAAGCTGGAGCTCCTCTGCATGGTGCTGAAGCCATTGGAATAGCGCTGGACACTGCCCCCGCTGTAACACCGTCTCTTTTCTACAGGAGTCCAGACCTTGGACCCCAGGGGCCTCCATGATGTCCGGCAGCTGGACATTTCATCGGAGAAGGACAGTGACCGGCACTGGCGCTTGCTGGGGGGTGCTGAGGGGTTCCCGTTGTGGTCACTGAGGCTGAGGTCTTTGATCAAGTTGGTCACCGCACAGGTGGTCACTGCCTCCCGGTGCCACAGAGCGCTGTCCTGACACTTCTCAGGCAGGCATTCCCAGATGCTGGCGCTTGGTTGGTCAATCTGAAGAGGGTATTTCCTGTCCAGGTCTCGCCATCTGTCATTTTCTGGTTTACAAACGACAAAGAAAAAACAGAATTTGAGAAAGCCTTCCTACTAGCCCTCCATCTCCTCACCAAGAGCACGTTTTAAACAGGATTTTAGAGCCAGAAAGTCCTTTAAAAATCATCCAGTCCAACTTCACTTTACGGATGAGAAACTGAGGCTCAGAGAGGGGACGTAATTCCCAAGGTGCTGAGTTAGAAGCAGAGCAAGGCCTAGGATCCAGGTATCCTCCGGGATGCCTGATACTGTTTCCTTTCCAACATACCATACTGCCTCTCGGGAAAGTCCAAAGCAATGTTTTTCACCCATTGCGCTTTCTCATTTTATAGATGGGAAACCGACTTGCCGCACCCCCTGCCCTGGCTGGCAGCAGAGTTGGGGCAACGTGTCTGTTACATCTCGTCTCAGTGCTCTGCTGCTCCTGGGCTGGGACTCGACACCCTGGCAGAAGACCACGACCAAAGATGAGTCTTTCAGTATTTCAGAGGGTCAAGGTCAAAATGGGCTGGGGGTGCTGCCAGGTTAGTTCATCTGAATTCCATCTTCAAAATACTTGCTGATAATAGCAACTGGATCTTTTATCGGCCTATGGCCCCTCCACAACATCAACAACCTCAGTAGCTGCCAGTCACTGAGCACCTTCCTCGTGTTCACTTGATTTCTCCCTGAAATCAAGGATAGTTAAAGTGGTTAAAATCTATCGGAGCAGTTTCAATCTGACATCTGTCAGCAGTACAAGTGTAGTAGACTAACACTGAAGTAAAATTAAAAGAAATACATATTGACGGAGGCATATTATCTGATTTGGAAGAAAAAAGTTATCCTCAGAAAAAAGTGGAGATTTATGTATGATGACGTTCTTTAAAATGATATGAGTGATAGCAAAATGGTGAACACAAGGAAAATGTCCTACAAGTTAAAGACAGTATCAAGGAACAGCATGGAGCATGAAAAAAGCAGAGTTTCAAAGAATATCAGTGATGTGGGGAAGGTTAACGATGTCAAGCTGAGCATAAAGAAACAGGATGTAAAACTGTATAGACAGCATGATTCCTATTTAGTAAAATCTGTATGTTATACATGAAGATGAAAAGGAAATAAACCAAAATGTTCAGAGTCAATTGGCAGATGGCTGGCTGACTTACATTTTCTCCTTTTTGTCTTCCTATAGTTTCTTCTACATTTCCTATAAGGACAAATGTATTTCCAGATATGTGGGGGAACGTGATCACCAAGCCCACTGGTGCTGTGCCAGGGTCACGCCTGCGCCAACAACCCCACCCTCCTCTGGGTTTGCTCCTTTGGTTTTTCAGGAAGTTCCTGTAGAATAATGCTGGCCACCAACTTCTCTTTTGGGACAAGGCACTGAGGCGCCAGATGTGCCACGAATGTGGCAGACTAAGGAAGGAAACAGTGGGCCCAGCCACAGAGCAGTTAGGGCCCCAAGATGGCGCCACAGTAGCCCCTTAAGGAGCCTGAGGTACACTACAGAATGTGTCTCATCCAGGCCCTGGGAAACCAGTGAAATTAAAAGAGACTGGGTCCCATCCTCAGAGAACATCACTTTCTGTTCCATTTTTATTTTACTGCCCTGGAATTTTCCCCATCTCTCGGGAAATCATAAGAAAGGGGAATTGGGAACCAGTTAAGCATGAACATTTTGTCTCTCTCATCTGGCAGTGCTGTTCCTCTCCCGTGGCCATCTCGTGATCTTGGTGTTTCTTGACTGGACCCCTCGGGCCTCCCTACCCAGTCCCACTTCCTCACCGCCTCCACAGAACTTCCTGAGGCCCACACCTGTCATAGTCCATCCCCTTCAGCAGCTGCCCACTGCCTCGCAGAAAGAATGCAAACCTCTTAGCCTGGCATCCAGGCCCCCGTCTACTCATCGACTCTCCAGTAGACCCTATGCTCCAGGCACACCAAACTTCATGTGGCGTCAGAAGTCAGATGAGAATTAGGCAGAATCAAGATCACCCCTGAAAATTCCTGAAACAGCCTAGAAAGCACACTCCTGGTTCTGTGGACACAGCCCTGAAGAGTAATTCTGACGCACCAGCAATTCTTTATAAAACTAAAGTTTAACAAATGGACTGCGGGAATGAGCACACGTAACATCTATATGCAGAGGGGCAGGCGTTCAATTTGTTTTTAGGTTAACTATCAAATTCCCAGTGAGGCCTGGGGTGGGATGGCTACTTCTAACATGTTCCTGCTTGCCTGCAGGAACTACTCCACTCTGTTTTACAGAGGAAGCCTCTACGACCTTAATATATAAGATTTCTCTGTTGTAGGGAGGATTAAGAGAGTCAGTTCTCAACTCAGTCCGCTGGTTAAATGCGAGTACAACGTGACTGTGGTGGATTTGCAGCTTCCCCTAAACATCAGCCTTCATACTTTTGCAAAGGCCTAGAATATTCTTCTCCTGCCTTTATCCTTCCACCAACAATCTCTTATTCATCATTCCAAAGCCAACTCAAACATCACCTCCTCTGCAGATACGCCTTCCCTGTATCAGCCTTGGGCACCCACAGTCCCTGCCTAGACCTTCACTCATGATATGGCTCATGTTAACTGAACCTCAGTTATGTGCTCACATGTCTACTACTTCTGCTGAACACATGCTCTCAAGCACAGTCCCAGCATGACTCCCCAGTACTCAGCATGGAGCCTGGCACACAGCAGACCTTAGCCAGTGGCGGGTGGAGGAAGGAATGGACGACGTGCAGATAAGAGCTGCAGAGCAGGCCGTGGGTGCTCACTTGGTCTCGCTTGTCTTTGTCCCAGGCACAGGTGACCCTTCCTTGGGCAGGCAGATCCAACCTGGGCTCTGCCTTGATCTCCCCACCCCACCGGGGCCATCGATGGTTGTGTGTGAAGCAGCTGGGAGACTGGCTGATGGAATAATGTCTAAGATACTTTGAAAAGGCAAAGCACTGCCCGATGTTGAGTGCTGCTGTTGTGTGTCAACACCAGCCAGGTGGCCACTTGTTCTGTCTGCAGGGCAGATAATATTTTAATTGTTTCTATCTTTATCGCTTCAAGAAGTACAATATAAGAAAAGTAAAAACAATTGAGGCTATGTTTAGCCCTTGTGTTTTCCCCCTTCGTTCAGAGAACAGAAAGCAATTTGTTGGGTCAGAGCACCAGACAAAAGAAACAGGAATAGAAGCTAATTTTTAATGGCAAACCGCCCCAAGCTTTAGGCCCCGACGTCACACTGCACAAAGGGCCTTGGTAGGGCTCCGAGGAGAGGACACCGGACGCCCCCGCCCCTCCATTCAATATCACTTCTGCACAAACAACTATAACTCTTTCAAAGTGACAATAGCCATGGACGTGGGGAGTCCAGGGAGCAGGGGTCACTTGGTGTGGTGGGAAGCATGCGGACCTGGGTACAAGTTAATCTCTCAGAGCCTCGGTTTCCTCACCTATAAAATGAAAGTAACAGACAGTAACCACCTCGCAGAGCTCTTATGAGAACTAAATATTTGCCTAGGACAGGGCCTGCAAGGACACAAAGCAGGCTCCCAATGACGGCAGCCGTCATGACTATGATGACAACACCAGAGAATGCTCGTATAGCTAAGGCGCAGCGCTTCTGCACTTGGGTACCAATCTCTGTGGGACCTGGCTGGAATGGGAACCTTTGTGCTCTATGCCAGGATTTCTCAAGGTGTGGTTTCAGAGCATCCTTTCAGGTACTAAAATGCAGATTTCAGTACCTAAAACTCTAGGCCCAGTCCCTGACTTGGTAACAGAATCTCCAGGGATAGGAATCTGCATTTTAATAAGCTCCCCAGGTTATTTTAATGCAAAATTGTTGAGAACCACTGCTCTAGACTACAGGCTACACAGGTGCCCACCTTCTCCAACACCTCTGTCAGAGTGGCAGTCCAGTCAGACCATCCAGCCACATCCAGGAAACTTCTGGAGGGTTGACGATTCTAGTCTCTACAAATTTAGATTCAGAACGTCATTCAAAGTTGGTGTTTTGGTGTTTGTTTTGTTTTGGGCCAATAACACAAAGTAGAACTATGGAGAAGGATAACTTTACCCTTCAAGTACCTAGAGGTTCCTTTTTCATAGGACAGGGTGGGGACCTCAAGCTGCACAGCATGTTCTGGATGGAGAGCCACTGGAAAAGGCCTGAGAAGCCAACAATTCATGTGAAGGGGAAGAATGTGAGGCCTCCCACCTTCTCCCTGAGACACACTGTGGCCTAAAGCTTCTCAGGGAGGTCCCTGACACCAAGCCTCTGGCACATGTGGGCACAGCATGCCGGCGCACAGTCTGAGAGCACCGGCGCCAGCCATTTAAGTTCTATGCTGCCCCCATTACTTTAACCTTCAGGAGCATCTAAAGTTTCTCCCTTTCCCTGCTGAGCCTATCTTCACAAGTTTGAGACTATACGTGGGAGTGTGTGTGATTGTGTGTAGTGTAAACACACACAGGGCTCGGCCTACAGATGGGAAGCCAAACCACACAAAAACATCACATAAACCATCCAGTTCTCTCACAAATGGAAGGACCAGGTGACCGCCAAGGTGTCTTTCAAAGCTGATGCTTGATGGCTGAGCTTGGTTTCTGGGAAAACTACCATGACCCTGGGAGGCACAGGAGAAGCCAATGCCCACACACATGGGGACAAGAACCCGGATCCCCCAACCACACTCACTAGGCTTCCGTCTTGTGACCCCTTGACTAAGGAGGGCAGAAGGCTGTTAGGTGCACAGATCTAGAGCTCAAAGAAAGAAAATACTCAGAGGAACACAAATAGCACTTGACCCCAAATGTTCTTGTCTTCATTTCTGCCCTTAAACTTGAAGGGAAATTCCCAGGGGCCCAGATTCTTAGCCTTCTTACATTCAAAAGATAGAGGGGAGTTACAGCTCTGGATATCTCTATGCTGTGTTTTAGAGGCTGCCTTACGGTGATATAACCACAGCAGAATGTGGTTTCTAGAAAAGGTTAAGCACCTGAAGCACAGACCCAAGCTATAAGATTCTTGCAGCCTCCCGGGCCCGGGTAGCAGGCCTCAAGCCAGATGGAGACCGGCTGACTCATTCTTGGATTTCACACCTGTCTACTCGCACTCACGATGAGTCTCTCCCTGCCCTGTGGGTTAGGCTGTGCTAACTTGGCCTCGGGGCTGCAAGGACTCTGTGCTTGATTTGGGGGTCAAAGCTCACCAGCCTTTCAATGGGAAACTCAAGGGGTGTCTTTCTGAAGGCAGCTTTACTAAATCTATATTACGAAAAGAACACAGAGGGAAAAACAAGTGGGACACTGACATGAGCTACTCCACAATGGTGTCACTTATTTTTAAATGACCTCTAGAGCCCCGGGCCCACTGGAGCACCTCTTTCCCTGTGTCACAAGAATGGACACTCAATTCAGAGCATTGTCAAGAAAAAAAGTTTCTTGGGCTTTGCCTGCCCAGGCATCAGCCTCTGGTTGTGCCCTCTCACCTGACATGAAACATAAAATGTCAGCTGCATCTTGGGTTCAGGGACAGTGACAAAGGATGCCAAGCTCCTTGGCCAAAGCACAAGGACAAGGGATTAGGTTGGCTGGACATAACACTCCACCAGCCCCATCGAGAGAAGCAGGAAGGCTGGCTCAAGGGGCTCTGGGAGAAGCCCGAGAGGCTCATGGGTTCAGAGTGGTTACCAGAGCCTTGCCCTCACCAGCTGGGTGGGGGTGGCCCATGGCAGCTGTCACTGCTTCTGGGAAGCCTCTATTCTTACAAAAAGAGGCCCACTGGAATCCCAAACACACAGTGTAGAGGTATAAAAAACATATCAAACAGGGTGTTGGGAGCATGGGCTTCAGTCTCCCCATCTGTATGAGGCAAGGTGGACTAAGGCCCCGTGACAGCCCTTTCGGCTCTGACCCAGACCTCCTGCTTCACTCCCCCGAACTCCAGGAGCATTTAGAAATGTGCAGGGAAAAGCTAGTATTTGCAATGGCAACAAAAACTCTGAAGGGACAGAAAGGTCAATTTTATCCATCTCCTTTGGATTCCCATCCTGGTTGTGGGTACACACAGAGCATGGGAAATGGACAGCTGCTTGCGACTCATCTCTAAACCGATGCTCAGAGTAAAGCTGGCACCATTACACAAGACGAGAAAACTGGCAGCTGGGAGAGCTGTTCAGGAAACCGTCAATAAATGTGTATTAACTGTTAATTAACTAACACCCCATCGGGATCCTTGCTGAAGCTGGGAAAGAGCATGAGCATGTATCCCAAGCACATTACTCATCTTGCAGGGCGTCACAGCACTCCCTGTCTCACTGGTGGGGAAATCGAGCTTCAGAACAGCGTCATGTCTCGCCTATGGACACACAGCTAGCAAAGGACAGAGTCTGCAATCCCAAGGCCATGCTCTTGCAGTTGGGCCAGGCTGCCTCCTAACTTGACCATCTTGACCATCTTCCCATGTGGAAGGCAACCTGACAATGCACCATGGCAGGTGGCACCCAAAGTCAGTCTGGCAGTTGCCATTCCCTGTCCCCTGGCACCACTGTGGCCCTCTCCCCACCCCAGGTCAGGCCAGCATGGATGAGAAGGCAGCCTGGGAGGCTCCCTTTTCACCCGTCACTGTAAACAGCTATCATGTGCCAACTACACTTTGTACCTCCTTCCATTCTGTACTTTATTCCAGAAACACTGTCTGAACCCAATACACGGTGCAATGAGAAATTTAAAGCACTCTGTATGAAAAAACCTTAAAGTGTTTCAGAGATTGAAAGATCACACATATAACCACAATAAATAAAAATAAACTAAAAGTAAATTTTTTAAAATCATACATATGGACACTTGCATATGGATGTACTTTTTAAAATGAAAACAAGTCTCATTCTAGCCTATTTTGGTTAATAATCAGTTTCTTACAGAAGGCCCTGGTCCAATGATCATATTCAAAATGGCTCTGTCTGAGAGATGGACAAAGCGACAGAGACCAGAAATTGGCCCTGAGCAGCTCTGGTTTTGGTATTGCTGTTGGTCATTTTGTTTCAGTCACATGTTTGTTTGTTCTAAGAAATCTAAAATGCTCAACCTCTGAATGCCAGCTTCTCCATTTAAGGGGCAATCAGTTTCCACTTTCACTGACAAACAGTAGTGGAGTTAAAGGAGCAAAAGCTACCAAGTCTCAATGTGAAATCTTTTCGTCCTGCACAGCTCAACAGAGCCAACGGGTTTGCCCTGAAGAAATTAACAGAGTGCCCCTGAGAAACACCCTTTTATGTACAGAGCAGACTTTAACAGTCAAGTAATTAAACACGGAAAGGAAGGGCTTATAATTAAAATGCTGACAAACCTGAACCAGAGAGGCACAAGCAGGGCTGCTATAATATTTTTACAATTCCTTTTTATACATAATGTATGATCCTTCTGCTCAAGTTTCTTCTATGTTCTTTGCCTGTGAAATAATTTACATTAATAAATAATTTATTACCATAACTCCTAAAGTAATTATGGGTTTCCATCTAGGTTTTTTTAGCATATGAATTGTTTTATTCTCTGCGCATTGACTGGTTATTTACAAGACTTTTCCTCGTGGCCTTTTTGAAATAATTGATATTGCATGTGCTTTCTCACATATTATTTGATTTCTAGGTCTTCTCCTCGCCTGAGTGGTGACGAAAATGGAATGTATAGTGTCCATTGTCCCTGCAATATAGAACTCATTTAATGGGTGCAATTAGCCAAGGATGGTGGTGAATGGAGCCTGCTCTCATCCCACTTGCCTTATTTCACCAAAAAAGATTAAACTAGTACATGTGTGTCCCTGGGTCAGCGTGAAGAAGCATCTCCCACGGCAAGTGATGGAGGACCCGGAGTAGCCATGTGCTAAAGATTCGCAGGCAGCCCCGTTTCTCCCGGCACAGAATGAATTCTCTTAAGCACAGCCAAGTCCCTTTTCGCACCCACTAGAAATCATGGCCAGGAACAGGGGCCAGCTTGCCTGCCGGGCCTGCTGACCAGTGGGAGGGCCACACCCAAGACGCTGCCACCTGACCAAGGTTTCCTGTGTCAAGAACACAATAACCGATCATGTACATGGCTCTTCCCCAGAGAAGTTGTTTGTGGAGGAAATTCCAGTTCAGCACAGAAGGTGTGCTGGGGATGCTCTGAGAGGTGAGAAAGGAAACCAAGAGGCAAAACGTCGTCTCTGCTAGAAGAAGCCCCGAAGTGACCAGGCTGGGCTGGCACCCTACTAAGGGGCACTGGGCCCTGGCACAAAGCAGGCTAGGCAGCGGCTTGGCTCTACCCTGCCCTACTTCTCCCATAACACACCTCACGTCGGCTTTGTTCTCTCCCCCAATTTGGAAAAGCACAAAATCACTTCTTTGTATCAAGTTCCCAAACTTGGGTGGGGAAGGGAGACAAAGCTGGGGAGGAGCCTGTAACCCAGTTCACAATGATGGAGCGTGAAGTATTTAAAACAACACTATTGTGAGCACTTGATGATATTAGTAAGGCATTTTATCTAAGTGGGTGCAGAGGAGGCTGAGCTACTTGAAAGGGTAGCTTTTTAAGAGGAAGCAAACAGGCGCTGCACTCCTCACCCTAATGTGCTTGCCTGGATTTTTTTAAGAACATTTATGAAACTCCAACTCATACTGGCTTCCAGCTAGGACCCTTGCGTGGGGGCTTAGGAGGGAAATGCCCAGAGTCAAAGGGCCAAGCTGTCCCCAGCTCTCACAGGAGAATTCCGCTGATCCTGGCCAGAACATGAGTCCTTTATCTCCAGGAGACAGGCAGAGGGTTTAGTGATGATAATAATATGACATTTTACCTTTGCTGAGCATTGTCCAGCCCTGAAATGGCCCAAAACCCTCCTGAAAGTCTAGCTGGACCCACAGGCTATTCTTTTCCCTGCTATTCAAAAGCAAGCACAGCTAAGATGAAATCTCACTGCCTGGGATGCCCCCCCAGTTCATGGCACCTCGATTCACGGGTTAAATGAGCTGGACTAGTCACCTGAGCTTCCACCAGCACACAGGCTCAGCAAGTGCAGGAAAGGGATGGAGGTGGGAGAAACTGAGCCAGCACCGCCTATGTGTGGCTGTCTCTTTAAGTCCCACAAACACCTGCAATCTGCAAGACAAGGAAATCGAGGCTCAGGAAGATGGGCTGATCTGCCCATAGCTCTGAGGGCCCGCTATAGGTAAGCATCGTGGAAGTTGCCCTAATCCACAGGGAATTCACCATTCCTCCATCCTTCTCCCCCATGAGACAGAAACCCCCTTGTGGGCAGGGGCTGATTCACTCCATCCCTGAGCCAAGTGCCTGACCCACAGTAGGTACTCAATAAATACCTATTAGAGCAAGCCACTAAAATGAACTGTGATGAATGAGAAGCCTTGGTACTGTACACTGTCAGATGGTCCAGGGTCTTTCTGAATCAAGGAGGGGCTGAGAACAGACGTATGAGCATACTGGGGGAGAGAAGCCGAGAAGAAGGATGAGGACGTCCACAGACCTCCACCAGCATGGCTACTAATGGCTGCTCTTCTACTGCCTGGCAGTGCCCTGGCGCTGGCCTGCAGAGCAGGAGGGAGACAGGGCCCATGAGTGATGGAGCTCTTCCTGAGAGCCACTCTGCAAACAAGAGCCTGGAGAAGCAGCAGCACAGGCCCTGGTGGAAACCCTGGACTGGAGAGAGGTCTCCCCGGTAAAAAGCAGGCCTCCTTGGCAGAAAGCAGGGTGCCGAGCTCCACAGGCTCAGATGATCTCTGCTGGACAATCTGAAAGGAAAACCTCTCCCCATGCCTCCATCCCCTGGGCCTCTGCCCTGGTCTGGGCCTGAGGATCTTCCCCCCACCTATACTCCTACCCAAGGAAACCACATCGGTCCCTTTGCTTGGGCACAGAGGCTTCTTGCAGGGACCGGGATTCTCAACTCAGGTCTCAGCCCTCTGTTTCACCTATTACTTATGGAGAGCTCACTCCGTGCCAATCTCCTTACCAACATTATCTCACACAGTTCTCACAGCAAGCCTATGAGGCAGGTGCTACCAAAATAGCCATTTTACAGCAGAGAAAACTGAGGCTTAGAAAAGTTAAGTAGTTCAGAGTGACTATCTGAGCCCTACAGTGCCCATCACAAACCCACAAGAGCTCCACCTTATTATGAAGTACTCAGTGCAAAGGGCAAGGAAGCCTAACGCCTGGACAACCATGAAATAAAGACCAACATCTCCACAGGCCAGCGCACTAATTTGACCCAGAGCTCAAGTCCAGGCTGGGCGGAGGGGCTGGGCGTGCGCGGGAGCCTCTCCCCTTCCTGGGCATGACAAAGGAAGGCAGCTCAACCTAGCTCAGCTGTGAGTCTGGCCCAGGAAGCAGGCAGTGAAGCAGGCTTCTGGGCCATGTGGCTGGGTCGCTGAGGATTTGCTGAGAACCGTTAACCACCAACGAGGGGTTCAGTCAAGCCCCGTGTGGGGACAGGCCTCAGAAGTGTGTCACGTGGGTAAACCAAGGCCAGGTGATCTCCCTGTTTCCATTTCCTCTGGGTGGCAAAATCAAGAGGACCGCCCGGGGCTCTCCCACAGAGCTGTGGCTTGTGATTGAGAAGAAAACATTCTTCCTTCTCCCCGGACCTGGGTCCAACTCTGCCTACCCAGGGACCTTGGCAGGGCGGGGGGGAGGTCACGTCATTAGGCCTCGGTTTCCCCATATGTGAATGGAGCGCCCCCACCCGCCCCCTGCGGCTGCAGAGTCAAGGAGATCATATATGTAAGGAGCATGGCCCAGCACAGGCTCACTTGACATACCCAGCACTCCCTCATCATCCCATCTACGGGAACTGAGTCTAAAGAAGAAAAAGGAAACACGGTGCACAGAGGGAAAGAGCTGAGATAAAAGACAAGGAAGACTTCACACAGTCCTGCAAAGACCCAGTGGAGATCTGAAAGTCCACAGTGGTTACCCATCATGGAAGCCTGGTTTCTGCCTCAATGCAGACATTACAGAAACTCATCTGGCAAGGTGTCCCCAAAGGAGGCAGAAGTCATGGAGAGAGGCAAAAGGAGAAACTGTGCCCCATCATCTGGAGCACAGAGAAATCAATACAGTCATCGTGCGTGTGTGTGTGCGCGTGCGTGCGTGCGTGCGTGCGTGTGTGTGTGGAAGACCAGTCCTGAGTTAACATCCATTGCCAATCCTCCTTTTTTTTTTTGCTGAGAAGACTGGCCCTGGGCTAACAGCCGTGCCCATCTTCCTCCACTTTATATGGGACACCGCCACGGCACAGCTGACAAGCAGTGCACGGGCGGGCGCCCAGGATCCGAACCCATGAACCCCGGGCTGCCAAAGTGTGGAATAAATCGCTGCGCCACCGGGCAGCCCCCAATACAGTCACCTTTTCGGCCCTCTTATAAAAAACAGCAATCCACACTTGCATGGGAACAGGGGATGGAGACAACCTCTCTGGAAAGATGTCAGCAATATGAAGCAAGAGCCTTAAAAATGTGCCTGCCCTCTGGCCTTTCTATTCCACTCCTGGAAACTATCCTAAGGAATAATCCAAAAGGCAGACGAAGACTTAGATACTTAGTCACTGTTAATCACAACAGCAAACAAAACAGCCCTTTCACCCAACAACCAAGAAACAAGTCGTTAAATACATTTTGATACATCCACACAATGCAGTACTACAGACTCATTAAAATGCATGGAATAGACAATCTTAATCCTGTGGGGAAATGATGGTAACTACTACTAAGTGAAAAAAGCAAAACAAATATTTTTTATATATAATTTTATATAATCATATGTTCACCATGGACTTGGCTGTGTAAAAAATGCAGTGAACGTAAAAATATACCAAAATATTATCAGTAGTTATCACTGGGTATTGGGGCTATGAGAGATTTTGTTTTACACTTTATACTATGGTGCATTTTCTGAATTAAAAAGACGAACGTGATTACTTTAACAATCAGACAGAAACTCTCAATGTTATTGTTGGAAATTATATTTGTAAACCACACACCAGTGTCCGTCCACTCACCAGCCCAGCAGCCCCCTGTACCACTCCAGCACCGCTGGGAGCAAAATAGTTAAAACACAGAAAAGAGTCCTCATGGTTGCTCTCTGTGAACCTGTGTCCAGAAAGTACTTTCAGTGTCTCACCTGGATGACTCAGGCTCTGGAGAAAGGACTAGAGAAGGACCGCTCACGGCCACCTTGGTTACTCACCCATAATTCCACAAGAGAAAAGTGTCGGTCCTTGACTCATCTTCTTTGGCGTGTGCTGAAAACAACCAGAAAAGCTATTCACTCTTCAAGTCATAAGAAGCATGTCTGCACATGACCCTGCACTGATCCCTGGCTAAAGTCACAATTACAGGGGTAACTGCCTTTTGCCGACGTCAGACTAGGGAAAGGAAAAAAAAGTATTAAAAGAGACAACATCTGCCCATAATTAGGCCTGGACTCTTCATCTGAAGTCTCCGGTGAGTTATGGAGTCCATCAAGTTAATGGGCTTTAAAAACACACCAGAAAGCCCCATTACTTCTGATATTAGGGGATTTTTCCACGTGAGCGATGTGGAGGAGGGCGCAGGAAGAGGTGTGATGTAAACAGTTTACTGAGTTGAGCTATAAAGAGGCCTCCCCACAGCCCAGGCTGGGAGAGAAGGGGACCTCACAGTGACAGGAAGAACCCTGAGTGAAGAGCAGAGGCCCGTCTGCCACCCCTAGATCCCTCCCTTCGAGATACAAGCAGAACGGCTCTTCTTGGGTAAAGCCCAAGAGGGTGGCCCTCTGCTCTGCAAGCTGCTTTGCGGCTTCAAGGCCTCCTGAGGCCTCCTCTCCAAACTGAAACAGAAACTCAGAGATTATATTTGGTCTCAACACATAGCTATGGCTTTTGAACTCCTTGGCACCATTATTTCCACAATGGTTTCCCTTTCCACTGTAAACATTCTACATCTTCCCTCAAACCCACACCTAAGCCTCAGTTAAATGCAATGGCCATTGGGTGAAAAACAGGCCAGTGAGGCCTAGAAGAACCCCAAATCCAGGCACTTGCTCCATGGCTACACGGTAACCTGAGCATGGAACATTCCAAGGTTCCTTGCACTAGCTGAGGCCCAGGTCAAGAGGCCTCAGTGAGGAGAAGACTGTGCCCATCAGGGCCCCAGGAAGAAGGGTCTGCCTCAAGTATTCCAAAGACTCACTCACTCATTCAGGCACTCATTCAACAAATATGTACTGTAAGTATTTACGTGCAGGCTGTGCTAGGGGTTGATCACGCAATGGTGAAAGAAGCTCTCAGCCCCAGAGGAGTCAGCAGTCATAGAGAGCTCCAACTTCTCAGAGGAGCCCCAGATGACAGGGACATGCAAGGCTTCTAGTCCAAGAAGTAGGCAGGAACCCAGGCCCTGGTTCTTTAAGGCCTGGAAGGACAAGGGTGGGGCTGACTAGGAACACCTGGCCCACCCAGATAAGAGGGTGGCAAACTCCTGGCACTAGCTCCCCCACCCCTGTCCCCAGCTGCCTGATTCGAGTACATTTGCCCTCAGTCAGCAACGTGTTCATCCAATCAGGTTATTAAGGGTCTGTCCTGACTGGCCTGGGACACAGAGGTGAAGGATGCCTGCCTTGGCCCTCAGGAAGCTCCCATTTCAGGGAGGACACAGTCACAGAGCAAACCATGACAACACAGAGAGAGTGGGACTGGTGGGGAGACGACCCAGGCTGTGGGTGCTGGCTTCCTGGGGGGAAACGCCAGAGCTGGTGTTGAAGGACCCGAAGGAGCTCACAAGGGGTGAAGGGGGATGGGGTGGTCTTTCTCCAGTGCCCCCTCCTTGGTTTAAAACAGTACTTATATTTTCAGGGCAAGTCACCCTCCTGGATTCCACAGTGACTTAACCATCCGGGGAAATACCTGGAAAGAGTTCAAGAGGGCTGAGTCTGCCTCCCTCCCAGCTGATGGTTAAGGCAGCAGGATGCACAGTGAAAGCCCACACCAAAGTCACTGAAGGGAGAGCGGGTGACAAACACTCATGAGCCCTGCCTCCAGGCAGTGCGGCCTGTGGAGGCCAGGCAGGCCCGGCTCCTAGGGGAAGGGTTCAGAGAGAGAGAGAAGTTGGGTTTGGCCAATGGCACGGGCCCTGCCTGCTGAGGGAGACAGCTCCAACGCTACAGAAGCACCCCCTGGGGGACCACAGCCCCCAGCCCTATGCTGGGGGGCACAAAGCTACCCAGGCTGAGCCTACACAAACCCAAACCCAGGATGGGGCCGGGGAAAGCAGAAGAGAGTGAGAACGCTGGAGCAGCTGGTTTGCTAGGCTGGCACGCAGGTGCCACTGAGGAAGACGCAGGGTTTAGAGAAACAGCAGGAAGCAAACCAGTGACCTGACCTGCTAACTGTCAGTGGAGCCCTGCTCACTGGCCTTTTCCGTCCACTAAGCTGGCGTGTTCCAGACAGAGGGGCACCTCGGGGCCCTCCCAGAGAATGTGGACACATGAACGGACGCCAGAGGTGCTGGGGTCTGTGCCCAGAGAGGGAAGTCATTGGGCCAGTCAGTGCACAGGGGCTCCCCAGGCCCTCATTCACTCATTCACTGATTCATTCGCTCAGCAAGGATTTACCTGCATTTGCTGCAAACCTGTCTCCCAGGTTGGAGAACACATACTCAGAATGTGAGCACTTCTCACTCCTCTGCTGCCCTACTCCAAGCCACCACCAACCTCCACAGAAAGACCAAACCAGCTAACTGGTCCCCACTTGTGCCCTGGGCCCATTCTCCATTCTCCACCCAGAACCCAGCAGAGGCCAGCCCACGTCTTTCCTCTGCTTACAACCCTCCAACGATTCCCAATTCCCACAGCAACCAGAATAAAATCCGGGCCACCCCCTCTCCCCACAGCCCACCAGGCCCACGTGAGCCAAGCCCGGGCGTCCTCAACCTCGCCTCTGTCCATCCCATCCTCACTCATGCAGCCCAGTGGGGACCAGCCAGCTCGCTGCCACCTCAGGGCCTCTGCAGTGAGGTCTTTACATGATGGGCTCTGCGTCTCATTCCTGTCACGTGGCCTCCTCGGTGGCCTTCCCTGACCACCCGGCCAGAAAGGCACCCTCTCCACCAGCGCTTTTCTCCACATGTTTAGCATTTGCACCACCTGCATTGGTTTGTTTGTTTCCGTGCTTATTCTCTGCTCCTTCCGAGAACTAAGCTTCTCGAGGCTGCTGTCTTGTCCACAGTACTCCCAGCATAGGCAGGTGCCACATGACTACCTGTTGACCGACTGCTATGGCCACCTGTCAGCCCAAGCCTGTCTCGCTCCTGCTGCCACACACCCAGTGGATGCAGGGCCAATGGAAATGGATTTTCACTGATCAGAACCTGCTGCCTCCCAAAATTGCTGTGCTCATGCCACATGGAAACTCCGTGGGGAAGGGGAGAGAGCACCAGACAGACAGAGCTGGGGTCAACCCCCATGCTGGCCTCTGACTCTGCACCCAAGGGCATGGGTGGACCGGCGATTGCCCGAGCTGAGATTTTACAACTTGAAGGAACACCTTCTCTACGTCCCCTGTTCCAGGTGAACCCCAATCCTGCTCCCCTCGCTGAGCATGTGAAAATGCACGGCCTAGTGGTACAGTCCCCTTTACTCTGCTAACAGCACCCCAATTTTGCATTGGGATGCCTCCCCTCCCTCACTGGAGAGCGTCTTAGTGGGACAATGCCTCAATCTCCCCTGGTACGGGGTGGGCACGGGATGCAGGTGTGGCTGACCAAACACTCCTCGCTCTGGAGCTCTGACTCCTGGACCAAGGGGGTGCTGGGGCTAGTCACCCAGCAGGGAGGCCTTGAGCCTGCAATAAGCACCTGGTTTCAAAATCCTCCTAGTTGCTCTGTCCTGCCCTTTCTGGGGCCTCATTCACCAACTCTCCTCCAGTCCTGTAGCTCTCTTGGGTCACTCCAGTGAATTTTCTTTTGGTGTAAGTTAGCCAGAGATGGTCTCTGTTGCTTACAACTGAGAAACCCTGGCCAATTTCATGCCAGACTTCAAGATGGGATCAGCGTCCCCACCTTGCTTTCTGAGCCTCATCTAGGAGGCTGGGCTGGCAGTGGGCAGGCAGAACATCACATACCCGATGGCTTCCCAGGGTGTCTGACCACTGGCAGGTTTCCCAGGGTTCAACACCGAGGTTCCCACCGGGCTCCAGGTTGGCCAAAGCCATTTTATTCCCATTATACCTGGTATATGATCAAATTCCCACTGGCCTGTGCCATTCTGCAGCCAGCCTTCCTAACCCTTCAAACCCTCTCTACCCACTATAGGAAGGATGAGCCAATCACTGTGTGGTGAGGACCAACAGGCCCTGGGGGAAGCTCTCACCCTCTGAGGTTTCACAGGACACTCAACGTATACATAGAAGTGAGCGCCCAGGCCCTGCCTGGTGTCTGCAGCGAGGCAGGACAATAAGCACAGTTCCCCTTGGTATTTCTCCCACTGGGAGGCCTCCATTCCCAAGCCTACCTCAGGGCAGAGCCTGGTCTCTGTGAGATTCCTAAGCTCACGAGAGAAGGTTGTGGAATCAGATCTTCCATAAGAAAGGCAAAAGCTAGAAATCAAATTGGAGGCTTCAGGGGCCATCTGTCTAAGGAAAGAAATCCTGACTTAAGACACAATTCATAATGACATACACCTGAAATTTATACAATGTTATAAATCAGTTACCGCAAGAAAAAAAATTAAAAATAAGGTAATAAAAAATAAGTTAAAAAAAGAAAAGAAAAAAGTAAAAACAGACAAATTTAAAAAAAGACACAATTCAGGTCTTTATTTAATGAGGAACGAGCTCAGAGAGAAAATGGCAGAGCTCATCTCTGGCCATAATTACACTTCTTCATAACTTTCTCCTGTAAACTACTGACTACAGCAGTCATGCCACTGCTTCCTTCTCCTGACAATGTCACAGGGAACTACAGGGCAACGTGGGTAAGCTCCCCCGCACTTTAGGGGAGTAAGTGGAGCACCCCAGCCCCCAAAACAGAACACAGGGAGATGTGGCAGGGAAAGCAGGAGGGAGAGCCAGGCCAGAGAAGAAAAAGAGAAGCTGAGAGGGAGCAGTGCCCTTGGGTGGAGGCTCTGAAAGATGCTGATGGAGCTACAGTGAGCAGCCCTTGCTCCCCATGCTGCAGGGTTAGCCAAGGCACAGGAGGCCCCTTGGTGTCTTTGCTTGCCCGGGATGGAAGGCATCAGACTGCCATGGACTCTCTGTCACTTCTGAATTATAACTTCAGGCCAGCCTATGGCCTGCCAGGGAACCTGGCTGGGGCTGTTAAGCCCATGCCAACTCTGGGTGACCAGGAATATGAAGACTCTCAGTGCCCAGGCAGCTGGGTGCAAGGCCTGACGTGGCCACTAACTCTTCCGACTAGGCAAATAACCTTGGTACCCTGATCTGACAAGCGCAGAAGGAAGTACCTGCTCCAAAAGCCAGTGTCAGCTGTTGTGGGAAATACCTCGAATCTGGGGCAAGTTAGGAGACCTGGGGGCAGGCTCCGCCCTCTGCCCCGGAGCAGGGCACCCATAGCCCCCTTTGGTTTACAGACTTGAGAGAGGGCTGGGAGACTTGCTGGGGAGAGGAGGCCAGGCCTGGCCAGGGAAGATGGTCCCTATGGTGTGAGAGAACAGGCCCTGGGCCTGAGCGTGGGCGTGCGGAAGGAGCTGGGGGAATGTTGCTCCCAAGGTCAAACGTCTGGGCTGCCTTCCAGCGGCAGCAGCTAATGTTAGAACACTAGAAGGAAGAGCCCACTCTGCAGAGGAAAGCGACCCGGTGGAGTCGGGGAAAGGGGAACCGAGTGCCGTCATCACTGCCCACTGTGCAAGCCAAGCTGGGGCTAGGGGCACAGCGGGCCCTCAGCCATCTCTTCCGGCCGGGCAGGCCCTACGCCGGGTAGCGCATGTCAGTCCCTTGTTCTGTTTTCCTACATCTCTCAGGAGTAGAGGCAGTCACATTGCCACCAGTATTTAGTTTTTAGGAAAAGGAGAACAAGAGACCATTACACAGGCCCCTAAGAAGACAGGGAGGGGGCCTGGCCAGGCCCCAGGGGAGGGAGCTCTGGGCCTCTCTACCCAGCGTTTCCACGGCCCCCCAGGGGTTCCGGGTGACTTTGCCCTGCAACTTTAGACTTTCCCTTCTCACTGCTGTGGCTCTGGGGCCTGCTCCCACAATTCCAAAGTGGCCTGTGGTGATTCGTGTTTTCCTTTTTAATCTTAAACCCCCACTTCTGTTATCTTCTTAGTCTGATTAGAAAACAAAAGAGAAATGCTTTTCCATCTTTCCTGTTGTTATCTTGATGGTACTTACGTGAGGATGATGTTACCAGTTTAGGAAGCTGAAGCAAAACCCCCATCAACTTCCTCTCAACCTTGCTGGCTGTTCAGAGCAAATTCTAACATCAGTTTATCTTACATTCTGTCTAGTTGGATGTCATCACTAGACTGAGATTATTCTGGGTCTTTCTTTGGTTATTTACAGCCTGTGCCTCTCCCCAAGGCCCAGTGGAGTCCTGAGAAGACTGCAGCCTCAGGAGCTGGGCTGGGTGTGCATGAAGGCTTTGGGTGGAGTAGACGAGGGTCTGGACTTGAAGCCTGCACCCTGGCACCCTGCTCGCCAGCTGTGTGACCCGGGCGCCCCCACCCCTGGGCTCTCTGAGCCACAGTTTCCTGTCTGTACAACAGGGTACAGACAGATGCACCCCTGCCCCTCAGCAGGGTGGGGAGAGGCTCCAGGAGAGGGAGGGGTGACAGGACCTCTGCAAGCAGCACACAGACCACGCTTCCCCTCCCAAGCCCTGGGTGCAGCCACGCTCTCGCCTGCCTGCTTGCCCACACTGCTTCCACTTGCGCTGTGCAAGCAGAACTAGGCCAGGCCAGGTACAGGACCGACAAGGTGTGATGCGCCAATAAACTGACAAACAAGAAAGCCCTCTCCCCAAAGGTGTCCACTCCCCAGGCTTCCCTGCCCATCTAGGAGTCAAGAGGAGAGAAGAGGAGAAGGAAGACTGATGGCCCAAGCACTGTGCTGGGGGCTGGGCGATGATGAAAAGCCTATGACTTTCTAAGAAGGGGAGGGGGAGTTTGGTAAGAAAGGGAAGACCCTCATCTGCAAAGCTGCAGGAGTAAGCACAGCAGAGCCCCTTTCAACTATCTGTTTGCTTCCCTTGACTTTCTTTCCTTTCTTCTTCTGAGAAGATGAGTTTTCCTTCCCTGGCTAGGGCTGGGAGGCCATGCTCCTCCCAGGGGCTCAGGTCATATCTCTTCAAAGAGCGGCTCAGCTGACCTCGGGCCCACATGCCCTGGAATCAGCTCCATGGCCAACCCCAGCCAGGCCACCTAAGATGGGACCAAGCTCAGCAAGGCTGTCCCAACAGCACAACTGGAATTGGGCAGAGGTCTTCCCTTGGGACTTCCAGAAGGCCCTCACCCTGGAGGACATTCCTTTCTGGTCAGAGCTACTGTGCTGTTCAGATTTCACCAAGAGAAAACAGGGCAACCTCAGCCATGAACCCAAGCAGCAGCCAGAGAGGGACTAAAACAATGATGAGCTGAGAAGAAGCTGGGCTCCTGGAACCCATGCTCACTCACTCTACAATGTTCACTGAGCACCTGCCATGGACTAGGCCCTGGTTCCAGGCACTGGGTATTCAGCAACAAGCAAAAGAGACAAAATTCCTTGCCTTCATGAAGCTCACACGCTAGTGCAGGAGTCATTCAACAAACAAGATCAAAATGTTAGGAAGTCCTAAGAGCCTCAGAGGGAAAAGGGTGGACAGGGAAAGAGACTGGAAGTGGGGGGTGGGGAAATAGGGGCAGGGATGGAATCAACATTTTAGGCCAGGTGGCCAGAGAAGAAAGTGAGGGAGAGACTCCCGCTACAGGGGAGCGTCCCAGGCCATGAAGGAATTGCAAAGGCCCTGAGGCAGGCTTGTGCTTGCCATGTTTGAGCAAAGAGGCCAGCATGGCTTGAGCAGAGTGAATGGGGGAAGAGTAGCAGAGAGAGAGCAGAGTGGTCACGGGGAGGAGAGCATGTGGGGCCCTGTACATCCTAGTAAGAGCTTTAGCATTTGCTCAGCCTGAGATGGAAAGCCAGTGGAAGGTTCTGAGCAGAAGGGGGACAAATCTGACTTGTATTCCCTCTGGCTGCTGGGTGGAGAGCAAGCTAAAGGAGCCAGAAGCTGGGGACCAGATACCACAAGAATCCAGGCAAGAGAGGACAGCAGGTGGGACCAGAGTGGCAGCAATGGGGATGGCGACAGGTTATCTAATTACATTAGATATTAAATGCAAATTGGAAAGGAAGTGGTGATGGGCAGAGACCTGACGCATCTTTGTTGGTGGAATTCCTCCAGCCCAGTGCCTGATACACCCAAGGTGCTCTGTGAAGGCCTATGGAGTGCACACAGGTCTCAGCGGCTTTCAGACGTTCCTGCGAGGGCCAGAGACCCGCCTGCCTGCTCTTGGCTTGGTTGTTGGTGTGAGATCGGTGAGAGAAGCCCACAAGGGTGCTAGTGTGGGTTCTCACAAGGGGCTGTGAAAGGCACCAGGAAGGGTGCTGAGCAAAGTGACCCTGGACAGTGGGCCCCCTGCTGACCACAGAAGCTGCAGAGAGTCCTGGGGACTTACCCATCTGGAAAACTCCATAAGCATGTTTATGCCTGAGTGGGACTTCTTCCTGCTCCCTCTGTAAGGGAGCAGCCCCACTCACTTCTGAGAATTTAGGGCTGGAAGGAGGGTTAGGAGGCTGTTTTGTTCTCGATCTGAGAAGGCCGTGTTGTCTGTCTCTCTGGCCCAGCCCATCAGGCCACCTGGTCAGAGGACAACTCTGGCAGAGGGCAGCTGTCACCATAGCCCACCACCTTGGCCGCCAGACCATGCCTTCTTTCACCTTCTCCTCTTTCCCTGTCCACCTCCTTCTTCTCCGTCTCCCACTCTTGACATTCCTGAGGCAACAGCTCTCGCTCTGCACCGCCCTTTGGAGGTACAGCCTTATCGTGGCCCCTATTTGGGGCACCACCTCCCTTCTAGAAACCACCTCCCCTGACTGGGTGGAGACCAGAAGGAATGTTGGCCTCAGCCTGGCAGAGGCGGCAGAACCATGCTTGGTATTATTTACCAGAGTGCTGGCCTTCCCTCCTCACTCACCAGAGGACTCCAGTCTGGGCCGCCTACTTCCTTCTTGCAAACACTTAGCCAGGCCCTGGTTACTTGGCCCCACCGACTGGCCTGCAACATCTCACAGAGCTCTGCTCTTGGGCACTCTGGACTCAGTCTGCTAAGCCTGCATGCTCAGTCCACAGCCCCACTTGGATATCAGGCTTCAGAAAGGGTCCTCAGAGAAATGAGGCCCACGTGGTCCTTACCAGCTCAGGGTTGAAGGTCCTGCATGCTATGGAGTCAGCTCCCTGTTTGTCGAGGCTTTTACTTAGGATCATCACCATGGTAAGGACCTCAGGCACGGGGCTCCATCCCAGGGTGGGCACGAGCCATCTTCAGTTGGACAGACTTGGGCAGAGGTGATGTCCTGGGTTCCTCCCAGGTGACAGACATCAGCAGAAACAGCTCCCCATCGGCCACTCACCCTCAGGGTGGGGCTCTTCTAGGAAATGGCCAAGTGTGGTCAATTCCCTGGAAAGACAACAGCAAGGCAAAGGGATTCAGCACTGAGAAACAACAGCACCCTGAGAGAGCAGCCCACTCCCCTCCAGGCCAGGGCCCTGGTCGAGAATGGAACCACGTCCCTGCTGAAGGAGATGCATTCTGAGAGGGCCACAAAGACCCAAATCACCTTCTTGGAGTCCCCACTCCCTGTGCCAGCCTTGGGGCCTCCCCAAAGCCAACGCCCTGGTGGGTACAACAATGAATCTCAGTTCAGCCATGTGGCACCTTTAAGATGTATCTCAGGGTCTGAGTTGCTCACAATCTGCTGTCCCCAAAGTGTGCTCAAGTCGTGTAACACCTTACACTGAGCTGGCTTTGCAGACAGCTTCAGTGTACGCCTAAGGAGGCTGCGGGTCAGACACGCACCAACCCCACAGCCCACACTGAAGAGGTCGGCCCTCAGGCAGCCAACTGGCAGTGGAGGGCCCACAGTCAGCAGGACGGCTACTGTTTCCATCCAGTTATGAACAGAAGCTACTGGAAGAATTAGGAGAGTCCGTTTAAAGGCACAGATTTCCCATCCTTGGAAGCACCATGCTTCCGCAATGACACGTTTGCAACACTGGGGGCCTTTGTAGCTTTGCTCCCTTCCCCAGAAGGAGCCAAACCCAGCCACAGCCCTTGGAAGACCTGCCCACACCACTCTGAGCTCCAGCAATGACAGGACCCTCCTCATGGCACCATTCTGCACAGCCCATCAGCACCTCCTCCCTGATCCACCATCATCTCCCACCAAGCAAACGCTCAAAGAGTGCAGTTTGCGGTTCAGGTCTGAAAAATCGCTTCTTACAAATTAATTTCTCTGATCCTAATTCCCCCATCCACCACCCCTCTGTGGTTACCCCTTCAAAGAAAGTCACGTGGATACAAGCAACCTGAAGATCATCATCAAAAAGTAAAAAATAATGACAGTAACAGTAATAAGGAAACAGAAAGGCAGCTCCTGATCTGTAATTAAAAACAAACTGCTCAGTGCGGGAAAATGTTGTACAATCTGCTACTCTCTGTAAAAATTAATTGCACCCTGGTATTTACTTGCCGTCCACATTGTAAATCATATTTTCCTGTTTACCTCGATTAGACTTTACAGTGGGTGTTACTGAAATTGCTCAATTATGGGCCAGCTGGCAAGCACAGGAAAATTACCTTCTACTGTTCTTCGAAAACAAGGTTCACCCAAAGTGCACAAGCAGGGAAGGGGAGGAGGAATCAATACATCGTCAAAGGACTGACTGTTGGGGAAGGGAGGCCTGCTGGAGTCTGAAGGCTCCTGGTCACACTGGGAGACCTGATGCACAGTTTCAATATCACATCAATCTAGAAGTGGCACGTTCTGACCAAGTGTGATCTGCTCAAGGAAAGAATTTCAGACCACTCCTCTGAGTTCTGGCCAGACAGCTGAGCCAGAAATGCCTGCCAGCCCCCTGGACGCTTGGCTCAGGAGCAGGAGTGGGGCCAGGGCCGCGCCAGGCGGGAGAGCGCCCGGAGGGGTGCTGGAGGACTCTTCCTTCAAAGGGACCCTTTGTGCCGTCTCGGTGGCAGAGGCGAGGCCTGATGGCAGCAGTCTTCTTTCTGGGTGCAACCTCAATCCAGTTCTGGGGCAGTCAGCCATTGGCCCCAGGCCCAGGGGGTGACCTGCCCTTCCCCCCATTCCTTGTTCCCTAACGAGGCAGGAGGGTTCGGCGGATACAAGCTCAGGTCCTGAGTCAAACACACCTGGGTTGGAATCCCAGCTCTTGAAATGTACTGGCTGAGTGATTTTTGCCAAGTTACTTCCTCTCTGAGCCTCAGTTTCCCTCTCCATAAAATAGGGACAACAGCACCTGAAAACCGAGCTCAAGCCCCTTGCTCAGTGAGAAGCTCTGGCTCATCTGAGGAAGTGCTCAACAAACAGTAGCTACTGTCACTAGTTTCATGGGGGAGCCTGTGGGTCCCGATCCTTCCCCGCAATGGACACCCAAGCATCTGTCCTCTCAAATTTTTTTTTCTTTTTGGTGAGAAAGATTGGCCCTTAGCTAACATCTGTTGCCAATCTTCCTCTTTTTGCTTGAGGAAGATTGGCCCTGAGCTAACATCTGTGCCAATCTTCCTCTATTTTATATGTGGGATGCCACCACAGCGTGGCTTGATGAGCGCTGTGTAGATCCGTGCCTGGGATTCGAACCTGTGAACCCCGGGCTGCCAAAGCAGAGTGCATGAACTTAACCACTATGCCACTGCGCTGGCCCTCAAATTTTTTAAAAGGGAAATTTCATCAAATTTTTTTAAAGCTAAATTCCATCAAGAAGGAACTGGCTATCTTATGGCCCATCCCTCTGATGAAACAGTAGGTGGCCAGCAAAAACAACGCTGTGGAAATCTATTGCCATGGAAACACATTAGCCCATCGGGATGCAGCCAATACGCACCAAAAACGAAGCTGGATGGAGGCAGTGGTGCAGGCATTCCAGCTCTTGAAGCTCCATCCCCACTGGAGCCCCTAAGGAAAGCAGGGCTCATGGAGGCAGCAGGGGGGTGAATACCAGAGCACTGCAAGCTGGGAGCTGGGTGGACAGCAAACACGGCAGGCGCCGAAAGGAGAAAGAAGATCGGGCACAATCCCTGTCCTCAGAGGTCACAGAAAGAGAGTGCTGTGAATGCAGGCGCTATGTCTACCAAAGGCAGACAGGAGTGGGCACCAGAGCTGATCGTATACAGACCCCTTTGCAACAGGAGCCGACACCCAGCGCTGCCTTTAAGAGCCCAGGAGTGGGGACAACCTAGATGCCATCAACAGGGCACTGGCTGCAGAAATCATGGCATCGCTACATAAAGCAATATCGTGTCATGCACCACCATTTTAACAAGACCGCTCTAATGGTACAGATGTGATCTGTTCTCCAAGACACACTGCGCAGTGAGAGCAGCAAGAGGAGGGCAGTGTGGTCCCCTCACCACAGCCGCCTCGAGCGAGGGACTGTGGTTCTCGAGTGGGAGGAAGCACCTTGATTGTACAGCCTTACATGCTGTTTGAGTATTTCATCCAGCGCATGTGATAATTTTTTGATTAAAAAGAAAACGCGAGATTTCAACAGGAAGCAAAGAGGCACGGGGGCAGAGGGAAGAGTATCAGCAAAGCACGGGGAGCTGCCCCGTACATGGTATGGGGACGGTGAGCACACTAATGGCTGGTGCACAGGGTACAGGGAGAGGGGGCAGCAGGACAAGGGGCTGGAAAGACAGATTCAAACCAGACCAAGGGCTCTGAATGCCAGACTGAATGTGGACTTCAACATGCGGCCACAGGGGTTTCCCAAGGGGCTGGAGTTGGCAGCTTGGATCTGTTGAGAGTGATTTTTTCTGAACCCTTTGCACACCTAGCACAGTCCCCTGATTAGAGTAAGAGCTCGATACATATTTCTGGATGTTTTATAGTAACATCTGAAATGATCTGGGCACACTTGCAGACCTTGTGAGGGGAATCCAGACCAGCAGAGCCTGGCACAATCTGGAATTCCCTGCGATTCCTCTGCTCCGTGGCATGGGACTGGCCAAGTTCATTGGGAAATGCCAGTGTCCGTCGAGAGACTTAGAGCCCAGTCTGAGAATGGGGCCAGGGACTTCTCAGGGAGAAGCCAGGGGCTCGGCCTGTGAAGGGACAACTGGGTGCACGGCTCTGCCCAAGGTAAAAAGGAGGTGCCCCAGAGCCCACAGGTGGCAAGGTGAAGGGCTCCCAAGGCCACCTCTGGGGCACAGACCCTGCTCTGGCCCGCTGGGTTTTCTCTTAACCCATATGAAGAACAGCTTCTACCTGCTGAGCACCCACTGTGTACCAGATGCTTTACTATTAGCTACACAACAGGTTCAATTATCCCCATTTTATAGCCGGATGAAGTAACTCATGCAGGGAACACAAGGTGAGCTAACGTTTGAACGCAGGTAGACTGGCTCCCAGGCACATGCTTCCCACCAGAGCCCACCTGCAGCATGGCCCCCACCCCTGACCTGCCTCTCCAGCCCAAACGCAGCCTTCAGAAGCCACTTGAGCAACCATCACATGACCCAGTAATTGTACTCCTCGGCACTCATCCGAGAAATGTGAACTTATGTTCGCACAAAAATCTGCACATGAATTTCATAACAGCTTCATTCATAACAACCAAAACCAGGAAACACCCAGATGTCCTTCAATGGGTGAACAGTCAAACTGTGGTACAATCACACCATGGAATACTACTCAGCATTAAAAAGGAACGAACTATTGATACCTATGACTTGGATGAATCTCCAGAGAATTACTCTGAGTGAAAAAAGCCAATCCCCAAAGGTTAATTATCGCATGACTCCATTTACCCGACATTCTTGAAATGATAAAATTAGAGAAATGAAGAACAGATCAGTGGTTGCCGGGGGTTTGAGATGGGGGTTGGGGGCGGGGGTGTGGGAGCGGGAGGGAGCTGGATGGGGTTATGAAAAGGCAACAGGAGGGATCCCTGCGGTGATGGAAATGTTCTGTATCTTGACTGTGTCAGTGTCAGTCTTCTGCTGTGATACTGTACTATGGTACAACAGCAAAGGGTACACAGGAGTTCTCTCTGTTGTTTCCTGCAACTACATGTGAGTTTACAATGATCTCAAAATTTATAATTTAAATTCAAAAAGCTCACTCAATCTATGCATTGGTCAAAACCAAAAGAACTAAACACCAAAAGAGTGAACTGTACCATATATAAGTATAAAAACTTTTTTAAAAAGCCCATGTGGCTGCTGCTGCCTGTACCAAGGAGACCACGTGCAAGGTGGGGCGAGGATACTTGCTGTGGGATTAGGCAGCCCTGGCCATCACCTTGAGCTAGTCATTTGACTTCAGTTTCCTCATCTTTAAAATGAAAGCGATAATACCTTTGCTCTGGAGGCTGCTGGGAGACTTAGATAAGAAAAATGTGTATAAAAGAATACTGTACAGAGAAGGCCCCAGACGTCAGTGCCCATTCCCCTTTGCACAAGTAGCCACTGTGGCCGGCACTTCTGTCTGCAAACATCATCCCAACACGTCTTCTGCAGTCTCCTGGACCTGTGTTTAAATCTCATATTGTCACTTCCCGGTCCCCACATTTACCTCCCGCCTCTTCACTGAGACTCCCTGCACAGTGCTCATGGTAGACAGAGGGCCTCCTGCCCCGCTTCCACACATATCTGGGGTTCCTGCTTTTCGCAGGAGGAGGGCCTGGTAGGGGTCTCCCCTCGGCAGGTGCCCAGCCTCTTCAGGGGAACATGCGCTCTGGCTCCAACTCAGGAGTCTCGACTCAGTGACTCACCTTCCCCAGGATTTCCACCGAGAGAGCAAAAGGCAAAGTTGACTTCCCACTGACCCATGATCCCACTTCCCTGACCACCCTCACGCTTCCTAGGTGCAAATGTGGTGGCAGAAGGCCCTGCCCACCCCCAAGTCCTTACCCCAAGGGTGTGTCTAACCAAGGACAGCCCCGAGCCCCCTAGCACTGTGCCCAGAGAAAGGCCTGCAGGGCGAAAGGGTACACACAGATGGTCGGCGGGCACCAAGTGACAATGCCTGCAGTCAGCGAGAGGCCCTGGATCCAGCGCCATGGTACCCCAGCCCCAGAGCCGCCTCCACCCCCACATGCCCACATACAGCCGCGCTCCTGGCCTCCACCTCCCTCAGCACCAACCAGGGGCCGGGCTCTTCTCATTAAATCTCTCATGTTCCTATGAATAGGCATTGCTGTTAGTAGTTTTCCCAGTTCTCAGATGAGAAGACAGGCTTCAAGAAACTAAATCAAGTGTTTGGCCAAGATCCTACAGGAGCAGGGTTGAGGGCAAGATCTGAATCCAGGTCTGCCTCCTCAGGCCACTCTCTCTCTGACACCACAGGGACAGACGACAGCTCTGCTCACACAAGTCGTTCCTCATATGAAACACCCTTGCTTTTGCTCTGCAGTCTTCAATGAGCCTTCACTCGTTTGCAACCCTTGAACCCAGCTGTCTGATGTCACTGTAGTTGGAGACACTCGGCTTCTGGCAAACAGGAACCCTGCCTGGTGCATGCTAAATGCATTTATATATGCAAAAAAGTCTGTAAACTCTAAAATTCTATACAGCTCTTAAGACAATTAAAGGCATTTACCAAATGCTTCTGTAACACATTTTGTAGGGCTAATGCTTAAAAAGAGACTAACCACTTGGCTGGAAATCGCCAAGACAATGAATAATAGTTTTCCTTCTTTCAGTATCTTTCTCCTGTGTGTTTACCACTCGCACAAGTTAGTTTTACAGCAGAAGAATATCTCACCGCCCTACACACAGGACTCAGAGAAAAGCCTAAACACGACCTTGGCACTGACAGAGATTTTCCTGATGGCTCAAGCAAGTCATTCCCCTCATTGCTTCCATTTCCCCCTCCCATTAAGCAAAGGAAATGGGAGGAAAACAGCAATTCTACAAGGTCTTCAGGAAGGCTGCATGCACTTTTAAACCTTCATAACTTTAGTTGTTGATGTGACAGAAGCAATCTGTAGACAGGATCTAGAAGCAAATTTATGAACATTTGGGGAAGTGCTTTTCTCAGAGGGTCATGCTGCCTTCTGCCAGGTCCTGTGACAAACCAACAGAAGGGCTGAGGGGGAACTGAAGCCCGTGGTCGGCAGTCAAGGTTCCTATCTGCCGAGCGAAGGGAATTTAATCTGCCTGGGGATGCCTTTTGCTTGCTGTTTTCATAACTAAATCATCTGAGTTTGAAGGATAAAAGTTAAAAACTGCCTAGGAACTTTATCGAGAACCCATACTTTCCCAGACCAAGTTGGTATTAGAAAGAGAGTCTGGAGTTTCACTAAGAGGAGACTGTGCGTTTCCCAGACTGCAGTGGAACGTTTACACTAACTCCCTCAGCCCGGGTCCCCAGCTCTTCAGATGCTACTGACCGAACAACAGAGACAGACAAAATCTCTTTCGTCAATACTTTAACACCAAGCATATGCTCAATACCAAACAGTACCAGTTTAAGGAAACACCACAACACAGGCAGTACCCAGGAAAAAACACATTGTCATTTATCATTTTCCTAGTATCTCCTGGGTCTGTATATGCAGAAACAACAGGTGACACAGAGTCAACCTCTTAACAGAGCATGAAGAACATAAGAACAGCCACAGCAACAGTGCCAGGCCCTGTGCTTACTGCATCCTCAGAGCATCCCTGTGAGTGGGCAATATGGTCGTCCCATTTTACAGAGGGACAAACTGAGGCCCAGGCCCATGGTCACCCAGTTGTGAAGGGTAAAACAAGGACTCAAGCCACATCTGCTGAACGCCAAAGTCTTTGTCTTAACCACTAACTCTTCTACTCCAGGATCTGTAAATTTCATCATAATTATCCTGTAAGTATTTGGTTTCTCAGTTAAATGAACCAAATACTGAAGCACAGACGCTCGGTTCAGAGTACGCCCCTTCTTTATACAGCTCATCCTGAGGCACCCCAGGCTAAACCTCAACCTTCTGGAACTTAATGTTGAAACACAGCACTAGGGGTCCCACTGCAGGGGGGAAGTGGGGAGGCAAGGGGGTGTCTTGTAGAGGGTGGGGGTAGGATCTCAAGTCATGGCTTTCCATCCTTAACCGCATGGATGGGCAGCTGTGCTGGGTGCCATGCAGAAGGTGAAGTGCCTCCCAGGAAAGCCAGGGTGCTCCCAGACCCAGGGGGAGTCGTGCTGGCTTCTTCCTACACCAGCGGGAATCTGTGTCCATTCGCCCCCACCTCCCTGGGCCTCTGCCTCCTGCTGCCCCTCTACCACAGCCCACCCTGCCCTCCTCTCCAAGTCCACTCCCAAGGCGCTCATGGGGAGCCCTCCCCTCCACATGTGCAGTCTAGGGAAGGAACTGCCTCAGTCATCCTCTGGTCTCAGCAGAGAGCCTGCCACAGCAGGAACCTGACCCACATCCGTCTGCTGAATCAATAACAAAATTGGGGAAGAACACTGGACTCCGAGTCCAGAAGCCACACTTCAGTCCCAGCTCAGTCCTGGATGAGCTGTGGGACCCTGAGCAAGCTACATAACTTTGTCGGCACTTTTGTTCACTTTCTTTTTTCGTAATGTGTAAGAAGTCATCCTTGCTCTGCCCACCTCAGGTGGAAGGTTAAGGAGGTAAGGCTCTGTAAGGTGGGAGCACCTCACAGAACATCCCTAGGGGTACTGACATCCTTAGGTCAGCACAATCCCCAGCAGAGAGTAGACCCTTGTTAAACACCTGTGACCTGGCTAACAAAGACCACGCCTTCACAGAACAGCACGGACTGCTGGGGGCAGGGAACATGCTCGTGAAGCCTCCAAGCACCTCACTCTAGGGATGTGGCTGCTGGACATTCAAATCCATTACTGAATCTCACGCTCACTCGGGTTCCCTTTGCATGTGACAGGTGAGGAAACTAGGCCAAGGGAGACAGAGTGACCTGACTAAAGCCACACAACTGGCATGTGGCTGCATCAGACTCGGGGGCAATGAGGGATTCTTTCCTGCTGCAAGAATAAAGCACGTGCCATCCTTAGAGAGGACATGCTCACCCTATCCCTTGTCCCTCACTCCAGGGCAAGGTGCGTCCTTGGAGGTGTTCTCTCCAGTAACTGGATGAATATATATTCCCTTGCCTAGTCCTTCAGGTAATCAAAGGCCAGTGAAGGCCCACATTTTGGGAAGGACTGGCAGTCACATTACCTGACTAGAAAGGGACCCACCCTCTGTCCTTGGCTGAACAAAGTGGCCCAGGCTCCCTTATGAGACTTTGTTAATGGTGGGGAAAAAAACAGTAAAATGAGCTGCTGAACCAAAATGGGACTCTGTTCTCTGGGACTTTACATAGTCACTCGCACAGGGTTGTAGGGATTTTCTGTTTTTTTAAGCAAATAACATTTTGAGAGGAGGGGGAGGAATGACATTATTCAGGGACATGAAAGTGTTGAGACCCAGAGCCAAAACAAATCTGAACATGGGAACGAGACAGCCCATGTTGTTTCTTGAAACTGAAGCCAACTGCATGCATGACTTGTCAAGAGCTCATTTATCAATCAGAAATAACTGACAGACGAGCTTCCTATAAGCACTCCCGTAATTCTCGCTACCGTTCATGCCATTTTAACCCACCAAACACTACAAAAGAAGAGTGTGCTATGGACTAGAATTTGCTGAGCGAACTCAAAAGGAAGGAAATGAAGGACAGGGGTAGGGAGGGGAGGAGAAGCAGTACTTACTGAGTGAACACAGAGCTAGACACTGCTGTCCCCTCCAAACCAGGGTGAGGGAGGGACAGGCAGAGAACAGAGGGCAGTGAGACACAGCAAGGGCCCCAAAGATAATCAACTGAAATGTTAAGCCACTTAGCCTAAGACGACCATGACCTGTTCTTCAGACCTCTTTACAAGTACAGCAAATTTAATCAAACCATGATTAAAAACCAAAGGAGATGAGAGGTAAAAAAAAATAAAATAAAAATAAAAACAAAAATGGAGAAGCCCAAAGAAGAGGCAGTGTGACCTGTGTAAAGACACCAGGACTCAGGAAACATGGGTTCTGGCCCTGGCTCTGCCACTGAGCAGCTCTTCCCCATTTGCCAAGTCACTTCCCCTCTCTGGGCCTCAGTTCCGTCACCTGTCAAATGGGAGGCTGGGCCAGAGAAGCTCTGTGTCTGACCGGAGAGCATCTAAGTGCAGCCACACAACAGCTGTATGGTTTAGCCAGGTCACTCTGCCTCTCTGAGTCTCAGTTTCCTCACCTGTCACATACAAATGGGAACCCAAGTGAGCATGAGACTCAGTAACGGATTTGAAGGTGCCGTGCGAGCATTGAGAACGGATGGTAAGAGCTGATGACGCCCGTGCTGGAGCAACTGCTCTGGCAGACTGTGTGTAGGCCGGCCTTCCCAGTCCTGCTCAAACCTGACCTGCAGTGTTCAGGGTCCCAGGAAACTTCCCAAACCCTCACTTACTGCCATTAAGAGCCGCAATTATGACCATCCAGACAGCGGAGTGGGGAGCTGGAGGCCACCGTGACATCTGATCCATTTGCAGTCTCTTGGGGGCAGGTAACACCTGGGTGGGAGGGGAGGTGGGGTTGCAGAACCAGCCCAGCTCTCTTACACATCTATGGGGTGGGGATCAGAGTATTTGCACAAGTGCATTTTCCAAGCTCAGTCCTTAAGCACACAGGCACCTTAGTGTCTTTCAGTGACAACAACAATGTTCTGAACTACGGAGTTTCTTGGAGGACCAGGAAGTTAGTCACTCACCGGTTGTCACACCTTCACCTCCCACCTCCTGCAACAAGAATATCCTCTTCCTTTCCAAAATGTTTATGGACTCTTAGGGTCTACAGATAGCTATATTCTCTCCCTCCTGAAAGACGCTCCCCACCTCCAGCCCAGGCTCCATGCACAGCTTTCCTACCAGCGTGGCTCCAGAAGCTCCGAGGGCAGGGAGGAGCTTTCCTGTTCTGGCCCAGGCCACACAAAGGCAACGCAATCTCTCAGCAGCTGGCACTTGGGACATAGCTGGGAGGGCAGTGATCTCTTTACCTCAGGGGCCTGGGGGCTGGTGCTCAAAACAGTATCACACTGGAACACTGGAGGTGATGCAGGAGGGGACCAAGGAGCTCTTTAGAAACTGTTGGGGACACGAGAGCCACCAGGTTTCCCATCTGCCACCCACTCAGAGGAGGTCACATCCTGACCTCGGCGCACACACCAGGACTTCACCCTCCTGATCCAACCAAGTCATATCTACCAACCTATTTTACAGGGCCTGGTATAGAAATTAATCAGAAGGGCTAACCAATCTACAGTAAGCTTTCCGCCTTCTCTCCTCTCCCTCTGCACACCGCAGGCTCTACCACATGTTCAAGATCTGCCAAAACAAAACTCTTCAGAGCGACTCAGCTGTCTTCCAGGTCTGTCATAACAACACATACACCTCAACTCCATGGCACCTCTCAGGTCAAATCCCCAAAGCCATCTCTCTGGGACCTTCCAGGGGGTTCTAAAGGGCAGGACAAACTCTATAAAGAACATTGTGGCTATCAGCTGCAGCATAGCAGCAGGGGAGCCACTATGTATAACAGCCATCTGTCTGCAGAAGGACCAAAACAGCACCAGACTGTCGACTCTTTAAAGGGAGAAAGAGGCTCCTTTAAGAAGGGCTTCCCTGAGGTCCCGACTCAGCCCAGGCATTCTGCTCTGAATTACGTAGAACTGGCCATAGAATGAACATAAGGAGCTGCGGGGAGCAGCTGCTTCTTGGGTCTTGAGCTCCTTTTTTATTTTTTGGCAGGGCGTGGGGGCGGGAGAAGGGAGGGGTGCCTCATTTGCAAACCCATCTCCACTTCCTTCTAAGCACTCTGGATATGACACCCGGGCCTCCTGGTGCTCACAGCAAGACCTCAGGGGTTAAAGAGGAAATGACACAGCCAACCAGATTCGCCCAACTTAAAGGAAAGGTATCTTAGAAGCCCTGCTGAACTCTTCCAGAGCCTTCCATGGGTATTTTGGCTGCTCTAAGCAAGTCTCAGGGCCTTGAGAGAGTTAATCTGACTTCCAAGGTGAGCAGACCACCTTCCTCGTCAGAAACGGCCCACACCCAGAAGAAATGGAGATTCACTCCCAAAGTGTCTGAAGAACTGCCAAATGCGCCAGCTACTGCGTACTTGGTGATTGTCACTATCCCGCCGGTGCAGCCATCAGAACCAGGTTCTGGTGCAGGCTTGCCTTGCTCTCAGCAAGCTCACAGAACCAGGCCTCGGAGCACCTCCCAAACCCAGCAGCGAGCCAGCCTTCGCTGGGCAGTGGAAGGGGCCTTGCCCTGTTCTGGAGCCTCGTCTGGAGGAGTTACCAAATGTACAACAGCAGGAAGGCTACTCATAAAACCAGTAACTCTGACCTCCTCAACCAGGAGTAAGACAAGGGGAGGTAGGCATACATTATAAATGTTTTCAGAGTTAAAAATAACAATAAAGTTTAAAAAAAAAGCTGTCAGACTGAATAAAGGGACAGGATCAGAATGGATGAAATTTAACAGGTACTGGTCAGAGGTCAGCATTTGGGCACCAAAACCAAGTTTCAGGTGCTCTGGGTGAATAGTTAACAACAGGCTGTCACCCTTGAAAAGCCTAATGGGATCGGGAGTTGTATTCATTCATTCAACAAGGTATGATAGCAGGGGTGAAAACAGGCACATGTAAGCCACAGGCCCTCCTCTCAAGGAAGTGACAATTATTAATGACTGATGCATGAGTGAAACAAAAAATAAAATGCACTAAGAGGCAGAGTATGTTTTAAAAAACAAATAACATGATAACATAACCGGGCCCTCTAAATTTCAGGAACTGGCGTCACAACCTTTGTGGGGTGAGTGCGAGGCCAGGCTGGAGTCTCTCCCTCCGTACTCTGGCAGGTTCTCAGCCTGGGCGGACTCTTGCTCACTTCAATTATTAATACACCAACAAAACATTTACTAGAGCTGGGATGTTTGTGAAGCACAAAGCCGAGGTGCCCAGAAGTGGCATCCACATCCATTAGGCCCCAGAGGACAGGGCTGGCAAAGCCACTGTGCAGGCTGCTTCCCGGCCCCTGGTCCACCCTCGCCCCACTGCTGGGGGTGGTGGGAGAGTCAGAGTCGGGCACAGTGCCCGAAACACAGTCTCTCTGAGCAATGCTGACCACACTCCCACCTGAGCCACACTTCGTGAGCCCACAGTGGGGCCTGGCCCCCTTTACAGAGGGGTCACTGATGGGAAACAGCAAAGGAATAAAAGTTTCTCCCCAAAACTCTCAGCAGAACCCAATTTAAAAGTCACTTGCCTTCCACAAAGAGAAACAAGTCAACCTCTAGAGAGAGGAACCCAAAACATAATTTGGGCAAATGTCTCCATGCCATTCTACTGGCATCCTCTACTGCTTTCCCCTTGAACCACGTGAGCCTTGAATGCCAAATTAATCTGCCCTACAGATAGTCCTGCTTGTGTGCAGAAAAATATGCCTCTTTGACACAGCCAAGACAGGAAGCAACCTAACTACCTCACAGCAGGGACAGGATAAATAAACGCCGAGACATCCATGCAAAGGACAAGATGCAGCTTTTCAAAAGGCTGAGAGCGTTCAATATGTATTGACAGGAAACCACCTTCCAGTACAGTGTTAGGTGAAAAAGCAAAGACCAGAACAGAGGGTATAGCAAGCTCCCATTAGGGGAAAACTAAATAAATAATTGTAATAACAATATAGAAGTCTCTGGAAGGATATAGAAGAGACTTAATCAGTGGTCTTCAGGAAGGTGAGAGAACTCTTCAAGGAATACCATTTTGTATGTTGTGAATTTTGAACCACATGCAGTATGACCTGTGCAAAAACATATAATTTTTTTGAATCCAAATTATATCTATCTGTATATGTTTGCACATGCATGGAATATCTTTGGGACGATAAACAAGAAAATAGCAAAAGGAGTTCCTCCAGACTGGGAAGGAGATGCATAGCTGGGGGACAGGGATGTGGGAAGAGTTACTTTTCACTGTTGAGTTTGTACCGCATACATATATTGCCTGTTCTTAAAAAATCAATTTAAACACACACACACACACAAATTGCTTGTAGTTCCCCAAATAACCCATGCTGTTCCATGTGTCCAGACCTTTGCTCATGCTGGTCCCCCCAGCTAGAACTTGCTCCCTGCTTCCCCTGCTCCTCTCTCAGCCTCCTCAACCTTCAGCCAGGCTAACTGCTCTCATCTTTTAGACTCAGCTCAGGTGTCACCTCCTCCAGGAAGGCCTCGCCCACTCCGCAGAGCTGGAATCACAGGAGCATGAAATGAACTGGCAGTGTGTCTGTCTCCTCTATGGACTGTGGGCTTCTGGAAGGCACAAACCCTACCTTAGTCCCGAGAGTCCCCAGTACCTGGCACAAAGAGTTGCTCAGGAGATGTTTACCGAACCAAAAAACACATTCGTCACATTAAGTTAGGTCTCGACTTTCCAGGTGGCAAAAGCTATTGAAACCTCCCTTGCTTGTCGGGTTTCCCACAGCTATCAAAATTGTGTTGTTAACGCTAATTCAAAGCATTGCACCTCCCAGTCCACGGAAGGGCTGGGCTCAAAGCTGTCTAGGTTCCACAGTAGCAGAGCACAGCAGAATCTGTGTCGGCACAAAATCTCTGTTATCTGATCACACACACACCTCATCAGAAGCCTGTGCATACTCATCAGAGCCTCCGTGGGCAGGCAGTGGGCAGGAGAGAGGTGGGTGACCCTTCTCACACCTGATCCTAGGAAAACGCAGGCCCAGGGCCCTTTCCAAAGGCTTTGTTTTCCATGTTCTGCTTTAAGGAGAAAGAGCCCGGTGCAGTCAGGGCTGGCTGGGAGGCAGCACTTCTGCAGCAGCCCCGGGCTCTGCCGAACGCCTGTGGGCCGGTACACCCTGGGAACAAGGAGGCCCGAAGTCCTGGGAGCCTGCTCAGTGAGCAAGGAGGGTCAAGGGGCAGGATCGTCCAAGAGAAGTCAAATGTGTATGTGACGCTGTGCCCCTAACCAAAGGGTATCTTCTGGATGACTTTAGTTTAAGAGGTAAATCCTATGCACACTCTGTGCTGTTTCTCTCTTATCATTATTTCCTCATGATAACAGAGTCCCGTCCCAAGTCCAACACTCCCTGGGCTGGCTGTGCCAGGGACTGAGGGAGGAAGGCAGATGTACCCAACTAAATTCACACAAAGCACCAAGCATTCAAGTAGGTATACCACAAGGCATAGTAAGTGCCAGAACATGATGAATGCTACAAGACAGAGAAGTGAGCTGTAATCCCAAGTGGGGAGGTGAAGATCTGGGGAGACATCCTAGAGGAGGCCGTGTTAAGTGTCGGGCCTTAATGGACAGGTAGGAGTTCAACAGCCAGAGACAGGGTGAGGGCAACCCAAGAGAAAACCAATAAGTGATGTGTCTAATACCCCAGTGAGCTGGGGAGCCGGGAGTTGAGGGCCCCTTCCCAGCTTCTGGTGCAAGGAGCCCCATGCTGCCCAAATGGACACATGTCCAGCTGATGCTGGCGCCTGCACCCCTCACACGGCCCAGGAGGGTGGGGGCTCTGCCACACAGGGCAGCATCATGCCGCCACTCGCCTCCGCACTCCCTGTCCAGCCTCCACCTCACTCCACTCCTCTCTAGCTCTCAGGGGTCTGCCCTACCAGACCTGTCCTGCTCTCCCCTTGGCCGGCGAGAACACCAGGCAAACAAGCTGAGCCATGAGGGGCACGGCTGGCGGTTTACTGAGCTGAACAGAGTCAGGTGAGCCAGTGGATCCTGACAGGGTAACCCTAACCTCCCCCTTTCATGAAATGGTAACATAAAGGTACAAAGCCACAAAAGTTATTTCTCTCCCTCAGTATACCCACAGCCCCTGCTCTGACCCACGCAGCTAACCCAGAATGCCAAGAGACAATACAGTAATTGTGTTCTCTCTTGAGGAGGAGGAGTGGCCTCGCACAGCCCTATATGAGAATGTCACGATCGTCTCGGACTCCCGAGTTACAAATATGTGACCAAGGCATGTGCTGAGCACGTGCTCACCATGTGTTTGCGTGGCTATGAAAGCACAAAAGCACAAGGGCCAATGTGCTTCAGCTGCCAGGGACTGGCCTGGGGACAGCAGAGGACTAGGGCAGTGAGAAAGGAGTCAGAAAAACACCACAGAAACCCTTCATTCAAAACCATGACTGCTTTATTGTCCCTTAGTTTTCGAAGAGTGGGAGTGGAAAAGGGGACACTCCTTTACAAAACAAAATTGCAAAGAAAACTGCAAAGCGAGGCAAAATTGGTGATTGTCATCACCTCTCAGCTATTCCATCATAAGCTAAAGACAGGAAACAAATGTGATTTCAGATCCAGTCTGGACAACTGAAAGCCACAGGCCATCAGCAACCACTGACAACTCCGATCCATCCAAATGCTGGCTGACTCTGTATGGACTCAGGCACATCACTTTCAGCCCTGGGCCTCAGTTTCCCCAGCTAACAAGGTCTCTTTCACCTCCAGAAGCCCAGGCTGTGCTCATCTGTCATCAGGTAAGAGAAAGAAGGGATAGGACAGTTGATTCTGGGCACCACTGGTGTCCCAGTTGCTACCACGTACATGAGGACACTGATTTCAGGGCACCTCAGCCTTGAGGACTGAAGTCTGGGAAGTCTTGGGAAGCATCCAGAGAGCACGAGCATCGGGAAGGGACACACAGCTGCCCAACTGGGTGACTGCAGGTGAGGCAGCGTTACCCGGCATCTCCATGACAGCTCTTACCTCAACCCAACTGCGGCCTTTCTTCGATGAGAATGGGTAAAATAAACCTACCTGGGAAACCAAAGCTCAAAGCTCAAAATCACCAATGTTACCTCCTTTGGCATCTGGGGTCTAGATAAGGGGGGGACCGTGGGTGGCACGCTGTAAGAGTCCTAAAGGTAGGCAATAAATGTTTTTGCAACTATTACAATGAAAGTCTGAACACAAACAGCTTCCATAAAAGTGGTTGGTGTTTTAGTCTGCCCAGGCTGCTATAACAAAATACCACAGACTCGGTGGCTCATAAACAACACACATTTATTTCTCGCAGTTCTGGAGACTGGGAAATCCAAGATCATGGTGCCAGCAGATTCGGTGTCAGGTGGGAGTTCTCTTCCTCATCGACAGCCATCTTCTCACCGCGTCCTCACATGGCAGAAGGGGCAAGGGCTCTCTCTGGGGTCTCTTTTATAAGGGCACTAATCCCATTCATGAAGGCTCCACCCTCTTGACCTAGTCACTTCCCAAAGGCCCCACCTCCTAATACCATCACCTTGGGCATTAGGTTTCAACATGCGAATTTGGGGAGGGACACAAACATTCAGTTCATAGCAAATGGAAAATAAAACATCTTTGGGCATCTAGGGTCAAGTTTCCCAGAAAATAAGATGTAAAAAGTGTATACCTCTGCTCAGGGGGAAGGTAAAAAGGAAGATCAAGCACACAAGTCACCAAGGGCAGGCATTCAACCCACTAGCTGGGAGCCGCACAGGTTGACCCACACCCTTGCTGGGTGAACACTCTGGAGCATTTGGCACCTGCTTCAACAGTGTGGTTTTAGTGCAGTGGTTCTCAAAGCGTGATCCTCAGGCCAGCAGCAGCCTCACTTGGGAATCTGTTAGAAATACAAAGCTTCAGTCCCTACCCCAGACAGACTGAATCAGAAACTGTACGAGTGGGGTCCCGCCACCAATGCTTTCACAGTCCTCCAGCTGATCCTGGTGCTCCCAAAAGTTCGGAAACCAACGTTTTAACGGATTCAGTACCCAGAACCCTGGCAAGTGGGAGGGCAATTTTGCAGATGAAAAACCTGGGGTCCATCAAGGTTGAGTCTCTTGTGAAAGACCATGATCAGTAAGGGGTGGGAGGCCCATGCTCTGCCCCCAACACTTCCTCTGGGCCAGGACCTGGAGATCTAGATAAAGATGACCTAGTGCTTGTCCATACAGAGTTCTCAGCAGTCCCTGGAAGGCACTCAGGAACACCAGCCGGGTCAGGGCCTCGGGGCCCCTTCTCAAGAGTCTCGGCCCAGCAGAATCAGGCACTGGACAAACCCCCCAGATGAGGGACAGACTGACTGGTGGAGAGGAGGAAGCCGACAGGATGGCACATTTCTGCTGCAGATCAGGGAAGGCAGGAAGGGCTTTCAGGAAATGGAATTTACGGCTCACATTTGAGAAATTTCTCAAATTCAGCAAACAATCCGGAATGACACTAAGAAGCCCAAAGGTTGACCATGTAGTGAAATGTGTGAGAACCAGAAGAAAAAAAAATGTTTGCAGAATATCTGCCATAAGAGGAAGGAAAAATGGGGCTGAGTGAAAAAGGTAAATGACAGGGGTGATTGATATTAAATACCTGGGGGACTATGAGAAGAAAAACAGTCCCTAGAAAAATATAAATCGCCATTTGGAGAATCTTTTTCTTTACTTCCACTTGCTTCACTGAGTCTCTGTGAAAGGAACAAGCCAGAACACTCTGAGAAGTATGTTCTCATTTACCTTAAGAAATTTCTCTCTTTCTACCACCAGCAGAAGTTATCCACTTGATACATGGTAGCTAGACTGCCTGTCAAGACAATTTCAAGATAAAATCTTTGTTTAAAAATAAAATCATGTAGCATCTGTTAAAATCATGGAGACACTTTTGCACTAAGAAGATTAAACGGGGTGAAGCACCTGAGTGACTCTGCGGGGCTGGGGGGAAGGGGGACAACCTGGAGTGAACACTGGGGTGGAAGGGACCCTGTGCTGAGACCGACTCCTGAGTTAAGGGACGGGTTTGTGGTGCCGACTCCCGGAGTCGCGTCAGTGGTTACTGCAGGGGCAGCGGGTGAACACTCTGCTGAGACGAATGGAGCATTTCCTCTGCTCTCAGGGCTGGCTTATCTTTGTCAGTTTACTTGCAGGTGGAACAACTAGCAGGATTATGGAGGGAATGACCTTCAGAACCAGGCATTTCCACTAGTAACTACCATTCACCACCGCTCGCCCTGCACCAAATAACCTGGAGAGTCAGAAAACCTGACTCTGTCTTCTCAACGTCTTGTCCACTCCAGGGATCTCAAACATGAATGCCTTCCAGAGCCAAGCAGGGAACACAGTGCGTGAAGAGCGCAGGGTGGGAACTGTGCTGCCACGCAGAGAGCACGCCCCGCAGAGTGGACAGTGACTCGGCTACAGCTGACATGATGTGGTTGTATGGGAAAGAGGACCCAGGATAATATTAAAAATCTTTTGACTTCTCAAGAAAAGCTGCAAATCCAGGCTTCTTTGTACAATCTTGGTTTTTAAATGTTGTCAAGAAATGCAAAAATTCACAAAGCATCATGGGGGCCAAACAAATCATGCCTGAGGACCACATCTGGCCCCCAGACCACTAGGGTGGCAACCTCTGGTCTAATAGTCAGATGCTGAATATTCAAAACTGAAATCACCTGGACGACTACATTTCCACCTTGCTTTGAAGAGCCCTGTGGACTCGCTTGGCCTCAGCACCCCACAGACTTGCATACGCATCTGCATCCCTCGGCTCATTCTGAGTTAGCTCGAGGTTTACAAACGAGTAGAAAGCGCAGCCTGTCCGAAATCCTGAGCACATCAAAGTGATGCCATGAAACTCCCAATCCCAAAAAGTGAGGCCTGCCTTCCCCGACACAGACCTGGAGAGGTGGTTGACCTGGTTCATTTCTCTGCCTGGCATCCATCCTACAGGGCGAGCTGCAGCACTGTCAGGAGCAGAGGAGGACCCGGGGTCTGCCCTGCCCTCACCAGGAGAGCTCCCCTCTGGCCTCTCCCACAACGTGGGGTTGGGGAAGGAAAGAGTTTCCATGCCAAATACTTTAAACAAATGCAAGTAAACCCAGCAGATGGAACAGACAATTCTGGATCCCTGACGCCTACAGATGGCTGGCTTTGGAGGGTCATCGTGAACAGAACAGCTGCTTCCTCAATCACAACTACTGCACAGAACACAGGATTCTGTTTTGATGACTTCTATGCGAGATACAGAAATGAGAGGGGGGTTTCCTGCCTTTCATTTAAAATAGCCTGGGACAAAATGAAGACTTCTTGTACCATAACAACACATTCAAAGAGAAAGCTCCATGAAGTGGGTGTTCTTAAATGTCAACCCACAAAGCAACCTACTTCTCTGCCCACGGGCCAAGACCGGGGAGCCCACCCAGAGGAGCAACAGGTCTCTTTCAGACAGCAGCATAGTCCACAACTGGGGACAGCACCATGGAGTAAGGAGAGATGAGCTTCCAAACAGAATAACCAGGATCCCAGCCGGGCTCTGGCTGTCAGGAAAGTACCCTCATGGATATGGCTGGAGCTCAGTTCCTTCCCTATAGAGCTGGGCTAATTACCCAACAGCCGATTGTGTGACAATCGAATGAGAATGGATACACAGTGCTTGGCACATGGTTGGTGCTTGACAAATGTCAGCTGAGTAAAAATCAGACAAGTTCCATTGTAAATTTATCTGTCCCAGGATTCTTTTGGGGCACATGCAATTTCTCCTTTCTGGGACAGCAGTGAGCAATTCTGGGGACAGCCCAATCTGCCATGATCTCAGCCCTCCACCGGCCACAGAAGGAAGACACAGGAGACCATTCTGGGAGTGGCTGGGAAGAGACAAGCAGAGTTTCAGAGGGGGGCGTGCAATCAAGTCTGGCTTTCCAGGGCTATTCTTTTCCTTTTTAAAGCAAGAGGGAAAAAAACCTCTCTGTGTGCGTCCTCTTAACCCCAACTTCCTCCTTACGAGGTGCTTCTTTCATGCAACTATTCTATGGCTAAATCCAGCAGACTTAACTGGTTTTCTCCTTTTTCACTCTTGCCCAAGGTTCCGAAAGCTACTCCTGGTATCTTGCATTTTATAAACATTTTCATCCTGATTATAAAGGGAGTGGGCACTACCCAAGCTAGGGAGATTCGTGCAGACTGTACCCATGTAAACCCAACATGGACAGGTCCAGCTGTTCCCAAGAGGAGTGGATCAAACTCCTGACAACACACAGCATCCCATTCAAGACCCCAGAGCAGCCAGCCCTGGACCAGGAATAGCCAGCAGTAAACAACCACACGGCTTTTCTCTATGCTCAGAGTCCATCAGCATGCATGAAGGTGGGGAGAGATGGTTCCGGCACTGATGCATTTATGGCTGGGTGAACTGAAAACCCATGTTCTCCATATTTGTCTTCATGCCTCAAAATGACTCTAACCCTAATTAGCTTCTAAAGAGATTCCTATTCAGAGAATATTGGAACCAGGCAGGACAAGAGCTACAGTTCGGCCCAGCTCCAAGCTAGTCAACAGACTGCCTTGGAGTTGCAGCTGACACCATTTTAAGGAGAAAGTCACGTGATGTCAGCTAGCTGAGGGACCTGGAATTCATCTTCCTTCCTCATGCTACACAGTAGCCACCATTCTGCATGAATAAAGCAGCTCCTTATCTGTTGCCCATGGAAAACACAGCCACTTCCTCAGAACAAAAACATTCCCATCCCAGCACAGTAGGAACAATGCTACAACCCGTCAGGTCCAGATGGTCCGAAACAGAACACGATCTGAATACAGGCAAGTTTGGATTTCTGTGGATTTCTGCAGGGCCTGGTAGGCAAACACACACAGAAGGGATGGGGACATGCTTAGCACTGCAGAGCTGATGAGGCCAGCGGCCCAAGTGAGCCAGGGGCTGAGGTCACAGCCTGGAGAGTGGCAGGGCTCAGGGGATCCTCAGACAGCAACTAGTCACTTGCAGTTACGGGCTGTGGCCTGTGCAGTTTGGCTGGCTGGCCCATGGTCATACAGAAGGTCTGGGGGGCAACTTCTCCACTCCAGACCCAGGTTCCCTCTGCCATCTCACTTTTCTCCATCACTTCTGAGTCAATGAACTCATTTTCACTTCTGTGTTTTCGAGCCAGGAAACTCCACTCTCCTTTCTTTCACTGGAAAGCCTCCTCTGCACCTTCGGTTCTCTCAGCCCTGGATTTTCCACACACGAGGAACAGTCTAGTGCACTGCTGCCCAGTGGAACTTTCTGTTATGATGGCAATGTTTTATATCTGGGCTGTCCAACATGATAGTGAATAGCCACATGTACCTACTAAGCACTTGACATGTGCCTAGTCCATCTGAAGAACTCAATTTTTAATTTCGTATAGTTTTAATTAATTTATATTTAAATAATCTTATAATTTTGTCAATTATACCTCAGTAAAGCTGAAAAAATAATTTTAACAGCTACATGTGGCTAGTGGCTACCATACAGGACACCACAGATCTGGAGTACAGAGCATCCATATAGAGAAGGGTCAGCACATTTTTCCTGTAAAGGGCCAGGTAGTAAATATTTTAGGCTTTGTAGACCATATGGTCTCTGTTGCCACTACTCAGCTCTGCTGTTGTAGCATGAAAGCAGCCACAGACACTGGACACAAATGAGCACAGCTGTGTGCCAATAAAACTTTATTTACAAAACAGGCAGTGGGCCAGATCTGGCCTTTGGGCTTAGTTTGCCAGCCCCTGATATAGAGTATAGAGCTGGGAGTTCAAATCCCAGGACTGCTGCCCACCAGCTGGATGACCTTGGGCATCTTTATCTTATTAAATCTCAATTTCTTCATCTATAAAAAGGGAACAATTGGGCTGGCCCAGTGGCGTAGTGGTTAAGTTCGCATGCTCTGCTTCGATGGCCCAGGGTTCACAGGTTCAGATCCCAGGTACGTACCTACACACGGCTCATCAAGCCATGCTGTGGCAGGCATCCCACGTAAAGCAGAGGAAGATGGGCACAGATGTTAGCTCAGGGCCGGTCCTCCTCAGCAAAAAGAGGGGGACTGGCAGCGGATGTTAGCTCAGGGCTAATCTTCCTCACAAAAAAAGTGGGGGGGGGACAATCATAGTACCCACTTCTCAAGGTGGTTATAAGAATTAAATGGGAAGCCTGTAACACACTTAACCCAGTGCCAGCAAAGGTCATTCAAAAGTACTTCTGGGGTAAATGGAAACTGGATACGTACTAGGAGCTCTGACTTCTAAGATCCTATTTATCCCTCCCTGTCCTGTGAAGTAGGCACTACTAGTCTCAGTCTCCAGGGAAGCTAAGTGGCTGGTTCAAAGTCAAATGCAATAAAGTGGTGGGACTAGAACCCAAGGCTCCCATTTCCTGGTTCCATGCCCTAGTCTCTCTTCTTCTCAGGCTCTTCCAACTAACATCAGCCCTACCCAAGATTTTGCCTGACTGGGCTCATTTGTACTATAAGAAGCTTGCTCCTCAAAATAAGCCAGAGAGAGAAAGACAAACACCACATGAGTTCACTCATATGTGGAATATAAACTAACACATGGACAGAAAGAACTGTTCGGTGGTTACCAGGGGCAAGGGGGATGGGTGACAGGCACAAGGGGTGAAGGGATCCATTTATATGGTGACTGACAAACAAAAATGTACAATTAAAATTTCGCAATGTTATAAACTATTAAGACATTAATTTAAAAAAAGAGGCTTGCTCCTTTATAAAGGAAATCATTAAGAAAAACAAAGGAGACGATTTCTTGAGGGCTCTAAGATGTTGCGCTCTCCTGGTTCCTGTTCTGTCCAATGTTCTAGAGCCCTTGTCAGCACTAGTGACCAGAGACCCCTCATCTAAGGCTGTCAACCACCGGTACACCACAGGAACACCCTCACAAAGCCACTCCCCTTAACTGTACAGGGTCAGAATGAGGTTTGGGTGCTGCAGATCCCCGTGAAGATCTGACTGTCCCCCTTCACAGCACTGAATCCCCATTAAGTCCTCCAAAATTGAAAAACACTACCCCCACCTTGGTGATAGGAGCCACAAAGAGATGCTCTCTGCAGTTCCTTACAGAGTTGCACAATCTTACATGAGCAAGCCCAGCTCAAATATGAACTGAAATGACAGCTTCTTTCTTCCTGCATTCAACATGAAAACCAGGCGCCCTTCCAGGAAGAAAGAGGTCTTCTCTCCCATCTCCTTAGTGGAGTGTGCCAGGATCATTCCCGAGCAGAGGAAAGGGCACTCAAGAATATTGTCTTCTCCTCCAGGGCCCTAAGACACCACCGGCTATGACCACCATGCTGGTGTAACTGCAGCAACCAGAGGGCTGGGCCAAAACCTGAGAGGAAGCCAAATCAGAGTCAGGCAGCTGGCCTGACAGGGAGCAAGCCCCTGGGCCCCAGCTCTCTCCTTCTACCACAGCCAGGGGCTGAAATTAGGTCCTCTGTCCCAAGAGCACCTGAAGCCGAGACATGCCACTCACTGCCCTCCATGAGGGACATCACCTGGTCTCCCCCAAGCCCCAAGGATCCACCCAGAAACTGTGCAAAAGCGGCCTGCTCAATTGTTCTCTCACAAGTGCAGGAGAAGGGCTGGCCCAGGCATTTTCACACGGGTTCAAAGCCTAGCAGGCCCGGGAGCTCCTCGGGCGAACACAGAGCAGAATTCATGCTGGCCATGCTCTCACGCAGCAGGGTGGTGGGGATCTGCGCCACATCCCAGAGCAGTGACATCCTGGAGTCTTTTTCTGTAGCACTCAAGGACATGCTTGAACCTCATACAAGTTTAAAAAACTGATTTCTTTTTAAGGCAGGTTAGAACGCATTCACCTGTGGGCCACCAAACCTCAGTAACCCAACTGTCTGACCCACACGGGCCTTGGCCCCTATTCCTGGTGTACAGCTCTCCCATTCCAGTTTGCAGTTCACCTCTTGGCCTATGTAGCCTCATCCATGCCTGATCTCTCGTTTACTTTTCTTTCTAATAGGTGAGGGTGTTTTGCTAACCTCCCTGGGAATTAAATGAACAGGGAGGTTTACTCACAAAATTAAGGCCATTTGCAGCGAATTTACTTACTTCTCTCCTCAGGACTAAATACTAATGAGCAAGACCCTACAGGGTTCAGAAAAGACACCCCAAAAGCTGAGATGGGGGGCTGCACTGCTCATCCTCGTCGATTCATTATTTTCCTTAATTCTCTTCCTCTGGGCCTGAGTCACACGCCACACAATCATCAGGTCCTGGAATCTGGGCTGGCATTTAAGGGTGTAGAGGCCTCAGGAGTGCCGGGCACTAGAAGCCAGGTGACCCAGGCAGAACATTCTCACGTGTTTGTCAGCAACTCCCCCACCCTTCGAGACACTAGTGAGAACACGCTATAACAGAGCCCAAAGGGCACCGAAGCTCCTTTTCCAATCACACCAACATGGTTACTTTTTTTCCTTTAAGGAAAAAAAAGGTAGTTTTATACTGAATCAGATTTTTTCTACTCATGCAATGCCAAAAGGTTTTGTTCGTTTTGATTTCTTTAGTTCCAGTGCAGGCACAGGCAAGAAACTTTGGAAGTTCTTGGGAATCCCAAGTGCCCCCGCTGAAAGCAAGAGCTTCGACTAAAAATAAACAAAGACCACATCCCTCTGGCTAAGCAGGCAGAACTTGATGAAAATTCCATGTGTAGGGGGCTAGTCTTGTGCCCTCCAAGGAGGTCACTCCAAAGTCAAAAGGACTGGGCCCCCGAGCAGTTTCCCTAGAAGGGAGCCCCCAGTGAGGACTGCTGGAGAAGACTGCTTCCTTCTCCCCCTGCTCCCTCACCAGCATCCAGCTGGTGAATGACCTACCCCCTCGGCCCTCGCCCTGCCCTGGTCTACCGCCTCTCTCCCGGGTCACTCAGTGGTCTCCCACTTGTCTGATCCAACCCTGCTCTCCACTGCCACTCCCCAAATGCCAAGCCTTCGAAAGTGCAAGCAAAATTCCTATGTCTCCCCAGCTCCTAGCCCTTCATGGGGAAAGTCCCAACTCCTTCATCTTGCACCCACTGTCATCCTGACCTCAACTGGCTCAGCTATCGGCCCATCGGCACTCTTCTCACCCAGGCGCCCAGGTCTGGGTTATTCTCAACCACCTGCTGTTGCCCCAAATGCCCCCAGAGGTGGTCCCATGCTGCTGTGCCTCTGCTCACACTGCTTCTTGCTCTGGAACATCTCCTCCTCCCCATTCTTCATCTGTCTAAACTCCTGCTCAGACTTCAAGACTCAGGAAGGCTTCTCTGCCCTCCTCCCTTCGGTTCAGTTTAAATGACCGTCCTGTGACTACCGCAGGACTGAGGACTCACAGTACCTTGTGCACCCGCACCACCATTACACTGATTACGCTGTGTCTGGCACACAGTAGAACTGGATAAAAACAACTGCAGTCTGACTGTCCAAGACACAAGCCAATGGGTTCCTCAAAATCAGAGTAATTCAGTTTACTCATCTCCAAATTCTTCAGGGCCTGACATACATCATTTACTAGATACTAACTGAACTGGATTGCGCCTGGGGGACCACCAGCATGGCAGTGTTCTGTGGTCACCACAGAAACAGGGACACATCTGAAGAGGCACAAAGGGCAAGGAAGATGAATTCTGTCACATCCACCAAGACCAGAGGCAGCCCAGACACACTGGTTACCTCCCTCACACAGCCCCTCAGTCACAAAGCTTCATGATGTCCAAGAAGAGCGTGTCAAGGCCACCCAAGCCCAGCCACCTTAGTGGATCCACCGGGGAGGGCCCTCTAAGGTCAGCCCCAACCACCTGTGCCAGCCTCTGAGGGGAGGTGGCTGCTACAGCCTGGAGTCAGGGCCTCTGCCCAGAATTCACTAAATAATACTGAATCTTCACACCCCAGTACCAAGGGGTCTCCCCCAAAGCTGCCCAAAGTACAGCAGGCAATCTCTTGTGCCAAGACTGTTCACCCCACCGGATGCCAGGCTGGGAGTGACAAGGTGTGACGCTCAGTAGACACAGGGAGCGGAGACCGCCAGGAACCACTGGCCTGCACCAAGAGAAGCTCAGTGACCACTGAGGAGGGTACCCAGTCCCTCGGTTATCCCAGACAAGGGCTCGTTTCAAAAGCTTTGATGAGCTTAGATGAGCTCTTGCTCCTGGAGAGACTGCCAGTCGTGTTCAGGTGGTGAAGGGGTCCGGAGGTAGCCAGAATCACATCCCAGGAGTCGGCAAGAGGCAGCCAGGCTGGGGGCAAGTGCCCTGCTGTGACCACATTACCTGCACCAAGAGGATCTTGACTGCAGTGTGAAAGGCAGCTTGCCAACTTGAAAGAAGAGGCAAAAACCAAATAAAGATATCAGCTGCAAAGAATCTGAAAAGGTAGTAAATGGACCTCCTACTCTCAGTCCAGATAGATATGCAGCCATTGAGGTTTCCAAAGAATTCATTCACAGAAGTCGGTGAGAGCAGAGCCAAGATTTTGAGGCTGCATCATGACACTTACATGCACTTAATTTTCCATGTTCAGGACAAAATTAAATCGCTTTTGATAAATAGAGATTTTGTTTCCTAAAGAGAAAGCTTAAAAGATTTCACCACTCTTAACTCTTGTTAAGAGACATACTGCCAACTAAATTACAACACAAGCTTTCAACCCTTCTTCCTGAAAAAATCATAAGACACCTGAGAATGGAGAATGCTGGGTAAGGAAAGGCTCTACTTGCCCCAGTCTGACCCGGCTAGCCAAACCCCTCTCAAATTTAAGTTCCCTCATCTTGTCACCCACTGGGGTCATCAGGACAATCACCCTTGTCCTTCCAGCCCTCCATCTGTCCTCCCAACAGCATGTGCCTGCCACAGACTGCACAAAATGCTCACTAACATTCACTGGGCACTAAGAGTCCTCACCCATGGTCTTACTCGATGTCCCAAACCCACAGGCTGGGTGCTGTCAGTATAGCCATAGTCCAGATGAGGGAACCCAGGCCAGGAGAGACAGTTACCTGCCTAAGGACAAATGGTCAGCAAAGGGCAGACCTGGGATTTGAACCCAGGCACTGATTCCAGAGCTTAACGCTGTCCTTGCCCTAAATGACATAGACCTGGGTTCACCTACACTCTGCCCAAAGTTCCTCAGTGGTTCTTCCCTTGTTGGCTCACAGCCTGCCCTGGACCACGTGGCAGAACTTGTGCCCATCCGGCCAGACTCACAACTCCTACCTCACATCCCTCCGGATGGCACCGCACCCTTCACAAGAGGCTTCTCAGACAGGCTCTTAACCAATCTTCCTAAAAACACTAAGAGGAAGGGCCAGCAAGATGAGAAACCCGAGGCCAGGAAGGTCACACAGCAAATTAGGTCCAGCAAGTGAGCAGTAGTGTGCCCACGACCTTCCATCCAGGGAATACAATCGTTTGAATGCTAGACGGCCTTCACAGGAAGGGGGCCTAGCCCCTGGACCATGCCACAGAGGGGCCCTCCTACATTCCACACCCCCTCTGGAGTCTCAGAACCACAGACGCCCCATTCCCCCCTGGCCCCAGGAGACGACTCCCTCTCCTCACCCAGAGCCTGGAGGCGGCTGGCTGCAGAGGACGTTGTCTTTCCACCTCCAAACATGCAGAGAGGCTGCTCCCAGCCAGCAGATGGAACCTCCCTCCACTCCCAGGCCCCCGGCCAACGTGAATGCCAAAGCAAGGGGAATTCCAGGCGCAGCCCAGGCCTCTCCCAGCTGGGCCTTGTCCGTCAGGGCGCTTCAGTGAGAGGGCAGCCGGGAAGGAGGGTGGCCTTCCCAGGGTGGAGCACAGGCAGCACTAGAACCCGCACAAGCCACCTCCTCTATCCAGGGCGCTGCTCAAACTGCAAGGATACAGAGGCCCCAGACAGGTCCTGCTTTCCAGGAGCCTACAGGACGACATGGATGATGCACCCTGCTTTCAGCAGGAACTGGATGAAGAGGAAGCATGGTGTGGTGGCAAGAACATAGAACTGAGGCCAGCCAGAAAGAGCTGAAATCCCACTGTCCCTCTCACCCAGGGCGAGTAATTTCTCTGAGCGGCAGTGTTTTCAGCAATAGCTGGAGCTAGTCCCTCAGCCATAGATTGTGCTGAGGATTAAATGAACTAATGAAGTCAAGCGCCCAACTCCACTCGGGACACTCAGCAGGTGCCCAATCAATGTCTACTAAATGAATGCAGGAATAACAGGCCTGGAGAAAAGAACGATCCCCCTCTGCCCCACCTCATTAGGCCCAAACCCAACTCCTAGCAGAGGAGAACGAGTCCTTATCTACCACCACTACCAACACGCAGACGAGCAGATGGACAAACCTTTGCCAAAGTGACCAAAACCCTTTTCATCAAACTCAAGGTTTCAGCACTTTCCAGTGGGACTCAGTTTCCTCTTCTGGGAGCTTAGCAAGCCTACTCTCTCAGCAACCTAAGGGATCCCTGCTGAGGAGGCATCAGGGGAGGAGGTAAATAATGGGATGGACTGTCAACGTTGACCAAGAGTGACGATGGCATGTTTCACTTGGCTAAAGAACCCCTGAAGAATGATCACGGTGCCTACGGGTCTGTGCACATAAGTCTCACAGGAGAGAACACAGCGCTCGAGCAGGGGACTCAGGAGTTGAGGGTTCTGGTTCCTCTAGGCACTGGCTATGTGACCTTGGGAAAGCCACCGCACCTCCTGGGGATCAGATTTCTCCTCCGGAAGATTACATCAGCAGGCCAGAGAAGCTCACGCTCTCCTCAGCCCCTGGTCATTCTCAACATAATTCTACGAAATGTGATCCCAAGTATGTCCACAGGAGCATAGGCTCCGAGCGGTCAGGTACAGCCAGGTGGCTGGCAGTGTGACATTCACTGCAAACCAAAGTGAAAAGGACCAACTGCTCACTGAGAATCACCAAGATGCACCCTGGACCCAAACTGCATCTTCCCCTCTCTGAACCCAAGAGGATACCATGTGCAAACCTCCAGAAGGGTCAAGAAGCTGAAAAGACCAGCAGGACGGAGGGGATGCAGGGCCTGCATGAGAACTACCCTGAGGCAACAGGCTGAATAAAACCTGCCCTCTTCATTCCAGAAAGAAGGTGACTCAGAGGGGCTGTACCGAATCCCATGCAGGGAGGCGCACCCTAGTCCTGGCCCAGCAGAAATAGGAACTACCTGGATGATGTCTATGGCAGGCACTTCACCCAGGGGTGGGTACCTTTCAGATTCTCCTCCACTGAGACATGGCAGCAGCAGAAAATTCCAATAGGTTTATTCCACAACCCAACAGCAATGTCCTTAATCCCCTGCTAAGGGAAGCGAGCTATCAGTAGGGTCTATTCCAGCCCTCGTTCCTAAGTCTTGGATGCACAACAGAATCAACTCACAGGCTTTAAAAATACCAATGCTGAGTCCTATCCCTTCTCTCCAAGATTCTGATGTAATTGGTCCTGGATGCAGCCTGGGCATCCAGATTTTTTTTAAACCTCCCCAGGTGATGCTCATGTGCAGCCAACTTGAGAACCACTGCTCTAGATTCTAGAAACTCAGCACACAAGGGCTCAGCCCTCTCCCACAAAGTCTTCAGGGGCAGAAAGAGCAGCAGACCCAGCTTGCAGGAGATGGGTATCCTCACCCCAGCACCCCCCCCCCCCACACACACACACCAGGATCAACCTGTGAAGAGCCATCTGTCTGAGACAGAATGCAGGGCCTCTGCCCAGCCCTGGCTGGGGCACACCAAGTTCCCATAGGCTAGAGGATGTATAATTGGGTTTAGTTATCTGAGCACTTTAGGCATGTAACAAAATGTGATATTGTACAAACCCGGGGTAGCAAGCCCCACAAAATGATTTACTTTGAGACATCTGAATTACAAATGCAAAACAAAGAAAAAATGCTGGAAACCCTTTTAATGATCTCTTTGAATGGAAAATGGAATCTGAATAAATGGTGATGCATCTAGTGGGCGGCCAGATTTATTTCCCTTTTCCCTGAGAAGGTCACTGGGAATAATCATATTTTCTTGCGAATCTGTCTTTTGTTAGGATGAAGCAAAACGTTTCAGTCTTCCCAACTGAGGCACTGCCTTTGGTCCTATGGTAGATAGAGAATTCAAACACTCCTTAAAAAACAAACAAAAAAAGCTATAGGAAATCAAGGGAAGGAAAAGAAGCAGTTAAAATTTCTAAGTTTCCCTATGGTGTTAACAAGACTAAACAAAATTTACGCTTTGAGATAAAACAGAACCCAGGGCCTCTACCTTATGAACACACCGACTGACAGTGTGTGTATGGATCACAACCAGGATCTGACACAGACAGACGTGGATAGAGCTACTAGCCTCTTGGCCTTCCAGCTGTGCAACCTTGGGCCAGTTACTTGGCCTCTCTGAGCCTCGGTTTCTTCAGCTCTAACTGCAGGATTGCTTTGAGAATTAGAACGTATGCAAAGCCCCTGGCCCAGGGAGGGCCTTCAACAACCAGTGGGCTCTGCTATTATTCTTTCAACAATCTGCGCCTATTTCAGCTGAATCCTGCTGTACCCAATTCTTCATAATCCTGAATCTTGGGAACTTGGGAAGCACATCACACCAGTGCAGAAGGAGAATCTGTTTCTTTGTTTCATGGGAGAACGCAAAGAGAGAGAGCAGTCAGTAGTGGGCCTGCCCCTGCATTCTGGGGTCAAATGGGCTGTTTACCAACATGATTTGCTTCCACCTCCTGAGAGTAGCCCCGTGGAAAAAGTCCCTCCAGGGACTACAGATGCCTAAAGGGCGCTGTTGACTCTGTGATATCCCTGCCTGGTCTGGCCAAGCTGCCCCCATCCCCCCTGCAAAAGGCAGCTTCCCCTGCAGCCCCCACAGCAGGAGAGGAGGAGAACGGTTAAAGAAGGGGGGTGCCTGTCACACTTCTCCGTAACCCCTGACGTGATGTGAAATTCTACAAGGTAGACCCTTTGAAATGCAAAATCTTCCAGAGTCCTTCAAACGTGTTTTTATTTTCTCAGCTTCCTAAGGCTGCTCTCAGACCCACCCATCAGCATTTCCCCTCTCAATCAACCCACATTTAACAAAAAAAGGAGAAGATGACGACGGCTGGCTGCAGCAAAGACATCTCTGTTTTTTGAAAAAGCTCAAGTGTCTCCAGTCGCTGCAAGGAAAGAAAATTCCTGTCCTCAGCTCCAGGCTTCTCACGTCCCTCCTCCCAGGCACCCTGAAGCCAAGTTTCCTCTGGAACATTTCCTCCCGTCCTAACCAGCGCAGCACTAACGCTGCTGCTGCTCAGGGTCTCAGAGACCTTGCTTAAGATGAGAATCCGGGTGCCCTCTGACCCGAGTTCGGGAAGGTTAAGACAGGCGCCACCAAAACCACAAGCCGCAATTCTTGAAGCCCAAACCTGGATCCCAAACTGTGTGCACAGGAGGTTTGGATTAAACATCAAAGAAGAAGTTACCTTAAAACAAAGTTGTTTGGCAAAGAAAATTACTTCACCATAAGAAGAACCCTGGGGAACAGTAAATTGCTTTTGAATATAGACTTTTCAGTGGCGCAGTCATTAATCACGTTAATGTAAACTGCACTAAAACAAAAATTTTCTAAGCAAGTCTCTGGGCACATCAGCATATCTAAGCCTCTGGGTTTGTTTCCAAAGTTCACATCCCGGCACGCAATGAAACTGCTGTTAGTGGGGTCAGCTATTACAGTGCAGTCCCCGCTGACCTTGGGCCATAATAAAGGTGACTCAGCCATGTAGAAAGAACCCTCATAAAGTTAGGCAGGAAACAAACACAGAAATTAATCTGAGGAGAGTCAATGATTTTGGAAAGTGTACTCATTGGGCAAGTTTAAACAGCAACTCTTCCCGGAGGATCAGATGTTTCAGAAAGGAGCTGAGGGAGACCAGTCAGCATTCCTTGCAGCACCCAAGTACCTCGGCCAGGCCCTGTTCTGTAGGGTGGAGGACAGGGCAGCAGCTGGACAAGGCGAGGAGGGGAGTGGAGCCCAGCAGAGTTAAGCTGTGCTGAGCCCCGCCAGACCCGGCCATGTGCTTCGTGTTGGCAACAAACCGGTTCTTTCAACAGAGGAAGAGGCTGACAAAAAAAGGACAGCTGCAGCAAAGCGAGAAGCCGAGAAGCAAAAACCTCGAAAAAGCCCCGGGTTTGGGATTCTCCCCTCAGGTCAAATAAGAAAAAATCACCTTTGGGGTTTGCCAGAGCCAGTTAATCTATTAAAGTGTCCCCCTTGCTGGATCAATTAAGGAGAGCCCCTCCACATCTGGTTTCCATCTAAAACTGAAACTTGTATTATCAGCATATTACATAACAAATTATGCCTGCAGGTTTCTTTTATCACACATCAGAGAGGTGTGTGTGGTGGTGGTAATGATGGGGGTTGTGCTGATCTGAGTATTTGCTTATTTAAGTCCTTTTTTTAAGGGCAAGAACAAAAAGTTTTCCACACAGTATGCAATTCAAAAAAGTCACAGTGCCCGGATAACACATCAGCTGAACAACCCGTCAGCGGGTCCAGCACTCAGTCTTCAGGGTCCATTGCATCGAGCAGTGGGTGAGAAGGGTGTGCTTCTTAAAGAGCAAGAATACACCAAACTGCTCTGAGGCGTCCTCTGCTGCCAGCTCCCAGACTGTACACAAGGCTCCCTCCTCTCCAGCGTCCTGCATGGAGGGAGAGCTGGCTGGCCTTTCCTGAGCTTCCATCAGGGGTCAGGCGCCTGCTCCCTGAACCCACTTAAAGGACACTCAGCCCACTAGGCTTCTACAGACCTGGGGAAATGGAGAAATGGGAGGATAGTGAAGGAATCAACAGGGGGACAGAGAAAGATTAAAAGATGTGGAGAGAAAGAGCCTAAGAAATAACAACAGGGCTTCCCACAAAATGTCAATTAAGCATAACCACCATGATGACAACAGGTATCTTAAAGCTCTTCCCAAGAGAAGCTTATGAACTTCCAAAATGCTACTACATGCAACATACCCTAAGTTGAAAACAGAAGGGAGGAACTGACTAAAAAGGTTATCAATTAAAACAGTGGAATGCTCTACTTGTCCTGCCAGCCTTAGAATATTCAAGTCCACTTCTGCAGCAATGGTACCGCTAGCTTTTACTTAAAACTTGTCTTGATGTTAAAATGATTGCACATCAATATCACCTTCTCAGGGGAAAATAAGAAGTCCTTGGGCAAAATTATTTGAACTGGTCTTAAAACAACTTTGTCCTCCGGAGGGGCATTTGGGAGAAAAACAGCCCTGCCCCAAGCCTCTCCTTCGTTTTCTGGACTGGAACAGCGCCCTGGGAGCTGGATCAGCATGCTCCTAGGTCTGCAGGATGGCTGGCAGCATCCAGACCCTAGCCAAGTGCAGACACAGGATCAACGGCTACCAATCCTGAACTTAAGACCCAAACCTTCTCCTGCTAACATGGGCCTCTCAACTGGGACAAGCGGCTGTTCTGTTTATCTACTTGTCCGCCGCTAAGAAAAAAAAAAAGCCCTACAGATCTGCAATTCAGTATCAAAACTGTAACTGAGATAAGTTACTGTTAAGTGGATAAATTAAAATGAAACCAAAACCTGGCCAAGTCGGGAACAGTGAGTTTCACGTGGTCTGCTAACTCCATTCCTTCCCAAATCCTCAAGCCAGGTGGCATTTTTTAACCCAGAGTCCAGGATCTGGGGCAAGGAGGGATCCCCTTCCAGCCGGTGGGAACTGCTAGGAACACATATGCTAGTATGTCATTTGGAAGTCTGCTAATATGCTGTAAGCAGCACAAGACGCTTGCCTGGCTTCCCAGGCCAATAAACAATGCCATTCCAACTCCTGCAGCAGTCAATAGAAAACAGTCCCTTGTCTCCACCATCCAACAATTCAACAAACATTTGTTCCTGTTGAACAACCGTCAGCCTGGCTCCATCTGCACCCGCTCCGGCAAGGAGAGCGCGGCGGCACAAATGCCCTGCCCAGGGTCCCGGCCGGCACGGAATGCAGCCCACCGCGGTGGCCACTTGCGCATACCACCAAGTCCGGAGACTGTAACGTATGGAAGACTCGGAGTGTGGCCTATAGGAGGCAGAATCCCATTCATCAAATGCTGCAAAGAGCTGTTCTTTGTTCACCATCTTACGAAGTACAGTACGTGTTAATGAACCCCGGGCGGTCAGATGCAGAGAGCCCAGCTTCAGGGGGCGTCCGGTGTTGAGGGACCCGAGTAACCCAGCTCGCGCGACTCGCCGGTGCTCCGTCGCCCTGTCCCGCGCCACCAGCATTGTTCCCCAAGTCTGCGGGCGGGGGTACGGAACTGGAGGGGGGGTGCCCGAGAAGCCACTTGAGACAACGCACAGTGAGGGCCCTCCCCGGACCCTGGGTGTCCTTGCCTCACCATAAGAAACCCCGAGGGGGGAAGCCGACTCCCAGGGGCTTGCAAATCAAAGACTGGCAAAAATGTGACTCGACCAGTGTGCCCGTGCCGGACGGCCCTTCTCGCCATGTGCAAAACCCACGCCGGCGCAGGAACCCCACTCGGGAAGCCCTCGCTGCGGCCACCCCGCGGGCTTCCCCCGCCCGGGACAGAACGCCCCTCACCCCCAACGTGACCGCCCCGGCCGGTCCAGCAGCCGCAGAGCCCTCCGCTGAGCGTCCGCATCCCGGGGGTGGCGGACGCAAACTTCCGTGAACAAAAGAGTTGTCTGCAAACGATGCGGGAACTTCGGGGCGAGCGGGACCGACCGGGTCCCGGGGCTCGGTGCCTTCGCCGCCGCCGCCAGCCAGGGCTCAAGTTAAGACACGGAGGAAGACGCCCCCGGGCGCAGCCGTCCCCACGCCCTCCCCGGGAAGCGCAGACTTTTCCGCAGGGGCCGGGCTGGTTCGTTCCCCTGGTTGCGCTCTGACAAGTCTCACGCCCGCACCAGGGGCGACACTCAGCGCTCCGAGAAACCACCCGACCCAACGCGAAACGGCGGAAAAAAAAAGAAACCAGCAACATAAAAAATAAAAAAATTTTGAAGGGCAAGCCCAGCACACCCGCGAGCAAGGCTCCCTCCAGCCGGCGGCCGGGGCGCACACAGCAGGGACCTCCACTATGGACCGGCCCCCCCGGCCGCTGCCGCCGCCGCCCGGCCCAGGGTCGCTTACTGTGCGCGGCGGGGCGTTCCGGGCTCGAGCCCCGCGCCGTCGCCGCCGGCGCTCGCCAAGTCGTCCGGGCTGCCCGCCGCGCGTCCGCCGCGCGCACGCTCTCCTGCCGGCGCCGAGCGCTTTGTACCGAGCGGCTCCCAGGGAGGAGGAAATCGACTTGTCACTTCCTGAACTGTTTGCAACTCGTCCCTTTAGCCGGCCCCGGCCAGGCCGCCCGCGCCCGCCGCGTCCGCCGCCGCCGCGGGACCGCCCGACCGCGGCTGCGTGTCGCTGGGTCCGGCGCTCTGCGGGCGGCGTCGCGGGCCCGGGCGCTCGGCGCGGCGGCGGCGGCGGCGGCGGCGGCAGCGTGCAGGAGCCGGGCGGCGTGCGAGTATGCAGTGCGCGTAGCCGCCGGTGGGCGGGGAGTGGGGGGGTCGCGGCGCGCCGCCGGCGGGGCTAGAGGGCGTCCTGCGAGCTGAGCCGCGCGCTGCTTGCCGAGCTCGCGCCTGCGAGGCCCCGGGACGCGGGAAGTGGCCCCGGGCCCGGCCGCCGCCGCCGCCACCGCGGCTGCCCAGGCCCTGGGCCAGGGGCCCCGTGAGCGCCCTTCCCCGCCCCCCGCACAAGCCGGGACGAAAACCCTGGGCCGCGTGGACTTCAGACGTCCAGCTTCCGGGTTGTTGGGTTTTTGAGGTTTTAAAGAAACGATCATTTCAGTGGCGTGCTGGGCGGCAAGGGAGGGGGAACCGTGTTAGTGTTGTCACACTTTGGGAAAATAAAGTGCTAGTTTCCTAACTCGGGGCGCTAATCGAAATAAAGGAATGTGTACTTCAGAAGCCACATCCAAAATATATGCAACTGGTGAAGGAAGGATTTGTGGTTGCTAAGCAGAGGCAGAGCATGTTTAGTTCTGTAACTTAGGATGTTGACTTAAGTTCAGGAATGTAACCCTGATAGAATAAGCAGAGTATTTTCATTGTGCTGCTCACCTGGGGGAGGGGGATTGTTTTCTTTGTGAAGTGAAGCCCCAGATTTCCCATTACTCCTTCCTACTGTGTATGTTATTTTATTGACCTTGTATCCAAAAGGATTTTTAAAGAGAAGGTTTTTAAAAAGAACTCCCTATGCCTGTTTTGTGTTCTTCTTTGCCAAAAAAACAAAACACCTCATTACTTTACATGGATTGTGTCTGCACCACTTGAATGGTTCTATTCATAAATCAGGAAACTTTTTCTGTTGCTTCTAGGAACATTTAATTGGTTTTAATCCAATGTTTCAATCCCAATATCAAACATAAATGAACAATTAACTTCTTGAGCTTGTGCGCACTTGGGAAACTATTATATTTCATAGCTATTGCTGAAATATTTCAGTTTCTCATCACACTGGACCCATTCTTTTTCAGAAAATCATGAGCTAACATCTCCTTTCACACTAACTACAGCTCACTCCAGTGATTTCTGCTGCAAGATTAGGATGGACAAAAATCAGAAGGATGTGACTCTATTCATTCAAGCAGATGATGTGGGATATAACAATTCATCCTAAGAAAGCCAAAATGAACTAATATGCAGAATACTAAGATACTGATATCCTTATCCATAAACATTGCTTTAAAAAAATTTATCAAAGGCCAATTTTGAATGGAGCAAGTACCAAGCCTTCCTAGGTGAAACAAAGAAAGGCACGAGGGATAATTTGAGAATGCTGCTACACTTCCCTAATGCCATCTTATCACAGTGTCACCTCAGCCTTTGAAAGCTTTAAGGATATACTTTAATTTACTTGTTATTAGGAGGCCTAGAGTGACTCCTGCTGGCAAACATTCAGTTTATTCCTGCAATTACTAAATCATCGGGTCAACTTAAAAAACAAAATGCAGGGGTCCCAAGCCTGGAAACAATTATTGCAACCATTATTCTTGTTGCTTTCAGGATGATTTTAGTCTCACAAAATTCCGAGGATTGTGGTTATGGCAAGCTCCTTTGCTGTAACACCTCCTTTCCAACCTAAAGCAGCCTGTTTTTCTGGTTCTGATGCTTTCCTGAGAGTGTACAGAACTAAAATACCTGCTTAAGTTGTGCTCCTAACCAATGAATAGCTATTTCTCATTTACTTAATTTGAATCTTCAAAGGCTAAAAATATACACACATTAAGGCCTGTCACTTAAGCTTCCATACTATAGGCTCTTCCCACATTATGTAATAAGTCCTATAGATATAAAACAGCCCCACTTTTTAGGGCTATACTACACAATTCTTTATTATAAAAAGTCCTTTTTCAAAAGGTTGTATATTAGAGTTTTTCTCAATTCAGAAGAGTAAACATAAACTCAGTCGAACTCCAGATTTAAAACAAAGTAAGCTGCAATCGAGGGAAGGGGGGCTAAGCTGTCTACCTTTGTTCAACCCTAAAAGGTCAAAACCAAATCAAAACCAGATTTAGAGCACAACCAGACACCTAGACACAAATTCATAAGCCAACTTAGAAATAAATCCATAAATAATCCAAAAATGATCACTTGTAACTTTTCCATTATTATCAACGAACAGCAACCTGGTTAAGCCGTGGAACACCCTGGGAAATATCAAACGTAGAGATTACCTACAGTCTCACTCCAAGACCAATATATGAAACCCAGGGATAAAATACAGCCATAGTGGCTCTCCTGGTTCCCCTCAAAGCAGAACTATCAAATGGAGGAATGCCTGTGTGTATGGTATGCATCATATGTCTACTCAAAACTGCCTGGGAGATTTAAACTGAGTATCATTCTGTACTACAGAGCTCCCCCATTCCAAGTTTAAAGCTCTTAAGCAACAAGAGACAATAAGGGTGTATCTTATGAAGAAAGGGTGTAACCAACCATACTTGTATCAACAAGCTAATAAAAGTATTCACCTAAGCACATTTGTGCAGAGAAGGGTAAAGGTTGAGTTTTGATATGCACTAAGGAGTGTCCTAGGTAGTTAGTGGGTGTTTAATTTTTCTGCCTTTAGAACCAGGTAAATGTGATATTTAAACAACAAGGAGCTAAGCTTTGAAGTTTGAGCAAGTACCAGTCAATGTTGTTCAGTTTTTCCCATCAAATCTATCGTACCCATGGTTGTAAAAACAGCTCACCACTAAAAAATGGTAAACTAGTTTGTCTCTGAGAATAACATATTATTCTTTTTAGACTAACAAAGTGAGTGAAACAAACAGCAAACGTGTTACACGGTGCACCCAACAGCAGTATGCAGATGTGTGTGTTAACCCCTTTATTCAGCTTCCAAAAGCCACTGCCTCTTTGTCACAACTGTTGTATTAAAGGCCAGTCATTCACATTTCACACTGTTCTCTCTACATCCGAAAAGATCTTTTTTTAAAACAGGACCTTTTAAAATTGTTTATCATAGATGTGGGAAAGACAGACATCACCAAGTCCACCTGAAGCATTTTCAGAGATTGGCTACTAAAAACAAGTCAGCAAAATAAAATTCTTTGGAAAACATGGAAAGTTTTGGGTTATAGATAGAAGCCAAAAATCTGAACCTACTATGGGGGCAATTTCCTTATGTGGATCTTATTCAGAAAAATTAAGTTCTATAACTGTTCCCACATCTATGATCCAGCTACAACTAACAGCCCTACCTACATAAGCATGTTATGACACACTAATCCTTCTGTACTCTCCTTTCTGTTCTTTTTATCTTGTGTTCTGAAACCTTTCCACGGATGAAAGTGAGTTATAGCCCTGGCTGGAGATATATAGAGAGAGACAGAGAGAGAGATACACACACACACACACCACATATATGTATATCCCATATCTATACACACACATCTTTTTTAAGAGGTATTTTCGTTCTTAAAGACAAAGTTACTTTTTGATTCAAGAGCTAAATAAAACAAATTTATTTTCATTGAAAACTAACCACAGCAGTGAATTTAATGATACCAATCTAATCCTTTGATACAAAATGAGAGTTGAAAGCAGCTTGAAGGGGAATGCCTATTGAAATCAGCGCATGTGAATCTGCACAGCTTTGTAACCAAACGTCTAGCACCATTGAGGTACGAAGCATGCCAGCTGGGATGGCATTGTGCACCACAAAGTGTGGGTTGTAAGCCTAAGTCCTGAGCACAAACCCTGGTTTCCAAGTTGGCAGGTGCTGAAAACACAGCAAATGTCATGCTTGCAACTCACTGGATGGAAGAGCACTGGGTAAAGTAAGCTGAAAAGAATAGAGCAACAGTTAAAACTTATTTCAATTTGATTTTACTTTGTTTGGTTTTGGGTTTTTTTGCAAAGTTAATAGTAGCTATTGGTGTTATGTGCTACAAGAAAATACAAGCATGAAAAAACAGACGTTGAAAAGTTTATGCATGGTAAATAAGCAAAAAGAAGTATAATGAAGGTTTTTCACTATCAACATTCAAAGTTACTGGTATATGTAAAACTTACCAAACCTACTTTACTTTTTTTCTGGTGAGGAAGATTAGCCCTGAGCTAACATTTATTGCCAATCCTCCTCTTTTTGCTGAGGAAGATTGGCCCTGGGCTAACATCCGTGCCCATCCTCCCCTACTTTATATGTGGGACGCCTGCCACAGCATGGCTGGATAAGCAGTGCATGGGTCCGTGCCCAGGATATGAACCCACAAACCCTGGGCCACCAAAGTGGAGCACAAGAACTTAACCACTACGCCACTGGGCCAGCCTGTATTTTACTATTTTAATACTAAGATTCAAAAGCATAATTAATTCCTGGCCTTTCCCTCATCTATTTATGATCTTAGCTGAAGTAGACTCTAATTAGTATCACTATAACATGCTTAGTCATCCATAACCTAGTTTGCATCAATTATTCCACCAAAAACATAGCTAAAAACAAGTTACAGTATTTTCATATTGCTGTACATTGAATTTAATCTAGAAAATATTTCAACAGCACACCCAGACTAAATGTTTATTTTATCATCTTCAAATGAAAATCATTTCAATTTTTTTCTTAATATTCTTTAGTGGAATTCACTTAGTATTTGAGATACAAGCCCAAAATTTAACTTAATTTTTCTCTTCTGTCAACTATCTGCCATATAAGTCACTGCCTCAAGGAAAATCTATTTTTAACTCATCCTTAGTGATATGCTCAGAGTTACTGCTATCCTGACTATCCCCATAAAAATGAAACTGAGTGAATTTCATTTTCATTAGGTAGAGAGGAAAATGTGAAACTAGATAGTTTGTGATTTCACAGAGGTTAAATACCCAATCTAAAGACTGAATCCTTTGGATTAAAAATATCAAGGAAAAAAATTCATCTCTGGCTCCAATGGGCAGAACATTCCCAGGAGGAGTATGAAAAGAACATTTGCCCTACATATTATATTAGCCTGTGAATTTCTTAACTCTCCTCAGCAGTCTGTCAATCTTCTATATTAACCAAAAGCAAGGGTATTTTGTTTTATCATGTTTTGTTTTATCAATAAACCCATTACTGTTTATAAGAGAGACTAGCCTTGCCTACTTGCAGCTGACCTGGAACAGAAAAGAACTGATATGAATGAGGACTTGGCTTGCAATTTTAAATACTACTTACAGCTCCTATTAACTTTCATAAGGAACCAAAAAAAACCAAAAACTTTGATCAAAACCAGGTATTCAACCATTGTACTGGTAAACTACCTAATTTAAAGTAGTGAAGCTTTGATTATGTTCTGTCCTAACAACGTACATATCATATTAACCTCATCTCTGTAGAACTTTTTGAAAATGGTTCAAAGACTTCAACTATTTGCAGTCAACTAGAGAAAGTGACCTGCTCTGGCCAGCATTTCTATAGTTATACTACGCACTCCAGGCACTGAGATATTCATTTAACCACTGATAAAAAGGTTAAATAAATAAACATCTAAAAACCAAATGTTTTCTAGACTAGCATAAACAACTAATTCACTGTACTTTATATACTATACTGTCAGTTCTAGCATAAACTAAGGACAAATCAGATAAACTAAAGTATTACCCAACATCGAACTTTGAAATGCCACTATGAATGGCACTTTTAACTTACAGCAAGGAAAATAAACACGACTCACTGATGAAAGAAATCAAATCTAGTTGATGCAAGGTGGAAATCAATGATAAAATCTTAGCCCACTGCTTCCTCAATGCCCAGAAAAAAAACCCAAATCCAACTCAACAACTTTCATTAAATCTGATGTGTGGTCATTTGGGGCACCTGCTCTCAGTTCCCTTGTTTGATGTCACTGGAAATAATGCCTTGGCATTCAGATCTAATGAAGGAAGGTGCACCATATCCTTGACCATTTGTTTTCAATTCAAATGCAACCACACTGCCCCTCACAACTACATTTATTACTAAATAATTACCACTTAAACAGATAATGATCTTAAATCTGAGGGGTATTCTCAGAGTCCGCTGAAACACCTCAGAAAGGACATTTCAGGAAAATCTGGCATTATGGTATGTGGACCTCATTTCCTAACTAAATGAAAAGGTGCTTCAGCACCAGCCCTATCTAGAGACTAAGGAAAAAGCAGCTACAGAGTACGATTTTTTAAGAAGTTCTGAAAAGTCCACCTATTCCACACTGTCTCTCTTACTTATCTACCACTCCTCCTCCTCTCTTCACTCATCTCATCCCTCCTGGAATACAAATACCTTACAATGGAACTGAATACATTAACTCAGTGGCACTAAGGATTAAAATCCTGAACAATTCAGTATATTAGCTCCAATGGGAAGAAAAGTCCTTGGAGAAAAGAGTATTTATTTGGCATTGGTGTGTGCTAGGAATCAGGCTAAGCTGCTTTACATTTATTTTTCTCATTTACTATTCACAACCCTATTATGTAGAGTCACAACTGCTTCCCGCTCCACTATATCAAACTGCTTCAAAGAAACGTACTGAAGGGAAACTAACCTTGAACAAGTACCTACTATGCATTAGGCACTTTGCTAGCACCTTTAACATACTTCAATTCACTGAGGGAAAAAACTGTTATAGGACAGACTGACAGTAGCCCAGAGAGGTACAGAGCATAAGAAGGGCAGACGCATGTACTATACTCAAGCATGGGTCTCTGTGTAGCATAAGAAAGTAGAAGCTTCAAAGCCCTGGGACTTTAGAGTGGTAAATTAGGTCATCTGTGAGTGTGTAGTTTTATGTGTTCAGAGCAGGGAAGAATCAAATTAGGGAGATCCTTCAGATTATCACAATCTTGCTTAGGCCTAATCTTGATCTCAATATTTCTATATATAAAATCAAAGTGTACTAAACAATTGGATGTAACTTTCTGAGTTTCTTGGATAAAACATCTCTATGGTCAAATGAATACAAACTGAATTATCAAATATAAATCAGAAACATCAATGCTTAAATCTAAAGTTTACCCATGAATGCACAAAGACGTTTTTTAGATTGAAAAATACTCATGAGATTGCTTCAAATGTTTTATTATATGTACATACAGTTTTTCATATACATGAATAAACACCTTGGTTTAAAAGAACCATAAAGTGACCTGACAATTGATATTGAGCTAATGAAGTATTTAAACTTCCCATATATAGTGGAAACCTATTTTGTAGGCCTTTCTCTGAACTTTAAATCAATTTCAGCAATTATTATGGACTGAATGCGTCTCCCCAAAATTCATATGTTGAAGCCCTAACCCCCAATGTGATGGTATTTAGAGGTGGGGCCTTTGGGAGGTAATTAGGGTTAGATGAAGTCATGAGGGTAGAGCCCTCATGATGGGATTAGTGCCTTTATAAGAGACACCAGAGAACATGCTCGCTCATTCACTCTCTCTCCCCTCAAGCACACACAAAAGTGGTCATGTGAACATACAGAGAGATGGCAGCTGCCTACAAGCCAAGAGAAGAGGCCTCAGAATGAAATCTACCTTGCCAGCACCTTGATCTTGGAATTCCCAGTCTCTAGACTGTGAAAAATAAATTTCTGTTGTTTAAGCCACTCAGTCGATAGCAGCCAAGCTGACTAACACAGGGATAGAGAAGAGCTTTAAGTATCACGAACTGAACACCCTTGTCTTACAGAGAGAAAAACTAAAACCCAGAAAAAGAAAATGACTGGCCAGGTGCCAATCATTTTTTTCTCCAAAATTTATTATTAAAAATAAAATTTCTCTTTGATAGTTATTCTTATTACCTAACAGATTTTAAACACAAATTATCTGTTACTATAATGAAAGGAACCAAAATAAATGAAATTTCAAGTTCAGAAAATAATCTGATATTGCATTTGTCACAAATAAACCATTAATCACATGGACTTACTTGGGCTATATGATGTCTTTATCATATAGGAGTTCCAAGAGGAAACCTCAGCACACTAAATAAACAAACTTTTGGAAAAAGACAGGCTTATTTCATAGTAAGTTACAGCACGTGGAATTGCCCTCATAATTTAATCCAGTTAATTACTTTTTAATTAAATAATAACCACAACAATTGGCACTGGAATTCTGTCCTATCTCTTGAACAAACTATACTGTCAGTGATTTGACCAATTGGCTCTCTTCACGGAATGAGAGCTTTCTTTCTAGAGCTGTCAGCGTTTCCAGAGGGAATAGACAGTTCTGACTCGTGTGCCTTGCTTATGACTGCTTCTCAAAAATCAACAAATACTATTCTCATTCAAAACAACAGCATAAAAGCAGTTTCAGTGATTCACAAATGGACCTCAAAGGTTCTATTTATAAACAACACAACAGGTAGTTTTCACTCACAATTTCAGGCCTTTATTCCAAAACTTGCTTACAGCTCTTTAATTCAACCCAGTATGTTTTATTAATACCACATTATGATTTTCCCCATTCAGACTCCAACTAGGCTTCTTGTTGAGAATATGGAAGGAAAACCTAATTATTGCTGCTTCAGTGCATCTAAATTTATTTCATTACCAAAATCAACAGAGTAAGGTCTAGATGCTGTCGCAGAAAGGCAGACGGATATGGAATGTAAACTGCTCTTTCCTCTACTCTTCCCCCCTCCCACCCCGCCCCTCAAAGTTCCATGGTTGGAAATCATCCTAACATTTTTCATCCTAACATTTTTTTAGCCAGGATGTACTAAAATTAGATGGGAACAAAGGACTGACATTTTCATTTTAGAGGAGGGGTTAGGAGAAAAATGTGAACTGGCAGCACCCACTCTCTTCTACATTTAGCCTCTTCCTCCTGATGATTCCCTCATCTTTGAAGCGGTAAGGAAGGCAATAGCAGGGGAACTACAGCCTTCTGTTCTGCTATAATCACTGATAATAATAAAGTGCTTCATCTGTAAGTACAGAGAAATGTTAATGAAGACAGAGAAATACAGTTCATGGTCCCCTTACTCAACCAGAGTACTTTCATATTTCTTTCTAAGCTCCTCAGATAAAATCCAGGATATGCTAATTGCTGGTTCACGTGTAAATTTTTAGGTATTTGGAAAATCAAATGGGTTAGATTTGCTTTTCTTAAAAAGCTTTTGGATAGCATGCACAATAAAGATCACTCACTAACATACTTATCATTTCCTGATGCAGTAATAACAATATATATTTAAAAATATAACAAGAATTTACCATTTCTTCAGAATGGGCCATTTAAAAATGAAAAACGTAGATTTCTTTTTATACATTCTTCTAATAAACTAGGCAAGTAATGTGCAAATACTTTAAGGTACAATTGATCTCTTGGTTGTAAGTCTTTCTTACAATGATATCAGCATGACAAAAGTACATTCTGCCAGCCTCTACATCCCCGTTTTTGAAGTTCTACTCCATAAAAGCAGGATACTGATACATTCATGTCTTGGGAATCATTCTTATCTTTTTAATTTGGTTTCCCTGGGCCTAAACTACAGGTCCACACAGTGACAACTCAAAATTCAGATAGAGAAGCCCTTTTAATGATTAGTCTAATGTACTGTGTTGTAAAGATTTTAAAAACTCAATAAGTACTGACTCAAGCTCTCTTTTTTTTCTGGTTACTGGAGCCCATCTTGACATCTAAGCTGGAAATGAATGATCTTTCAACAACACTCCAGGGATTTTGCTAAGGTCATATTCAATCATTCATTAGGCTTCTTACCCCTCGCTTTTCAGAGTTCCATTGTAGAGCTGGTTTTATTCAGCATTTATGTAGCCTGTGGGCTTGGGTATTTGTCTGCTTAATGTTGAGTTTCATTTCTATGCCCCTAACAGAGGAATCCATCAATTGACCAAAGAATTTCAAACTATTCTTTTACTTTTCTAACAAATTGCATAGTATGTATGAAGAATAAATTAGCATTAATTTTCTTCCATCGACTGTTAATAAAACATGTTCATGCACTCCCCCTTCTTCTAAGGACATCTCTGTTTCCTGCCTAACCAAGAGAAATGACAAGGATTTCCTAATTTTTTTCCCACTTTGCAATTGTTCTTCAACCTACCATGTTCCTGCCTCCCACAATAAAGCTCTAGGTCATAAGCAGCCTCCTTCCAGTGAAGTGTACTAGACAAGACTCCTTTCAGAGCCCATCAACACCCGCCCCACAATTAGCTAAAGAGGTTACCACTGTGGAACACAAGACATTTGGTCTCTTGCTCTCAAAGCAGAAGGCTGTCTCTGGAGCACAGAGACTCTAGCACAGTGCCAAAAACAGGAAATCAAACCCAGGTCTCCCCCACAGCGGTAGAATGCTGACCTAGAGAGCAACTGATTTTTCACATTTGTGTATATTTTCATCGTAGGCTACCAGGCACACATGCATGCATATAATATATAAAACTTACTTAAGAGAACATAAACCAAAATCTACCAATATAGGCAGAGATACTCTATTTTTTGCATATCAATAAAAAAATTATTTCAAAGCCATATAAAAATTACTAATTTAGGTTCCTTAAAAATTAAGGTTTCTGTTATACTCTGGATGAATGTGAATTAAAGTCAACATATAGTACCGCATTACAATAAAATAGAAATTTAAAAATAAAGAATAAGTGAACTGAAACACATTATTCATACAAAGTCTTTTTGTATATGTTTACCTCCCTTCTTCCCCAGAAATACACAGAAAATTGCACGCATATCACAGATGAAGAAGAAAGGCAAATTCGTTGCTACTACAATGGGAAAAAAATCATTCAAGGACAGTGTGTGCTTATTTTAAAATGGCTTTAGTCAAGCTGCCAAGAGTAGTGTCAGGTTTGATTCTCATATGCATAAATGCCAGTCCCAAAAAGCAGATCTAACTTGTGCACCTGGCTTAAAACAAAATGTTCTGAAAACTTTCTGTTAATTGGTGTAACCCGCCCACTGAGGCCTCAAATCCCTTTGGACTTGCATATGCACTTCCTACACACAGAAGTGGCCTGTTATGCAGCAATAACATCATAATGAAAAGCAACAATACTATGCAGGCTCCACAGAGAAATCTCGTTTGCATTTCAAACAAGTTCCCTCAAAATAAGAGTGTCTTTTGATGAAATAAAGTTACAATTCCAACTTCTTATCCAGAGAAAACAACATTCACTACATACTTACTGCTCCCTTTTATAACTGCATAATTACTTTCAGTTACCCACATCTTCATATGATTTAACAAAACTAAGTTTAATAGTAATATATTTATGACTTGTTTCAGTAACCTGGGGACATTCACTGGCCTGGTTTTTAAAGTGTGGTATTATTTGAAAATACTAATTTATTGTTAGCATTTTTGGACCTTCCATTTGTTCTGATTTCAACCTCCAAGAGGCTGGGTTCCAGTAGGATTAAACTGAGAAGAGGCGATGACAACTCCCTTTTCCTAACCTTATCAACAGCTCCGTGATTCCCAAACAAAATCCTTAATCTTTACAAATGGAACACACATAATACCCCCATGATAGTGACTCAAGGAGCTTTTCAACAAAGGCCCACTCCAAACCACCAGTGACTCAAACCCAATGTCTCAGTCCAGTTGCACAAAAAGCCTATTGTGTTAGATTGGTGCTTTAAAACAGCACATGCTTAACTCAGAATTCTAAAGAAGTACTTACATACTATTATCATATTTGAAATCAAGGAACATTAATGTGAAAAAACAATAAAGACCAGATCTCCTCAATAAATTATAAAATTATTTATGTTTCCATGGTTTAAGACCCCATGTCTAGTTTGTAAAATCAATACAATTTTTTTAGTTTAAATTACATATATTTTGAAGTAACTTCTCACTTTTCACATGTTAAAAATTAGATTTTTTCAAAAAATCTTATTTGTGTTGAAAGTTTATGTAAATGTCTTCAGTTACCTTGTGCAAGGCAGGTGGTGATCTTAATGGTTGATTAATGTTGATCTAAATCAAACCACCCTCCTCCCCCCCGCACACTCCGGGGCAAAAATGAAAAGAAAAAACATGTAATGCTAGACTTACTCATTACTGGAGTAACATTTGCCAAACAAAAATTCTGTTCATTCTGTAACCCAACAGGCCCAAAAAGCTGAAAATCATCAAAAATTATATCACTTTTTTTAAAAAAAGTGATTATGACTCCAATATTAAAATATTAGCTCAAATACAAAATGGTATTAAATATTAATATACCTTAAATATTAATATATCTCATCTTTTCAAAAATGTTAATAAACTGTTTCTCTTGCTAATTAGCCTCTAACTAAAACATCTTTGTCTCTGTATGGTCTTGCATATATATATATATGCAAGACTTTTAAGACAAGTAGGGAGATGGTGAAAAGTAATGAAGGATGACGCACCATTCTCACAGTCCACAGATCAACACTGTCACTAAGAAGGAGCTACAGAGCTCCTAAAAATAACTGCCCAACTTCTTTAACAGGACTTTCTACGTCCCAGTCCTAGTTCCCCAATTGAATGTAAATGCCATAAAGACAGAGACGTAGCACCTGGGAGGCAGAATATGCTAGGGGAAGAGAACGGGTTTTAGAGTCAGACCCAGAGAAGAATCCTGGCTCCATCCTGTACTAGCTGTTTGATACATCGAAACAGGAATAAGTAATACATATCTCAAGAAACTATTGGGAAGATTCAATGACTTAGTAAGATAATACAACTTAACATAGCGCTAGCATATAACAGTATCTCTTTGTTGTCTTTTCTTCTATTTCCTATTTATCCTTCACAGTGTGTAAAAGACCAATAAGTCGCAAAATACAAGCTCAATAAATATTTCTTGATCAACTGATACATTTATCTGATTTTGTTTAATTATATACATGAAGGCTAGGTGACTTTCTCAGGTATTAAATAATTTTTTTAAAAACCACCATTCAACCCCAAATATTACACTTATTATGTTTCATAAATAGTCTAATAAAATACTAAGAAAGTTGTTTTGCTTATTATTCTGGCCCTGGAACAGTTTGGACAAAGCTTAATAAAAAGCTATATTCAATTCAACTTTACCAAGGCACAAAAATCAAGAATACATGCTTTCTGTAAATTCATTTACTGCTTTAAAATTTTTAACTGTTCGTTTACATTTATTTACATTTCAAATACAAAAGAAATTTTAAAATTATTCTTGGTTGATCTCTAAGACCCAACCACTTACATACTCATATTTTTTTTTTTTACCAATCTATTATATCTATTCAACATGTACATCCCGTGTACTTACTAAGCATTTATTTGCACTTGCATTTTCTGTGTCAGGTTTACTTTGATGTACAGCTTCTTTAAAAAGCTAACTGAATTTGTCCAATGAAAAGTCTCACGTTTTTTGGAAAACCAATGCTGCTACACTGTTTCCAGATCTGCCTCCAAAGCTGAACTTGGGTGTTGGCAGCTCTTCAAAAAGTTCAAATCCTGTCAGACAAAATTAAGATACTTTCATTAGGGACTGAATCCCACAGTTAAGGGACATTTGCATTAACAATGTTCTTTAAAACCATTACAAAACTATGTAATTCCAAACTCTAAATTATGACTGAATTTCATTTTATGATTTTCTAATTCTACTGTATACGTATACGTGCGTACACCCAAAAACACTTTGAATTGAACAAGAAACAGACAAGACCAAAAACAAATTGCAGAAAAGCAACTTTCCATCCATCCCCCATTTCCTCCACTTCCTGTTTATCATCCCTTCAACTCTGCATCTCCTTTAGCCTACTTCACTATCTTGTCTGTAGGAAGCAGCTACCACGTGTTGAGTTCTAACCATGTATCAGGCACTGGTCTGAGTGCTTTACATGTAGTAACTCAATCCACATCACACATATAAAAGCACTTAATACAGAAGGGTTAAATAACATGGAAATAAAAATGAATTTGTAGAAGATGAAAAACATCTGGAAAAGGATGGTGGTGATGATTGCAAAGCAATGTGAATGTACTTAATGCCACAGAACTATACACTTAAAAATGGTTAAATGGTAAATCTTATGGTATACATATTTTACCACAATAAAAAAAAAGTTTGCAACCAAAGATTAAGACCCAAACTGAACTAATGAAGAGTCTGGGAAGACAAGGAAGTAGGAACTTTCAAAGCAGCACAGTGTGGTTTTAAAAAAATTTAACCTGGACTCAAAAGTCCTGGGTTCAAGTGCCAGCTCTACCACTTACTAGGTGAAAGATATGTTGGTCAAGTTATCTTAACCAGGATCCTCAGTTTCTATACAAGGAGATTACAGATACCAATGCCCCTATGTAACTCATAGTGATTTCGTAAAGATCAAAATAAGATAATGTGGTGTTTTCCTAAAATATAAAATAAAATGGAAATTTAATGTTTTATTACTCTGTTTTTAAAAAATAAGACAAATAAGGCTGGAAGGTCACTCTTAGTTAACTGCCGTTTTCCCTCAGTGACAGGACTCTTAGTTTGGGGGAACTTTCTTTGGTGTGGTGTCTGCATTTTCTAAGTTTCCATGTCTTGAGCTTGAGCTCAAATAACTCCTGTTAAACAGAAAAAAATGTTTAAAAAGGAAATACATTGTTGTATCAACTGGTCTCTTATATTTTGCCTCATTATACATTCTAATTCATATTCTTAACTAAACTTCACCAAATCTTAACAAATAACTAAATACTGAAATGCTCATTAAAAACTGATCATAAGAAAACTTTTCCAAAGAAGAACAGGCCTTTTAAATAACATGATATATTTTAATGCTGGGAAATGGAGCCACTGTGGTGCGTACATGGGTATACACCCATATTGGTTTTTTGAAATTTCACATAAGCTTCAACTATTTCATAATAAAAATTTTCAAGAGAAAATGGAGCTGTCTGTGTGAATTTTCCAAGACTAATCTTTTACCACCCTGGACTAACCCTACAGAATTGAAGATATTATACTTCAATAGATAATACACCAAATATTAAAAGTGATTGTATTCCAGTGATAGATAACAAACGATTTTAATTATCTTAATCTATATGCTTATGTGTTGGGGTTATTTATATTCTTCAATTTTTTTCATAAAAAATCTGGATTACTTTCGAAGTAAGATACGAAGGAGAGTGACGTCACCATCACGGCAGAGTAAGTTATTCCTCCTTTCTCCCCTCGCCCTTTTCTTGTAGCAAGATAGGTTTTTTTGGTATTTTCTTTAATTCAGTAGTTGTAAGAAGGTCAAGTCCCTTGGACATCAAATTAAAACCTCCTACTATGTGGCAAATGATTCAAGTAATCCTCACCAAAACAAATGATAACACAAAATGTTTACATAAGTAGGGCTGTAAAGGAAAAATGAAGATCTATTTCAACAGTTTTATGAACATTTACGTTTCAAATAAGGAAAGAAGCAAAGAACTTCAAAAGACTGGTGAAGCGAGGTTTATTCTATGCAAAAGGCGCTGTGGAAGCCTGCACTGAGTAACTAACAAGACCTTCAGCAGTGACGCATGGCAGTGCCTTCTGTTAGCGTCCTGTATCTAACTCCAAAAACCATTTTCTAAGAGACATATGCTTAAAACAAGTCTTCAATTGTATATAATAATTCCTTTAACATTTCCTGTTGCAACATTTTGCTTATTTAAATTCCGTATTAACTTATAAAACCGAACATAAGTTAAAGAAAGTACTCAGTAGTTCTCAGACACAGACACATTTTTAAGCACTCTTTACCAGGATAAAGTCTGTTCCTCATTATCAAAAACAGACAAATATGTTTTTGTCTGGTGGTTCCAGGGGTAAAAGAGAACACCTGTATTTAAAAACCAGGAAGGGAACTTGCCCCTACACAGTGTAACTCTGAGCATTTATTAAAACTGTCAAGCTTCAGGAAGAGGGAAAGACTTTTGATACGGGGCCTCAACAGTTCTAAAGGAAACAAATTGAACATGGAAGATAATAAAATTAATGGCATGAAATAAAAGACAATAAATCACATACACGTAATTCCTGTTTTCCAGAGGCAATAGTAATGAAGCCACAAGCTCACATTTCAAGCCTCAAACACTTCACATTTTATATTGAATGTAACCTGCCAAAGCCACTGAACGCACACAAAAGGACACGTGTTAAGTGTCCTCCCCACTACTGCCTATTCCCTTATTACCAAAAAAGAAAACAAACTCTAAGATAAGGTGTATTCAGTAGTTATAAATCCACCTCCAATTAGCTTGTGACAACTTAGGTTCAAACTTTAACCACTAATTTAGTACTATATCATTAACACTCTATCCTGCAAATTCCTCTCATTACTTTAAAAAACTTAATCCTAATCTGAAAAAGATTCTAAGGAAAAAACAAGCAAATATCTAGTTAAAGATTCTCAAGATACTTTCCCAGACATGCATGTGCACTGAATGAATAAATTGGCAGGTAAAATACTCCTTAAAACATGCAGGAAACAGTCTGCCAAAGAACTCATAATATTTGTGTATAGATTATAGACTCTCAATTCTCACAAGATCCCCACTTAGTAGACATAGGACTAATTATACTTTGTTAATGGGGCAAAAAAGAATCCTGTCTTGGACCAAAATCTTGAAAAAGGTAGAGCTCTCCTCAAGAATTAATAGGTAGTATTTCTACTATCAAGTCCCTACATTTTGTTTCTGTGCAATGTTAAAAATAATTGTTCTATATACACTGAAAACAAGAAGACAAATCTAAATACCTAAATGACCACTAGCAAGACGTATAAAACTACCTATAGTTAAAACTCTCATCATGAAAGACTTTAAAAAATACTACTTCCACTTGCATTATTATTGATTACTATTATTACCATTTATCAGTTTATCAGTGCACTGAAGTCAGAAGCACAATATATGTGCTTTCTTTGATTCTTTAAATAATAGATATATATAGCTTAAATAAAGAACTTAATTTTTACAGGCTCGTATGTTTTAGTACTTAACTGCCAGGATTTCTTGGAAAATTTTTAAAAGGACTCTGGATCTCAACCAAAATTATTCCTTTGTTCTTTGCATATACAGTTAAAAATATTACCAAGGTTATTAACATAGTAGAAAAGCAAGTAATTCCCACAAACAGAAAAGTAAAACACTAATATCAAGAAAAAAAAACCTATTTAAGAGCATTAAACATTTAAACAACATATAGGCATTTACCTTCACTGAATTCATTTAGCAACTCTTCCTTGGTCCAATTACATGAGGTTATTAGAAAAAAGCCTTTCACTTTCAACACCCTGGAGAGAGATTTCACATATTGCTTCCTCTTCTCAATTGCGTTGTCAGGATTAAGGCTTATGGCATCAAAAGTCCCTTTGTCAATACAAATATAAAATCCAGACAGTTTTGTGGAAAGATTCAAAAAGTCTTCTACCTATATTAAAAATCAATGTCTATGTGAGAACAATTCACACATAATCTTTACTGAACTTAAGCGATAATCTGTAAAAGTTATAGATAAAAGGACCCATTAATGATGATGGCATTTTACATATAATAAATATAATTTTCAACTTTACAGGTAACTTTTATGTGTTTCATTCCAAGATCATTAAAGCTAAGATTAGCAAGAGAGACTGACAGTGTTCCTGGACATTCCAAATCTCTACAAATTTGGAAACAAATCAAAGCCAGGTGTACTGCCTAATAATACCAGCACATAATGGATCTCACAAGCCTGGTTTACGAAAAAGTTATTTCTGTCGAAAAGTAGAATTTTTGATATATTCTTTAAAATGACAGAAATTATCTGGAACTAAAACTCACTGGATCACTGGAAATAGGATGATTTTTGGCTGATATTACTTGTTGTGTGATCTGAAGTAAAGAGGGTAAATCAAAAGTTCTTTTGCCTTGACTCAGCAGGTTACAAAGCAACTAATGGATATAATGAATGGAATAAAGCTTAAGAAATTAAATGACTATTTAAACTGCAATTACTTAACTTTATAAATATAAAATCTAAAGTGCTTCAGGTGTAGTGACCTGTAGATTTTGAAAGTCATACAGTAGCATCTCATTATTTTTCAATAACCTACTGATATATTATAAACATCTGAAATAGTGATCTGTCTCAATTTCATAAAATATTCACAATAATTTACCAATGAACTTAATACTGGTTACTTTGAAAAAGTAATTAAGCAATTAGCTCATGATTATTCATACAAACTTAATAAAGTAATCACAAATAGTGTATTACCTAAAACCCTCTTACTGTTTGACTTTAAAATGTGGATTTTAGGGGCCACCCGGTGGCGCAGCGGTTTAGTCCGCGCTTGGCAGCCCGGGGTTAGCAGGTTCGGATCCCGGGCGCCCGCCGACGCACTGCTTGTCAGCCATGCTGTGGCGGCGTCCCATATAAAGTAGAGGAAGATGGGCACGGATGTTAGCCCAGCGCCTGTCTTCCTCAGCAAAAAAGGGGAGGATTGGCAACAGATGTTAGCTCAGGGCTGGTCTTCCTCACAAAAAATAAAAAATAAAATGTGGATTTTATGTTTATTTACAGTTAGAGATGGTTTTTTTCCCCTCCCTCACATCCAAGTATTCACTACACCTGAAACAAAATAATGACTACTGCTCTTAAGAGCTAACCTTGGAGAGGCTTCCTATTCTAAATGCCTGTATAAAAGTATTCATTTATTCAACAAATATTTCATGGACACCTATTCTATGCAAGGACTTTTCAGGCCCTGGGACTATAACAGTAAACAAAACAGAGAGGTCCCTGTATGAGACTATATCTTATATTCTCTAAAGGGAGAAACAAACAGTAAATAAGCTAACCAAATAATTTCAGATAAAGCACTATGAAGAAAACAAAAACAGAATAATGAAGACAGTGAGTGACTGGGAAGAGAAATGTTTTGGAAAAGGTAGTCAGGAAAGGCCTAAGAAGGTGATATTTGAGCAGAGATCTGAATGGTGAGAAATAGCCAAACAAGCTAAGATCTGGGCAGAGAATATTCGAGGCAGACGGCAGAGATGTAAAGACTGAAGAAGGACAGGCTAGACATGTTTCAGGAGCAGAAAGAAAGCCAGTATGACTGGAGTACTGGTGACAACGAGGGAAAGAGTTAAGAAGTGAGGGGCTTTGCAAGGCTGGGTGGGGGTTCAGAGTCTATTCTGAATGCCAAGGGGAAGCCCCTAGAGGCTTATGAGCAAGGAAGTGACATGACCTGATTTTAAAATGATCTTTTAAAAGACCACTCTGGGGTGCTAGCCCTGTGGTGTAGTGGTTGAGTTTGGCGCACTCTGCTGCAGCAGCCTGGGTTCGTGGGTTTGGATCCTGGGCACGGACGTGCACCTTTCCTCAGCAGCCACACTGTGGCGGTGACTCACGTACAAAATAGAGGAAGACTGGCATAGATGTTAGCTCAGGGTGAACCTTTCTCAAGCAAAAAAAAAAAAGACGACCGGTTGCCCTGTGGTAACGGACAGTGGGGTGGCAAGACTGGAGATAGAAGAGCACATAAGAGGCTATGGTAGTCAGCTGGGCAAGAAATGGTGGTAGCTAGGACTTGGGAGGTAAGAGTGGAAATATCAAGAAGTGATCACATTCCTGATATACTTTGAAGATAAAACCAACAGAATTGGATATAGGATTTAAAGGAAAGAGAAGACTCAAGGATGCCTCTTTGAATTGGGTTAGTGCAACAGGTGAGTGGTGGTATCATTAATAGAGATGGGAAAGACTGGGGAAAGCAAATTTAAGGAGGAAACCAACAGTTTCATTTTGGATGAATTGAGAGACTATTAGCTATCCAAGTGGAACTGTAGAATACATACTTTTTATATAATTCCAGAGCCCAGAGAAGAGGCCTGGGCTAAAAATATAAATGTAAGAGTCATCTTCTCACAGATCATAGGACACAAAAATAAATTAAGTAATCTTTGGTGGCATTATACTACTCTCTGCATTTGCAACTTTTTGATCTAGTTAATCCAAAACTACAAATTATATGCGTAGGTTAGCAAACGAGAGAGAAAAAACGAACACACTCGCACACAAGGAAGAAGAGAAAATAACTTCCCCAAGCTGACGAGACATCTAATTTTAAACAGTTATTTAAAAATACTTCAGTTTGGGTTATTGATTGATCCTGAATTTATGATTCAAAAGATGTCAGCAAATTAATATACTTCAGAAACATTTAAACTTTATAACTTTTATTATAAATAAAAGTAAGTCACAGTAATATAAGTAATAGTTACCTTCAACTTAATGTTAGATAAACCTTCTTTCTCTATAATACTTCCAGAAAGCTGTATTGCAGAAGGAGAGTAATCAATTCCAGTAATATTAGAGAAACCAAATTTTGCCTAGAGACAGAGAAATAATTTTATACTTTAGTTTTTAAAAGTTTTAGTATAATGTTTTGCCTATGAATTATAATATCTCTTTAGGACTGGGACTGTTTTATTTTTTTAATAGATCAAGTGATATATACTATCCAATACTCTACAATGTTTAAATTTTCTTGTAGAATCTAAACAGAAACTAAAAGTTTAAGTTTATATAATGTGACAATTCATTTGCTTTGATAGTATTTGATTTTTCAAAAGAAAATTCATTTTCTCAAAGATAATGAGAATATATGTATATATTTCTGCCCTCAAGTAGAAAAATGTAGTATCAACTTCTGAGGTTGCTATGCTCTAATTCACACATAAATCTGTCATAAATTTTACTTAACACAATTAAGTTATATGAATAAATGAAATCATATGCAGTAAGTTCTTGATTTAAAAAATTTTCCTTCAGTGTAATTATAAATCATGCAATTCTCCACTAGCCATGTGACTATTAACCAACTTACATTTGCATAGCATGTTTTGAAATATTTCATACATTCCAACAGACCTTTACAAAAGACCTGTGAAGTGGGTTAGGCAGGTATTAATATCCTCAAAGAGTAAAAGAAAGCTCATGGACTTAAGAGTTTGAGACTAAAGCTGTCGTCCCGGCTATTTACTAGGGTGCGTGGAGTCTGTGGCAAAAGCACGATGGCTCCTGGTCTTCACTCCCACCTCCTAACAACGCCGAACATTTTAGACCAATCAGGCTAAAGGTAATTTCAAAGGAAATTCAAAGAAACAAGGAAGCTGCAGAGTACAGTGTAGCCTGAAATTCTCTTCCTGCGCACCATTTACTCAACAGTTACTTCCTTCAAAACTTAACCTACTCCCACACCAGCCATCAAGACTTACCCAGACTTTTCATCCCTAAGGGACTGATTCCTAATCTAAACTCAAGTAACACACAAATTCTTTTCCACAGAACATTTTGCTCCCTTTGATTATTTTTACTTTTAATTATAAGGTCTATTACCCCTTCTTTGATGCCAACCAACACTCTTTTAGATGTCTCACTCCATACTCTTCGAGATCTTCATTTTCTCCCAGTTTTCCTCAATTCCTTCTCTATCAGACCTAGAACCCAAGATGATTCTATTGACTCTTACCAGTTCCCTCTTCTCCCATGCCTGTTTATTCTTCCAGTAGAACTTATAAAAACCATACATAGATGTTTTAGGTTTTTAAAACAATCATCCAAAGCCTCAAACTATCTACAACATTTTTCACATTCAATTTCTGGCACTCAGTGAAAAGGAAACAGACATTCAAGGAAATAATAAATGACCAAAAACCAAGGGGGAAAAACTGACATTAGAAAAAGACCCACAAGAGAACCAAATAAAACAGTGATCAGCAACAGATTTTAAAACTGAATGACAGGGGCCGGCCCAGTGGCGCAGCGGTTTAGTCCGCGCTTGGCAGCCCAGGGTTCGCGAGTTCGGACCCCGGGCGCCCGCCGACGCACTGCCTGTCAGCCATGCCGTGGCAGCATCCCATATAAAGTGGAGGAAGATGGGCACAGATGTTAGCCCAGGGCCAGTCTTCCTCAGCAAAAAGAGGAGGATTAGCAATGGATGTTAGCTCAGGGCTGGTCTTCCTCACCAAAAATAAATAAATAAATAAAAAATAAAAATTAAAAAAAAAAAACTGAATGACAATTTGGAGAATTTTGACAGAGAACTGAAAACTATAACAAAGAACCAAACAAATAACAGAAATGAAAAATGCAAAAATTAAATTAAGAAACTCAAGGGTAGATTTGATAGCAGATTAGACACAGGGAAAAAAAAATAGTGAATTGGAAGAAAGATCAGGAGGAAATACTCCTGTTAAGCACGAAATTACAAAAGGACAGAAATTAAAAACAGGAAAGAATATAAAAGACATAATATGGCACAGAGTATAAGATCTAACATACAGGGGCCGCCCGGTGGCGCAGCGGTTTAGTCCGCGCTTGGTAGCCCAGGGTTCGCGAGTTCGGATCCCGGGTGCCCGCCGATGCACTGCCTGTCAGCCATGCTGTGGCAGCGTCCCATATAAAGTGGAGGAAGATGGGCACGGATGTTAGCCCAGGGCCAGTCTTCCTCAGCAAAAAGGGGAAGGTTGGCAACAGATGTTAGCTCAGGGCTGGTCTTCCCCACAAAAAAAAAAAAAAAAAAAGATCTAACATACATATAATAGGAACCTTAGAAGAAGAGGAAATAAGAATGAGACAGAAGAGAAAATGAGATATTGCTTAGAATTTTGTAACACTGACAAAGGACCCCAAGTCACAGATTCAAGAAGCACTATAAACCCAATGCATGATTAAAAAACAAAAAACAGTACAGTATAATATATCTGATGAAAATCAAAAACAGAAAAATCTCAAAAGCATCCAAGGAGCGGGAGTGGGGTGGGGGGTACATGGGAACAGATTACCTTCAAAAGACCAACAACAGATTGACAGCTGACAATAAGTCATAAAGAATGGAAGCCAGAGGACAATGAAAGGAAAATGCCAATCTAAAATTATATGCCCAGAAAAAAGAAATATTTATCAAAAATGTAGGCCATCACTGAAAAAGTATTGTATATAAGCAATGGCTGTTAACATCACAAAAATATGGACAACTAAACATTACATGCCACGTAGCAAATATACACCACTACCTATTGAGTTTACTTCTTAAAAAAAACTGAATTCAATAAAAAATCTCTGGATCAGAAGTCAGCAAACCTTTAAAGGAATAGAGCATAAATATTTTAGGCTTTGCCAGCCATACAGTCTCTGTTGCAACTACTCAGCTCTACCACCGCGGCACATGAGCAGCCACAGACCACATGTAAATGAATAAGTGTGATGTATACCAATAAATATTTATAAAAACAAGGAAAGCCCAGATTTGACCCACAAACTGTAGTTTGCTGACCCTTATTCTAGATCTAAATTCCAACCTACAGAAAATACAGGGAACAGAAAACATGTCACATGATAGTATAGAGATTAGATTATTTAATTTTCAATTAGAAAATCCACATTGTGGAAAATCATTTGGGACGAATAAACTACCTTCTACAACAAATAAGTCACAAAGTTAAATAAAGAAAAGGTGTAGGGAGAACTTAAAAGAGTCTTAAGAGACTATCAACCAACTGCAATATGTGGACTCAACAGAAGAATGGAAATGACAGAAGAAAAGTCATTGAACTTGAAGATACATCAATAGAAAATATCAAATCTAATCAAGAGAGAAAAATAATTTGGAAAATAAAAAGGTCTAACATTGATATTTACAGATTCCCAAAAGGAAAGAAGAGTACAACATAGAAAAATAATTTTTTGAAGAAATAAAGGCTGAAAACATCCCAATTTGGCAAATGATGTAAGTTCTCAGATTCAAAAAGGTTAGTGAACCACAAACAGAAAAAGCACAAAGAAATCCCAGCACACCATAAGCAAACTGCTAAAAACTAAAAAACAAAGAAAAAATTTTGAAAGCATCCAGAAAAATAACACATTACTTATAGACACACAACAATTTAAATGACTGCAGATTTCTCATCAGAAACCATGCAGGTCAGAAAGAAGTGATATAACATTTTTAAAGTACTGAAAGAAAACAACAGTTAATTAAGAATTCTATATTCAGCAAAAACATCCCTCAGGAATGAAGGTAAAATAAAAATATTCTCAGATGAAGGAATACTAAGAAAATCTCTTGCCAGGAAACCCTCTCTAAAATAATTCCTAAAGAAAGTTCTTTAGACAGAAGGAAAATAATACCCCCCCCCCAAAAAGGGAAGGTCAGAAATGAAGGAAGAGCAATGAGTTCTTTAAAATATGTTTAATGTTTGAAAGGAAAAATTACAGCATTGTCCGATAGGATTTTGAATGTACATAAAGATAATATTTAAGACAACTACAATATAAAGAGAGGAAGATAAAAAATCCATATGTGGTAAGGTTTTCCACATGCCACTTGAAATGGTATAACATTGATTCTAAGTAGACTGTGAAAAGTATGTATATTGTAATCCATACAGCAACCAATATAAAAGCCATACAAAGACACATTTACAAATAGATATATCTAATTACAATGGAATTCTAAAAAATGTTCAAAAAAACCAAAAGCAGTAGGAAAGAAGAAAGGGAAGAATGAAAAATAGAGGTAAGAGAAAACAAATAATAAAATGGTAGACCAAATCCAAACATATCTATACTTACATTAAATGTAAATGTCCTAAATACACGAACTAAAGGATAGAGATTGCTATAATAGATAAAAAACATGACCCAACTATACGATGGCTACAAGAAACTCACTTCAAATATAAAGATATAGGCAAAATAAAGAAAGGTAAAAGAATAGAAAAAGATAAACCATGCAAAAACTAATAAAAAAATTTGAACTTCACACCCACTAGGATGGCTATAATCAAAAACACAGATAATAAAAAGTGTTGGTGAGAATATGGAGAAATTGAAACTCTCATACAGTGCTGGTGGAAATGTATAATGGTTTCACAACTATGAGAAACAGTCTAGTAATTTCTCAAAAGGTTAAACATAGATTAACAATACAACCCTACGTATATAACCAAGAGAAATGAAAATATATATCTACAGAAAACCTGTATACAAATTTTTACAGCAGCATTTTTTATAATAGCAAAAAGTAGAAACAACCTAAATGTCTGTCAATTGATGAACCGATAAACAAAATGTGGTGTATCCATACAACAGAATATTATCCGGCCAGAAAAAGGAATGAAATATTGATACACGCTACAACATGGATGATCTGTGAGAACATTATATGAAGTGAAAAAAGACACAAAGGTTATTGATTGATGATTCCATTTATATGAAATGTCCAGAACAGACAAATCCACAGACACAGAAAGTAGATTAATAGTTCCCAGGAGCTGAAGGGAGAAAGGAATGGGGAATGCACAATAATGGGTACAGGGTTTCTTCTCGTGGTGACAAAAATCTTCTGGAAATAAGATAGTGGTGATGGTTGTAAAAATTTGTGAATACACTAAAAACCATTTTAAAAGGGTAAATTTTATGGTATATGAATTATATCTCAATTTGGAAAAAGGTGAAGTAGCTTTATTATTAACACTGAAGTCAAATTCAAAGCAAAGAAACTACCAACATTAAAGAGGTACATTGTACAACAATAAAAGGGGTCAATTCGTCAATACACACACACACACACACACACACACACACACAAAATCCTAAATGTGTATGCTCCTAACAACAGAGCTTCAAATTACATGTAGCAAAAACTGAAGGAAATGAAAGGAAAAATAGGTAAATCCACAATTATAGTCAGACACTTCAACACACCTATCTCCATAATTAATAGAACCAGTAGACAGGAAATCAGCAAAGATAGAGAACTGAACACCACCATCAAACAAAAGGGGCTAGTTTACATTTACAGAACGCTCCACGCAATAACAGCTGAATAAAAATTTTTTTAGGTGCACAAGAAACATTCATCATGATGGACTATATTCTGGGTCATAAAACAAACTTAAACAAATTTAAAAGAATTGAAATCATAAAAAGTATGTTCTCTGACCATAATCAAATTAGACTAAAAGTCAGTTAACAGAAAGATAAGAGAAAAATCCCCAACATTTGGAAATTAAACAACAAAATTCTAAATAATCCATGGATCAAAGAGGAAAATTAGAAAATATTTTGTACTGAATGAAAATAAAAATACAACATCAAGATTTGTGGGGTGCAGCAGAGCTTACAGGAATATTCACAGCATTTATATCATTAAATGTTTATACTGAAAAGAAGAAAAGTCTCAAATCAATAATCTAAGCATCTACCTTAAGAAGCTAGAAAAAAAAGCAAGAAGAATGAAAATAAGAACAGAACTCAATGAAAACAAAAGCTGGTTTTTAGATAGGATACAAAAAATAAATCTCTAGCATCACTGTCAAAGAAAAAAACAGAAGATACTAGTTACCAATATTAGGAATGAACAAAGGAATTATCACTACAGACCCCACAGACAGTAGAGCGATAATAAGAGAATACTGTGCAGAACTCTATGCATACAAATTCAAAATGGACCAATTCCTCAAAAACTACACAAACTCACTCAAATGGAAATAAATAACCTAAATAGGACTGTGACTATTAAAAAAATTTAATTCATACTTAAAACCTCCAGAAAAGAAATCTCCAGGTTAAATGGTTTCAATGTAAATTCTACCATTCAAGAAGAAATAACACTAATTCTACAGAATCTCTTCAAAAAATATAAATGAGAGAACACTTCCCAACACATTTTACAAGGCCAGCCATGCCCTGAGGCTAAAACCAAATAAAGACAATACAAGAAAGAAGACTGCAGACCAATATTCCTCAAAAACACAGATGTAAAAGTTCCAACAAAATATTAACAAATTGAATCCAGCAATATATAAACAGAATTATACACTATGACCAAATGGGGCTTATTCCAGGAATGCAATGCTCGTACTATGTCTGAAAATCAATCAACGTAACTCACCATATTAACAGTCTAAAGAAGAAAAACTTCATGATTACATTCATTGATGTAAAAAAGTTTTTTCTTTTTTTACAAAATTCAACATCCTTTCTAGAAACAGAAGGGAACTTCTTCAACTTGACAAATAGCATCTAAAAAAATCCTACAGCTAACATCATACTTAATGGTGTAAAACTGAAGACTTTCCCCCTAAAATCGGAACAAGCCAGAAATATCCAATCACCACTCCTAGTCAAGAAAAAGAAATAAAAGGCAGGGAGGGACCGGCCCAGTGGTGTAGCGTTAAGTTCGTGCTTTGGCAGCCCAGGGTTCGCAAGTTCGGATCCTAGGCACCAGCCAACACACTGCTTGTCAGCCATGCTGTGGTGGCGTCCCATATAAAGTAGAGGAAGATGCGCATGGATGTTAGCCCAGGGCCAGTCTTCCTCAGCAAAAAGAGGAGGATTAGCAACGGATGTCAGCTCAGGGCTGGTCTTCCTCACAAAAAAAAAAAAAAGAAAGAAAAGGCAAACAAACAGGAAAGGAAGAAACAGAACTGCCCCTATTCACAAACGACATGATTGTCTACATAAAAATCTCAGGAAATCCACCAAAAAACTCCTAGAACTAATAAAATGCAAGATTACAGGATACAAGGGCAATACACAAAAATCAACCATATTTCTAGCAATAACAATTGGAAACTGAATCTCAAAAAGCAATACCATTTAAAATATCCACCCCAAAAAGAAATAATAGGTGTAAGTCTTAAAAATATGTACAAAATCTATATGCTGAAAACTAAAAAATGCTGATAAAAGAAATCAAGGAAGACCTAAATAAATGAAGAGATATCAATGTTCACAGATTAGAAGACTCAAAATAGTCAAGATGTCAATTCTCCTCAAATTACAGATTTAGCTCAATTCCAATCAAATTTTCAGCACAGATTCTTCTATAGATACATACAAATTGATTCTAACATTTAATTGGAAAGGTAAAGGAACTAGAACAGCCAAATCCACATTTGAAAGAGAAGAATAAAGTTGAAAGAATCACACTATCCAACTTTAAGATTTACTAAAAAACTACATTAATCAAGACAGTGTGGTGCTGGCAAAGGGACATCAGTAAAACAGAACAGAGAACCCAGGATAAATCCACACAAATATGGCCAACTGATTTTTGACAAAGCTGAAAAGGCAATTCAATGAAGGATAGTCTTTTCAACAAATGGTATTGGAACAAAAGGACATCTATATGCAAAAAAAAAGAATCTCAAACTAAATCTCACATCTTAAAAAATTAATTCAAAAGGATTAAAGGAGTCAATTTCAATTCAAATTCAGAAGGATAATTAAAACAAAAATTAATTCAAAAAGGATCATAAATCCAAATGTAAACTATAAAACGTTTAGGGGGAAAAAAGGAGGAAGGGGATTAGGCAAGAGTTATTAGACATGACACCAAAAGCATAATACACAAAAGAAAAACTCAATAAATTGGACTTCCTCAAATTATAAACTTGTGTTCTAAACTTTTACTTTTCATCTGTTAAGAGGATGAAAAGAGAAGCTAAAGACTGGGAGAAAACATCTGCAATCACATATCAGAGAAAAGACTTCTATCCAGAATATATGAAGAACCCTCAAAAGTCAACCATAAAAAAACAAAGAATTCAATCCAAAAATGAGTAAAAGATTTAAACAGAAATTTCACCAAATAAGATATACAGGTAGCAAATAAGTACACAAAAACATGTTCAACATCATTAGCCATTAGGGAAATACACACTAAAACCATGATTAGATGCCACTACATACATATTAGAATGGCTAAAATAGAAAAATATTGTCAATTCCAAATGCCAGCAAGGATACAGACCAACTGGAACTACCAAACATTGTCATGTATGTAAAATACAATTGCAAAATGATACAACCACTCAGAAAAATAGCTTGGAAGTTTCTAATAATGTTAAACATATATTTATACTAGTGAAATTAAATATGTTCACACAAAAACCTACACACAAATGTTTATAGCAGCTTTATTCATAACTGCCAAAAATTAGCAAGAACTCAAATGTCCTTCAAGAAGAAAATGGATAAACAAACTGTGATATATCCATACAACAGAATGCTTCTCAGCAATAAAAAGGAATGACTATGGATACACGCACAAATGTGAATGAACCTCAAAGGCATTATGCTGAGCAAAAGAAAGCAGTCTCAAAAGATTATGTACTGCATGGTCCCATTTTATAGAACACTCTCAAAACAAAAAAACTAGTGATGGAGAACAGATTAGTGGCTACTTGGGGGGAAAAGGTGTGGCTACGCAGAATAGCATGAGCGAGTTTTCTGGATGGAACTATTCTGCCACTTGACTGTGATGGTGATTACATGAATCTCTACAAGTGTTAAAATTCATAGAACTCTATGCAAAACAGAGTCAATTTTACAATATGTTAATTTTTTTAAGTTAAACAGGAAATTATGAACAACATCATTTCAATAAAATTTAAAAATTTAGGGGCTGGCCCCATGGCCTAGTGGTTAAGTTCGGTGCGCTCCACTTTGGTGGCCTGGGTTTGGTTCCCAGGAGTGGACCTACACCACTCGTCTGTCAATGGCCATGCTGTGGTGGCAGCTCACATACAAAAAAGAGGAAGATTGGCAGCAGATGGTAGCTCATGGCAAATCTTCCTCAGCAAATAAATAAAGTGCAGACTCAATGATACCATTTATATCAAGTTAAAAATAGGCAAAACTCAACGGAGTGGAGAAAGGACAATCTTTTCAACAAATGATGGATGGAACAATTCAACATTCATAGGGAAAAAAGATCTAAAACAGTATCTCAAACCTTATACAAAAATTAACTTAAAACGAATCATAGATCTAAACGTAAAAGGTAAAACCTTAAAACTTTTAGAAGAAAACATAAGAGAAGATCTATGTGACTTTGAGTTAGGCAAAGATTTCTTTAATACAACAACAAAAAGCACAATCCATATAAGAAAAAATTAATAAATTTGACTTCATCAAAATCAAGAACTGCTCTTCAGAAGATACTGTTAGGAGAATGAAAAAACAAGCCAAAGAATGGAAGAAAACATTTGCAAATCACATACCTGACAGAGAACTTATATCCAGAATACGTAAGGAATCCTCAAATCTTATTAATAACCCAATTTAAAAACAGGCAAAAGATTTGAACACACACATACATTTCACCAAGGAAGATATCTGGATGGCAAATAAGCACATGGAAAGGTGCTCAACATCATTAGTCATTAGGGAAATGCTAATTAAAACCACAATGAGAAACCAGTACAGCTAATAACAAAAACAGCCTACCGTATGATGATACAAGTCAAAACAGTGGTTACCATTAGAAGGGAATGAGTGAGGGGGGCACAAGGGGACTTCTATGGTACTAACAATGTTTTATTTCTTGATGAGGTTGGTGAGTTACACAAAGGCGTTCACTTTGTAAAAGCTGTACACTTACAACCTGCTCACTTTTCCACATGTATATTATACTTCATTTAATAAGTTCACATCAAAAAAGAAAAAAACTTCCCATAAGCAACTCCCTATCCAGGTGGCTTCAACAGTGAATTCTACCAAACATGTAAGGAAGAAAAAACACCAATCATCAATAAACTCTTTCAAAAAACAGATTCTCATTTAATGATGCCAGCATAACCTGATACCAAAACTTGACAAGGACACTACAAAAAAGGAAAATCACAGGACAATCCCTCTCATGGACAAAGTTGCAAAAATCCTAAACAAAATATTAACAAACTGAATCCAGTAATATACATAAATTGGGTTTATTCCAGGAACACAGTTAACGTTTGAAAATTATCAATATAATTCACCAACGTGAATAGACTAAAAGAGAAAATTCATATTGTTATTTCAACAGATCCAGGAAAAACATTTGATAAACAACAAGATTCATGAGAAACACACACACCGAGCAAAGGAGGAATAGGAGGAAACTTTAATCTGATAACAGAGTTATCTACAAAACAAACAAGCTAACATCATACCTAACAGTGAAATACTGAAAGCATTCTTTGAAAAGGGGAAAAAAGACAAGGATGCCTTCTGTCACCACTTCTTTTCAACATTCTACTGGAGGTCCTGGACAGCATAATAAGGGGGGAAAGTTATAAAGGATTAGAAAGAAAGAAATAAAACTATCATTTTTCAGTGTGCATAATTGTATATGTAGAAAATCTAAAAGAATCTACAGTTAGTCTATAGAATCTACTATTAGTCTTAAAGGATAAATCATTAGCCTCTACAAGTAAACTACTAAAATCCAAGAGAATCTATAGGTAAACAATCTACAAATGAATAAATCAAACTGTGGTATAATCATACAAAGGAATCTTATACAGCAATGAAAACAAATGAACTACTGCTACATGCAACAACTTGAATGAATCTCACAGAATGTTGAGTGAAAGACACTAAAAAGAAGACATACTGAAGACTTCCATTTATATATTCAAAAACAGGCAAATTAATCTATGATGTTAAAACTCCTCGTGTTTACTGAATAGTGGTTACCTTTAGAGAGGAAGGAGGGAGTAATTTAGAGGATTGGTAAGGAGTTCAAGGGGAGTTCTAGAGTCTGTAATATTCTACTTCTTGACCAAAGTGATAGTTACACAGATGTGTTCATTTTGTGGTAACTCACTGAGCCATACTCTTTTGATTTGTGCATTTTAATGTACATATGCTATACCTCAACATACAAAAAAAGTTCATTACAAATTTTTTGAATCATATTCCACCGCTTAAAACATTTTAATGGCTCCTGATAGCCTAAAAGTAAAATCTAAGCTCTTAGGCAAGGCATAATATGATATGGCTCCTGCCTTTTAATCCTCATCTCCATCCATCCCACACATACATTTTATATTCTAATTTACTAAATCATTTACAGGCCCAGTACACGCTATGCTGCTTCAAATCTTCATGCCTTTAGATATTGTTTCCAGTGCTTGAAACTCTCTCCCTCTTCACACTCCACCCACATTCACCACACCCTGCCCCTGCAATTTCCACCCAACTTGGATATTAGTTCCTCCAAGACCCTTCCTCCCAAAGTTAATCACTCCCTTTTCTGTACTCAGTATATTTATTATCACACACATCAAGCTATAGCATTAACTGTTTATCTATATGTCAGTCCATCTTCTATTATACTGTGAACAACTCAAGCACAAGGTCTAAATTTTCATGTTGCCAGGGCCTAGCACAAGGCATGGCACATGATAATCAATAAATTTCACTGTTATGTATGTATCCTTACAAATTAAGACAGTAAAACCATCTAGGATGAAGCCTAAGTCTTATACTTTCTCCACAGCACATGGCACAGCAACGAACACACTATAGGCCCACAACGGTGATAGTTGAGCTAGTAGTAGAACCTGTTCCAAAACTCAGTGCCATGAACAAAACGCTCTTTTCAATCCATATCCTCACCTAAGATAAGGTATATATGTCCTACTAGAAGTGCAAAAAGTCATCTTCCTTTTATACACATACATCTCTGGAGTTTTGAGCTAGAGAAACCAATAGAGACCATCTAGTCAAAATCTTTAGGAAGAACTGAAAAAAAGTGGCTTGCTCAAGGACAAGATATAGTCAGAAGGGTCAAGACTAGGACTCTGATTCCCTGGCTTCTCGTTTAGTGTTTTCTCAGAGTCCATGGAGCCTCTCTTTTGTACCATGTGACTTCGCAAAGTAAGTGGTAGGACTGCTTTACTACTTTAGATTTAGATGGTTAGTATCCTCAATTGCATGATTTTTTTAAATTTTCAGTTTAAAGTTTCACTCTAACACATGACTACTAAAAGTACCAACAAGTTCAACCAGGAAAACACCATTTCCAGTTCCAATATCAAGTACGGAAGCATCCAAGGGAATCTCGTGTTTTTGCATCCACCTTATTAGTCGATTCATACTCTCTTCTCCAAACCTATTAGAAACAGAGAATTAGTTAATCAAATAACAGAGGGATACAGGGCAAAAGTTACAACTATACTCCATTTAAGTAGCTTATCCAATATTCTCAATTAAGTCTTTTTTGTAAGTAAGAAGTGATATCTATGACTGCTTAAGCTTTATCTCTACTATTATTTAGGAGAAAACACCTCCAAGAACAGAATAGAATAGATAAGGTTGGTATGTTACTTATTAATATTTCTCTGCATCAGCATTAACACTTGTATGTTGGTGGCTCAAAATTTTATTGCTTATTGAAAAAGGACAATTACAGGATGAGAGTAATTTCCTAATACTCTCATCAAATTTAAATCTGGGCCATTAAAAGAGAGAGATTCTTTAAATCTATCCACTAAAGCCAGAATCAGTCCAACGTTCCCAAGATTTTTAGTTGTCTTTCTTTGGGACAAGCATTGAAGATACATACACACACACAATCCTCTGGATCATAATTCCACTATTTTTTCTAACTCACCATATTTCTCCTGTATCTCCATATTCTTGGAAAGTTTGCAGTTCTCTCTCATAGACAGCATCCCAACTATATAAATAATCAAATGCAAAGCAAGATTCTTAAATTAAACTGTATTATGAATTAAAGGTATGTTTCCAATACATTAGAGACATTTATGACAGAAGTTTAAAATACTATTACTGTTATCAATAAGTGCACATAGCTCAATCTCTTAACAACCCTGTGTTAGAATGAAAGACAGAACAAGTTCATACATATAAAGCACTTAGAACAACACCTGACACATAAAAAATGCTATGTTTTAGCTTAAAAAAATACTTAAAGTATTTGTCCAAGGATCCCTAAGTCCCAAACACAAGTCCAAAACTTGACTGTACAGGCATAGTGTCACGACAGCACGTTTCAGTCTAAAATGTGCAGACAGAAGGATTTTCTACCAATACAGTGGTTACTCACAACGGAATTCACCAAAGATAGGTTCTGCTTAAAGGTTAAGTTTTCAGTTGATTTCCTCTTATTCCTATTAAGTACAGTTCCCCCTCCCCCATTGCCTTCCCTTCCTACTTCATCTTTCCAGAATCCCTGCTCCTCTCACCCCTCCAAGTTACCGCTCACCCTTACCTTTCCCCCCCAGACATTCATTCATCCATCTATTAATTCATTAAATCATTACTGGGCGTCTGTTTTAGGTCAGATCACTTTCTCCTACCCGAAGATGCCCCACTGTCTCCTCGCTCCCTCCTCAGGTCATCCTCCACTCCCACCACTTCCAGCTCCCATATCCCTACCCTCGTCCTCTTAGCCTTTTCAGCCCCTGGGCCCGGCAGTCTTCCCCGGCCTCTTACCCTCGCCCACCAGCCCTATTCGTCGGCCCTGCCCCCTCTCCCTGTCCCCAAGCCCGCCCCTCAGGTTCAAGACCCCTAAAAGGCCTCGAGAGCCTCAGAGCCCGTCCCGCACCCCACGAGCCCCTCAGACGCCAACCCTTGAAATGCCTCTTAACCGCCCCCAGGGTGGCCCCTCGGGATTTTATCGCTTCAGCCCCCCTTACTCGCGCCCAAGACGGCCCTTTAGGTTTCCTCCCGTCGCACCCCCAAGGCTCTCCCCATCTTCCGGGGCCCCATCCCTCCGTCCCCTCCCGCGCCCAGTCCGGGCAGCGCCGCTCACCCTCCCCTGCCCTACGCCACACTCACTGCTCTCGGGTCCCCAGCGCCGACGGGACGAAGCCATCCGCTCCGGGACTGCCCCCTGGGGACCGCGCCTCGCTCCCAGCGCCGCCGCCGCCGTCGGCGCCCGCGCTCATCCCGCTCCGCGCCCCGGACGGCCGTTGAGGCCGCCATAGAGACGTGGCGCGGGCAGAGCGGACGGGCGGGTTGGCGCCTCTAGGCGGCGGGAGGCCGCCCTCTCTACTGTTCCCGGCCGCGTGTAACGGGTACGCGGCCCATCTGCGGTTTTACCGGCTGCGCCTTAGTCCCGAGTCGGGGGTCCGAAACCCAGGCATGGGCCGGGCTGGGCCCGGCCTCGGTCCCACGCCCCCTCCAGCCAGCGTGTGATGCACCTCCTTCCTCGAGGTGGCTGTCTAAGCACCACTATATTTGGGAACGGCTGTTTATAAGGGACTATTCAGGGTATTGCATTTTGGAATAAGGCTGGCGGCGGGGAAGCGCCACTAAATACCTACAGCCGACACTGCTCAACCCAAACGCGCAAATCACCTCATCTCTCCACGTCGTGGGCAGATCTGGGAAGCATTTTTTGGCTTCCCGGCTGAAAACTAATTCAATTTGTGGCTGGGATTCTGCCTTGAACAGAACATTCTGGCCTCTTCTGACTTGACGTCACTGGTGGACCCGGAAATTTATGCCCAGAGAAATGAACGCCCCATAACCCTCCCCTCCCCAAATACGCCAATCAGGGGGATGAGTGTGTTGTGGAAGAAAGAGTGCTAAGTGACAGTCAAGATGCCCGATGCTCTCTCAGCTCTGCCCCTAACCTGGCATGTGGCCTGTCCAATACTCCTAACTGTGTTTCTCCTCACCTGTACCAAGCAGAAATAGACGGTGACTTGTTCTAGGAGATTGCTCCCAACCAGTGAACCTGAGATTCGTCTGCCTCTCCATTTGACTGCCGTTAGTGGTTCTGCAGTATAATGTGGGAGATCTTACGGGCCAAAGGTCTGGGTGTTTCTGTAGCAACCCTGAAATACTGGTAGTCCACTGTCCTAGGCAAGGATCTCAAAGGCCCCTAGCAAGGCTGCCTTCCAACCAAAAGGAATGTTTCCTAGGTCACATCTCTGTTGACTCCGCAGACAAAAGCCCACTAACAAGTCCCTAGGGTAAACAGCAACAAGTTACCTCTCCAGCTCACAGAAATCCCGACTGGGACCGAATGTACATCTCCTGCTGTACAAGATGTTCCCAGATCGTCAGGCGGCCGCTGGTGATAGAATAGGTAAAAGACAGATGGGAATCCACGTGCATAGTGATTAAAGAACTCAAGACAGAGCGTAAGTAACCTTATTACGGAGTGATAAAACCACCGGATGCCACAGCCGATTAGTGCTGCCCTGGGCGAATGGTTGTTTTGGTCTTTTTGAGACTCTAGATGCTAGGGAAAGCAAGCTTGAATGTGACTGAGTGGGTCTTAAAAAGTTTTACGTTCTAATTAAGGAGCACCCCTGAAAGATAAGGTCATCTTCAATCTGATGTCTTGCCAACACTTAAGATGTTTTTGCTATGTATGATGAACGCTATAAACAGCTGTTGGTATGGAGCCCTGGAAAAACCCACGGTTTATACAGAGTTCCTTCTCTGGCTCCAGAATTACTCTGGCTGTTTAGTCCTGAAGGCTGTGTGGGGCACCACCTCTGATCACCCAAGGCAACGGGATTCTTGGTGGGGGGTGGAGAAGCTCAATCCTAGCAGAGCTGCCCATCACCAGGGAGAAGCTGGAATGTGCCTAGGAACACAGTCCCTCCCACCGGGTGCCTGTTACAAGAGGCAGGAGAGAGGCTCTGAGTGCTCTGGGCTGCCTGTCTCTCTCTCACTCTGCCAGGCCCTGCAGCTTGGAACCCTGCTCACCTACACCTTCTCTGAAACTGTGCTTTCAGGAGTTCTCAAATGCCCCCCAACTGGCAAACCAGGAGTCAAGTTCCAGGCTTCATCGTCCTTGATCCTATGTATCGGTCAACACTGCTTAGCACACTCTTCTTAAAAACACCTCCTTGTTTTCCCAACACCACCTGCTCTTAAGTGGGCCTTTAAAAAAGGGGGCGAGGCACCCAGCTCTGGAGTTGGACTGCTAGGTTTTGAGCCCTGGCCTTACATGTGTGATGCTGGGCAAGTTCCTTAGCTTCTCGGGGCCTCAGTTTGCCCATCCTTATAACAAGGATAATAACAGCGCCTATGACATAGGGCAGCTGCAGAGATTAAATGAAATAATTCCTGTACAACCCTACATGCCTGACGCATGGCAAATGCTCAATAAATGCTACCTCAGTTCCTTCAGTTATGAAATGGAGTTTGACATGGGTCTACTTCAGAGGGTTGTTAGGAAGATTAAATAAGTTAATACACTGTACATGTAAAGAGCTTAGAACAGAGCCTGACAAATAGTCAGTGTTCAGTAAATCTTAGCTATCATTCTTATTATTAATGACTTCCAATTCCATCCTCTACCCCCAGCGCCAGACTTTTATTGCAGCTGCCTAGATGTCTCTCGTTACATTCAACTCAGCCTGTTCCAAACCAAACTCTATTGTACTGCCTTCTCCCCACCACCTATGCCTCCAAACCCTCTCTTCTCTGTGTTCTCCATTCAGTTGGTCCCTGACCATCCTACTGTCACCCAAAGCAAAGCACCATCCTTGTCCTTCCCTCACCCTCCCCACCCAGCCCCTCCTGGAGTCCTCTTGGTCTCTGGGCTCAGGGGCCTTTTCCCATCCTGTCACCACTGCCCTGCCTTCCGGCTCACTGGAGCCATTGCAGCAGCTTCCAAACTTCACACAAGCCATTCAGCACCCGGACTCTCCTCAGGCCCAGCTATGCCCTGTCCCCTCTCTTCCTCCAGAAAGGCGCCAAGACTCAGCCAGCGTTTCTCTCCTTCAGGACCTGACACCACTCACTCCTTTCCTTTGCATTTTCTTGCCTGATCATGAACTATGGAGTCAAGCCGACTTGAACTTCAATCACAACTTAGTCCATACCAGGTGTGACCTTGGGTAAGTTACTTAATTTAAACCTCTTAAGTCTCAGCTCCAAAATGGGCATAATCCAAATGAAACTGGACTTTCTTATTCCCACTTTGAAATTCATCATAGCACAGTGTGGCATTTGCATGCCTAATGCACATGCAGAAATACATTGTTTTGATAGATTTATAAATGGAATCTTATCATTTGCATTGTTTGCAACTTGCATTTTCGCTGAACGATATTGTGGTGATATACTTAGAAGTCTTTTCTTGTCAACACCTATAGATCTCTTTTAGCTTTTAAACGACTTCATGATAATAGAAATGATGGCCAACATTCATCGAGTTGTCACTATGTGCCAGGGACTCTGTTAAACACGTCCAATATATTATCTCATTTGCTCCTGAAGATAGTCACGTGAGGCAGATACTAGAATCCTCATTTTACAGATGAGTAAACCAAGGCACAGAGAAGTTGCCCAAGGTCACACAGTAAGTGCTGGAGCTGAGACTAGAACCCAAGCAATCTACTATAAAGCCTTCAAGCTTAACCACTACATGGATGTGCACTACCACTATAGATGTTTTGCTGAAGGTTCTCATGAGGCAGGCAGCCAAGAGGAATTACATTGCATCACACACAACACTAGATCCTAAAAATTCCTTATCCTCATCTCTCTCTCTCTCTCTCTAAAGTCCAGAATCTCACTGCAGCTACTCATTTTCCCTTCTTTCTTTCTCCTTCTCCCCACAAACTCTGCCAGTCCATCTGGCTCTCTTTCCTCTCTCATCTACTCCTGCATCCCAAATGGTTTCTTCAGAGGCAACCCAAGGCACCTCTTTATTAATAAGTTTACTCTTTTTATCAGCTTCTTTTGTCTCCATCCCCCTCTTGTACCCTGCTGATAGAACAACCATCTTCTATGGGGCCCTTCCCCTTTTTCATGCAACAGTCACTCAACAATCAGGTATTGGCTGATGTCTACATGCCAGGTATTATTCCAGGTGACAGAGATACAGTAAGCAAATCAAAGATGAGTCCCGGTCTTTCTGAAGTTCAGAACATGCTACTGGAGGGAGAGACAGTAAACTGGAAAAATAAGTAAAATAGAGATGATGTTAGCTGGTGACAGTGGTAAGGGCAGAAGTAAAACAGGGAAGGAATACTGAAAATATCGTGTGAAGGTTATAGTCCTGTTAGGGTGACAAGGGAAAGTTTCCCTGAGAGGGTGGCATTGAGTGAAAACCTAAAAGAGGTTGTCACTGGTTGCGCCCCCAGGGAAGCAGAGTCTAAGACTGAGATGAACGTGGAAGAAGGTTATTAGAGAGTGCTCTCAGGATTACCACCTGTTGGGGAAGGGAAAGAAGCAGGATTGGACAGAAGTAGTTGGGCTGGGGTACCATTACAATAGAGCATCAGCTAACATTCCCTCCCCTCACAGGGCACTGTGAAGCTGGGATGACCTTTTGGAATTGCCCCAACTTGGAGTGAAGGCGCTGGGCCTTTGTTCATCTACATTGATCAGGAGTTGAATGCTGGTTGCCCAGAAGAGGATGATTGACCTTGGGCAATGAGACTTTCTTTCACTGAGGATAATTCCAGGAGAGGGCTGACAGCTGAGAGCTGTCAGCTGGCAACCTCCCCAGCAGCTGAGATAATAATTCAATCAATCCTACAAGGGGAGGTCTGGGTCACACATCACAGCATCTAGAGCAGAGATAAAGGAGTAAACCTTCCAGCTTTCTGAGAGAAAAGCATTCCAGGCAAAGGGAACAGTAAGTGCAAAGGCCCTGAGGTAGAATGAGATGGGGATATCCAGCAAGCAGAAAGAAGACTAGTGTAGCTGAAGCAGAGTGAGCAAAGTGGGCACTAGCAGGAAATGAGCCAAGCCAGAAATAGGAGCCAGGTCATTATAAGGTTTGGGATTTGACCAAGAAGCAACATGATTTAAATTTGTTTTGACATGACCATTTTGGCTGCTATGTTGAGAATAGATTTAGCAGGGAAGGGGTTAAAGCAGAAACTGGAACAGAGCTTCTCAACCTCATCCCTTTGATGTTTTAGGTGGGATAATTCTTTGTTGTGAAGGGCTGTCCTGTGCATTGTAGGATGTTTAGCAGCATCCTTGGCCTCTAACCACTAAATACCAGCAGCACCTTTCCCCCAGTTATGACGTCCAAAACTGTCTCCAGACATTGCCGAATGTCCCCTGAGGGGCAAAACTGCCCCCAGTTCAGACCCCTTGAGTTAGAGGCTGTTAGTGATCCAGGAGAGAGATGACGATGGCTTGGACCACCGCGATAGGTGTGCTGGTGGTGAGCTGTAGGATTCTGGATGTATTCTGAAGACTGTGCTGACTGATAGAAGGGGGGTGTCAAGAATGATTCTAAAGTTATTGGCTTGCACAAGTGTAAGAAAACGGTTCTGTTTGCTGAGCTTCGAAAGAGTGTGGTGAAGGAGCTTTGTGGGAGATCAGGACCCCAGTTTTGAGTCTGAAGGATTGAACAAATTGAACAATCACGGTTACAAAGGTTAGCTCCTTCCCTGAGTTTCCTTTTCTAACTGTGTTGTGCTTTATTTTCACCGTTATTTTATTTATGCTGTTTTTATCTTCTTTCCACGATTTTTCATTAAATTTGTGTTCTTTTGTACCCAGAATCCAGTCTCTTCTTACCACCTCCACTGCTACCACCATTTCACTTCTAACCACCCCAAGCCACCATCGTCCCGCGTCTGGATTATTGTGTTAGCCTCCCTTCCCCCTGCCCCCTGCCCCGGCGCTGTATTCTCTACTTTGCAGCCTGAGTGGTCACGTGAAAATTTAGATCACATCATGTTATTTCTATGTCAAACCCCAAACCGTACAATTGCTTGAATCATCTCACTCCTTTCATTCTTGAACACGGCAGATGCTGGCTTTTAATAGTGAGTTTCATCTGCAAACAGAAAAAAAACGTTTGGGGAACTCTCAAAGGCTATACAGATGAGCCGGTGTTGCGGTGTGCTGGCCGCGAGACCCACGTGGAGGACACGAAGTCGGCGTCGTTCTGATGTCGTAAACCTGCGCTTCTCAGCGCTCACTCCGGAGCGCTCCGGCCTCTCGGCCGGCCCCGCCAAAGACTTCACTTCCCAGGATGCTAAGGGGTGGGGCCGGCCGGAAGGCTGTGTGCCCTCCGCGGGGCATGATGGGGGAGTTGGAGATTTCCATCATGGCGGCTTCCATTTCGGGCTACACCTTCAGCGCTGTGTGTTTCCACAGCGCCAACAGCAACGCCGACCACGTAGGTGCCGGGCCCCCCGCCGCGGCCGCAGGGGCCTCCACCCTCTGTCTCGGGCCAGTGTCTGCGGCCAAGCCGGGACCACTCGCGGCTCGCCGCCCGGGCTCCAGGGCCGGCCCGTGGAGCTGCTGACCCGGGCGGCTCCCGCCCCCGGCGAGCTCCTGCTGCCCGGGGCTGCTTCGCCCCCGGGATGGGCCTCCTCCCTCCGTGCCTTCCGCCGCCCGGCCGTCCCAGGACATCCGTCTCCCGTTTAGCAAAGCTGTCTCTGCCGGCAGTGTCAGGGGTCGCTTAGGGGAAACCGAGCGCCTGCCCCTCCCTGAGAGTCAGGCTTCTAGACTTGTGAGGGGCGCCTGGGGTCGAGAAAGAGCCGAGGCACCCAGCCCCGCCCGCCGGTCTCACAGGTTGTTGTGGGATGCGACGGGGGAAACCATGGCTGTCACTATTCATACCTGTTAGATATGATCGTTTGTTTTCTTTGCCTCGATGGAAAATGGAGAATGTAAACAAGAGTGTTAGGTGTAGGGTCTTCTTGCCTTGAAGTGGCATGTTTGGTTCCTTTGCGAATGTTTTAAGACCACGGAACTAAGTCGCAGTGAAATAGGGAAGTGACAGGCCTACATATGAGTGATCGGAAATGCATAGGCTTTGGAGCCCACAGAGGGAGCAGAGCCTGTCAGCTTCAGTGTCTTTATTTTACGAATTGTCTTTTAATGTCACTGGCCTCTGGATGCAAATTCTTTGTGAAACTAGATAATTTTTATCTTTAAGCACCTCTTTAATTTGCTCACCAAGTTAGGGGGTTATTTTAAATGATGTTAATAGTGAATTATTCAAATTCATTAAATAAGTGTGGGAGTTTTGTGGTTGTCATTACAAAGCAAAATGATACACTGCAGAAGAAGGAACTGGATTTGGTTTGATGTCAGCAATCTTAGCTTTCGTTAATAAAAACTGGTTTCATAGAGAGGTGATTTCATTAGTAAATTGGATGGCGTTAAATTATTGTACCTTTCATCTCTTTAGTGTCATGGTAGAGATTAATGATAAGAATGTACACAACATCGGTTTTTCCAGAGGCAGCTCGTTTCTCTGGACACGAAGGCCTTTGATACTGCAGCCAGCTATTTAGTAATGTAATGCAGTTCCGTATATGGGTAGTTTGTGATACTCCTGGTGTCTATGGAAGTATTAAATATGGTTTCAATAATGCTTTTTAACCGCTTTAGTTCTTGGAGTGCCTGATAATATCTCAGTTTGTCTACAAGGCAAGATTATTGTAAGAATAAGCAGTTACCTGTTGAAAAGTGGATAGTGTTTCTACAAACTGCAGTGAGATGGCCATGTTACTTGGATTCTTATTAACTTAATTCAAGAGATATCTCTTTAATATCCATGCTGTGCCAGGGATGGTGCTAGACTTTATGGAAATTTTCACCAGTGACAGTAGTTTGTGTCTTATATGACCTTGCCTGTTTGTATTAACTTTGCCACAATTATATACGTGGAATGCTTTAAAGTAATCTTAATTTTATATATTTTAAAGTTGAAGAATCAAGAATTTGCTTTTGTAGTATATTCTTGTTTTATCCAGGCAAGAAATTAGTTTAAAACCACTCATTATTCTGTAGAGCTGGGATAAGCAAACTTTTTCTGTAAAGGGCCACATAGTAAATATTTTAGGCTTTCTGAGCCATGTGGTCTCTGTAGCAACTACTCATTTCTGATGTAGGGAGATGTAGCCATAGACAATAAATTAGGGTGACTATTTCCAATAAACTTTATTTATGGACACTGAAATTTGAATTTCACGTCACGAAATATTATTTCTGTTTTTAATTTTTTTCAACCATTTAAGAGTGTAGAAACCATTCTTAGCTTGTGGGCTATACAATAACAGGCATTAGGCTGGATTTAGCCCACACACCATAATTTGCTTACTCCTACTGTAAAGTGACAGTGGCTTAGATAATCCAGACTAGTAGATGAATAAGCATGCATTTTATACTCAGCTTTAGAATGTCTGGATGTCACTGTTGAGTTATTCAGACTGAGGACTGCAGTAGGGTTGCCAGATAAAATATAAGGCACCAGTTAAATTCGAATGTCAGATAAAAAGTAATTTTTTTAGTGTAAGTGTATCCCAATATTACATAAAAATTATTTGCTGTTTATCTGAAACTCAAATTTGACTGGGTGTCTTGTATTTTTATTTGCTAAATCTGGCAGCCCTAGACTGGAACACTAGGAATCTGTAGTTAATGTTCTTAAGGTTTAAAGTTTGTAGGAATTAAAAATTTTTTTTCACTTTGGTTAAAAAAGTTCTTTAACCTGTTACAAAAGCAAAGCTTCTCTTTCATAGGATAAAACAAGCTTCTTTAGTCAATGTTTCTCCAACTAGTAGCCATGGACACTCCTTCCGGTCTGAGAGAATTTTTTAAAGGGGATCTCTATATTACTCAAGTTTGAGAAATGCCCTGTACACAATGATTTGAAATTTTAGGACACTCCACTTCCCCAATCTAATACAAAAGCTATGCCTTAAAGCATCTGTCTCTCACTTCTAACTGGGAATGTTCTTAAACTAGGAACCTTCTTTAATTGATTTGAAGGATCTACCTAGAATAGAAAGGTATATAGTACAAGGGCATTGTTTCAACAAATTGCTTCAACCAGTACTTACTGAGCATCTGCTCTGTGTTGGGGACTGTGCTAGGTGCTGAAACAGCAGTGAACAGGCACAAAGTTCCTGCTCTCATGCAGCTGACATTTTAGTGGGGAATAGGCATTTATTTTTTCACATAAGTACGTAATATGGCAGATAGTGAGAAGACTAAGAAGAATAAGAATGCAGGGTAAAGGACACCAAGTGCCTGGCAGATGCTGTTTCTATCCCACTGGCCAGGGAAGGCCTCTCTGATAAGGTACCATCAGAGTAAAGAGCTTAATGAAGGGCAGGAGTAAGTCATGGGGGTATGTGGGGAGGGAGATTCAGGACAGCTTATCAGTTTACCTTCTACAGGGAAGTTATTTTGACATTTAGGATCTATGTTCTCCAGCTGTGCTTGTCCTGAACATGGCAGCAGGTACTCAAGCAGTAGGTTATATGCTGAGTAATCCAGAATTGATTATTGTGGTATATGTTCTCCAAAGGTGTACATAAATTACTTCTACCTTTCTTAAAGAAAAACTTTCATGTGAGTCGTAGGAAATTTATTTGCTGAGATCCTAATTTCCCATGCCAGCCTATACAAGAGCAGTTAGTTGTGCATTGTGTTAACTTCTTTATCCTTTTATCATTAGCGATGTTTTTAAAACAATGAAATAAATTGTATGCTGTTTTGAGAAAACAACCTTGGAATATTCCTGCTTCCTGAGCTTTTTTGATATTGGTTATTATATTTAGTGGGAGTTAGGTGATGAACTCACTCCACTTATTTTTACTTCAGGAAAAACAGGGAAGACTTGAAGGGATTAAAATAATATTTCATCTTGTTATCGAACAATCCAGTTAATAGATATATCTCAGATTGCTTTAGTCTTACTTGTTGGTTTATAGAATAGTAGTTTACATGGCAAGCATATTTGGATTATCGTTAAAATTATAATATCCTCAATTCCTCTTAATTCCCATAAAAATCATCTTTATTTTTAGTCTGCAACGATTTTCTATTATTACTTTTAGGAAGGATTTTTGCTGGGAGAGGTAAGACAAGAGGAAACGTTTAGCATCAGTGACTCACAAATCAGCAACACAGAATTTCTGCAAGTAATTGGTAAGTTTACCTCTGACCTTAGAAATACTCTTTCTGTGTATATACTGTTTGTTTTGTTCTTTGACCCTTAACTGGTTTTAATCCAAAAGATTAAAAGAGTTCATAGAAAACCACTAAAATCACAATGCCAATTATTTGCACTAATAAAAGATATGAAATGTTTTTATAAGTCACTGTAAACGTACAGTGCATAGCTGTAGTTTAGGTATTCAGTAAAGCTATCCCTTACCCAATAACTGGTCTGACTTTTACTGAATTGCTTTGTGCTCTTGCACTTGATAGTCTCTTCAAAACCACAGTGAACCTCAAGTTTGCATATTGGGCTATCCCATTGCCAACATCACCTCGTACTATAATGAAAGGATGTGTTGTGCTGGTCCTTCCTGGAGGGATCTGGCAAAGATATTCACACTTGTTTACATGAGATTGTTAAACCTGCACAGATTTCTGAGGAGTAAGCCAAACAGTCAATTTGGGGGAGATTGTTGGGGAAGATGAGGGAGTATTTATAGATTCACTCACTCTCGTTGGATCAGTCTCCTTTTGATGAATAGGGATCACAGTCCTTTCATCTGCACCTCGAGCATATCATCAAACAGTGTTTCAGCAAGGGACATTTCATTCATTTATGCGGCCATTTATTGAAGCATAAATGTGTGAGGTATGTGCTGGGCCATGAGAGGAACATCCAGAGGCATCCCTGCCTCGCAGGGGTGTGGGGAGGATAAGACACGTGTACAGAAACAGTAGACAGTGCAGGTGAGTGCTGTAAGAAAGGAGCAAGGAAAATCCCAGAGGATGAAAATGAAACAGCTAGTGAGTGAAATCAGTAAAGACGTCGTGAAGGAGGTGAACTTAGGGCCAATGGGCAGTACATGCAGGGGAACATAGAGCAAGGAGTGCATAAGACATACAGGCATCTAGCCTGTTTCTATGTGACTAAAATACAGAACGTGTGAGGGTGAGTGGGTTTGGTTTGAAACACTGCTGGAAGGTTAGGTTATGTTGGGACCAAATCATCAATTTCAAGCCTGTTCTGATAACCTTCTAGTGCATGGATTGGGAGGCCAGTGTGAGGATTGAGGTGGGGTTAGGACGGGGTGGGGAAACAAGAGACTGAACTGTTTCCTAAAGGACCCAAACTATAAAACCCACTCCCACAATATTGACTCATTAAATAAAGACTTGATATACAGGGATAGCTATTCTCTCATTGAGGTTTTGTTTTTTGTTTTGCTTAACTCTTTCAAGTCCTAAAATAGAGAATTTGGTTTCATTGGACATCTGTGCGATTATTTTTTGTTTGCACTTGGGTTTTCAAAATTAATCTGGTAGATGAAGGTTAAAATGCCAGATTAAATTAACTGACAGCAAACCATGCAAGAAAGAACTCTCTTATCTGGCATGATCACAAAAATAGCATTTCTGATGACTATTCTGGCTATTTATTTGTTTTTAAAGAAATAGAATGGTAAACTAATTCAAATTCTACAGCATAATATACTGATTCTTTGATTCATAAACCTTCTGGTTCTTGCAGTAAATATGTTTCCATGGTATTGTAGATATGGAGAAGTACCGACAGATAGACAGTCCCAGTTAATATAGTGCCATGACAACCATCTTTTGCTGTACGACCTTTAATTTATTAGCTACATTCAATTTATTGTTTGAAACGATTGTGGATCTCATGGACAAAGTATTTGCTAGTATTATCTTAAATATACTGTTATGATTGTAATATTTTTCTTTAAAAAATAAGTATATATTAGAAAAGGTAAACCAGGGACTCTGGAAAACCTGGATTGAAAGGCTAAACGTTAGGTAAAGTGCTGTGAGTAGTGGTGTGAAGAAATTTTCTGGCATAGCTTAACCTCCAGAATAAGATGTTTTAAATAAAATAAATTGACCAAATTTATTATTTGTTGAAAATGTCTGAATCCATGCACAGACACCTTTACTTTACTCTATACAATAAGGAGGCGTGTGCCAGACAATTTATGTAGAACAGCACAGTTTGAACACGAGGTATCTGTGTCTTGTTTGAATACATATTAATTTTAAAAGCTGTGCTAACTCACTTTAAGCAGAGCTGTCCACCCTCAATTCTAGGAGTGGTAGGGAGGAGACAACAACAGAAGAGCTTTCTTAGTTAATGAGGTGTTGCAGTAGCAGTGATTGGAAAGAACGGAAGGGGAAAGGAGGGGAACTGTTCAGCTCACCCACGAGGTGAGAAGAGAAGGAAGAGAAGCAGAGACAGGAAGATAAGAACAGCAGTACCTCCCGTGGGGAGTTTTAGAGAAACGAGTGCAGAGACGTCTCCCATACAGAAAGAGGAGTCTCCTATGTGGATAAGCTTTTTTTTTTTTTTTTAACAAATAAGATTTTTTATTTGTCTCCATTAAAAAAGTCTGAATTTTAAACAGTTTTTTGGACTGGTGGCTCATAACCATCAGCTTGTTCAACTTTAGCACCTGTCTCGTCCCCAGTATCTTTTCCAGAACTACCTTCACCATGAAGCTCCATGAGTTTTCCCACTTCAAACTTGGGCTTCTTCAGCATTTTTACTTTTCTAACAAAGACATCATGGAGCAGATAAATAGATTTGCAAGCCTTTCCTGTGTCCTTTCCAATACTGTCTGGAATCAGTTTATTGACCTCTTCTTTCAAGTCATTTGTCTGCACCTCTCTGGTCATGATTTCCATCGTCTTCTTGCGGATTTGGCGGACCTGTTGGTGCTGAGCATAAGAGGTCTTCCGAATCTGATTGTTGCGTTTTTTAGCAAAACCAACACAGAACAGATGAAGCAAATAACCATCAGTAGTCTTGACATCAACATGCGCTTCAATCATGGTCTGCCATTTTTGACCATGGAGCACATTTTGTCACGAGTAAGATCCATGCCATGGAAGTTAGTTAAGCAGTTTTTGCCCTGAACATCCTCAGTAATTAGCCTGAATTTTCTAAATGCAACTTCATCTTTCTGCACATCAGCAAGGAGATGATTTCACAAACACGACCTTTGAGACCATCAGATGCGATTTTGGTTCCTTGAGTTCTCGTGACTAATGTTTTTCCAATATTTCTTATATTGAACATAGCTGGTGCTTTCACATCATACCAATTTTTCCTAGAAAACGGATCAACCACTTTCTTCTTGGTTCCCTTTTTGCTGCCTCTTGTAAGGCACTTGTTCTGGCTGACCACCATGGTGCTGCTCAGAGAGCCAGAAGGGTGGATAAGCTCTGAGGTGTGGGAAACTCTAGAATCCTGGGTGAGGCTGCCCTGCCCCAGCCTACTTCCAAAGGTCCACCTGTCAGCTGATGTGTCCACCAACTTCATTCAAATCTGCAGCTTTATCACGTTTGAGACCCTCACCCTGTTTTCCCCATGGAAAACAGGTATTGCTTAGGTATTTGCTTAGGTATTGCAAAAAATCGTATCCAAGAAAGCTTTAATAACTTTCTCTAGAAAAGACCACGTGACATCTAGAGCATATCTTTAGCATGCCGCTAATCCAAGCGGTAAATCACGGAAGAAGTCTGCAGGGGCGGATTGAGGACAGGAGTGTGCATTCAGAGTTCAGAGTTTATTCTAGGGATTTTCTTAAACAAAATATTCTTTCCTTTAAAGTAGAAGATGAGTTTTTTTCTTTTTCCTGAACTCTAGGTAATGTTTTTACTACAAATATTCCACATTCTAATTACTTCACTAATAGTATCTCTGAAATAACTTATGATGGTATACTGTATCATTTTTGGTGATAAAAGAAGGCAATATTTCTAGATGAGGTTTTCTTATTTGCATCACTGTGTCAACACCCATACGAGGCACATGAACTTTTCTTTCCTGTGGAAACATTGCGTTTGTATGTGTGTTTGGCAGCACTAACATCAGTATAGAAGCTAATAGTCCCATGTCCTTCAGGGCTGTGGTTTCATTTTAACTGAGTTAAAGTTGCAGCCTGGAACTGTGTGGCTGTCACTTCTTAAACAGCAGGTGATGAGTTGCTCTCCAGGAGAGTGTGGTGAATAGCACGGACTGGCTAGTCTCACTGTCGTGTAAAGCAGCCCAGACCCCGGGCCCTTGATGAGCTTAAGGAAATTGTTCACTCTGGCTAATCACAGCAATCTTTTCAGAAGCCACTAGGCTCTGCCTTATAAATGATGATTTCCCTTGGTGCTGACCATCTTTGGAAGGGTTAATGGACTTCCAGAGTTTCCTCCCTTTCCCTTCAAAATGCCTGGCCCCAGTTGTCATGGGTTGTTAGTAGGTTATTGATGGTAGGGTGGTTAAGGCCCTCCTCTCCCCAAGCAGTCCTCACAGCTTTTATCCACCTTGATTACCTTTCCCTCGTATGCTCTGTTTAGGTGAGACTGGGTGAGGCACACAATAGCTACGTGTTCCTGAAGAAGAGCTTTCAGATGTGTGCTCGTCGTACACAGACAAATGGGAACAGAACTTTTGGTCTCCGGTTCACTTGGTTCTGAGAATGTGCCCTGAGTTTAAATGTTAAGAAGATGCACTGCCTGCACTAGTGTACACACAGCACCTATTTGGGAGAGGAAAACTGTCCTATTATTGTCTGAGATTTTGGTTAAAAAAAAATCCTGAGCTATTTTATAGTTGCCTATATCTTATGTGATTAACTGAGATGCATTTCATCTTTCTATTTACAGAAATCCATAACCATCAGCCTTGTTCAAAACTTTTTAGGTAAGCCACATGCTTCTTTGTAGCTCTTAGTCCTTATTAAGAGAGTAATTGATTAAAAACTAGTGATTTTAGGCCTGTAGCTGATGATGGCTGTAAAGTTACAGGTATAACTGAGGGCATCCAAATGTACTTATTTATTGAGTGTCACAAGTGTGCGTGGCGCTGTGTTAGGTTAGGAAGAGGGGAGGGGGACAGAATAATCTTGACCTCAGAGGTTTAGAATGGAAGCCTTCCAAGGACCCTGCAGCCATAGAGAAGGAAGTTAACCAAGGCTCACATATAGATAAAATAGTTTAATGGGTGCTTTTAAGAGGAATGAAAAATGTTCAGTGTTCAATTTCAAAAGGTAAGGAAAGGGAACATAAAACTTCCTTGTTGTGTTTAAGTTAATCTACACCAGTTGCATCTTATGACCAACTAAAGAACAGAAAGAAAAGCACTGGGAAGAGAGACATTCAGAAGGGAGACAGCAAAGAGCAGAGAGACACGTGGAGGGAAAAGGGTGAGGGAGAAAAAGGCCAGTATCTCCCACACATCAGACTTCTCCCCAGACCACCACCCAGGCTCCTGCCTTCTTTTTCAGCCCCAGACCCTCCCATCTGATGGCTGGTATGATGATTTCAACTGTGTTTCTTAAAACTCCCTGAGGCCCTATTTTCCTACCTTCCCAGAAGCCAGGCCAATACTTTCCTTCCAATGCTGCTCACACTAATACGATTCACTATTCCTGGTCAGCTTTTCCTCTTTAACACCTGGCAACCCCTTGTGTCTTGCTGTTCCTGCTGTGTGTTCCCTGCAGCTTTCACCCTGACCACTCTCCTATCCTCAGCTGGCCCAAACACCCAGCCCCCTTGCAGCCAAGAACCCTGGGAGACTTGTATCACATTCACCCACACGCACAAACACACCTACCCGCTGATTGTTTCAGAGGATTGTCATCATGCAACATGGCTCCTGTGGATGAAGCCTCAAAGTAGCTGAGAACCTCATCTCTCTTAGATTTACACAGAACTGAAAGAGGAGCAGGAAACAAGACAAGCAACCAGCAGTTCATTTGAAAAGAATCTCAGTACAAACGAAATGATTCCGGCCCTGGTCCGCACATCGCCTCTGTCTGGTCCATGGAAGTGTCCTGTTAGGCCCTGACTATCCAGAGCTTTCCTCGCTGTGCCCTGTCTTGCCCTTCTGAGGAATTCCTTAAAACACCGTCAGCAACGTCATACCAGAACAAGAGTAACTAAGTTTAAATCATAGACTCATAATTCTTAGAACTGAAAGAAACCTTAGAAATCATCTGCCTACTCCAAACTCTTTATTTTGGAAGAAAGGAAACAGAGGCCAGATAGGTTAACTGATCATACAGTGAAAAGTAGAACTGAGCTGGAGCTGGTATCTCCTGATTCCCAGTTTGGTGTTTTTACTGTATCTTAAACTCCTTCCTGCCTTACAAAGCCTGGGATTATGGTGGTGGGAAGAGGAGAGAAAGGGTGACATTTCTAAAACTAAGGCCAGAAAAGCCCACACATCATTACACCTGCACTGCTCACTGCAGGATCTTGGTCAGATTGGTCTGTCTTAGGGGTGAGTGCATTTGATTGAAAACTAGCCAGACCTGGCTTCAAATCCCAGCCCTTCATCTTCCCACTCTGATTGACGGCAAGTCACTTAACCTCAGTATCTGTATCTACAAAAATGGGAATGAAACTTGTTGACTTGGGCTGAACTAATGCTTGCCTCCCAGCATTGAGACAAGAATGAAATGAAATAACATGAGAAAGCCTGCAGATGAGCATCTTATTAAGCATTCAACAAATGTTCATTTCCCTTCTTCATTTCTCAGAAATGAGCTCCTGAGTTCCTTTTTTTTTTTTGTAAGTAATTGATACCTAGAAACGAGAAGATGTCACAGCCATTTGAAACCACACATTTTGTAATTACTTGCTATCAGCACCTCCCACATGTGGGAGTAATGCCCTTTGAATGTAGCAGTCTCTTGAGGATTCTTTCCTGCAAAAGATACCTCATGTAGTAAAGCATTTAGATTGATTTCTCTTTATATACCTGTTGAAGACAAGCAATTATATCTTTATTACCAACTGTTAGGATTAGATGACCCACAGACACGCGTAGCTAAGCATATTCATGTCAAAATACTATGTAATTTTAATAAAATGTTTCTTCTCTTAAAAAAAACAGTTTTTACGACTATGCAAGCAAAGTTAATGAAGAGAGTTTGGACAGGATTCTTAAAGATCGGAGAAAGGTATGTTCTGTTTGTTGCCCAGTCTGATTTGGAAATTGCTTCTTATCACCCAAACTTAAAACCAGAAAGGAATGTAAAATGAAACAATGATTTGATGTTAATATATGAGAGTTCTGTATTGCAAATGTGAGACAATGTTTACAATATATCAATAGAAAAAAATCCAGATATTTATAGTTTGATTCCATTACATAAAAATCAGAAGAAGAAAAAAAACTATAATTCAGAAAGTTAACAATTGTTGAGTTGATTCTGGGTGGTTCTGGTTTTCTATTTTGTAATTTGAAAAATAATTTTGCAAATATTTAATACATATGCATTAATTTCATAATCAGGAAAAATATTTCTAAAAAACGTAAATTGCAATCAAACATCTTTGGATATGTTACTCTTTCAAGTTCGATTAACATTGAACATAGGTGTTTTTCCAAAAGGTCATGTGTTTATTATTTTTGTCAAGATATGCATATGATGTTCTGATTGTGTATAGTAAGCTAGTCTGAATAGAATTGAAAATGAACCAAAGTTTTATTGCTGCGGCATTGTCTTATGGTCTCATTTATAATTTACTCTGTTGTACCATGTGTGGGTTTTATTTTTTTACCTTGGAATATTATTTTCAGAAAAATAGATTGGTTATTAAGCCATCACTTGCAAAAAGTACTAATAAAAGTTTTCAGCTTGTCAAACAGAAAGCAAAATGCCTTTGTGTAGAAGCCTGTGTTATAAAAAAGCTTCTAAAAGATTACCCGTGGATAAAATAATCCCAGCAGTGTGGGACTTGGTCCATCAGGTAGGTGTCTGAAGAAGGACATCAGGAGGAAGAGTGTGGTTAGAGTAGGTCAGCAGCCTTTCCAGTGTATGGGCAGCTTAGTGTTGGTGTAAGGCAGAAAGAAAAGCAGGTAAGCTCAAAGGAAAAATGGGAAGTGTGGGGATAGGTGGGAAGAAAGGACAGATGGTTTTGTGAGTGATGATAAGCTCAGGAGGTGCTCAGTATTGGCAAAGTCTGACCCAGTCACCTGCCCAACTGGGAAAGAGAGCATCCACAGGCGTCATGGTCCGGCTCTCTTATTGTCAGTGACTTGCCCAAGAGCATGCATTCTGGAATCTCCTAGCAGTCTATCCTTCGTCTCCTAGCCACTGCCTTACCTCCTCGTTCCACTTATTTCCATATTTTAGATAATGAACCTTTGTTGTACTTTCTAAAACTAAAATTTGTTCCACGAAAATTCGTATGGAGCACAGGTTTCTAGAGCACTCACTACATATGAAAAGTACTAGGAAGTGTTTTTCTTAATAGATGAAAAATTTTAAAGGGAGAAAAATGAGTAAAGAATATGAACAGGAAATTCAAAAAAGAAATCCACAAATGGCCAAGAAATAAGTGAAAAAATCTTCAGCCTCAATCAGGAAACTCAAATTAAAACAGCATGATACTATTTTTTTGCTCATTAGATTGGCAAAGGCATGAAAGGATTGCTAATATCCAGTGTTGGCAAGGCAGTGGGAAATGAAAAGCTGTAGTTGCTGGGAATGTAAGTTGATACAGACATTTAGGAGAAGACTTTTGCAACAACAGAATTTTATTTATTTATTTATTTTTTTATTTTTTTGTGGGGAAGACCAGCCCTGAGCTAACATCCGTCGCCAATGCTCCCCTTTTTTGCTGAGGAAGACTGGCCCTGGGCTAACATCCGTGCCCATCTTCCTCCACTTTATATGGGACGCCGCCACAGCGTGGCTGACAGGCAGTGCATCGGCGGGCGCCGGGGATCCGAACTCACGAACCCCGGGCTGCCAAGTGCTAACTTAACCGCTGCGCCACCGGGCGGCCCTAGCAACAGAATTTTAAATATGCAGTTCCACCTGTAGGAATCCGGCCCAAGTAAATAATTGCCTCTAGGCACAAAGATATAAAAAGCTGGCATTATTGAACACTTTAACTCTGTGGCAGGCCACGTTCTAAGCACTTTCCAGGTTTTGACACATTTAATCCTTGCAACTGCCCTATAAGGTAAACTGTTATTATTATCCCCATTTTTTTTCTTTTTTCTTTTTTTTTGTGAGGAAGACCAGCCCTGAGCTAACATCCATTGCCAATCCTCCTCTTTTTGCTGAGGAAGGCTGGCCCTGGGCTAACATCTGTGCCCATCTTCCTCTACTTTATATGGGATGCCACCACGGCGTGGCGACAAGCAGTGCATCGGCGGGCACCCAGGATCCGAACCTGCGAACCCTGGGCTGCCAAGCATGGACTAAACTGCTGCGCCACCGGGCAGCCCCCTTATCATCCCCATTTTGCAGTAGAGGCAACTAAGGTGAAGTAACTTAACTTTAGGTCACCAGCGAGTCATGGTGGATCCAAGGTTTAAACCCAGCAGTCTGGACTCTTAATCAAGTGTACAAGGATGTTTGTTGCATCTTTGCTTAATAGTGAGAAGTTTGAAAACAATCTAAATGTCCACCACTGGGGAGTAGATTATGTTGGTACCTCCATACTATGGGATACAAAGCAGCCACTAAAAAAAATGTGGGAGGTTCTCATGTAGTGTCATAGAAAGGTCTCTAAGTTATGTTAAATGGAAAAAGTAGTATTATAATTTGAGCCTATTTTATGTAAAAACAAAAGTCTGAGTGCGTGTTTAAATGTACAGAAAAAGATCTTGAAAGAAGCCAATCGAACTTAAAAGGGGTTACTTTGGGAAAGGGAGTGGAGAGATGCTGCTGATGAAGGGAGACTTTATTTGATAAATTTTTTTAACTGTATTTTGTAATTGGAGATAAACTGAAAAAAGAAAAGGACTCTACTGTGTAGTTTTTCTACATTCCAATCAATTCAGGGATTTTAAAGTTGGATTTGCTGTTTGGGGACACGGTAGACGAGTCGTTGGTCATTACCTGAAGTTAACTTTGCTTTTCCCGGAGCTAAGATTCTCAAAAAAGTTAAAAGTTGATTTGCAGTTATGTTTTTATAGAACTTTGTGCTAAAACAAATGTTTATGTTTTCCTTTGCTATTAAATATATGAGTTTGTTGCTTCAATTTACTTGAAAATTATGTTTTATTTTCCATGGTATTTGTTCAGGGCAGGAACTGTATTTTATATTTCATTGTACATATTTCCTGTGGCACCTTATACATAACATAAACTCTTTAAGGGTTTTTTTCAAAAACCCAAATTTCTAGCACAAAAGCAAAGATGTTATATATTTAAATGACTGAAAAGCTTTATAGTTGATTCTAGTTTGAGTTATTTTCTCCCAGGAAAGGTACAAAATTGTATCTTCACCTCAAAAGGGTACTACCCACAAAGGTACATTTAAAATGTTAGACTTAAGATAGAGGCTATTGTTTTTGATATGAAAATCCGCCAGTAGGTGCAACGTGGTTGCATGCTGAAATACTGCTCTTGCAGAATCATAATGTCTTTACGAAGTTTCCACAAGCCTCAGGTTGGGGGGTAAGGCCAAAAAAAGCAAGTGAGAGGAGGTTTTCTGCCTTCTGGAAGCATCTGCTCTGAAATAGATAAGGATACACATAACAGCCATCCTAATATCATTACAAGGCCAAAAAGGGCACAGCCTAAAGATAATACATGTGCCCAGTATTGAGGATAGTTGCTCTGGCTCCAGAAAATGTAAGTGAATAGTATAGAGAGTAGAGAGGAAAGCCTTTGTGAAAAATTGTCTATGAAACTTCAGCAGAAATAAGGTTTTAGGAAAGATATCCATAATTTTTCATCATGGCCCAAACATAGCTATCAGAAAGGTGCTTTTCAGCATTAGCAACCTAGTTTCTCAGTAGTCCTGCAAGTAGCTTATTAGCTCTAAAAGGTAGGTTCATGGCTGCACCAATGTGAAATTTTTTTTTTTATTTTCTTGCTGAGGAAGATTAACCCTGAGCTAACATCTGTTGCCAATCTTCCTCGTTTTTCGCTTGAGGAAGATTAGTCCTGAGCTAACATCTGTGCCAGTCTTCCTCTACTTTATATGTGGGTCACCGCCACAGTGTGGCTGACGAGTGGTGTAGGTCCACACCTGGGATCCGAACCCGTGAACCTGGGCCACTGAAGCAGAATGCGCCGAGCTTCAACCACTACACTGTGGGGCTGGCCCCACCAACGTGAATTAATTTGGCATCTCATCTTTAATTGATCGGAGTGATGGGGGGGGGCGTCTTTTTGGCAAATATCAAATGAATAAGTTGATTGCTATCAGTTGATATCCAGAATAATTTATAAGGTTCCTCACTTCTCAGAAAATACAAATGGAATAAAACAATTGGAGTAAGCATAAGTGAAAAGCACTGTTGCTCGTCTAATAAGCACTTGCAAGAGTCTGTTAATCAGTGAGTATTTCATGAGAACAGCCAGTGTACTGAGCGCTGCTCATGGTCTTTGCAGGGATGCAGAGGGAGTGTGAGACACGTGCAGTCCTACAGAGGAGCTAACTCCAGCATTAAGTAGAGCACTGAGACTTAGGTTGCAACGTGCTGTGTTCTTAGACATCGATAGTTCTAGCCAGTTGATAGGGCTGTTGCACATAAAGCTGCTGTGACCATTTGTGTACAGGTGTTTGTGTGGATACGTTCAGAATTAAATTTGTAGGATTTCATGTAACTTTTAATACATTTTTCCTTTTGTTTTTGTTGCAGAAAGTTATTGGGTGGTACAGATTCCGGCGAAACACGCAGCAGCAAATGTCATACAGAGAACAGGTTATCCATAAGCAACTCACTCGTATCCTTGGGGTGCCTGACCTCGTCTTCCTTCTCTTCAGCTTCATCTCCACAGCCAACAATTCCACTCATGCTTTAGAATACGTTCTCTTTAGACCAAATCGAAGGTAAGGAAAGTGTTCCCACCAGCCTCACATGTACAGGAAAGGTGTTGGTAGAAAAGCTTTTATAGGGGCTGCCCGGTGGCGCAGCAGTTTAGTCTGCACTTGGCAGCCCAGGGTTCACAGGTTCGGATCCCGGGCACCCGCCGACGCACTGCCTGTCAGCCATGCCGTGGCGGCGTCCCATATAAAGTAGAGGAAGATGGGCACGGATGTTAGCCCAGGGCCAGTCTTCCTCAACAAAAAAGAGGAGGATTGGCAACGGATGTTAGCTCAGGGCTGGTCTTCCTCACAAAAAAAAAAAAAGAAAAGCTTTTATAATTCTCTTTTAGCTAATTTTTTTTTGTAGTTAGAGAAGGTACTTTTCCTTGTCCATTAGTTGTATAAATTAAAATTGGTTTTGAATCAAGAAGCATTAACAAGACATGTAAATTATGCATAAATTCTTACAGGAATAAACAGCTGGACATCATCATTTGCTTCTCTATAATCCGTTATGTAGAAATACAGTTTTATTGCTCTGAAAGTGATTGTAATTTTAAAACATAGATTTCAAAGACAAAATTGTAAAATTAATCCACCTACTGGTTAATGAAGGTTTTGCATTGTGAACTTGTTAATGCAAAAAAAAATATGTATGATCATATGATCACGGTGTCTGTCTGTAAAAAACAGAAAGGTTTCCCTCTGGAAATTCACTTGTAGTAGAATAAGTTAAATTGATATCAGTGAGAATAATTATTAATTGTTAAATAGCCATTTGTAAGATTTTAGTAATTAACCAGTAGGTATTTCTTGAGCACTTACAACCTCCTCAGCACTCTGTCAGTCACTATGGGGATGCAAAAGATGTATAAGACATGACCTCTGCCCTCACAGAGTTTATAATTGACCTTCTACTTTGAGAGAAGGGAAAAAGTGGCTAATTCATGCATCCTTGGGTTGTCTATGGAAGTAGGTGCTCCGTGAGACCTTCTGTTAGTTCATCAGTGTAGAGACTCGGGCTCCTGTTGCCACGACCCATTCTTCAAGTAGAGCAGTGCTTCTAACGTGATCTCTCAACCCGCCCACAGGTATAATCAAAGGATATCCCTCACTATTCCCAATCTGGGCAACACTAGCCAGCAAGAGTATAAAGTGTCTTCAGTGCCAAATACTTCTCAGAGTTATGCCAAAGTTATTAAAGAACACGGGTAAGTTGAAAGGTAAAATGAAAGTTTTTTCTTTTCTTTTGTTAAGTATTTAAAAGGTGTATGGAGAAATGTGGAATCAAGTTTGATATAATTAAAACTGAAAAATGCAGTAAGGTAATTCTCTAGGACACCACCACTATATATCAACATTTTATTCCTATTGAAAAGATAGTTTACTTTTACTAATACTTAATTTTTTATCATTTGCCACTTTTATTTTTGCCATCGGTATAAAAGTTTGGATAAAGTATGTATATTTCTGAGGTTCTAAATGCTAAATGTGGTCACTGAAAAATATATAGCTTTTTATTATTTTTTAAATTGTCTTGGTAACAGCAGTTCTTTTTTATTTCTCTTCTGTAATTCTAGTAGTGTGGGCATTATTGCTGAGACTTTGTCACCTTGGAGTTGCAGCATTTAAGTAACAGACTAAGGTAGAAGTGATAGGAAAATGCCTTTCAGGTTTATAGCAGTTATAATAACTGTGTGACATCTTTTTTCTGTCTTCTAGTACTGACTTTTTTGACAAGGACGGAGTAATGAAAGACATCAGGGCGATTTATCAGGTTTATAATGCACTTCAGGAGAAAGTGCAGGTAACTGATTTATTTACTAGTTTTCATCTTATATATATTGCCCAAATGCTTTTAATTCTACTTTAATTTTGTTACTCTCCCAACTGACAAATCAGTTGTGGTCCAAAAGTCAGAATATGCTTTTCCAAAATAATATCAGATGTATAGATTAGTTACTTATGCCAGCCTACAAAAGCCCGTCTCACTTGTTATGTGCCTGAAGTAGAGACTCTGAAGTGTACCATGTTAATGTTACTATTTTAAATACTTGACCGCATTTATAACAGTGTTTTTTCTAGGGAAATGTATTCCAAGATTAAAGAAAGATTGCTAAGAGCACAGCTGTCTCCATGAGTTATTCTCTAAGTAGAGTATACATCAGGAGGCACCCGTGACTCGGCACAGCTCTGCTCCCTTCATTTTAGTTCACTCATTTTGCCCCCAGCTGCCTCCGTCGATTGGGAGGATCACAGTGAAGCCCATTCATTCCTAGTCATTCATGCAGCAAATATTTATGGAAACATCTCTCTCAAGCCAGATACTGAGCTAGGTGCTAACAATACTTTCCCACATTCTTTTCATCATCCCCAATGTGTTCTTAGGAGTAATTTGCTCTAAAACCCTAAGAACAAAAGAGCCTTTGAGGACAAGAAGGAAAGTGGTAGAACTGAAGAAGCTCTCCCGGGCCTGGAGAAAGCCTAGCTTTCTGGAAGAAGGCCCCAAGGAATAGAGACAGGAATGAAGGCAGCTACTGAAAAAGAGGAAAGCAGACTAATTTCAGCCTAGAGCAAAGGAAGACAGCATACGACAGGCAGTTTCCAGTGTTAGTGTTCCCAACTAAGGTCACGGTACACCTAGCAGTATAGGGAACTTTATACAGACTCACTGGTGACCAGCCTACTTTCCAGCAGTTTCTGATATTTCTGCTATGGAAGGAACGTGCAGTGAAAAACAGCTTTTTGTCCTGAATTCGTGACCACGCTCTTTTCAGACTATCAGCACTGCCTAATGAACTTCAAAGTGGCTGTTGTGCGTTTCTTTGCCAGTTGAATAAGGCCTGCTCTACAAACCCCAATATCACACAGAGTGCCCTGATCTAAATGGTTAAATTGCATAGATGTAGTCTCAAATAGTTATCTTTTATGAAATCTTGACTTTGAAGCTTATTTTCTTTTTCACCTTTCCCTGATTATAAATATTTTCTGTTAAATGAATCTCTTTGTGTCATCTGATTTTTGATTGTTGGTTATAGGTAAAAGTTGAAAGCATCTCATTCCTGTCTTATCTTTTATTCTTCCTTTGTGTGCGAGACTGGTATCAGAAATACCCTTTTCATTTCGATAAAAATGAATAATCAAGGCAAAAGATTAAATCTTTCCCATCTTACCCTTATTTTCTTAACAAAATTAGGAAAGGAAGTCAGTGAATAGCAACAGTGCTGGTCTCATGGACCATCAGGATTTTGTTCTACCTCCTGTGTCTGCTTTTTAACTCAGTAAAGCGTCCGGGCACCTCCTGGGGTTGTAATCAGTGCTGTCTTTATGGGATGCCTCATGCTTGGATTTGAAACTAATTGTTCTTGTTGTCATTTTTCCCTCAGGCAGTATGTGCAGATGTAGAGAAGAGTGAGCGAGTTGTTGAATCTTGTCAGGCAGAAGTGAACAAATTAAGAAGACAAATCACTCAGAGGAAAAATGAAAAGGAACAAGAAAGAAGTGAGTTTCTTATTAATTTTACCATTCAGTATCAGAGAACTGGTTGGTTTTAAACATCAAATTGTACAATAAATTACACGAATCCTTCTACACTCATCAAGCCGCAGGTTAAGTTGTTTGGGGAGGGCATGCACTTACCTTTCAGCTTTTCCAGAAGAGTAGTGTTTTTCATAGTATCCCTCTCAAGTCTCTGAAATGGGAAGAAAAAGAAGACCAAAGGTAGAGAGGCTGAAGCACAAGTTACAAGTTGGAATGACTCACGAGAAGTAATTGGTGCAAACTTGTGCGTATATTGACCAATGTAATCTGTTTACAATGGATGTCTGGATATGATGTTTCTCACTAAGTTACCTTGGCATGCCTAGCATTTTGGGACTAGGTCCTATGTTTATTACAGCCACATAAAGGAGCTACCTAAAATTCTTTTAACTTTATATTTGATTCATAGTCAAGGTCACAATGAAGACTTTAAATGTCTTATTTTTGGTCGCTGTGGATGGATAAGATACTATTAGGCTAAGGAACCAGCTGATTGAATGAGAATTGGGCCCAAGAATCTGTGAATTCCACAGTGGTAACAGACATGTTTGCTATAATGCCATCAGATTTAACGTTCATAAGTAAAATTTATAAAATGCATGGCAAATAATATGAAGTGTAAAAGAGGTAAGGGTGTGACCAGCCTTTTCTAATTTAATAAGAATATTTGCAAACCAATTAAAATGTAATTTTTATTTCCAGGTAAATGATGTCTGATTTATTTTTATTAAAAATAAGTTAAATTTTTCTAGAAATAATCAGAAATGCAGATAGGGATTTGTGTACAAGAATGTTAATTACAACTTTATAATTCTCAAATCTTGGAGACAATCTGTTAGAGTTGTTGAATAAACAATAGTAAAATAGTTGAGTAAATTCTGGTCTGTTTATGTGATGAAATATTGTACAGCCATTGAAGTGAATTTTTAATAACATGGGATAATACTCGATACATAATCTTAAGTGAAAACACTAGGATATAATATGGTATAAACATCTGATCTCAGCTCTGTTTAAAATAGGTATACCCCAAACACACACAAAGGCTGGATAATGAAACTGGAGTTCAGAAAAGAAGTTAGGACCCGACACTTAAAATTCACATCTTTTAACCCCAAATCTTGTGCTTTTTTCACCAAAATTCTAACAGTGTTATCTGATGATTGGATTGTGGGAAATTTTTATTTTCTTTCTTCTTTTCTAAATTTTGTACGAGTCTGTACCATTTTTATAATATAAAAAATGTACTTAAAAAAATTTTAAAGACTATATAGACTTATAGCTGTGGCGCTGTCTCAGAGCATTCATAAAAATGCTTGAAATTATTGCCTAGTACCTGGAAAACTGGTCATTTAACTTAGGGCTTTTGAATTTTTAAGGAGAAAGAGATATATAAGTGTATTGTGATGGGTAGTCATATGTTTTCTGATGTGAGGCCTGTCAAGAAAAATATTTACATTCAAATGACTGCCAAGGGTGGTAGGGACTATTTATTTCATCCTTAGGTTCCCACAGTCTTTGAGCACAGTAAGCAACAGGTGGGGGAAATAGCACAGGGTTTGGTGTTAAGTGACCTGCATTTTGTATATCAGGTCCCCACTTCTAGCTGTTCCCTTAGTCAAGTCACTTAACCTTTCTGAACTCTGGTTTCTTTGCCTATAAAATAGAAACAATAATATTAATAATGATGATAGTAATACTTCAGAAAGTTGTTATGAGGCTTAATTGAATTAATGTATAGGAAATATTTTGTAAATTATAAAGTACTATGCAAATATAAAATAATTAATAGTAATAATCAATTTTACTGCCTTGTTGCTATTTTCTAGAACATTTAGGTTGACCATTTAATGCACTGAGATGCAAAGCTGTGAAAATATAGAAAGTGTTACAGTTTTCTTCCTGTTTTCACCCAGGATTGCAGCAGGCAATGATAAGCAGACAGATGCCGTCTGAAAGTTTGGAACCAGCATTCAGCCCTCGGATGCCCTATTCTGGGTTTGCGGCTGAAGGTAGAAGTACACTTGGAGATGCAGAGGCCTCTGATCCTCCTCCCCCTTATTCTGATTTTCACCCAAACAATCAAGAAAGTACTTTGAGCCATTCTCGCATGGAAACTAGTGTCTTTATGCCTCGACCTCAAGCCGTGGGCTCTTCTAGTTATGCTTCCACCAGTGCCGGACTGAAGTATCCTGGAAGTGGAGCAGACCTTCCTCCTTCTCAAAGAGCAACTGGAGACAGTGTTGAGGAATCAGATGACAGTGATTATGAAAATTTGATTGACCCTACAGAGCCCTCTAATAGTGAATACTCACATTCGAGGGATTCTCGACCCATGACACATCCCGACGGGGGCTCCAGGAACACTCAGACCTCCCAGATTTGACTAAACAAAAGAAACTCTCCACTTAGCACTGTTTTTCTTAATCGCTTATTGGGAGAGTTTTTTGAGGACTTAATCTGTGGGGAGAACTGCTTTCTCAGACCCCTGGACTCCCAAGAGGAGAGTCCCCGGGCACAGTACTAGAAAGAGCCTCTCACCCGCAGGTCTTCACTTGCGCGTGCAGTGTGCAGGTTTCACGGCAGAATCATTAAGATAATCAAATTGTCCTAATTCTGGTGCGATTCATGGATGTACTGGTAAATTTAGGCAAAGTGAAACTTACCAACGTAGTTTTTGTTCTTTAAAATAAATTGGAAGTTAGAGACTAAGCACAATTAGTCTATAAATATTCTATAAATCAAAAACTTACCTCTTGCACTATCATGCCTTGAAATTTACTTTTTCAAAGGGAAATGAGTTTAGCAGCAGCCTTCAAGAACTTTCTTTCTATGATGAGCCAAATTCATCTTTGCCAGAAAAGAAATTTTGATAATTCCAAGAAGCCTGATTGGAACAAATCAGATGTACCTTCTCTCATCTGCATGACTTTGTGAGATCGAAAGAGAGGGCTTTGTTTCAATTTTTTTCTACTAGCCTGATATGTATTGTCACTTAAAATGGTTGCCTTTAAAAAAAAATGTAGAAATACTAATTACCAGTAAGTAATCATCCAAATAAGTATGTCATAAAATAAATCACTTATTTTTCTTTCGGGGAATTACAGTGACTGCTATGTTGCACTAGCCACATTTATGGTCTCTGTTCTGGAGTCTTAAATGAAGGATACCCAGCAGTGGATAACAGAAGGGTGTTCTATTCCAGACCTGAGTTTTATGATGAACAGATTCCAGACACAGTGGATTTAGCCGAGTTCATTCGTAAGGGATATAATTCATTTAGAGCTTCTGACAAATCCTAGTGTTAGTTTTATTTGTGGAGGAAAGACATGTAATAAACTGTTTGGGAATCTTGGTGAATAAAGATTCATTTTAAATCTGAATAACCATACTTATTTTTTTTTAAGTTGCCATTTGGAAGATAATTGTGGAATGTGTAGAGACTTTCTGTTGGGACGCACTTATATTTTTATTTAATTACTGCTTGTTTTCTAGTTTTTCCCAGAATGTGTGAAACCACTAAAGATGTTCATGAGCATGTTAGGCTCCTGGTTTGGAAATGACAAGACCCACCGTTTTTGACGAGGTCAGCCCATGAAGTTAATGCTGGAATGTCACTGCCTTTCCATTAGACTAGTTAAAACCTGTAAGAAAAGGAAGTTGTTAAAGAGGCTTAAGATCCAGGTTCTGAAAAGGTAGTTTCGTTTTATAGGAGAGAAGTTGACTCACTGAGCTCCAGTTCCAATACTAAATTAGACGATATAATAGGGAATGAGAAACGAAATGCTAAAACTGCCGTTCTTCAGACACCCACTTGCTGGGTCTGCATTTTACTCCTCTCCTGGTTTCCTTGGCCTTCTACCACTGCCATTTGATTTAAAATGTTAAAGACCACTTCACCTGCAGATGCGTCCCGGTTTTTATCAGCTACCTGCTAGCGGCTTCAGCACCAGTGTGTGAATGAACTAATTGTTTTTAAGTGCCATTGCCATCTCCTCTGTTCGGATTCTGACATTCAGGAAAATGTTTTTATTTTATGCCATACTGAAACCTACAATGTATATCTGACAAAGCAGTTAAATGTGACAATAAAAACTTATTTAATCATGGTACCATTGTTTTAATGTCTGTCTCAACACCCAACAAAGTCTTGCCTCAGTTTACTCATTCTGGCAGTTCTTAGTAGACTTAATACAGTTTTTTAAATGGCGTTAAAATTCTTCTCTATACAGATTTTTTTCGTCAGGCTGGTTTCAGGGGAAGTCCAAGAACAGGACTTACTAAAATGTTTCTGTTGATTTCAAGCAGAATGTGTTGAGTATCAAGTTACCAAGAGAACTGAGTATCAAATTGAATCTTAGAAAGCCCTCAAAAGGCACCTTTCACCTAAGAACCGATCTTGTTGGAGGAGACTGCTCAACCTGGATCACCTAACAATTGAGATGTTGTCAGTAGAACTTGGTGCTCTTAGAGTGTCTTAGGAATTAAGGAATCACCTTAGAATGAGGATATGTTGACTACTGAGTGTATTCTGGATTCTGTGGGAGCCATTCCATTAGAGTGAGGGATCTCTTCCAAAATCCAAGGTGAAGTCTCTTTTCAGCAGGATTTTAAAATGTGGATTGTAGCCTTTTAAAATTCTACTCTATGTCTCCTCTAACCATTTAGAGAAAACAAGACTGGGTTCTTTTAATTTAGAAGTCTGAAAATGCTAAATTACATGTTGTAATTGGCTTTTCTGAAAGATCAAAACATAAAAACAGAAATCTCATCCCCAAACAGTCGGACCCTAAGGATATATATTTTAAAATTCCAGACACAGTGGGGCAGTGACCAGAACTGCTTTAATAAAAAAGATTTAAATTGACTGCCTTGTGAATCCATATTTTAAGGAGGTAATAAAAGAGGCAGGGTGGGGACTGGCCCAGAGGGGTAGACGTTAAGTTCACGTGCTCCACTTCAGTGGCCTAGGGTTCACCAGTTCAGATCTCAGGCACAGACCTACATGCCACTCATCAAGCCATGCCATGGCAGCATCCCATATACAAAACAGAGGAAGATGGGCACAGATGTTAGCTTAGAGCCAATCTCCCTCAGCACAAAGAGGAAGATTGGCAGTGGATATTAGCTCATGGTCAATCTTCCTCACCAAAAAAAAAAAAAAAAAACTGGGGAAAGTAAAACAAAAACAATAGAAAGCAGTAATGGTTCTTAACTGTGTTCTGGGTCTCGTTTGCCTTGACTGTAGGTTTCATTTCAGCTACTAAAAGATCTTCACTCTTTTACAAGGTTGTACTTCATCCTTTCCCACAGCAAACCTTAATTCTGCTAGATAGGGAGCCTGAAGGCAAGTGGTTCTGCAAATATGGTGCTAATAAAGGATGGAAAATGTTTACTTTTCAACTTCATGACAAACAGATTTGGGAAAAGTTCTGGAATTTAGCTTAACTGTCTTCCTTTTTACAGTGATTGTAATGCCCTAAATGAGGCAAGAGAGGACATAGAGTACATCCAAACTGGGTTACTCTGGGGCTACTCTGGTCCCTGGAGATTGGGGGAGGGGCACTCTCCAGCAGTGAGGCCTTGGAACATCAGGGAGATGTCCCCTTGAATGCCAGATGCTACACGTGGTCCAGATCATAGTATTTAGAAGTGGCCTTCTATTTGTGCAAAGACTTAGCAAAAGGAAGTTCATTGCAGCATTTTTCTAACAGCAAAAAACTGGAAATCAATGTTAATGATAGCAGAATGGTTACATTTTGGTACACCCACAGAAGAAATAGTCTGCAACCATTGCAAATATTGAGGTAGAAGACAAAAATATTTCGTGGCATGGGAAGATGGTTTCTAGATATCAAATTAAGAAAGCCAGGTTTCCAAATGGTATGTAAGGTATTATCTTACATACCTTTGAGTATGTAAATTTTTTGTGGGGGGGAAAAATTTATGTAATATTGCTGATGATAGAAAACAATCTGGAAGGATATTCACAAAAGTGTTAACAGTGTTGTCCCTAGGTCAATACAGATGATTTTTTTCATCCTTATTTGCATTTTCTAATTTTACTGCAATAAGTATTTATATAATGAAAAACTTCAGAAATGGTGGGTCATTGGCTGCATGAATTATTTCATGCACACCACCCTAGAAGTGATTCTGGAAACATTCTTGATTCTCTGGGTCTTTTCATCACTGCACTTCAATTTTTTAGATTTGTGGCCAATGTAAGATCAGCCTTGTTGATATTGCTACCTTCCCTCCATTCAATTTTTAGCTCATTTCCAGATGAAATCATGTACTTACATTTTTTGCATTGACACTGATTTTTTTCAAATAAGTCTAGAGCCAATTCCACTTTTCATAGTTTGGAATCCATTTCCTAATTTCAAAGAAGCATTTAAGAAATGCCTTCTGAGACTGAAAGTGATTCAAAACTGGAGCAATTATTTAAAATGCCTCTCAAGGAAAAAGTGCTTACTACAAAATGGATGTTTGGACTCTTAAAATATAAGAATGATTTCCTTGATCTTGCAGATAACTCTCTGCAAGAATCATGTGTCCTACTTGCTGTTATTCTTCCATTATTGGAGGTGTGGACCCTTGAAAGTCCAATCCACACACAAGCAAGTCTGGGAGGTGTTTGATTCCAAAGCAAATATGTGCTTGCTTGGGACCTTTGCTGTGGCCAACCAATTGTGGGCACTGCTTGCTAGAGCTCGGGACCATCAGTCATTAATCATGACTGATTAGAAACAGATGTGGTTTAGCTGTACTAACATATGGATCATCCAAAAGGCCTTTCAGACAGTTTCAGAGTGCACGTACGTGGGAGGAATTCAGGAACAATAAGTAACCACTCTCTAGAAATAATAAGTCCAAGGAAGATCCCTGGCACAGGTGAGATGGGAAGTTAAGAGGTGGATTTTACGCAACTTGAATCTTTAAAAAGTTCTGCATCTTCTCAATCTGTCACAATCTTATTCATTGTTTAAGGCCCAGCTCAAATATCACCTCCTTTAGGAAACCTTTGTGACTCACCTGAGAGGATTGTGCAACCTGAGTACTGTGCTCAACCATCTATCCGGCATGTTGCACGTATCTTGATATAGCACTCAGCATGTTATATAGAGTTACAGTTAATATGTCTGCCTCCCCAGTAGGATGCAAAGTCCTCAAGGTCAGGAAAGGACTGGGGCAACTCAGAATTCCTGGCACCAGCACAGGCTTGGCATCAAGTGAGTGTCGATAAATATTTGTTGCTCAAAAGTTGAATGGAAGTAGGAAGATCCAAATAAAACTTCCCTGTAGATAAACTTGTTCCTGAAGAATCGGGCGAGAAGACAAAGATTATCATCTGGACAGGTAACTAGTGAAAATGTTGACTTCTTTAAACTGCCCTTGTATTGAAAAACCTTCTTGTCAAACAGGTCCCTACCTAGGCCTGTTGGGGCCATTATGCAGTGGACAAGGGTGGGCACAAATCCAGCAGAGCGTAGAGGCAAGATAGATGATTGAAAGATTTCCCTTCAGGACCAACCCCACCCTGTATTAGCCAAGTGGTCTTGAGAAGTCTCTTAGCCTCTCAGGATCTCCATTTTCTTATCTGTAAAATGGGCTTGAGAGTGATGCTGCTTGTCCCGCAGGGTGGTTGAGGAAATTGCTGAGAAATATGTGAAAATGCCTTTGTAAACTGAAAAGCACCACAGAAGGAATTACCTGACAGCTGCCCAGACCTCATTTTAACGTCTTCCTAGGCTAAGTTCCCTGAGAGGCCAAGGCCATCTCTGAAGAGAGTTGCATGCTGTCCCCCGGGGAACCTGGAAGGACCTGGAAAACGGTCCCATGAGTATCGTTGTTTTCATTGATTGGGTTCTCTTCCAAGGCCAGGATGGGGTTCTGCCAACCACATTTGAACCCAAAGCCTAGTGCAGCTCCCAGAACTGTCTCCTGCGCAGGACTGGAAATGTGCACGAAGGAAATGTGGCGTTACCCAACATAATCTACCTCTTAGAAACAGCTGTTGTTTTCAACTTCATTCTTTGACCATTTTGGAAAATTATTTGTGATTTTTATGTGGGCAAACAAGCTTGAGTGAACTTTTGAAAGTTAAGATTGGCAAAAGGTATTTTACCCTTTTAAAGAGTTGTGAGAATATGCTGATCCATTTTACAAAGTTGGCTGCACGGGCATTTGCTCGGTGTGCCGTGAGGGCAAGAAAATGACTTGACACTGACCACGGACATAGTCAGTAGTCTATGGGATTGGGGTTTGAACCGGTTACCAGCACATATTCAGGATTTAGCTGTATTTGACTTTATCATCTCCAAATCATTCATTCATTCTTTTTTTCTCGTTTTTTTAACATGAAAGTTTTAAAGAATATGCAAAAGTAGAGAGAACTGTATAAAGAACCACTATTTTTCCCTCCCTCAGTTTAAAGGATTATCAACTATTTGATACCCTCGCTTAATCTACCTCTTTTCCTTAAAAAAATTGTTGCTATGTTCTTTTAAAACGTATTCCCAACATCTCATCCTCTCGCCTGCTCCTAAATACTTCTGTGTATATATCCAAAAATAAGGACATTTTCTTGCATAATCACAAGCCATTGTCACCCGTAATGAAATTTATTCCTTGATATTATCTACCATCTAGTCCATGTTCCACTGTCCTTGGTTGCCTCAAAAAATCTCTGTTTACAGTGGAGAGATGTCACTGTCACCCCCTTAATCAAGTGGTCAGTCTTCGCATCATAAACAGGAATACAGAATGATATCAGGAGCCCCCTGATGTGATTCGATTAGAGTGAACGCCAGCTATGAAGTATGCTTACGCGCTTTCTACCCCGGATCTAATCAAGTCTTTAGACCTAGCTTCCAGTTTACAAGAAATACACAGGAACAAGTTAAACTGTGTCGTGAGGAAACCATCAGACAAATCCAGAACACGGGACATTCTATAACTGGCTTAATTTCTTCAAAAAGTCAGTGTCATGGGAAAAAAAAGGTGAAGGGACCATTCTGACCAAAAGAGATTATTAAAACACAATAACCTTGATTGGCTTCAACTTTGAAAAAACTATACATTTGCAGAAATTTGAACAGGGACTGGGTTAGATAATATTAGGAAATTATTGTGTTTTCTTAGCACAATAATGATATGACTGCATGAGAGAATCTCCTGATTGTTAGGAAATACAGGCTGTATGTTTAGAGGTGAAGAGTCATGATGTCTGCAGCTCACATTCAAATGGTTCAAAAAGCACATCCACAGAAAAAGACAGTATGGAGAAGGTTAACAACTGCTGAATCTATGTGACGGGTATGTTGTACTGTTCTTTCTACTCTTCTGTATGTTTGAAATTTTACATAATAAAAAGTTGGGAAAAAATAAAAGTAAAACAGAGCTGATGATAATTCCGACTTCAATATTCCACAAGCAGGATGATATTAAAAATATTCAAAGACTGATATGGAATATAAATATAGAAATAATAGATTAATATATTTTCTTTTATTCTTGAAATAACCTAAAATATATGAAGATATTTCATATATATATACACACATACATAAACGAAGGGGTGTATATTGTAATATAAATTATTTATCACATTGTTCTAATAATTTCCAAATTGCTTTTTGATGCTTAGAAATTGTTAGTGATCTTTGATTTAGCACACTAGCTAAATGACGCCCCTGTCTGGGCCACAATCTGACTTAGGAATTGCATCAAACTTTTCCAATGGCTTTCTCATTAAACCAATAGCACTGATGAACACACAGTCTCAGTAACTAGAAAATCACTTTTCTCATCTACAGTCTTGCTCAGAACGCTGGACTCTCTCTCAGCTTCCACTAAACCCAAAGCATCTATATCTGGGACTTTTCTAGCCTTTCTCATAGTCAGGTTTTTATATAGCCAATCTCTCTTTATCAACTGTCTTGAAAATACTTTGTTAGAATGTCATATAAGTTGGTTAAATTTTATAAATTTTTGTTTACCTAAAATCCACAAAGCTTTGCAAATATCAATTGGCCAAGTTTCAGGATTAAATAAATTAAAAGACATCCAAGTTTACTATCTCTATTTATTTTTATCATAGAACGGCAAATATGTTCTCATGTAATTTATTAGACAATTTAATAGGGTTTTTTCCTAGGAATTGCCACTTTGTTGTTTCAGAAAGCATATCATATTTCTTTGTTTTTCTAATACCTTTGGCTCCTTTTTCATGGTTTCTGTTATCAGTTTTATACATCCAATCACTTCTATTATTTTATCAGCTTCAATAACCAACACGTTTCTTTCTTGTAGAACTAAAGAAAGTCCTGACATCTTGGTTAGAATATCATTTACTGAAACCACATATTTTTCAGTGTTTTCATTTTCCAGATGCTAACTATTCCTATTTTATAATTTCTATTAAAGATAATATCTAAGACTCACTTCAATTGTCAAACTACTTTCGTAGCTCTAGCACCTCAGAGCTCACCCACTGAGATCCAAATATTCTTCTACTTTTCAATTTTTAGGTTCTCAGTTCATAAGATGTACAAATTTTCTCTGATATTTATTTGATGTGTGATAGTAAATAAAATGCTTTTTAAGAAGAGATTTAAAGTGATTTCATTGAGTTACATCTTTTATTACATCACTGACAGATAATTGAATATACCCACTAAGTATCAAATTAAAACATGCAGAAAATCTTCTAAACTTTGGCCAGAACTTGGAGTTTCTCGCTAGTGTTACATGGATACTATCTACACAAAATCAATAGTGTTTGCTTGTAAATTCTCAGTGGAATCATTTTTCTTGAGCACCAACAATAAAGCTCAATATGTTACTTCAAATATTGTTCCACGAGGACAACAAAAACCATTAAATATCTTTAAAATCTTGAATTTCACTTCTGGGTAAATTATCAAGATATTTCTATATATGAGATGAAGATTCAGCAATAATAATTAAAATTTTATTGCCTTGATTTATAAGCTTTCCAAAAAAATGTGTTCTTATTTTGGTAGATTTATTTTGCAATAACGTTTTTTTACTTGTTTACTTTTTTTGTGTGTATGTGAGGCAGACTAGCCCTGAGCTAACATCCGTTGCCAATCCTCCTCTTTTTGCTGAGGAAGACTGGCCCTGGGCTAACACCTGTGCCCATCTTCCTCTACTTTATATGGGACACCGCCATGGCATGGCTTGACAAGGGCTGCGTCGGTCCGTGCCCAGGATCCAAACCTGCAAACCCTGGGCTGCCAGAAGTGGAGCATGCAAACTTAAACTCTACACCACCAGGCCGGCCCCTCTTTTGTTTACTTTTTAAGTAACAGCTTTATTAAAATATAATTCATATACCATATACTTCAACCTTTTAAATCATACAATTCAGTGGTTACTAGTGTATTCACAGATTTACACACCCATCACCACTATCTAATTTTGGAGCATTTTCATCATCCCTAAAAAGAAACCCCATCCCCAACTCACCCCAGCCCCTGGAAACCACTAATCTACTTTCTGTCCCTATAGATTTGCCTATTCTGGACATTTCATGTAAACAGAATCATACAATATGTCATCTTTTGTGACTGGCTTCTTTCACTTATCAATGTTTTCAAGATTCATATATGTTGTAGCATATATCTTTACTTCATTCCCTTTTATAGCAAATAATATTACATTGTATGGATACACCACATTTTGTTTATTCATTCCTCAGTTGGTGGACATTTGAGTTGCTGCCATTTTTTGGCAATTATGAATAATGCTTTGCAATGAGTTTTGCAATAATACATAACTCCTCCCATTAAGAGGTGGAGTTTCTTTCCCTACTTCTTGAATCTGAGCTGGTCTTATGATTTGCTTTGGCCAACAGCGTGTAACAGAGGTCTGAGTGCTTCTGCTATCTCTCTCCACCCATTCCTCCACCATGAGAACAAACCTAGGATGGTCTGCTGGACCACAAGAGACATTATGGAGGAGAGCCCAGTTTTCCCAGTCAAAACAATCCTAGACCGGGTCTATAGCCCACTGACTTCCAAACACACAAGAGAGCCCAGCCAAGACAGCAGGTCTATCCACCCCACAGCTGACTGCAGACAAACGAGGGAGCTGAGCCAAAACCAGAAGAATGGCCCAGCTGAGCCCATCCTAAATTGCCAACCTGCAGAACTGTGAACTAAGTAAAAGGTTATTATTATAAGTTACTAGCTTTGGGGAAAGATTTGTTAGCAGCAATAGCTAATTGATACAGATGGTAACAAGCCTGAACATTTGTTAAAAATGAGGAAATCACAAGCCAGCCCTGATGGCCTAGTGGATAAAGTTTGGCACGCTCTACTTCAGTGGCCTGGGTTCAGTTCCTGGGCTCAGAACCACACCACTTGTCTCTCAGTAGCCATGCGGTGACAGTGGCTCACATAGAAGAACTAGAATGACTTACAACTAGAATATACAAATATGTACTGGGGTTTTGGGAAGGGGAAAAAAGAGAGAGGAAGATTGGCAACAGACGTTAGCTCAGTGCAAATCTTTCCCAGCAAAAAAATTTTAAAAATAAATAAATGAATAAATAAAATTTTTTTAAAAATGAGGAAATTGCATGATGCGTGGTGCAGTTCACCCTGTCAGCATTGAAGAAAAACTGCCACCTTCCTGGATCTATGGACCAAAATGGTAGCAAGAGTGGAACAAAGTGGCCCCCAAATGGAACAAACCAGTTGCCATACAGATCACCACGGATAGGCACAAGGTGGGGGTCCCCAGCATCCCACCATCAGCACAGAGGGCCACTGCTGCACAGTAGAAAGAGCCCTGAACTGCGTGTAATTGAAGATGCCTGTCATGAATATGCTATGACCTTGAGCAAAACACCACACCTCCCTGGATCTCAGTTCCCTGCTCTGAAAAAGTAAGGGGCGGCAATAGGTGACCTCTGAGGTCCCATGACCTCCAAGCTTCAATGAGTCCATCTTCCTGGAAAGTTGCAGGCAAAGTCAATGTTCATAAATCTACTCGTACTCAGGAAACCCACTGCGGAGAGGAATCTCAGAGCACAGAATCTGGTGGAGTACAGACTCTCACTCCTCCTCTGGGTTGATCTTGTGTCTAAGGCTTGGCTCGCATATCCTGGTCATTGCCTGAAGCAGGGTGTCTGTGTCTGACCTACCCTTCCAGGCCCTGTGGCCCTGCTAACCCAACACATCCAACACCCCATACCTTCTCAGGGGGACAGGTCCTGAGAGGGGCTGTGCACGGTCTCTATAGGAATAGTATCCTAGGACAAGCCTAGCATGGATGGGGAAGATGGTGTGACCCCTTGGAGGCAGGTTCACACTTATGTACATTCATTTACTCTGCAAAACTTGAGAGCCTGCTCTTTCAGGCAGTGTTAAGTGCACCAGACATAGCTGCTATCTTAGTGGACATAAGGTTTTCCTGCCCCTCCTCCTCCGTGTGGTTCTAGAAGGGCTCTCAGAGGACCGTGAGCCCCCAGTCATCCCAATTACAGTGGTAGGCACCTGACTGAAGCTAGGCCAATCAGACTCTCTAGAAATTTGAATCTTGAGCAGAAATGCGCAGAGTCGGAAGGTGAGTGGAGCTGAGTCACCTGGTGGCCGTAGCCTGGAGGGAGGCCTGAAGATGTCCCTGATCTCAAGATCCCTGGGGATGTCTCAGTTTCTGCCCTGGTTCTTCAGTTCTTCCTCTGATAGTGTGTGCTACTCAGAATCCTCCTAAGAAATCCTCTTTTCTTGCCAAAGTTAGAAAAGTTAGTTTTTGTTCCCTACAACTCTCAAGGAATTTCCAGTCTAGATTCTAGACAGCACCCAACACAGACCCCCACAGCCCCCAAGGTAAATAAATGTCAGTCACTTGGATAATTGGTAAGGATGTAAAAGATAAATCAGTGAATAATTGGGGATGGGGAAGGCGTGCAGAGAAAGGCTTCAGAAGGTCTCCCAAGAGTCTGGGGGGAGGCAGCATGGTTTAGGACTTTCCACAGAGGGATACTGAGAGACACTGGTGTGTTGGGCATTATTCTAGGCCCCAAGGGTGAGCACAGATGAGACAATAGCTATGAAATAAATTAGAATACAGTGTGATGTATGAAATAATAAATACATCTTCAAAGTATAGGAATAGCACAAGGAAGGCCACCGAAGGCCTTTTGGGAGGAAGTGACATCCAGGCAAGGTTTGAAAGACAGGAGAGGAGATTGCCAGGCTGACAAGAGGGGATGGATGGCAGGTGAGAAGCCTGGGAGACAGGAAGTAGCTTGATGTGCTCAGTGGGTAACCAGTAATTTTTTTGCTTTTTAATTAATAAACTTTATTTTTTAGAGCAGTTTTGGGTTCACAGCAAAATTGAGCGGAAAATACAGAGAGTTCCCATCTACCCCCTAGTCCCACATATGCACAGCCTCCCCCACTATCAACATCCCCCACCAGAGTGGTACATTTGTTACAATTGATGAACCTGCATTGACACATCATTATCACCCAGAGTCCCTAGTTTACATTAGGCTTCACTCTTGGTGTGGTACATTCTATGGGTTTTGACAAATGTATAATGACGCATATCTATCATTGCAGCATCATGCAGAATTGTATCACTGCCCTAAAAACCCCATGTGTTCCAGCTATTTGTCCCTCCCTCAGTCTGTGCCCTAAACCCCTAGCAACCACCGATCTTCCTACTGTCTCCGTAGTTTTGCCCTTTCAGATTGTGTTCTTTCACTTGGTAATTATGCGTTTAGGTTTCCTCCATGTCTTTTCATGGCTTGATAGCTCATTTCTTTCTAGTGCTGAATAATATTCCACCGTCTGGATGTATCACAGTTTATTTAACCATAGTGACCAGTAGTTTTGTGACTGAGTGTGCAAGGGAGAATATTGTGGTGGGCAAGGCCCACTGCTTCTAGAACATGGAGGCCCTTCCCCATAAGACACGGGAGTTGGTCCTTGTCTAGTAGGTGTAAAGCCCACAATGGGATATTCAGCTTGCAGGAGTAATGTGGAGATTGGGCCTTGGTTTGAGGAGGCCAAGCCTAAGACTACACACGGACCAAGTCACTGGTGTGGGTTCCATCACTTAGCTATGCAACCTTCTGAGCCTCAGTTCACTCGCCCTTAAAGTGTGCTGATGCTAACACCCAACCCTGCCTACGTCACAGGGTCGCCATGAGAACGACCTGAGAGGATCCAAGAAAGGGCTTTGTGAACTGTCACGCACAGTGCCCAGAAGGGATTAGTACCTCAGCCAGCCCTCTCCCTCCTCCTCCTCACACTCTGTTCTCTGTTCATTTAGATGAATGCCATGCTCACTTATGTTTCTTCTGGTCAAAACCCAGAGCAGATTCCCTTCCAGAGGAGAGAGAGAGAGAGAGAGAGAACATCTTCCACTCAAGCGGGGACCCAGGCTACCTGAGCGCTTTCTTCTCATCCCTTTTCCACCTGAGGTCAATGGGTATTTCCTGAAGCCGCTCAGAACAGGAGCACAGCAAGGGTTCGGTCCTCAGACAGCACAGGGCCTCCCATTCTCAAGCCAGCCCCTCCCGCTCGGTGGCTGGCAATCCCACCCTTTTCCTCCTGTTTCAGCAACTGTGCATTATTTACTGAGAGGTTCAAGCTCCCAAGTGCTCGGGCATTTTTGTGTGGCTCGTTGGCATGGGCGTTACTGGGACATACTGCCTGAATGCCAAGCCTAGCTCCCATTGTCTCCCTCCACTTGACAGTTCTCAAAGTGCCTTCAGGTGCTGAGTCCATGGCACAAGCAGCATTTGGAAAGTGAAGATGAGTTCCCGGAGAGTAGCCACTAATTAGGGTGACCAACTCATCTCAGTTTGCCAGGGACTTCCCGTTTTTAGTACTGAAATTCCCACATCCTGGAAACTCCTCGGAATGGTGGTCATGCTACCCCTACTCGAAACTGAACTCAAGGATCCAAACGGTGTTTAAGGGATGGTGATTTTGTAGGATCACCATCTTCACAAATCCCTGGTGATTTTCCCAGCTTGCTTTAATAGCCTGTTCTTCCACGGGAGAAATTGGCAAAGCCTGGTGCATCCTGGGCCAATCAGGGCTAGTAAAACTCCACGTAGAGTGTATTCACTTGCAGGCTGTACAGACAAGAAGAAATGAGCACACCCGGGTGAACAGTGACCTTAGGGTAAAGAAAAGCCAAAGGGAAAAATCCATGGGGTCAAGTGGGGAGTCAGGGGTGGGAGGAGAGTGAACAGACAGGTCCTGGCCTCCATGGGATGCCTTAAGCCAGTTGGGGTCCTCCAAGTAACCAGGACCATCTCACGGGCTGCGTGGTGTTCTGTAAGACTGACCTTCGCATTCTCCTTCCTTTCAGAAACGAGGCACTACCTCTGCACCACCCCCCACCTGTCCAGGCCATCAGCTCCGGTCCAGCTGGACATATTCCCTGTCCATTTGGCCCTGGCTTCTCTCCTGAGGCCCCTCCTTCAGCACACCAGCTGTCCCAGGGAAGCAGTAAGGCTTTCTGCATAAACTTGCTCCCCATCCAGCAGTGATGGAGACCCCCACTCTGGAGTGGTGACCTCAGGGGCTTGCTGGCCACCTCTCCCAGGCCTGTGAAGTAGCTTTAAACATGCTATGAAGTGGCCTTTGGAATCAGAATCACCTGGGGTTTGAATTCCTCAACTGTGTGCCCTGGGGCAAGTTACTCAACCTCTCTGAGCGACATCCGTAGGTAGAGATGGACAGTAATACCTTCTTCATAGGGTTATTGTGAGAATTAAGTGAGACAGAGTATGTGAAATCCTGAAATAAAAGCCTGGAAGACAATAAGTACTGATGACCTGTGGCTGCTGTTGTTTCGGACCACGTCTTCAGCCCAGACACGTAGCGTTACAGACGATAGATCAGCAAGCACTGGCTCTGGAAGCTGTTCCACAGGTCGGGCCCCGTGGAGGAGCCTGGGGACCATGTGGGATGTGAAGAACCTCGGGGGCTCAGGTTGCCTCTTCCTCATTTTTCTATTGACTACATTGGACTTCAGATCAGCTTTGCTTGGAAGAAAGAGTTCTACTTAACTAATAAAAGAGGTCATGAAACCACAGATTGGTCTAGCCCGGCGGGGTCCACTGGAACTTCCTATGATGGTGAGAATGTTCTACATCTGCACTGTCCAGTACAGTAGCCACTAGCCACATGTGGTTACTGAGCACTGAACGTATGGGCTAGCACAACTGAAGAACTGAGTTTTAAATTTTATTCCATTTTAACTGATTTGAATCCAGATTTAAATAGCTACACACCAGGTGGCCGGTGGCTACCACCGTGGGCAACACAGGACGCTAGCCCCTTATGTCTCAAAGAAGGACTGAGGCAAAGGCAGGCCACAAAGCTGGTGAAAGAACCAGAGCCCGGGCCTCTTTCAGCTGTGTCTGCTCCAGACCATCGCAGACTCGGGAGGTTAGCCCATCACAGGCAACACTTGTCCCGGATTGAAGTCAACAAAGGACAGTCTGGAGCATTCGCTCGGAGCCCCTGTGGGGTTTGGCATCCTGCTCAGGAAGCTTGGCTGTCCTCAGCTCAGCCTGCGATGCCCTTGGTGGCGTCCTGGCCACACGGATGCAGGCAGGCAAGAGCCAGGCAGGGGGCAGGGGACCTCACCTGGGCAGCTGCAGTCTCCGCAACCCCTTCCTGACTAGCACGTTCCTCCCGCTGCCCCAGCTCCGATAAGAAGGGGTGGATCGACGTGGAGGTCGGCCACATCCCTGTGGCTCGTGCACACGTCCCACCTGCTCATCCCCTAGGCCTGCCCACTCACAGGTACCCAGGTGGAGGATCAAATGAATCCCCATTCTTTATCCGGAGGCTGGCATTCAAATCTCCACCCACCCAGGGAGAGTGGGCCCAGAGTTACGAGCGAGGCGGAGTGACATCCAAGCCCTCAGGAGAAAGGGGTGGCAAGAGAGATCCTGGCACCTCTCTCTCGCCATCTGTCCCCAACCAAATCCTGTGCGAGTGCGTTTTGCTCCAGCCGATGCTGGGAAATCATGCTCCCAGCGCCTGGAGACCTGGTGGGACCAACTGTCAGCCCTGATTCCTTAGCTGAGGGATGTGGTATCTTCGCTCCCTCCCTCCCTCTCTCTTTTTCTGTTTCCCACCCCCTTCCTCTTACCCCTTCCCTTCTCTTTTGTTTGAGTCAATTTTTATATCAAAGTGTAACATATACACAGAAAAGGACACAAACTGTAAATTTATGGCTTGTTGAATTTTCACAAAGCGAGCATACCTATGAAACCAGCACAAAGATCAAGAAATACATCTATTGTGGCGATCATTTTGCTATATATACGTATATTGAATCATTACGTTGCACACTTGCAACTAATGTTGTATGTCAGTAATATCTCAATAAAAAAAAGAAATAGAACATACCTGTGTCTTAGAATGCCCCTGCACGTCCCCTCAGTCCTCACTCCTACTCTCCTGACTTCTCTCATTGTTATGGACTGAATGTTTGTGTCCTCCCAAAATTCATATGTTGAAACTCTAATCCCCAGTGGGTTGGTATCTGGAGGTGGAGACTTTGGGAGGTGATTAGGGTTAGACCAGGTCACAAGGGTGGAACACTCAGGATGGAATTAGGGCCCTTACAAGAGGAGATGAGAGAGGGTTTGCAAACCAGGCAGAGGATCCTCACCAGAATCCGACCACGCTGGCACCCTGATCTCAGACTTCCAGCCCCCAGAACTGTGAGGAATACATTTCTGTTGTTTATAAACCACCCAATCCATGGTATTCTGTTATAGCAGCCCAAACTGACTAAGATACTCACCATAAATTAATCTACCATAAATTAATTTTGTGTGTTTATAAACTTGTCTACTTCTTTCGCTCAAGATTATGTTTGTAACATTCATCCATGTTGTTGAGTACAGCAATTGTTCGACAGTAGATGGACATTTGAGACTTTTCTGGAAGAGGGCGCAAATAATGCAGGTCAGAGCACTCCCATCGTGTGTTTTGGTAAACCTACATCCATATCTCTTTTGGGTATATATCCAGGAGTGAATTGCTGGTCACAGGGCATGCAAATGTTCAGCTTTAGTAGATATAGCCAATTGTTTTCCAATGTTGTCACACCAATTCGTACTCCCAACAGCAAAATATGAGAGTTCCAGGAGTGCCATCCTCACCCACACTTGAGAGTGTCAGTTTAAGACATTTTAGCCATTCTGGTTAGTGTGAGTGGTAATCATTGTGGTTTGAAATTGTGCTTCCCTGGAAACTAATGAGGTTGAGCACCTTTCTGTGTGTTCATTGGCCATTCGAATAACTTCTTTTGAGAAGTTCCTGTTTCAGCTCATTTTTTTTTTGTCAAGTTGTCTGCCTTTTCCTTATTGATTTGTAAGAGTTCTTATAATATTCCAGACATGTTTTAGAAATATGTGTGTGTGTATATATGTATGTGTGTGTATATTGTGTATGTGTTTAAAGGTGTTTTTTGCCAAGCAGAAATTTAAAATTTTAATCTAATCCAATTTACCAATTGTTTTCCTTTATGGTTAAGTGTTTTTGCATCTTATTTAAGAAAGCTTTACCTATTCCAAGGTCATGAAAATTTTCTGCTGAGTTTTTTTCTGGGAGTTTTATTTACTTTTCGTATTTTGATTTTTGCATATGGTGTGAGGTAAGGATCAAAATTTTTGTGTTACGTGATCTGAGTGTCAAAATTTATTTTTTCCTATGAATATCCAGTTGACTCAGCACCAGTTATTAAAGATAATTTTTCTTCATAGCACCCCATTGTCATATTTGTCATAAATCAAATCAGGTCTGTTTCTGAACTCTCTTTTGTTCTTGTGGCCTATTTATTGTCCTGTAGGTTTATAATAACTGTTGATAGCTGGTAGTATAAATCTTCAAGCTTTGTTCCTTTTGGACATTCTTGGCGCTTTGCACTTCCATATAAATTTTAGAATCAGCTTGTCAACTTCCACAGCCCCCAAATAATCTTGCTGGGATTTTGATTGCATTGAATCTGTAGATCAATTGGGAAGAGCTGGTATCTTTATAACACTGAGTCTTCTAATCCACAAACCAGACATATCTGTTCATTTATTTTGGTTTTTATTAATTTCTTGCAATACTGACTTGTGTTCTGTGTAGAGATCTCGCATATCTTTCATTAGTTTTATTCCAAGCCATCTGATGTGGGTAGTGGGGGGGCATGTGCGTATGCATGTGCACATATGATATTATAAATAGAAATATTTTTAAATTTCATTTTCTCCTTGTTTGTTACTAGTATATTGAAATACAACTGATTTTTGTTGATATCGACCTGGTATTGAACAGGAATTGCTAAATTCACTTATAATTCCAAGATTTTATCTATAGATTTTTTGACTTTTCTATGCATACGATCATGTTTCCTGTGAATAATGACGATCTTACTTTTTCCCTTCCATTCTTTATACCTTTTACTTCTCTTTTTACCTTTTTGTTCTTGTGTGGACCTCTGTATAATGTTAAATAGAAGTGTCGGTAGGGCACATCCTTGTCTCATTCATGATATCAGGGAGGAAGCTTTCACTATTTCATATTCATTAAGAGGCTCACGATAGTTTTTTTGTAGATGTTCTATCAGATTGAGGAAGTTTCCTTACCCTTCTATAAATTTCTATTCCTAGTTTTCTGAGAGTTTCTTTTTATTGCTATGAATGAATATTGAATTTTATCAAATACATATAATTTTCCCCCTTATCTAGTTAAACGTGGTAAACTACCTTGATTGACTTTTTTTTATGTTAAAATAATCTTTCATTTGTAGAATAAACTAACTTTCTTGTGAGGCATTATGCTTTTCATGTATCACTGGATTTTGTTTGCTAATATTTTGCTAAGGGATTTTGCATCAGTGTTTATGAAAGAGATTCACTTATAATTTTCATTTCCTGTAATGTCCTTATCAGATTTCGAAATCAAGGTTATGCTGGCTTTACAAGATGAGTTGGGCAGTGTTCCATCTATTTCTATTTTCTGGAACAGTTTTTCTAAGATTGGAGTTATTTCTTCCTAAATTGTTCAAAAGAATTCTCTGGTGAAGCCATATGTACCTTGAGTGTGTGTGTGTGTTTTACCCAGTTTTTCTACTTGTTTTCAGTGAGAAAATTGGTCTTCTTGAAGCTACTGCATCAGAGCTGGAAGCAGAATTCCCTGAAAGTCTCGTAAACTGAGCTTTGGTGTAAGTGGGTCACGGCTGAAAGAACGAGATGTGAAGAGCTCGAACCCCAGCTTCACATGCACTGACAAGATGCAAGTCCGTGCAGTGGGCTTGCCTACCTGGCAGTCTCAGCCCACATGGGGAGAAGGGGGCAGGGTGATTTGACAGAAAGAAAAATTGGGCCCTTCAGACTAGGGAGTGAATTCTTGTGTGTGTGTGTGTGTGTGTGTGTGTGTGTGTAAGACCAGCCCTGAGCTAACATCCGTTGCCAATCCTCCTCTTTTTGCTGAGGAAGACTGACCCTGGGCTAACATCCGTGCCCATGTTCCTCTACTTTATATGGGACGCCGCCACGGCGTGGCTGACAAGCAGTGCGTTGGTGGGCGCCTGGGATCCGAACACATGAACCCCGGGCTGCCAAGTGCAAACTAAACCGCTGCGCCACCAGGCGGCCCCCCTAGGGCATGAATTCTGGCTTAGCAATTTTACTCTTGGTGAGGCCTTGAGCTAGTTACCAAGCTTATTGCTTTGTCTATGAAATAGGAACCATACCTCCTACCTCACAGGGATCCTGGGGGAATTAGAATTTGACACATGAATAGGTAGTACTGCCCAGACACTGAGGCAGTCCTCAATAAAGGGATGGTAATGAAGTTGTTGTCATTGTTAAAACCACTGGATCTCAGTCCAGAGCATTTTGCAGGCAACCAAAGACCTGAAAAGGGTGAGGGTCTGCCGCCTGGCTGGTCCGGCTGTCAGAAAGAGGTTGGTCCCACCCCAAACAGGCTGCCCTTCCCAACCCGTGGGGGGCTGTGCTGTTGGACCAGGACCCTCTCAGGCGCAGCCTGTGGCCATCAGCAAGGCAACCCTGCCAGGATCACAGCCTGGGTTAGGCTGGACATCTGACCCCAACAGACTCCTGGGCAAGTGTCCTACCTTTTCCAGACCGGGGTAGCAGAGAAGACCCTGCTGGCTGAGCTTTGAAGTCCTGCCTTTGTGTAACAGCTTGTCACTTGGCCTCATGATTGGGAGGGGGCTAGTTGGTTCAGCTGTGCTGAATTCACACCTGAACGTCGCTGGCCTTGGATGTGTGAGTCCAAATTATCAATTCTATGAAAGGACATTTCTCTTATTGGTGGTTCTCCACTCTGGCTGCACTCTATGATCCCCCAGGGAGCGTTAGCAACACACCAACACCCAGGCCTCATCTAACTGGTCTGGAGCGGGGTTGGGGATACTGGTGTGGTTAGAGCTCACCAGGTGATTGTGATGCACAGTCAGGGTTGAGACGGCCACTCCAGGTCTGCACAGCCATTCAAGTGGGCAGCCTGTTGAGGCAGGAGGGGCCCAGAGCACCTCCACCCAGCCCTCTTCACATGAGGGGAGACTGAGGCCTGGGAGGATCACCTGGGCTGGTAATGACAGGATGGCAAACAGGCTCCATTTCCTGTGCTGGCCACTCTGTGACTATGGCCTGACACAGCAATCCGTTTTTAGAGCAGGGCATGGCAGTGAGCCAGCTTCTCGGCCCCAAACCAGGTCAGGCCAGTGGGTGGAGTCCAGGCCTTGGTGACCATAGCTGCTGTCACTCAGGACACACCCACTGCCCACCAGGCTTGGGGCACTTTACAAGCATCACACAGGTGGCATCATCCACACTCTGCAGTGAAGCCACATGGGAGGAATCATCCTGACTCGGAGGTTGTGTGGGACCCTTAACCCTCCCTCCCAGGGGGAGGCCCTTGAGCACAGAAGTCAGCCAACAGGGCCCCTCCCTGGGGCTGCCCCCAGAGGGTGGGGAGGGAGGAGCGAAGATCTGCTCCTCTGAGCCTCAGTCTCTAGCAGCCCAAACACCATCTGGTCCTCGGTGCAAAGAATATTTCTAAGAAATCCTGCCCAACGACGGCCGAGCTTCACCAGCCTCACCTCTGGACATTTACATATTCGTTAACATGTGTCTGCCATTAAAAGAAAGTGATGGTCATTTGATGCCCATATGTTCCCTTTCAAAATGACAGACTGATATTTATCCTCCTGAAAAGAGCGAATTCTAAAACAGATGGCTGAGCACCCATCTTCCTGATTTGCAGAGAAACAATCCTCTAAATTAAAAAGGTGTCAACGCAGCCCACCAACCAGTGGGTCTCCGTCCACACGTGAGGTTAAGGCTCCCACTCAGATTCAGCTGGATCGGAACATCATGGAGTTTGCTTTCTTTTAAAGGAAAGTGTTAAAATATGTTGGCAGGAAATGCACTCTTCCACCTTTTGGGTTAAAAAAAATGCTTCAAAGGACACAAGGCATCCTCACTGGTTTTCCCATGTGGCCTCAGGGCTGCAGGGAGCCCCTGTGGGAAAGGAGAGACCTTAGGGTTCTGAGGACCAGACTGCAGGTGCTAGCCCCAGCTTGGCCACCGACTGACAGGACCTCGGGTAGGCCACTTCCCCGCCCTGCGCCTCCGTTCCCCCAGCTGTCCAGGGAATTGAGAATTGGACTAGCTCTTTTGTCCACGAGCCTGGCCACCCATCAGGATCACGTAGAGAGTTTTGGGTCTGTTGCCCTTTGAAGCTCTTCAGTCTCTTCTCAAGTGCAGCCGGGTTTGGGGACTCCTGGCCAGCTGACCGCCCAGGCCCTCTAGCTCGGACATTCCACACCTGGAGTAAAAGCAGCAGAGTGCTTGGCTGCACGGCACACCTGACCTGAGGTTTTGTGCCCACTTCCATCTCTGGTATGTTGTCATTACAACAGGTCTGGTTATTCCCTGGGGGCATGCTCAGGACATGACCGTAGCTAACGTCTGTCAAGCCCTTTCAGAGGGTCAGGCACAAGCGCTGCACACGCTTGCCTGGTCTAGAAGGCAGCTACTATTATTAGCTCCATGAACAGCTAAGAAAACTGAGAGACTAAGTAACTGGCATGAATTTAAGTTGTAGGGCTTCTAAGTGGTGGAGAAAGAACTAGAACTCTGGCAGCTGGCTCTAAGCCTGTGGCCTTAGTAACTCCATCATGCGGTCAAAGTCACAGGGCCACCCTAAGAGATGCAGGTTGAACCAGGCCTTCCCCAAAGCAGCACTCTGTCCCCTCCCCAAGCCCAGGTGTCTCCTGACAAGGATGATTTACTGCCTTCCTGAAATGTGTGGGGCGGACCTGGTTCAGTCTCGGACATTGTGGCCAACAATGACCGATTCTCTGAGCATCCAGTTCCTTCTGAGATGGATCAGTCACCCATGTGCTGTCCTCCTCCCTGTGACTCTGGAAGAGATTGCTCCAGAAAACTCCAGCTGCATGGGTGGGAAACGTGCGAGGTGGGAGATCGGGCACATCTCAATTGTCGGCAAACGTGGACGCATGGCTGCCGTCTCCTGTTTCCTGGCCGGGCAGTTGTTGCTCAGCTACGTCCCTGCCCTTGGTCCTGCACGTGGACTTGGCAGGGCAACTCTCCCATGCCAGCCACACAGGAGAACTTATCCAGTATCCAAGGCCCCTTCAGCTCTTCTATCAGCTCCAGAAAGTTCAAGGAATCTTTGATGTGCACATTATTTTTTTTTTCTTACTTGATCTTTCCAAGCCATAATCGATTCAGCCTGGGCATAGGAGTGATTCCCTAATGCAAATGTGTGTGGATACATGTGCCCTTGAGGAAGAAAGGAAGAAATATTTAGCCAAGGAAACAGACTTCAGATTGCTGCTTCCGGGGGTGGTGGAAAATGCACTTGAAAAACAAGAAAAGGCAAAACCACAACATCACATGTCAGTGATTGTTCTTTTAAATGAGAGGAGCCAACATTCCAAAAAAGATTGTTACTAATGTGCTAGATGTTTGAACAATTTCAGGCACACCCAGCCCCAGCTGGATTTTTTTCCATCCGATTTGTCATGAATTTGCGAAATGCAAGAGTATGTTGGGACCATCTGTCAGAGGTGCTGTTCACTGGACTTAGTTATAAGGGCCTTGACCTCACGGGAAGGCAGGACATTGAGAGAGAAAAAACCTTTGATGTGTGCAGACGATGAACTTTTTCTTTCTTGCCAACTTATTTCTCAAACATAGTACTAAATTGGAAAGCAGATATCAAGGTCCTGCAAAAGACGGCATTTCATTGAAGTGCATGAGGCTGGGCTTGATGAAGCTAAGGGGGCCTGGAAGTGGATAGGAAGAGGTTCTCATTCAGATCAGTGTAAAAGCAAAGGCCTTGGGGCCAGCCCGGTGGTGTAGTGGTGAAATTCACACATTCCACTTCAGCCGCCCAGGTTTGCAGGTTCAGGTCCCAGGTGTGGACCTACACACCACTCATCAAGCCATGCTGTGGTGGCGTCCCACATAGAAAAATAGAGAAAGATTGGCACAGATGTTAGTTCAGTGATAATCTTCCTCATCAAAAAAAAAAAAAGAAAAAAGAAAAAGAAAAGGCCTTGATGCCATATTTCGTAATTACTCATCTGCATGTGGTATGTGCTTTTATGATGTAAGAGTGAATCTATGGGAGCAAAATGTCTTTCAGCCAGGATGTATTAAATTATGGTACCTGCGTACCACGGAATATGGTTCCACATTTCTCAAGAAATAAGCGTATCCACATGTTTACTGATATGTAACAAGATATTTCGTTAAGATGCACTTTTTCACTTTTTTGCACATTTTGAATGTTGTGAATATATAATCAATTAAAAAATAATTCATTAAAAAATATAATAAAATCAGTTAAAAACTGACTGGGTTTGTGCAAACCAAGGATTTCACCAAAATGATCATTGAGGTTATCTCTGGGTATGGCATTTTGGATAATTTCCACATTCTTCTTGGTATGATTATTATATTTTATAATAAATATGCATCATTTTGATAAATGGAGCTTTTAAAAATTATTAAATAAAAGCCAAGGATTTTAAGAACATTTCCTTAAGAACACTAGCTAATGAAACAAATGTGGAATGACTAATTGGTTAATAACTCTATCAACTAAACAGTGGTGGAAAATATGAGATAACAGGAGAAAAGGTGGAAAATTGTGTGTATCTAACATCACACAGATAAGATAGTATTGCTTTAAAATTTTTCATGATAAAAATAATACATATACATTCAATTAGGAAAATTTTAAAAAGTAGAAAAAAAATCACTTCTAGATTCCTCCCACACACAATCACTGTAAATATGCTCACACGTTTCCTCTTAGTCTTTTATTCTGGACATAGGGATCCTTGGTGTCAGATAGTCATAGCATAACCACATGACCACTACTAACCTGGTTAGTCAACTACTGAAACAGCAATAGGATTAACTTCTTTGTTAGTTGTGGGTCCCCAGGTGATGTGGTTGAAGTCAATGTTTAATGTCCGCCAGGATGCTCACAACACGGACACCACCCCCAACAAGTGTGAAGATGTTGATTGAGTGCAGACGTCAAAATGGAATGTTTCTGCTCTGTGACCACAGACCACCAATCCTGAGCGGGAATTCCAGCTGGAAAGATTGTGGCCACCTTGTCCCTCTGTCCTGCCTGATCAGGTTGGCCTCCTGCTTTATGCCTGAGCACCTTGGGCAGATCGCTGATGCCATATGGTGGGGCCCAGTTTTCAACACGATGGGCATGTTGGGGCCCAGGCACTTAAAGCTGGTCAAAATTAGATTTAAGTTTCCCTCAGAAATGACTATTAACTACCTCCCCACCACACCCCAGAGGCTGAAGGATGAGTCTCTGTGTGAGAGAGAGGGGATGAGGAGGGAAGGTGAATGTCAGCAAGGCGATGGGCTTCAAAGAAGCAGGTCTTGTGGGAATGTAGAATGGCAGAGCCACTACAGAAAACAGTATGGTGGTTCCTCAAAAAACTGAACATGGAATTATCGTATGGTCCAGTAATTCCACTTCCACTTTGGGTATAGACCCAAAAGAATTGAAAGAAGAGTCTCAAAGAGATATTTGTACACCCATGTTCACAGCAGCATTATTCACGATAGCCAAAAGGTGGAAGCAACCCAAGTGTCCGTCAGTGGATAAGTGGATAAACAAAATGTGGCCTATCCATACGATGGAATACTATTCAGTCATAAGAAGAAAGGAAATTCTGACACATGCTACATGGAGGCACGAGTGGGGCCCCGGGTGCCTATGAGGGTCTACACTCGCCTGAATGAACCTTGAAAATATTGTGCTAAGTGAAATAAGCAGTCACAAAAGGAGAAATACTATACGATTCCACTTACATGGGATACCCAGAATAGGCAAATCCATCGAGACAGAAAGTAGAATGGTGGCTACCAAGGGCTGGGGAGTCAGGAATGGGGAGTTATTGTTTAATGGGTACAGAGTTCTAGTTTTGCAAGATGAAAAAAGTTCTGGAGAGGAATGGTGGTGATGGTCACACAACAATGTGAATGGACTTGATGCCACTGGGCTGCACACTTAAACATGGTTGCAGTGGTCAATCTTATGTAAAAAAAGAAAAGGAAAGCAGGTCTCCTCTTGGCTAGAAAGCTCCTCCTGGAACCTCTCCTGCTGCCCCTCTGAGGAGACAGGACTGGCTGCATAATTTGTGGAGCCCAGTACACAATGGAAATGTGGGGCCCCTTGTTCAAAGAGCAGGAAAAAAGCTTTTTCCTTTCTTCTATGGTCTCTATCTGTCAGGGTGTCTGATTTGCTATATAATGTCATGTTCCTTCAGGCATCAGGATACTGGCAGGCGAGTGTAGACCCTCATAGGCACCTGGGGCCCCACTCGCGCCTCCATGTGCAAGACAAGCGCGACCTACCCGGATCCTGTGCACACCCCCAGGCCGGCTGGGGGTGGAGGGCGGCAGCAGTAGTCGCTGGGTGGGGTCAGGAATGCGCAGGAGCTGAGGTTCAGGGTCCCCCCTGCAAGCTCCATCATCCTACCAGACTTCACTAGTAAAACACACATTCAAAGATGAGATTATCACAAATTTTAAGGTGATAACTGCAGAGCATTAAGCCCCGAATGTGGGGTCACCTTCTGAGTACAGGATCGCGTGCTCAGTTGGCACACCCATGAAGCTGGCCCTGGGTAGGTATTTCTGTTTCCGTAAAAGTCTCTGCTCATTCATCCACATTCTTTAGCATTTTCCCCCGGGTCATCTGCAGGGGGCTGAAAGCCAGGATGGGAGGTGGGGAGGGTGGGAGGGTAAGGTCCAGCCCACTTCCCCAGCCATCTTCTCTCTCTGTCTGCAGGGGCAGCCCAGACTTGGGACAGGCTGAAAGACCCCTGCCTTAGAGCACCCCCTACCCATCTGCCTGTGATTCTGTGATTGCTCACTCCTTTGTCCCCAGGTAGTGACAGTGTCTGTCAAAATACAGTCTGTCTGGAGGGGGTGATCCAGTGGGAGGGAGCCGGTGTGGTGGCCCCAGGCCTGGGCTGTGGGCCCAGCTCCCTCATCCCGTCCAGCAGGACCCTGGTCTCGGTCACCACTGGTTCCTAGGGCCTAGCAAAATACCTGGCGTATAGTGGGGACTCAGGAGGAATGACTGAACAAATGGCTGGGTGTGAGACGCTGGGCCACTGCCCTGGACACCACGGTCACCCACGGGGCGGGGTGTGTGTGTGGCTGGAGGATGCAAGGAGAAATCCTGCTGTCGGAAATGCCTCGGTGGCCGCGGTGTTTCGGGTCCTCTGTAAAGCTGGAGCCAGCCCAGAACACGAGGATTTGGGAGCAAGGCCAATAAACATGGATAACGGGGACTGGGGGCTGCCAACAAGCCCAGAGTGGTGAGCCCAAGCCAGCTTTTGGATGTGGGTGTGTGTGACAGGGGCCAGGTTAGAAACTGGACAGGCCCAAGGCTGGAGTCTGAAGGCTTGAGGTGACAGTGGAGTGATCCTTACAGGCTGCCCAACCTCCCCCTCCCAGAGCCCCGGCTTTCTCACCTGTTAAGTGAGGATAATTACCTGCCTTCTTCATCCAGTGGTTGTGAGACCATAAAGCTAATGTGTGGAAAAGCATTTTATAACCCACAGAGAGCAAGATGATTTGTCAGGTTTTAACTTCTTTCCTGCCTTCCTTCCTTCCTTCCCCCCTTTCTTCCTTCCTTTCTCCCTCTCTTCCGCCCTCCCTCCCATTGAAGCCCCTCGACCTCACCCCTCCTGCCTGCAACATCCTTGTGCCCTCTTCACTCTTGAAAGCAAATGCCTCTGACCCCAGCTTTCCCTCTGGGGAAGCCCCTCCTTCTTCACTTTTCTCTCCCAGTGGCGATAGCGGCTCAGGGAATCCCTGAACCAGCCCCGCAGAGTCTGCTAATCATCTTCCTCCTTGGGGACCAGCTCCCCTGAGCCTTCAAAGCAACAGCCAGTGGGTGGGGGTGGGGCAGGGAGCCGACTGCAGCCGCCAGAGCTCACACATCTGCAGGGCCATCCCAGAGTCAGCCGGGCAGTGCCACTGGGGGCATTATTTCTGTCCCTGTATCAGCCAAAGGCTGGGACCACTGAAACACGTGAGGGCCTATGTGCCTGATGATCTCCATCACAGCACCACCCCCCTGGCCTCAGTTTTCCCACATTCCAGAGGCTTCTTTAAGGCCCTTCACTGCTCTGGGGCAAATCCCGGGCTGAAGGTAAGGAGAACCCAATGGCTGCCCCTTACCAGGGATTTCCTGCTCCTTCCTTCCGCACCATTGCCTGTGTGAGAGAGGAAGGATCTGAGTCCCAGCTCCAACCCGCAAGGTAGCACTGGGGACTCACTTACCTGTCCAGAATCCCAGCTGACCCTGCCAGGAAGAAGACCTGCCTCACTGCCTCAACCTCCCCAAAATGTTCAGTGTATGACCCAGGTTGTGTCAGTGTGGGTCCTCCAAGAAGCAGACACAGGACAGGGTCAGAGGTGCAGAGATTTATTGGAGGAAATGCCTGGGAGGGATGAAGGGGAGGGAGCTGGAGAGCAGGGAGCCCTCCAGTGAAGACGGAGGTCTAAGCCCTGAGCAAGGGGAGGGGACAGGAAGGAAGACTGGATGGTGTGTTAGACTGCTCCAGCCACCAAGACAAAACGCCACAGGCTGGGGGGCCAACCACACAAATCTGTTTGCTCACAGTCCCGGAGGCTGGAAGTCCACAATCAACCCATTGGCAGGTTGGGTTCCTTCTGAGGCCTCTCTCCTTGGCTCGCAGGTGGCCACCTTCTCTCTGTGTCCTTAGGTGGTGTTTCCTCTGTGTGCATGCCTATCTGTGTCCTCATCTCTTTATAAGGACAGCAGTCAGATTGGATTAGGGCCTGCCCTAACGACCTCATTTTACCTTAATCACCTCTTTAAAGGCCCTATCTCCAAATACAGTCACATTCTGAGGTCCTGGGTGTTAGGACTTCAACATCTGGATTTGGGGGACACAATGCAGCCCTAGCAGGTGGGAAGAGCCTAGGCCTCGGTGCAGCTCTCACAGAGTCTTGGCCAGGCTGATGGGGCGGCCCCGAGCCACAGCGCCCAGTGGGGTGTCCTGTGTCCTGCAGGAAAGGGCTGGCACGAGTGCCCATCGTGTTCAGTCGTTGGCAGGGAGCAGCTGAGGGAGGTGGATCCCAAGGAGCAGCACTGGGGTGTCAGCCATCTGCGCCCCAGCAGCAGGTTCTCTCAAAGGAGATATGAGCTGTGTGCTTCTGTGGCCATCACATAAGTATTTACCCAAGAGAAATGGAAATACATGTCCACCAAAACTTAAACAAAAATGCTCTTAGTACCTTTATCATAACTGCCACCAACTGGAAACAATCCAACTGTCCTTAGACAGGTGGATGGATGCATACAGGTGGTATGTCCATACAATAATGGATTAAAAGGAATGAAGTGTGGATACACGCAGCCATATGGACAAATCTCAAAAACTTGTGCTAAAAGAAGCCAGACACAAAAGAGTACATACTGTGTGATTCTGTTTATAGGAAGTCCAAGAAGGCAAAAGTAATCTCTGGTGACAGACAATGAATGCCGAAGGGGTTAGGTCAGGGGACTGATGGAGGGAATTCACTTGGGTTGTGGAAATGCTCCCTATCTTGATTTGGGTTTTGGTTATACTGTGCCAAAACTCATTGTACTGTAAAGTCTATGTATTTCACAGTTTATAAATTTTACCTCAGTGGAGGAAAAAATCCCCACTCTATAAATGAGGCTCAGAGAGGTTAAGGGTTTGTTAAGATGCACAGTAGCTGGCCTTGAGTTGGAACCCTGCTGCCCAAGCCATAGTCCATGCCCATCCCAGACCCGGCCGTCTGGTGATTCCCGGGGCTGACCCAAGAGGCTCCTGGGCAACCACATAAATTCCTGGGTCCCTCCCCAGCATGTGGCTGTTATTCCCCTTGATGGCTGGGACCCTAGGATTCTAGAAGACCCTGCAGGTCCTGGGCTGGGGTTCAGCTCCTATCAGCAGAGCTGAGACTTGGCCCTAGTCAACCTCCACAGCAGGGCCGGCAGCGACCCTGGGAGTGGGGGACCCAGCCCCAAACAGGAGTCGGTTTTGTTAGGCCTGGGTCCAGCCAGAGGAACCAGCAGCTGACGCCTCTGCAAGGCCCTGGTGAGCTTGTGGCAATCAGTCAAGGCCAAATCTTAGCCCACCCTGCACCGCTAGCTGAGTACCCTGGCCTGACTATTCTGAGCCTGTTTGTTCAGGAGTAAGCTGGGTGTTAAAAACGGAGGTAAAAGGGGGCCGCCCGGCGGCGCAGCGGCTCACAGTTCGGCAGCCCGGGGTTCGCGGGTTCGGATCCGGGCGCCCGCCGACGCACTGCCTGTCAGCCACGCTGTGGCGGCGTCCCATATAAAGTGGAGGAAGATGGGCACGGATGTTAGCCCAGGGCCAGTCTTCCTCAGCAAAAAGGGGAGGATTGGCGACAGATGTTAGCTCAGGGCTGGTCTTCCCCCCACACACAAAAAAGAAAACCCTTCTTATTTTGAGGTAATTGTAGTCTTACAGAAGAGTTGCAAAGACAGTACAGTTTCCCTGTATCCTTCACCCAGCTACCCCTAATATTAACATCTTACATAACCATAGTACAAGTATCAACATTAAGAGATGACCTTGGTATAACACTATTAACTAAGTACAGAGTTCATTTGTATTTCACCAGTTTTTCTGCTAACGTACTTTTTCTGGTCCAGGATCCAATTCAAGACCCCTCATTGCATTTTGTTGTCTGGTCTCCTTGGTCTCTTCCCAGCTCTGACAGTTCCTCTGTCTTTCCTGTCCTCGACACCTTTCAAGAGTACCGATCAGAGAGTTTGCAGGTGTCCCTCCGTGTGGGTTTGCGCGGTTCTGTCTCAGCCTGAGACTGAGGTTGTGCTCTACTGGATAGGATGCACGGGGGTGAAGTGCATCATCAGTGAGTCCTCAGGAGGATGTGTTGTTGATACATCAACCTTGACCACTTGGCTGTAGTTGTGTCTGCTGGGTTTCTTCCCTGCAAAGTTACTGTTTTTCCCTTTGAAATGTAAATCTTTTGGGTGAGATATTTTTGAGAGTCTGCAACTATCCTGTTTGTTCTTAAATTTTCCCCCCGCTAATTTCAGCACCCATCAGGGAATTTTGCCTGCAGCAGTTATTACTGTGATGTTTTCACAGAGATCTTCTCTTCCCAGTCCCCCATTCCTTCTACATTTATTGGAATTCTTCTGTGAGGAATATCTGTCACTTCTCTCCCACTTATTTACTTATTCAGTTCAGCATATATATTAATATGGCCTCATGGATATTTATCTCACTCTTTGGTTTATATTCCAATATTATCTATTTTGTTGCTTATGTTATTCCCAAATATTAAACACAAAAAAACTTTTAAAAACCTCAATTTGAGAAATGAAAATTAAAATACAATGGGATAGAGTGTTTTTCACCAGTTGGACTGACAAAGACAAAGAAGCTAACTGACCAGTGTATTAGTGAGAAGAAGGGAAATGGCAGCTCGTGTCAGGGTGGGATTGGAGATTGTCCCACCTCTGTGCGGTCCGTCTGACAATACCAATTAAAATTAAAATGCCTTAGACTGAGCAATTTAACTTCCAGGAATTTTTCCTAGAGATAGACTCTCACACAGGAGATGGTGACTGTGCAAGTGTGGCATTAGCAACATTGCTTATAATATCAAAAGATGGGAAGCTGCATAAATGTCAGCCATTAGGACACTGGGTAAGTAATTATGAGCTGTCTCACAAGGGAACACCATGTGGTGGTTATAATGAGGCAAGTCTGTAAGTCGTGACATAGGGGATAATCCTCAAGCAGTGAGGTTATGTGAAAAGGCAAGATTTCCAGTGTGTATACAGAATGCTTTCTGGGAAATTTTCTTAAATTCTTTGTCTGATGACTTTATCCCCTTTATCTTCTCATTGCTCTTCTTTGGGAAACTGTGTTATTTGTAAGTGGTGCCTCCTGGACTGGTCCTCTGATTTTCTAACTCTTTTTTGACTATTTTTTATTTCTTTGTTTTTTTACTCAACTTTCTGGAAAATTTCTTCAATTTTATCTTCTAAACCTTCTATTAAGCTTCTTTAATGTAATTTTAGAATTGAAGTATTTATTTACATGAAATATAGTACACAGATTTTAAATGTACATTTTGACAAAGGTATATGTCCATGTTACTACCACCCAATAAGATGTATTCTTTTCCATCATCCCAATAAATTCCTTCCTACCTCCTCCCCTCTCCCTTACAAAATCACTGTTCTGATTTCTATTAACCAAAATAAATTCCTGAAGGATGACAATATGAAAATTAAAACCATAAAAATATTAGAAGAAAACATTCCAAGTGGGAAAAGGACTTCCTAAACATAACACGGTATGTTTTTTTTTTAATGAACTTTATTTTTAGAGCAGTCTTAGGTTCACAGAAAAATTGAGCAGAAGGTACAGAGAGTTTCCTATATACCTCCTCCCAAGACCCCACCTCCCCACCCTTCCCCAGCCTTCCTCACCATGACATCCCTGCGTCAGAAACGTACATCTGTTACAGTCCACGAACCTACATTGACACATCATTATCAAAAGTCCAGAGTTTATATTAGAGCTCACTCTTGGTGTTGTGCATTCTACGGGTTGGGACAAATGTATAACGACACATATCCACCATTACAGTATCATACAGAATAGTTTCATTGCCCTAAAAATCCCCTGTGCTCCCCCTATTCATTCCTACATCCCCCAGACCCTGGCAACCACGGATCTCTTTACTGTCTCCATAGTTTTGCCTTTTCCAGGATTTCATATAGTATTCCAGGGAATCATATAGTATGTAGCCATTTCAGATTGGCTTCTTTCACTTAGTAATATGCATTTAAGGTTCTTCTGTTTCTTTTCATGACTTGATACCTCATTTCTTTTTAGGGCTGAATAATATTCCATTGTCTGGATGCGCCACAGTTTATTTATCCATTTACCTACTGAAGGACATCTTGGTTGCTTGCAAGTTTTGGCAGTTATGAATAAGGCTGCTGTAAACATCCACATGCAGGTTTTTGTGTGGACATAAGCTTTCAACTCCTTTGGGTAAATACTAAGGAACGTGATTGCTGGATCATATGGTAAGAGCATGTTTAGTTTTGTAAGAATTCTTTTCTGAAGGGTAGTACCATTTTGCTTTCCTACCAGCAGTTCCTGTTGTTCCACATCCTCACTAGCATTTGATGGTGATGGCGTCTTGGATTTTAGCCATTCTAATAGGCGTGTAGTGGTATCTCATTGTTTTAGTTTTCAGTTCCCTAGTGACCATCTTTTCATTTGCTTAGCTGCCACCATATATCATCTTTGCTGAGGTGTCTACTCAGATCTTTTACCCCCCCCTTTTAGTATTTAAAAAAATGTATTCATTTATTGCTAGTATATAGAAATAGAATTATTTTTTTGCACTGACCTTGTATTCTTGCTTAAATTTACTATAGTATTTTTATAGATTCCTTAAGATTTTTGATATAAATAATTATGTTGTCTACAAATACAGTTTTACTTCTTCCTTTTGATCTTTATGCCTTCTATTTCTTTTTCTTGCCTTAATGCAGTGCTAGAACTCTGCTGAGTTTTTTATTGCTACACCTATGTTTTCAAGAGATTTTGTTCTCTGGATGTAACTTTTTCATAGCGTCCTACTCTTGTTTCATGGTGCAATATCTTCTGTTTTCTCTCAATGACAGTTTTTTCTTTTAATTTAATTTTTTTTTTCTGTACATAGTCTTTGTTTCCACCGAATTCTTCTTTTTTCTGTTTGTTTCTTTTGGTTTCCTCTGACGGTCTGTTTTCTCAGACGTTGAATAATCTTTGGTTGTATACTTGTGATTATGAAACAGGGTCTTAAAAACTTATTGGACAATCTGCGTACATGAGTGGGACTTGTTGACTTCATGTTTCTCATGGGGTGATCAGGTGGACCATGTACTGGGGGAACTCCTATTGTCATGACTTGAGATACTTCCCTATGGCTGGCCAGATTCCCCAGGACATAGTCTTCCCTTCTCTTGTCTGTAGAGTAACAGCCTGGCTGCCAGCCTTCTAGGAGTTCAGGAGGAGGCAAGGGCTATCAGCACTGTATCCAGTATTCATGTGCATTTTGTATGGTGCCCACGACTTCAACCTTCGGTAAGGGTGCTTTGCATCCCTTAGTTTAGATCCTGTTTTATCAAGATGGGGCTGGAGGTGGGACTGTCATACAGCTGTGTGAATTAGGGAGGACATCTAGGAATTCAAATGATTACCAAATAGCTTCCACCCAGCCTTCCTCGTTCTAACACATTCCCTTTCACCTCCAGTTCCAGAAGTCCTTGGTTTTGCCAGTTCCCATGCCTTTGGAAGGTTCTGCCATGTAAACCAATGGCTCTCAGTTTTCCTCACTGCTGCTGTAGGAACTGGCTTTCTTGGGGCTTCTAAGTCTGTTGCCATCAGCTCATTTGATTTCCAGTTTCCAAAATGTTGTTGCTATTTTCCTCTCTTGTTCTCTCTAAACTTATTGATTTCTTTCCTTCTTTTTTTTGTGAGGAAGATTGGCCCTGAACTAACATCTGTTGCTAATCTACCTCTATTTTGTGTATGGGTCACTGTCACAGTGTGGCTGTCAAGTGGTGTAGGTCCGTGCCCAGGATCCGAACCTGCACACCTGGGCTGCCAAAGTGGAGTGCACCAAACTTAATCACTACTCCACCAGCCTGGCCCCTTTGTTTGCTTTTTTAATCCCTTTAAGGTAGGTTTCAGGAGGAAATGAAGTTAGGTGCATGTGTTCAATCCACCATTTCAACCCAGCAGTCCTCCTAATATCTTTTACTTGCTTAGTAAAGAACAAAATAAACTTATGTCCTGATTTTTCTTCTATTCATATGGCAAATCTAGAAGAATTTTAAAATATAAAATTGGCCCCCTGAGATGTAAAATATTCCCAACCTTACCGAATTTCTCATATTCTTGCTTCAAAATTCATTTTAAGAGTGTTGAAAAAAAGTCTTGCTTTGTCTTCATAGTCAAAGTATCACATTTCTTGGAAGCAACATATGGTGCTGAAATTTCTCTTGACCGAATAGTGATGTTAATGTGGGACTCAAAGAATTCTTGAGCACCTGCAGTGCATCAGGCCTGAAGCATGGCTGTTCAGTAAGGTTCAGTACCGATGGGGCACCTCCTCCTCCCCCTCAATCCTGGGACGGCCACAGCAGGACCTCACAGGTCCCTGCCTCCAGGAAGTCCTGGCCCAAAACTCCGTGGTCACCTCCAGCCAGCCCTCCGGGTCCCACTGGGCCTGTGGGACAGGTCTCCTGCTTAGCTCTGCCCACTCGGCTCCTTCCACTCCTTTGCTGCTGAGAACAGAGTTCTGGGGCTGGTGACCCCGTAGTCACAGAAACTTATGTGGAATCCCCACTTGGGTTGCTTTCCTCTGTGTTTTAATTATGTAGCTTTTAAAACAGCCTCGACAGTGACCACAGAACAAGGCCTGTTTCTGCAATGGGTGTAGTCAAATGATTCTCAGCAGTTGATTGAAATGTCGTCTCATCTGCTAATGTTACTTTGTCTAGGAAGAGAGGTCAGTGAGTGACAAATGTCCCCACCTTCTAGAGAAAAGAATGGGACACATCACAGGAGCAGCGAAGAGAGTGGGCCAAACTGGTTCTGCAAACTTGCTCTGCCAACCCTCCCACCCCCATCAGAATGAGGATGGGCTGGGAAGGGCTGCCGGCCTAGTGGGCAGTGGGTGCTGAGGGTCTCTCCACGCCCTCCCTCTTCAAGCCAGGGGACGGGGGCACTGACAGGACCACCCTAGGCTGTGGGGTGCTTGTCATAGGGGGGACTGCCAGCTCAGTGCTTGGATCGATGCCGGCAGAATTGCAGAGATCCCCCAGTGGTGTACTAGTGACAAACTTAGAAAAGCTCTGGGGTGGGTCACAGTGGGCCAGATGCCACCCCTGAAGGAGTGGGGCAGTGGCATGGGGGCTGGGGTGCTGGGAGAGGCCAGCCCGACAGTGCCTCACCTGCATCAGGGACCTGTGTGATGTCAGGAGTAGTGCTGGAGGAGTGGGTGGGCCCCCAAATGTATTCCAAGAGCCAAGGACTCAGCCTTTAGACATCTGCCAGGAAACATGGCATTCAACAGCCGAGGGAGAATAACAAGCTAAGGAAAAATACATTTTGCCCTTTACAGTCCCTCCCTTCTCCCTACCCCAAGCCTGGAGGAGCCACAAGCAGCAGTTAGCAGGATGGGATGGACTGGAAGGGAACGCAGAAGACAGACCCCTCTCCAGGCTCACCTTGGGGGACGGGGAGAAGCTTTGAAGTGGAAGTGAAACTGAGATTTTTGACTTAAATCAGACCATACTCTTTATGAAGACCGAAAATGAGGACCGTTGGTCAATACCTGGAAGCCACTGAGAAGGTATGGGATCCACCAGAAATGTCATCCAGGAGGGGAAGGGCCACCAGGGGAGGTTTGCAAGGCATTGGTGAGAGGAAAGTACAGCTGGTTCCCAACTGCAGCAAGTCCTGCTCAAGAAATGGGTTAAAGAAGGTACCAGAAAGGACTCTAGTCCCCTCCTATTTATCCTTCAAAACTCAGCTCAGGTGTCCCTCCTCTGAGGAGCCTCTCTGGACAAGGACTGCATGGCACTGTGCCGTCCCTCTCACGGCACTGTTTGCCCTGCAGCACAGGTGTTTAACTGATCCCCGGGGCCTCAAGGGCAAGGGCCAGGCTTTACTCCAGCCCTGAGCACAAAGCCCTGCCCATGGGGCTGCTCGATGGTGTTATTGGGTTAATGAATGAAAAGAAATGAGCATGGCAGGCTGGGCACAGGATCATCTGAAGATGAGTTCTCCTAAAACGGCAATGACTGTTGTCTCCGCATTTTGTCTGGAGAAAACACAACCGAATTTGCAAAAAGAATTCTTTGTTGACTAAGACCTCAGATTGCAAACCCGCTGCTCCGATACTTGTTTCTAAAGTGGTTTTTTGTGAAGTCATCAAAATTGCCTTGATGGAAGAAGGAAGAACCTCCACCCACCCAGGGCCAGTGGCTGGAAGAGAAGTCTCTCTGACCAACTGTTCACATATGAAATGCAGGGGGATGCAACGCTAAATAGCGCATTATGAATTGTAAGCCAAAGTCAGGACACATGTGGCAAAATGATGTATGAGGAAATGGAGACAATAACTAAGAATGGCCAAGAGCAGATTTGCAGTTCTGAAAATTAGGAGAACAAAGAGCTTTTCAAATCCATTCCCAAATTCTGTTTATTAAGTGTACTCATATGTAAATAAGTTGCCCTAAGTATCTCATGAATTAAAGGGGAGTAATTTTTCATCTCAGCTTTTCGGACTTCTTTTTCTGCGTGTTGAGTCATTTCACACCTTTCCAAGAGACCAAAGTTCTGAGCTAAAATAGACAGTGTGTGCAATGCTCTCTTCTGAAGTAGCAACGCTTGCCCAGTCACTCATGCCTACAGGACTTCTCACGTCTGTGATCTCATTCGCTTCTCATTCTCACCATAACCCCGTTAGGTGTAGGAGGCTTGGCAGATGTGCTCATCACCTTAATTTAAATTTTACAGACGAGGAAACTGAAGCTCAGACAGGTTAAGTGATTTATTTGCCCAAATCACAGGAAGTGGGTGGTGATGCTGCCAAACCATCTCAGGAATTCTGATTCCAGATTCTGTGTTGATTTCTGCAACCTCCTGCTGCCCGTCTGGATGTCCAGAGGGCAAGAGGTGGAAGTGTTGACAGAGAAGATTCATAAATACAATATTTGTATGCTGATAAAGTACGTTTAAAATAGTCAGAGATCTGGAGAAAGATTTCCGCACAAAGATGTTCACCATACTGTAGTTTATCATGGTGGTAAGAACTTGGGGGGTGTGCACTTATATATACTGATTTTTTTTATTCACATTTATCATTTCTCTATATAAATATATATGTGTGTGTGTGTGTGTGTGTGTCTAAATTCTTTGAAAACATTTTATTAAATAACTACTCTAGGCAATTAGCCTATAACCCCAAAGCAGAGCTTCCTGCCAATAGCTTGCCTAGACCTGCGACTGAAGGAGGCCTCTTCCTTCTCATGCCAAATTGAAATACGGGATCAGGTGCCCTGTGAAGAAAGATAAGGTAGAACCGACTTCATGTCCACTCTCCCCAGCAACTACACAGATGACAGTTGTGAGCATCTTTATACCAGGGGCAGGGGTGGAGCAACACAGGCAAGATGACCTCCTGTGTTTGAGCCAGGCCATGAAAGAGGAATTATCTGGTGCCTACTTTTGAGGCCTGGGAACCCTGATCACTAGTAAAAACTTGATCCAAATTAGGGTCAAACTCTGGGCAGTGGGATTCACCCCTCCCTCTCTGTGGAGGAACTGGGGATGGAGAGAGAACCCTCTGGAAGCACCTCCTGTGTTTGTTGAGGCAAGAGCATGGAAGAGGAACGTCCATGTCCTTTCTTCCTACACATAGTAAAATTTAGAAACAACCTAAATGTCCAGCAGTAGGGGAATGGCTAACTTATGGTATGTTCATAAAGCAGAATCTCATGCAGTTATTTAATAAAATGTTTTCAAAGAATTTATACATACACACATACACACACAGATATATATGTATGTATGGAAATGATAAATGTGAGTTAAAAAAAGCAGAAAAGGGGTCTGCCCTGCACCCTAGTGGTTAAGTTAGGTGTGTTCCGCTTCAGCGGCCTGACTCTGTGGGTTTGGGTCCCAGGTGCAGACCTACATTGCTCATCAAGCCATGCTGTGGTGGCATCCCACATACAAAATAGAGGAAGATGGGCACAGATGTTAGCTCAGGGCCAATCTTCCTCACCAAAAAAAAGCAGAATATATACATAAATACAAATACACACCAGGTCCAATAATGTTATATTCAAATAATATATGTCTGGAAATTCTTTAAAATGTTATCTGTGATTATCTCTCTTGGTTTGGGGTGGATGGGTAATTTTTATTTTTTTCTTTGTTCCTTCCTGTATTTTCTAGGTCTTCCATAAGAAATAAGTATTACTTTTCTTTGATTTTCTCTTCCCAGAGAAGCAGGGGATGCACCCTGAGAAGCCAGTGTTGGGTGGGCTGTCTACCTGGACCCTAGGAGGCAATCTGAAAGGCGGGATCTTGGGAAAATGTCACAGCAGAAAGCCAGGTCAACTGTCCAATGTGTCAGCAGCTGGAAGAGGCTAGCAAGAGAGACAATCCAGGAGCAAACTCAAAGAACCAGATGAATTCCAAAGGCTGGGGGTGGAGGGTGGAATACTGCCCTGGGCAGACAAGAGGGAAGCGCAGGACTTTTTCCAGAGAGCCTCATGTGTGGACAGGAAGAGAGTCATTAGCATGCCAGTTCCATAGGGACAGCCTCTACAGTCATAGACATATTGGAAAGCATAATCCTAAAAGTAATTAAACTGCCGTGGGTCTCCTCTATGCACATCTTTATCACTATTCTCTCTCTTGGCATGACAGACTCCTCTTCCTGCTGCCTTGTGAAGGGCCATATACAATGGTCTTGGCAAAACACTTTTGTAACCTTTGGGACCCTCAATAGTGATAGCAGTAGGAGCTAGATGCTCAAAAAGCCACAGCCCGGAGGGATACAAGAAGCACAAGCTCAGGCCCACCAAGTGATGGTAGAGAACACAAAGGCAGCAGCAGTCATTCTGGGGAAAGGCATGAGCCACCCAGGACCGAGGAAGAGAGATGATCTGGGCAGTGGAGCATCTTCCAGTTGGGAGCTCAATCACACAGCTGTGGTTTTCCTCTGCCCTTGGTGGCCCCACGACTGATGAGGCCTGGGCACACAGGGCCTCGTCATAGCCCCTCTGACCTTCCTCAGTCTCGTTCCTCATCTTCAAGCCCCTGTGCCGCCTTGTTGCTTTTGGACTGCATCATTCTTCATGGGAATGATGTAGGAGTAGACAGAATCTTCCAGGCCCTGGAGACACACGCAGCTTTTCTCTACACCTTTTGGAAGCTACTTTCTTAATAGTCCAGGATGAATGTCTGAGTCCAGATTTTGTGTCTTGGTCACCATGCCGTGGCCCTCTTTCGCAATGATGCTGTTTCTTCTCTGCCACTTGTTAGTCCCTCGTGTTGGTCAAAATGAAGTCCAGAGTCACAGTTAGTTCCCCTTTGTTTCCTCTTCTAGGATGTATGATAGAAAATTGTCATTGAGTCAGTAATTTGTAATAATGAGCTTGTCATCTAAATGCTGCAGTGACTTCTTTTTCCTTAGGCCCCGGGCTCAGGGTTTAGAATCTCCAGATGCTGTTATATGTTGTGCAATATGGGTTGTCATGGTGCTGGAAATGGCCTGTAAATACTGAAATCCTGCGATTTCACCGGTACCTCTTGAGAGAGAGGACAATGTGTCACATGTAGATTTGGGTTATGTGTAGATTAAGCTGCTCAGTGACATCTAAGATGTGATGGGTGGTTTGCATCATCCTCAAATCCTAATCTGATCACCCTCTCCACTCTGTCAACTGACTAAGTTACAGTCAATCATTAAGCAGCCAAATAACCCATTTGATAAAAGGATGCTGAACTCAAAGCTGCTGGACAACATTCTTTCTGGCCTTGGTCTTTCATTGCACTTACAAACTCTGCTACTGCTGGGAAGTCAGCCGAGAAGTCTCCCTGGATTTGGGGCTGGCAGTCTCCAAAGATGCATTGCCACCTGCTTAGCTCATTGTCTTCCACTCCTTGGCTCCCCCAGCAGCGGCCCTTTGACCCCTTGTCAGCCATGCTCAGCACACCGCCCCCTCGGTTGGGGAACAGAGCCTACCCGTAGTCAGGGGAGATTTAAGCAGCCTCAGGAAAGGAGCTCTAGTGTACCAAATGTTCCACCATGACCCTTCACCCCTAAGTCAACTGGGCAACCATTTGTCACAGACACACTGGGTGTAGACACATTTGTTATGGACACATTGGGGGCACCCTCATGCCGTCTCTGGATGTGCTCCCAAAGCCCTGGTAAGGGGGTGGAGATATGTAGCCGTGTTTGCATTAGGTTATCCCAGCTCCTAGCCATAGATGATTGAATGAGAGGCCTCACCCATGCTGAGATGATCAGACTCTCTAGAATTCCATCCGGTGCCACGGTGTCTGAGTTAGATGTCCCCAGGGCTGTGCCAGGCATTAGTGTCTGTTGGGGAGCCTCTCCACTTAGACCCACTCTCAGATCTCCCCCAGTACACCCTCGCACGCGCCCCTTAGGCTTGCAGAGTACATCGGATCCTCCTAGTGTTTGCTCTGGGGCAGCGCCCCGTGTCTGCTCTCATGGACTTGCCCCAACCACTCACTTTGGCTCCCCCTGGTGTTGTCCCACCTACACCCATCCAGGATGCTCGTCCTAACTCTGGCCAGTCCCCCATTGGCCAACTCCTGACTCTGATCTTTGTTAAGGCCCGGCCAGTGACCAGAGCCTTGAGTGACTTGTGTAAAGACCCAGAGGGGGGAGAGGGACTAACAGAAGAAATGCATCCTTTGAGGAGTGGCTTCTACCCACCATGCCCCCCGGATGGCTCTTCTTGCTCATGACCAAAGGGGACCCTCCCCTGGAGATGCCATCAGAACTCTTGTGATTTAAAATAGAGCTGTCCACCACTCATGTCATGCATGTGCCAAAACTGGAGGCCCAGAGAACAGGCCTTCCCCCACCTTAATCAGGACACAGGGCAGGAGTGGGAATGGAGGCCCACACGCCATGTGTCTAACTGTTTAAAAATCATTAAACAAGTCTCCCAAGTGATACATAAAAATATGTTCTACTCTCCTACCTTGACAAATATGTCTTCATAATGAGAAAACAACAAAATATTTCTATTTCTAAAGCCATAGTTTTTGTTTTCAGAAAGTTGGCAAAATATCGGACAACTGATTTAATTATCATTGTAAATGTCTAGGTGCTTTGTCAATGGACTGGTGATGTTTGTGTGAGCAGTAAAGACCTAAAAATTCCTAAATTATTCCATATGTATGCCACAGTGTTTATTTTTCTTTCCGGCATTTAGGCAAAGTCACTATTTATGTTCTTATAGGCAAAATTTTCATATAATTTGTGTTCTATTGACAGAAATGCTAAATTAGACAACTTGTATTGAGTCATTGTAGTTCTTGATAGTTTTTTCTTATTAATTTCAGTTGGAAGGAACTTCACTCTGTTGAAGCAATAGCAACTGGAATTGTCAGTAAAACTATTAAAGCAATATTTAGATTCAGAAACAAGCCATGGATTTCATATATCAGAATCAAACATTGTAATGGGGTTGCATATGACAAATTATTAATTTTTTTTAAACTTTTTTTTAAATTTTCTTATTCTTTTTTTTTTTGTTTGTTTGTTTGGTTTTTTTTGTGGGGAAGACCAGCCCTGAGCTAACATCCGTCGCCAATCTTCCCCTTTTTGCTGAGGAAGACTGGCCCTAGGCTAACATCCGTGCCCATCTTCCTCCACTTTATATGGGACGCCGCCACGGCGTGGCTGACAGGCAGTGCGTCGGCGGGCGCCCGGGATCCGAACCGGCGAACCCCGGGCTGCCAAGCGCGGACTAAACCGCTGCGCCACCGGGCCGGCCCCGACAAATTATTTTTATTGCAGAAAATATTACAACATATTGAATTTTACCATGTAAACTACTATCACTTGTATTGATTTTCTCCATCTCTTAAAGCAATATCTGGATGTACAGAGTAATGTAAATAACTGGCATGTGCTTCACACGTATTACATTGAAACCTACTTACGGACACACTTAAGAATAATACGAATCGTGTAATATTGCACAGTGTTCCTTGGCCACCATGTGCAACTATTGTGAAAACTGTACTAATTTGTGAATAACTTCCAATCCTAAATTCAAACATGAGGAGAAGAAGAAAAAAGCACAGAGGACTACTGGGAGATGATACTTCTCTATGCAAGAATCCGATGTATTTGTGCTATTTGAGGATTTGACAAATTGATTGATCTGTCTTTCTCTTACCTAAGATCTTCCCCTGTCCAAATCCTTCCTGCTGTCTGAAGCAGTGTCTGTCTCCGGTGTTGACAGAAGCACAAACACAACGCTCTGGGGCGATCAGACACAGCCACCTTCTGTTCAAGGACAGAGCCCAGGGATGGTGGAGGTATGTTTCCCTGAGGCCTGACAAGTGTTACTCCTGGATGTGGATGCTTATAGCTATGACTGTGCTGAGCCAGGGCTGAGCACAGGATCCCAGGTGGCCGAAAACCTGTGCTCTTTAATCCATGGGCTGTGTGTGTGTTTGTCATGCAGGAGGCACTTGGAAAGGGCCTCTTGAGCCCCAGTGTAAAGGTGGTACTGACTGGGAAAGACCCCTCTGTAGTGACATAAAAGCAGCTCTGTTTCCTACAGGGAGTGGAGTGACGATACCAGGAGAGCATCTGCTAGGTTCCAGGTCCTGTGCTAAGCTTGTCCTCCTTCCCTCCCTCCCTTCCTTCCTTCCCACTTGCAAATAGTAATAGATTTCCAATTGCTGCACCCTAAGACCACAAGGACAGCATCGGAGAGCAGTACCCTGACTGAACAGAAGAAGTGGGTTCAGGAGAATCTGGGGCTCCTGGGACCTTGTTGGGAAGACAGGCCTGGAGGCGTTTGGCCTCATGAGGTTCTCCTAGAATCTCAAATGAAGCTCAGCTCCAAGGATGGTTTATTCCCATTGCTATTGCTGCCTAGACCCTTGATTCTTCCCTTAGACTGCTGGGGCAGAGAAACCAAAGGTTTATCCTTTAAAGACAAGTTCAGAGCACTCAACACACTGAATTTAAGAAAACTTTCTATGACACTAACAGTTTCTCTTTATGAGCAGAAGACTGACGTCATGTTTACCAGGTGTGTTCCTTTCATTTCAAAATACATGACTTTCTCGGGGCCGCCCGGTGGCACAGCGGTTTCGTCCGCGCTTGGCAGCCCGGGGTTCGCGAGTTCGGATCCCGGGCGCCCGCCGACGCACTGCCTGTCGGCCATGCCATGGCGGCGTCACATATAAAGTGGAGGAAGATGGGCACGGATGTTAGCCCAGGGCCAGTCTTCCTCAGCAAAAAGAGGAAGATTAGCAACGGATGTTAGCCCAGGGCCAGTCTTCCTCAGCAAAAAGAGGAAGATTAGCAACGGATGTTAGCTCAGGGCTGGTCTTCCTCACCAAAAAAAAAAAAAAATACATGACTTTCTCCTTGCCGGGATCTAATGGTCGGGCCCAGCTTAGCCTCCCTGTGCTCAGATTTATCTGTAAATGGGCGCTGCCCGCGGGGAACTGTGGGAATTCCGTGAGCTGGCCTCTGCGAGGGCAGCCAGCCAGTGCCCGCCTGGAGCTCAGAGGAGGTTAGTTCCCTTCCTCCTTCCCCTGTGGACGAGGGAAAAGAAATGAAAACCAACCAAACCTATGTGCGTGTCGTGTGTGTGTATGTGTGTGCATACACACCTAAGTGCATGTATTTTGCAGGGTATATTAGTTTCCTAAGGCTTCCGTAACAAATCACCACAATCTGAGTGGCTTAAAACAGCAGAAATGTATTATCTCACAGTTCCAAAGGCTAAAAAGGTGGAAATCAAGGTGTCAGCAGGGCCGTGCTTCCTCCAAAGGTTCTAGGGGAGATCCTCCCTTGCCTCTTCCTAGCTTCTGGTGGTTCCCAGCAACCCTTGGTGTTCCTTGGCTTGTAGACACATAACTTTAATCTCTGCCTCCATTATCACATAACTTTCTTCCCTGTGTCTGCTCTGTGTCCTTGTGTGTCCTCTCCTCTCCTTATAACGACACTAGTCATATAGGCTTTAGAGCCCATCCTAATACGGTATGACCCCATCATAACTGATTGCATCTACAAAGACCTTATTTCCAAATAAGGTTGCATTCTGAGTTCCAGGTGGACGTGAATTTTGGGGAACACTATCGAACACAGTACACAGGGTTAAGACAGAAGGCTAAGACTCCATTGTGAGACACATCCTGAATTCAAAGACATTAAATGTAAAAAATGTACATCTTAAACCCCATGAAATACAGCATCTTTATACACACACATACAGAAACACACATGCACATGCAAGATTCAACAATGTAGGTGAAAAAAATGCATTCTCAAAAATTGCCATGATAATATCTTTTGGTGGGATCCCCAGTGGAGGTGCTTCAACTTTGATGGACTGGAGGTACTCACATTCTCCAGAAGAGTTGGGGTTTCTGGAAAAGGATTTACTCAGGATGAATTGGATCCTATGGGAGATAATGGTTGTGAAAATGCTTTGCAAATAGTCAAATGTGGTACAAATAAAGGTTAATGGATAGGTAGGCTCACCAACTTTATGCCCTTAGGCTGTCCATTCCGCACACAAATATGAGAACAGTGGACTTTGACAGGTCGCAGCAATTTCCTGTAAAATCCTTTTTCTCTGGGTAAAAGGAAGTATGATTCCTCCTGCTTCATAAACACAAACGCTGTTTTTTTTTAATCAGGGGCTCCAGCACCCCTTTCTGGGTTAATTCATTTTAGACCCTTTAAGTGGGTTTCCCACGGGTAGGTTTAATACACGGAAGGGGGGGCTCTGTTATCTGATCACAGTTTCACAGACTATAGGATTTTGGATATTGTTTTCTAAAAGCAAAGGACAGTGAGTCAATCATTTCGAAAAGAGTTAATAGAATTTTATGCCTGCAAGGGAATTTATTCATGATCTCCTCTAACCCACTTATTTTATAAAAGAGGCTTAAAGAGAAGTGGCTGGTTGGCAGAGAAGGAGTTGGAGGTGGAGTTGGGGCTTGAGGAGGAACTGAAGGAGCTTCTCTGAGGCTCCGTCCTGTGGTTAGCTTTCTCCATCAGGCTACGAAGGTGGGGGTGACACACACTCTCTCATTTAGTCTTCACAACAACCCTACAAGGTAGGTGTATTATTCTTCCCATTTTACAGATGAGTAAACAGAGACCACTTGAAGCAATCTGGTGTTAAGTTGATGAGTCCAGAGCCCAGGCTTTTGACCATCACATCGTCCTGCTGCCCAGGCAAAAACCATGAAGGGAGGGTCAGCCTATTCTGGGCAGTCCCATTCCTCACCCCCAAGGGATGAGCCAGGCTCAATGACAAGCATTTACTTCCATAAAAGGTGTGATTTTATCCTGGCTCTAAATGTCACGATAAAATTTTGAAATGAAACAACTGTCTTTATAAGTAAACTAATCAATAAAGAGAATATTTGGGGGCATATAAAAGGGGTGGGAATCACAGATTATCCAGGGGAAAGCTATGATATTGCTCAAGGACTAGAGGCATGACTGGGAGAGTGCCACTGAGGATGATGCCTCTTGCTCTGTAGATGTGGATGCCACAGCTCTGCCTCTTTTGTCCTTACAGGAGCGGACATTCATCATTTTATTTTAGTTTTGCGATTGCTGTAGATGGAGGGTCCATCTGGAAATAGCACAGGCCTTAGGGAGAGGAGCTGACTTCCTATTACTGAAAAACTAACCAGATCCTGTGCTTTCAGAATTCAGAATTCAGAAAAAAATTTTCCAATCGACCACAGCTCTTTAGCACTCTCTTTCTTCTGCCCTCCTCACCAGCTTCTTGCAGCTTAAAATCTAATGAGTCAGTAAGGATTTTTACTGAGTGAAAGTGAGTAAGCAAACAGTTTGGGAGAATTGCGTGTAGTGTGAAGGAATTATGAAACCATGTTCTATGTGGAGATAATATTCTCTGTTGTATTCTGGAAGTTTTCTAGCACCTAATCGGAAACTAACTATAGAGCAGTTTACCAAGGTTTTGTGACAGCCATCTCTTAAAGGGTAAACGTTTTTCCTTCTTGACTTTTCAATCTCTGGCCGATTTATTTTCAGATTAAAAGAAAATTCTAAAGCTCCTTTCACAAAGCACAGACCAAAGCAGCAATTTGGAAAGGGGCATTATTTTGATTAATGTTCATAAACAATCTGGAAAATCATTGCTATTAGAATAAATTTTTTACAGTGTGAAATATTACATTGAGACAAAATTTTAGAGCTGGGAATGAATTTGGCAATCAAAGGTCACTGTCATTTTAAAGACCTCTCGTGGTTATTTATGCATTTGGTATTTTATTTACTGGGTATTACTAATCAGGCACATATTTTCAAATAATGATGATAAAGTACAATATTCAAGGGAGAGATTATGGAAATATGAGTCAGCCCCCTACGTTGAAAGTTTGTAAGCACCATGAATGTCAGTTCTTAGTTTGTTATCCTCTAAGCTGATTACCTAGTACAGATTCTATTTGACCTCAAAATCTGCCAAACACCAGAAGGCTGTCCCTTCAGCCTGCTGTGTCTGGTGGGAACAGGGACAATTTCCTCAGGGAACGTACTTGAAACACTACCCTTAAACTAACCAGACTCCAGAACGCTCATCAGGATACCTCTGCCTTTCATCCACCCTTTTCCGATTCCTCTGCTGGGACTTCTCCCCCCCAGACCCACCAAAAGCCTGATCCAGGCTTTTTGTTTTTCACTTTCAGAGATACGGGAATATTTATAGATGAAATGATATGTTGTCTGGGATTTAATTCAAAATAATATGGAAAGTGGAGAAGCAGAGGGGATGAAATTGAAACACGACTGGCCATGAGCTGCTAATTGTTGAAGCTGGGTGATGGGACCCGGGGCTCGTAATGATTGTAATGCTACAGAGAACAAGAGCCTTGTCCATGTGTGGGAATTTCCCAGAACTAACCCAGAAGAGGAGCTGCTGGGCTTCACACATTTTAAATTTTACTGGATACTATCAAATTGCTCTCCAAAGCACCTGCACAAATTTCCATTCCCACCAGCGTGCATCTCATCCAAACTTGAGACTGAACTTTTTTTTTTTTTTCTGGTGAGGAAGACCAGCCCTGAGCGAACATCCGTTGCCAATCCTCCTCTTTTTGCTGAGGAAGACTGGCCCTGGGCTAACATCCGTGCCCATCTTCCTCCACTTTATATGGGACGCCGCCATGGCATGGCTGACAAGCACTGCGTCCCCGGCGCCCGTCAGCCGAACCCGCGAACCCTGGGCTGCCAAGTGCGAACTAAACCGCTGCGCCACCAGGCCGGCCCCGAGACTGAACATTTTTATCAGTCCGATTTTTAAAAAGCAGTATATCTCCTCGTTGTTTTCATTTGCATTATCCTAATACAAGTTGAGCATCTTTTCACATTTGCTGGTTCTGCAGGTTTTTTTTTTCTGTGAATTATGTTTATATTGTTCCAGATTATAGATGAAGTCCAAGTGAGTTCTTTCCTCTTTCCTCCAAGCAGTAATGTGCAGCAGCCCATTTATTTTCAAGAATTTTGCCAACTGGTTATCAAATATTGGTAGCTCAAAATCGGCCCTGTGGGGAAATTTACACCATGGCAATCAGCAAACGCTACAAATTAGGGCTCCCATCCCCAGACAGCTGGTTGCTAAGCATTTACCAGCACACCTCTGCCTACCAACATTTACAATCAAAAGAGCATCAAGGGGAATTTGAGGCATGGATGAGGACGGGGCCCCTTGACTGGCTAACTGGGACCAGAAAAGGCTCAGGGGCTCTGCTTCCTGTGCTCAGCATCAGCTGGTGGATATTAATGGGGTGGGGAGGTAGCACCTCAAGGATGTGTAGGAGGTCCCAGCTCTCCTGCAGCAGGACTAGGTCAGCTTGGACTCAGGTCCTGGTGTGGCGTCTATTCCTTGGCCTCTTTCACTTCTGTGCCAGGTGCCGCCAGCTAAATAATCTGCAGGGCCCAGTGCAACATGAAAATTCGGAGCTCCTTGTTCAAAAGCAGGAAAAAAGCATTTTCCTTATTCGCCCGATCCCTCTCTCTCCACCACTCACGGCTTGCTTTATTTGCTATCTAGTGTCACGTTCTCTCGGACATAGGGTTATTTGCGGGGTGAACGCCAACCCCCACGGTCGCCTGGGGTTTTGCCTGGTGACTTGGCACACAGGACATGCAAGACCCACCTAGATGCCCGCGCCCAGGACCCTGCCCAGAACGAGGGCAGCGGTGGTCACTGTGCGGCGACGGGAGTGGGCGGCTGAACATCCCTCCTGGGGACGGGGAGAGGCGGCGGGAGGCGAGACTGTGGCTGAACTCGGGGTCCGATTCCCGGGCGCATACTCCACTGACCCATCGAACTGCACTTACAGAACACAAATTCAAAGATAAAATTAAGAAATTCAAGACGGAAAGCAACCTCGGAGCATTAGACCCCAAGTGTGGGGACTCCTGAGTGCAAGGCCCCGCGTGACTGCTTTGGCCGCACATCCTGAAGCCGGCCTGAGGCCTGCAGCACCAGGCAGGCCTCTCCGCAGCTGACCCCTCCCTCGCTGAAGCTGTAGGAACCCGGATGTCCCACCGCCATGGCGGTTACCTTCAAGTCAGGGGCAGGTTTGTTTCAACAGTCCTCCTTTTAGCATACATTCATTGAGCAAATGCTATGGGCCAGGCACGCTTCTAAGATTAAGGATAACAAATAGAGAAAAGTCCTGCCCTCAGGGAGCTTTTCTCTGGTACAGGAGATTGGCAATTAAGAAGATACACATATATATATATGTGGAATATATATGTATATTCCGCCTATGTATACGGAATGTTAGATAGTGGTAGATGCTAACAAGAATAATTAAAGAGGGACAGAAAGTGTCAGTGGGGGTGGCATGGACAGGGGATGGGTGAGTTAAAATTGTAGATATTGGGGTTTGGGAAAGTGACATTGGAGCAAGTCACTTACCTGAGGTGAGGGAGGGAGATGCCAGGCACAACACTCTGTCCTTTATTCCGAGTCATGTTCCCTGTAAACGCTACTTACAGGTCTGTCAGAATCACGAGGATTTGTGAGTACTGTATTTGCAGTATCACCACCTTTTTAGTCAAACTTTGCCTGTATAACTTTCAAGTTTAGTTGTAAGTTATTTTAAACATTGGAAATGTCATATAAAAAATATGCTGGTTAGAAACCTTTTTTTCTTTTACTATTAAGTTTATGAATTCGATTTTCTTTGGAGCAGATACTTCATTTATTGACGTATTTTCAGAGACTTGGGAAAGTTATCTTTGCTGTCTTCTGAGGACTCAACACTTCCTGCAATGATCTTTTTCCCCCTCGTGCTTTTAGTTGCTCAACAGGGTTTCTTCCCACAAAAGCAAAGTAGAGTTAAGTAATAAAAATGTAAAGCTGCAGGAAGAGGAAAAAGAAAGAGCAATTCCTCCATGTCAGGAAGTGGAGTATTATTCTGTCGGGCTATTTGAAAAAGAAAATCCCCAAATAACAGTGGATTACGTAAGACAGATGTGTCTTTCCCATGTACAAGATGTCTGGGGGAAGGCAGTCCATGCATGGCCTATATTTCTGCTCTACCATCCTTAAAATCACCTCATGGTTCAGGAAGCCCACAGGAGCTCCAGCCATCACATCCATACTCCAGGAAAAAAGATAGAGTGAGCAGACTGGACTGTTCCCTCCCTTTTCAGGAAAATTTCCATAAAATCCCTCACAACACTTCATACATACATATATATAATGTGTGTGTATATATATATATATATATATATATATATATATGTCATAAATACATTATGGGTCAGAACTTAGTCACATGGCCACATGTGTAAGTAGGTAATAGAGACTTGGAAGTACAGTAAAGGCAGTTAGCTGAGTAACACTTTTGTTAGAAACTGATGTTCTGTTGGTTGGGAGGGAGAGGAGAATGGATATTAGGAAGAGTTTCTAACAAGTTCTGCCATAATCACTGACTTCATTTTCTTTTTAAGTTTATCAAGGCTATAAATCTCAGGAAAGTAAATCAATACCTTACTCCTCGGTTCCTGAGAAACTATGTTTTAAAGTGTTCTCATTCTAGCTTTTAAAAATTCAGATGAAAAACTCCAATGAGGAATTAATTTAGATTCTGTCATCTTTATTATTTTTATATATGTTACTTCAATAGTCTACCATGTCTCCTGCTTTGGAATTGTACGGGTAAGCAATCAAAAGCAGTCAAAAGATGATTTCACTGTAGTTGTACAGGACTTTATGTTTCATAGGACAAAATAATTTTTTAAAACATGCATATGAGGAAGGATCTAATAATAATGGGTTGATTGCAATGGTATTAGTTTAAGTTCTGGGCTCTAAAGAAAGCATTTCCAAATGGACATCTTACATTTTTTTTCTGTTGAAAATAATCTCCAACAAAGAAAGCATTTTCCTCTTGTTGACCCATGCCACAATGCAGTGTCTGCTCAGACGGTTTTTATACAGTGCAAGTGGCTTTCCAATGGAAAGCTAATGTATTTCTCAAAAAAAGGTCTATTTTCTTAGCTCTTGAGCAAGAGTATGCCTTCCTCTTGAAGATGCATTTTCTTTCTTTCTAATGGTGACAGACGTTGTCTGCCCGGATAGCAACACAAGAAAACTGTCACGCTTCAGTTACAATGACTGCGGGTCACTAGGAGGGAAATTATCCTCTGCGCACGGCGACCCGGTGAGTGAACTGCTAATAGTTTATTTGTGGAGGACTTTCCCTTGGGATTAGAGAAGCTTTCAGGAATATTATGTTAACATAAAGCTACGTGCCATTTGTGGATCTCTCTGCTTCATTAAAATATATTTATCTCTGAGTTAGAGCTGACTTCTTAACATCATTCTTTCCTACTTATTAATATAAAAGATTCCCTGTCTCTAAGCCTGATTTCAATGATGGAAATCCTGCAGGCAGACCCAAAACTATATCGTAGGACAAAATCATAAAAGGAAAATCTATTATATCCCCCAGCTGTGGAAATATAGTTTAATTGCTTGACATATGAGGCTAACTGGCATGAAATTCAGTCTGTGCTCCAACAAATCTTACCTTCTGTGATACATCATTTCATCCCAAACAGACACTGCTAGAGAGATAACCTATCAGTTTATGGACTTAAACCTTTTTCCTATCACTTTGAGAAGGCATTTCTTGACGACTGTCCATTATTTCACTGGAATGTTTCTGTACCACCTCTGACATCCATCTTTCCTGAGTTTCAGCTGTAGAATGGATTACCATAATTCTTTTTTATGGCATAAAGCCATGTGGTAGTAGAAAAAGGAAAATTCAGATGTTCTCAAACTATATTGTTTTGGGGTGGAATAGTCTTTGCTTAGGCAAAGGGGTTCAAAATGGCAATAATTGTTGCCTCCAAGTAAAGCTCTAGAAATATCCATTCTTTTACATTTGCTCTGCTCTAGTTTCTGTTGGCTGGAGAGCCTCCATTTGTCTCTCCAGACCCACTCTTCCCTTGCTCTGTGCCCCTAGGACAGACTGACCTACAAGGACCGCGTCAATGGATCCCTAGTCTTAGGGTCACCAGTTTGGTTTGGCCAATGGGAGGCCCTGGCAGAGACTGGAGGAAGGAGAGAGGGGTCAGGGTATTTACTGTAGCTTGTTCCCTGCTGGGCCTCAGGTTGACAGTGATTGTGTTTCTCCAAGAAGGCCATGGCTCCTGCCAGGTGACCCTCACTACAACAACTACTCTCCCTCCAGGATTTGGTAACAGCTCCCAATTATTGCCAACTTACGGCTGTTTCACCGTGCTTGTTGGTTTTCTTCAACCCTGCCCACACCTTTGTAAAGAATTTCAATTTTCCCATTGGAGTGTGTTATTTTTTTCTGCCTGGGACACTGATATGCAAGTATTCTAGTGACAACTTTTAAGAATGGGGGATAGTAGTCATTTTGTGTATTTCTTTAAAAAATGTTTTCATCATGAATAGGATTTAAAGCAAGACCCTGGACAATTTAAGTTCCCCTGCTGTTTGTTCTTCACCACTTGAGTCGTAGATTGTTTAGATTCTCATAAGAATGTAAGAGGAGGGATGTAGTTCTGCAAGGTGTTTGTACAATTATAACCAGTTCTCGAGACAGGCTGCTAACATCTTGCTAGAGCTCCTGGACGCTTGTTAAGTGGTGGTCTTGCCACCATGGCCCAGGGTCAGATGAATGTAGTACTAAGTGGGCCCTACTCTGGTCAGCAGCTTCTTTCCCAGAGCTGCCTACTCAGCGGGGAGCATGGACTCCAGCTAACGCCCTTACCTGCTTGCTTCCTTACCCCATCACCCACCTGTGTTCTGACCTTAACATTTCAGAGAACTCTGGCAGGGCTCCTGAAACATAGTGCTCTAAAGCTGATGCTAATCCCCTCTCCTAAAAGGTTGGGTGAGAAATTCACTCAGTTTGAGCACATTCTTCTTTCAATTTCATCGCTGGTTGAGTTTGGCTTCAAGTTGGGTACCTATGCTATTTCTCATTTTCCCCACAATTGGGATAACTCTTTTTTTTTTAGGTGAGAAACATTGGCCCTGAGCTAATTTCTGTTGCCAATCTTCCTCTTTTTGCTTAAGGAAGATTCTCCCTGAGCTAACATCTGTGCCCATCTTCCTCTACTTTATATGTGGGACGCTGCCACAGCATGGCTTGAGGAGCAGTGCGTAGGTCCATGCCTGGGATGCAAACCTGAGAATCCTGGGCCACAGAAGCAGAGAGTGAACTTAACCACTACGCCACCAGGCCAGTACAACTGGGATGACTCATTTCACAAGTGCAATGAGGCCAGTAAACTATGATCTTCTGATAAATTTTATTTGCAAGGACTGCTTCTTGAAAAAAACTAATCTTAAAATCAGTGAAGGCATTGATATTTAGTTTTAATCCACACATCTTTTGTGAAAACATCTGTAAGCTATGTGTATTCTGTGTCCCAGCTAGGTAGATGGAAAAGCTTGGGGGAAGGGTTATTGGGTTAGGACTTCAAGGGCCTGTGTTCTAATTCCTAAAAAGAAAGTCTTAACAACAACAAAAAACGTCTTGTAACTTCTCTGTCCCTTGGCTTTCCTCTCATTGGAGTCATATCAGTCATTGGAGTCATATCAGTCATTGACAAAACTGATACAATGAGGTAGTGGATGCTAGGGTGCTTTGAAAATTTAAATATCCTAAAAATACAAATTTTTGTTGTTGCCTAAAAAATGACAAAATATAGTTTAAACCCATGGTTTTTAATCTCTTTTTGGGTCATGAATGCCTTTAGAGAATTGATGAAAGCTACAGACCCTCTCTCCAGAAAAAGTATAAGCCATTCCGAGGATTTTCTTATTACAATTTCAAGGCATCCATGGATCTTCAGGTCCACCATGCCCTGGACAAATTTCATAATATACATCTTGTTTTCTTTTTAAAGGTTGCTAAATGCAAAAGTTAATGTAAATGTTAGATATAATTTTCATCTGCACTCATTTATAAGACTTGAAATTTAAAATTCTTCACAAGATATATAAATTACAAACCAAAAGAAAAAGAAAACAAAATATCAAACTACTCTAAATTCTTGAACAACGTTTAAATGCATTAGGTTATTGAACCAGAATAATGATGGTTGAAAATATCCTGAAGTATAAAATCGAGAAAGCAAAGTTAATTGATTCATTCAGTAAATATTTCTTGAGCACCCGTATGTGCCAAGGACCACTCTAGGTGCTCAGGACACATCAATGAATCAAAGAATCAAAGTGTCTAAAATACAGGGATGCTAATTTCTATCCGTTATTAAAGTTCCAGGTAATATCTGAATACCAGCAGCCAAGGAATTCATTAGTTGTATAATTCATGTTTTCCTCCTTGTGTGGAACTGAATAATTTTGTATTGGTTATAAAACTACATTTCTGTCTGATCAGCCCCTTTTTAACACTTAGCTTGTATATCTTAAATTTATAGCTACTAGAAATCTTCCACACTAGAGGTAAGGAAATATGGTGAACGTCATGTTTTCCTCCCACGCAGAGTATTCTCTTTGGTCCATGATTTGAATTTACATATTGTTTTCAAAGCAAATGAAATCATTTGCATGAACCACTCTTATTAATTTAAGAAATACTTAAATGACACCATGAATACTTTCAAATATTTTGAAATATTTTTAGATTATGTGGTCTCTGAAATGACTGGAAGGAAAGGAATGAAAAATATTATGGCATTCCTAACTTTTTAGATAATTTATCATTTTAGTGTTTGGCAAAATGGCAGAATATTTTCAATTCCATGAGCATTACATAATAAGACATATAATAAAGTATTAGATTCTAGATCAGTATGTTTTTTTTCTGTGTCTGATGTGTATATGTATGTGCTTATGTGTGTACATGTATGTGTGTGCATATGTGTGTGCGTGTGCATGTGTTGGAGGTGCTGGTGGAGGTGTCACCTTGTCAGCACTGAAATGGGAAGAGGTATGTTTATAAAAACCATAAACTGGGTAAATATCCTCTTTGAGGTCACTCACATGGGGTGAGACTTAAAGCACATTTGAGGTTGACTAGATATCCGTCCTGCTTTTCACTTTTTCGGGGTTTCCTAATGGAGACGTCTTATCCCTCACCAAGTCACTCATCTTTCCCTCTACCTCCAGGTTTTTTCTCTTCTCTCCTTGCTCAGCTAATCATGTTTACCTGTGAAACACAGCCTTTACTTCCCATTTCTACTTTCCCAGGGAATTGCATGGCTTTCCTACTCTGCGCCCTATATTGGAACATTAGTAATCTGAGTATTTTGTATGGAGTTTGCCTTTCTGTTCTGAGAAATGAATACAATTCAACCTTCCGCTACCTAGATTAGGGTCTCAACCTTCTTTTCTGTCATGGCCATTTCAGAATAATTTTTTGAAAGCATAAAATAAATGAGATTACAAGGAAACTGATTAAATTGAAATACAGTTGTCAAAATATTAAAAAATCTGTAATATTAAGTACTTTCAAAATACATTGAATAACAAGCTGGTGGCAAGTCTAATGGCTGCCATGATTTTGCAGTTGTGAGGAGCATAAGCCATGTTTTGAGATGCTTACAACTGTAATGTGTTGTAAGAAATCTGTGACTTCTACTGGTGCCAAAGCCACAGGTCTGTTAATACTACTGTGGTTTGTTGACTATGTTGATAATTGATATAAATGCTACATTTCAGTTAAAGGTTAGTGGGAATAGAGATGTATTTTCTTCACATCCAAGTTCACAGACCCCTGGAGGGTATGTGGACCCCAGGTTAAGAACGATCCCCGCTAGACTGTTGGCGCCTCGGTGCAGAGACAGCCTATGAGTCTCTGCATAGCCAGAACTCAGCACAGTGCCTGACATGGAGGAATTCCTCAATAAATGTTGTCCGAATTAAGTGACACACAAAGCAAAGAAACTGACATGTATCCAATACTTACGATTATCGCCAGGGCTTTTCGCCTCTAATCTCATTGAATCTTCAATTATCTGCCAGAGAAATATTACCCTATATTTCTCAGATGAAGAAACTGGGACTCAGAGGGGATAGTTATGTGGCAGAACAGAATTTGAACTCAGATCTGTTTGACTCCAAAGTCCATGTTCTTTCCCCCCCACCCCACTGCTGCCCTTACAAAACTTTTCTAGGTCCAGAGAATAACAAGTGAAGTCGTTTCAGATATTTGATATCTCCAAACTTCTCAAAAGGACTCAATAAAATTTCAACAGTTCTCTCATAACTCAGCAAGCCTAGCTTACAAGAATACCTAGTTGAAGGTTTACGAAAATTTCTTAATCTAGATGTAGGGTGATCTTGTTACTATGAGCATAAATTCCTACCCATGGAGACGAGACTAATCCTAGCACAGACCACGACTTGGGTTAAGTCAAACGAGCCATATTCTGTCTGACCCCTCACACACATACTTGGCCCTTCCGTGAGAGGCTTTATCCCTGGCAGGTTTGTGGTTGATGTCTGGAAGGGTCACAGGATGATCCTATGTTCCACAAAACTGTGTCATTTATTGCATAAGAATGGATCAGGCAGCATTATTATTTTGCATTTTCTACTGTAAGGAGGTTTTTCCACTGAGGAATCGTGTTGATCATATACAGTAAGTGGAAGATATTTTGCAGTTTATACAACTGACATTTTCTGCAATACGGTGAGCTTCCCTCAAAAGAATGCCAGAAAGTTCAATTGTTACCAAGACAAATCACTGTGTTCTGGATTACATCCCTCCTGGATTTCAATCTTTTTTGTTTTCCCTATCTACCTTCCCTCCTCTGTTTACAAAAGTGCTCAGATATGTTCATTCTTTAAAAAAATATGTATAAGAAAACAGACCTTTCCCCTCATTCTTGTTCCTCCCTGTGTCTGTTCTTCTATCTCCTGCCTTCCTTTCATTGCCAAACATCTTGGACTGGTAGACTGTAGTCACTGCTTCGATGCCCACACATGCCTTCAGCTTTTGAAATCTGGCTTCTCGCCCTACCATCCTACTGAGAACTGTTCTCTAGAAGGTCACCAAGCCTCTTGTTTGTCAAATCCAGTGACCTTTTCTCTGTTCTCACTCCTGAGTCTGTAGAATCTGACATTGTTTATTACCACATTCTTGAGGCTCACCCCCCCTCAGCTTCTAGAACACCTTTTCATCTTTCTTTCTGACCGGTCTTTCTCTCCTTTGGTAGTTTTTCTTTTTCTTTCCCACTCCTGTGGCTTCAGTTGTAACTTCTACATAGATAACTCCTTGCTGTTTATCTCCAGCTCCAGTCTGTAAAATTTCAGACCAGCATTTACCCCCCGCTTGCTGCACATTTCTCCGAGTCCAGGATCTCAACATGTCTGATCCATAGTCAGCATCTCCTCTTCTTTAGGTCTTCTCCTGTGTTTCCCACTGTTAATCATACCACTATCATTCAGAGTTCTCTGACTTTTGATTCTTTCTTTTGCCCCAGATTCAGACTCTGGCAACATTCTACTGTCCCTGTGTTTCACTCCTGCCCTTTCCTTTCCATTCCCACAGCTACTTTGGTTTTGGTCCTTGTTTCTTAATTGGTTTCTCTGTCCCTGTTTCTAATTCTACCCTAGTTTGACCCCCAGACATTCCAAGATAAGGTATAGCTCTCTTACTGGCATTTTCCTGCTCAAAATCTTTCCATGGCTTTCTACTCATAATGAAATTAAGTACAGATCCATGATTTGGCATTCAAGACCACCACAATAAGGCAGAAAAAGTAAAATGAAATTATATCTTCTACAAGTAGTTTGGGGAACACCTGAAATAAAAGCTAAAACAAATTGTCAACAAAACGATATTGTCCCTACACTCTAGTACAAGGGTTCTGAGAAAAAACTTTTTTTTAAAACAGTGGATACCTTTCCCCCCCAAATGAAATATTTCTCAGAACTCAGAAATATTTCTCAGAAATATATGTAAGGAGAATGATAATTTAATCTCTGTGCCAAACAGCATGAATCAGTCTTTAACTGTGACAATGCTACCTACTGCATTTGTTGACATCTTTTTCACTCAGATATGGTGCAATGGATAGATGTGACTGAAGAATCAAAAGCCTTATGTTCTAACTCCAAACCTAGATGATCTGGCTCTTGGTAAGTCACTTAAAATCTCTAGGCATGAGTTTCCACATCTGCAAACTGCGGGGGTGGGACTCTGTCAGTAGTCTGCTGCACGTTATAGTCACCTGGGGAGTGTGTTTAAAACATGGCCATGCCCAGGCTTTCCTCTTGGGGATAGTTTCCGTAGGTCTGGGGTGGGGCCCAGATACGTGTATTTTGAAAAAGCTCCTCAGGTAATTCTAATGCATAGCCAGGGCCTGGACTGGTATCAAGTCTTTTCAGCTTTAACAGAGTCATTTCTGGATTTGCTCTTCCCCTCAATTATAAGATAATTTTCATTTGAATTTACTTAGCACATTCCACTCCATGTTATAATTATGGTTATTTTTGTCTCGTCCTCTTTCCTAGGCTGTAGTTTCCTCAGACACAGAATGTGTTACTCACCTTTGTGTGGTTCTTGTTCTTCGGCACATGGCACTTACATGTTTGCTAAATTGAGTGAAGAGTTAATAAGCCTGACCCAGACAATATCCCCCTCCCTTAACAAAGTAAACTCCAACTCCAGCTAAACAGAAACACCAAATTCTGCGGGTCTTGTTAACTTGTAGGTGAGATGCTTTGCAGCTGAAGTTCAGGAAGGGGAAGCTGGAGGTACTCAGAAGCTTTTAAGATATTTTCAAAGTGAAATGTTCGTTCAACCATTTATTCTTATGTAATAATGTGGTGTTTACCTTTATCTAAATTGTGTTAATTATATGTTTGAGGATGTGTGTAAAGTTTTGTAGGCAAATGACTATTGCAGTTTAAACTCAATTTATTGGCAAGTTCTTGAGCAAATAATGTTGCTCTGGGAATATGGGGATTATTGAAAATGTCTGTATCATGGAAATGGCTATGAGGATAAAATACACCAACGATTATGAAAGAGGCTGTTGGTGAGGGGAAGCTATATAAGGTATTATTCTTGAGTGGCCATTGTGAAGCTGTACACACATATTTGCCATATTTATGCAAAGAGAGACTGAGAATAATATCATGAAGTTTTACTTAATGAAGTCTCCATCTAAGTTTTAAAAATTCAATTAACTTCTGAATTAACAGTCTTCCTATTGAAGCTGAGGTGTTGAATACAACTGCTAAATGCCCTTTGACAGGGCTATAGTTCTTCAACAGATAACTTTTAACGAGGGATTGCAACTTTTAAAGAGTTGCTGTCTTTTAGTTTTTTAAATTATTGAAATAAAAAATTTGAAGTATGAAAAATGCAAGGTGAAGTCCCACTGGGAAAAACAAAGTTCTCCAGCTGGAAAAATCTGACACTCATGAGTTTTAGCAAATGGTGAAATGACTCAGACTATTTGGCTGCATTTACAGTGAAAAAAAAAAAAAAAGAAATACACAAAATACATCACCATATAACATATTCTCGTTAGAACTTGGGCTCTGGGAATTCTCCTAGCAGTATTTTTTCAGGTTACAGAAAAGGCAATCACAAGAAAGCTGGGTATGCCCCAAATTAGAGCTAGGAAGTAATAGAAGAGAGCAAAAAGCAAAGTCTCTATGACTTTTTTTTGTTAAAAAAATTATTTTATTGAGATCTAATTGGCATATAACTCCATGGCCTTTCGCCATGCATATATGTATACATGTAATATATATATAAATACACACATATAAAGGAATAGCCGCCTCGAAAGCAGGAGTAAAAAATAGATATTGTAGAAAATAGATATATGAAAAAGTATCACAAACAACCTAAACATTTATCTTTCCCGGTTTTATAAAGAGTTTGAAACCGTGTAAAAAAAAGTGAAGCAGAATCTGTACTAAGTTCACGCGGGAGACGTGAGACTTGGGGTTTTGCTTTAGGAGTCCGGTGAGTAAGTCTCAGAGAGGAGGCAAACGGAGACGGTCGGCCGAGAGAGCGCCCTCCGGCGCGCCCCGGCTGCGTCTCCCCGCCCCGACGCCGGGCCCCGCCCCCTCCCGGCGTCCCCCGCACGTCGTCGAGGTCCCGCAGTCCGGGCCGGCCGGCCGCCGCACAGGGGACGGGGCACGGGCCCGCCGCGCCACCGCTTCACAATAGGGCCGGGCGCCGGCGTGACGTCACCTCTCCGCGGCCCGCCTCCTGCGCCCGGAAAGAGGCGGCCGCCCATTGGCTGCGCCGCTGGCGGCCTCGGGGCCAATGACAGGGCGGCGAGCTGCGGGGTCCGGTCTTGACGTTGTGCTGCTCACCGTGGGGTTTATTTGGCTCTGGGGCCCCTCACGGCCGCCATTAGGAGCCCGCAGCGCCCGAGGCCGCCTCCCGTCGTCTGTCCCCCCGCCCCCCGGCGCCCCCCCGCCTCCGCGCCCGCTCTCCGCCCCTCTGCCCCCGCCTCCGGCAGCCGGGAGCCGCGCGCGGGCCCGCGGAGACCATGTCCTGACTGAGGGGAGAGGGCGGAGGCGGCAGCAGCGGGGCGGGCGGCGGCGCGGAGGGAGGCGGAGAGGGGCCGGGCTCGGCTCGTCGCCGCGGGCTGCTCGGGGAGTCGCCGCCGCCGCCGCCGCCGTCGGGCGCCGAGCGTCGGACGGGGAGGAGGAGCAGGAGCTGGAGGAGGAGCCGCCGCCGCCAGGTAACCAGGTCCCGGGAGGGCGCCCTGCCGCAGGCCCCTCGCGGCCCCCGCCGCGGCCTGCCCGGCCCCTGGCTCCCTGGCGGCTCCCGGGCCGCCCGCCCGCGCCCCTCGGGGCGGTGTCGCAGGCGAGGGGAGGAGAGGGGAGGGAGCACGGTCTGCCGCCACCGCGCTTCCATCTTGGGTTTTCCCGGTGCGGGGACAGGCCCGGGGCTGTGGGAGGGTGGGTCCGCCCCGCTTGTTTACCGGCCATCGGTCAGCCGCGGCTGGACGCGCCGCCTGCCCTGTTACCTCTCTTCCGCCAGATTTCCCCTCCCAACTTCTTTTCCTGCCACCTACGGGCGGGTGAGGGGTTTCGCTCCCACTCTGCAATAGGCCCTGAATACTTGGGTCCATCGCCACAAGTTGGTGCTGGTCTCCAAACTCGTATTTCGGTCCCTTGGCCCATTCCTCTCCGCCTCCCGCGGTGGCCTCCCGTTGTTGCCATCTCTGTCTAAGAAAATAAAGGCGGGGGGCACCGGGGGTGGGCTGGGGAGGAGGAACTGGAACTAGTGGAAAGATTGCCTGCCCCTCTCGCTCGCAATAACGATTGTTCAGTGCAAGTATCTTATTTTCTTCGCTGTGGCTTGGTGTGGGTCAGTTCATAGACAAAAGGACTGTGATGAATACTTGCATTAAAGCACAAGGGACGGGCAGTTTAGGTTCAGTCTGGAAGTTTGGACCGGCCCATTATCTAAGAGATACACTGGTGTTTTGCACTGGTGTTTTGCAATTCTCTTGCTGAGAATTTTGAATATCAGTCAGTTGATTCCCCCTTTCCGTAACTCCGTAGACTTGTCAGGTTAAACGCTGTCCCCTCTACCCAATATTTCGGTTTGTTTGTTCACCGTATGATCTATGATGTTGGCAACACATTTAATGTACAAAAATATTATTTTGGGAACACAGTTAAAGAGAAATCTTTAGCTCTTGGAAATGTGATATAAAGAGTGGTTCTTCTATTCTTTATCACTTGTGCGACTTTAAGGGTGCCCCTGTTTTGATCAAACATGGATGACTCAGTGTACAAATCATAAGCCAGGGAATACCATAAGGAATTTTGATCTTGGCTTGTGCCAAGGGCCTTGGGACAGTCATCTAAACTATGTGAAAAATAAAGATGGATCTCTCCTCTTGGTTACTGTTAAGTGAGATGATTCTAAAAAAGTTCAGAATCCTGCTTCGCTTGTTTTTTGAATCTTACGACAGTATGTGCAGTCACCTCCTTACACTAAAATTTCATAACATTGTTTTTATTGGGCTGTTAGGGGAACTAGGAGGACAGTGATGACACATTTTAATCTTTGGTGAGGATATTTGAATATCATGAGGGGTTTTTATTTCTGCTGTTTCAACACCTTTTGTTAATGCTTTAGAGCGTTCAGACACCCTTTTATTTACTCTTGAAATATGCTTGGGTTAGTATGATGAATTCATTCATGGTAGTATATTTTAAGTTTATGGGCTTGATCCAGCTCTGTATACTGATAAAAGTTATGGCATAACACTTTTAAAGACTGAGGATTAACATATTTCTGGAACTCACAATTCAGTTGTACTATATTTGAGATAAATTGCCTCTCATGTGTAATGGATATAGTGAGAGCTAGTCAATGTGCTTTATACTTATATTGCTATTATAATAAATGGAAACTTTAAATATATGGGAATTGCAAAAGTAGACCACTGTAACTTTTAATTTAGTTTGGATCAGTGTATTATTTGAGCATTGCTGCTGGAGTCTCTCCTCCCCAATAATAAGCCCTGTTACCTGGGCTTTGAACACATTTTCTCCCAGTGATGTGATCTTTCAGTTGGAACATTTGTGCTCCGCTCATGCTTTGGGTAAATAAAACCTTGCACTTTTTTTTTGTGAGGAAGACCAGCCCTGAGCTAACATCCGTTGCTAATCTCCCTCTTTTTGCTGAGGAAGACTGGCCCTGGGCTAACATCCGTGCCCATCTTCCTCCACTTTATATGGGACGCCGCCACGGCATGACTGACAAGCAGTGTGTCTGCCTGCGCCCGGGATCCGAACCCGCAAACCCTGGGCTGCCAAGCGTGAACTAAACCGCTGCGCCACTGGGCTGGACCCAAAACCTTGCACATTTTAACACACTCACCTCCTCACATTACAACATAAAAACTTTCGGAACACTCTCTATTACCTGCAAAGTAAAGTTTAAGCTTCTTGGTGTGGTGTTCAAGTTTCTCTATAATCTGGCCCTGATCCATTCTTCGGTCTTAACTCTTATTTCTTCCCTTTGTGAAACCTTGGTTCCAGCCAGACTAACTTGTTTGTTGTTCCCGTGAAGTCCCTCCTTTTGGCCTTTCTTTCTGTTTGAAGCCGTTTTCCACTTGTGTTCATGGAATACTCTCTTTATTCTGGACTTAGTTGGGTCCCGTCTCTTGAGAAGCTTATTTGATATGTCAACCCAAGGGATCTGTTGACTCCTCTCTGTGTGAGACTGTTTTCTTCTTAGCATATTCTAGCCTGGATTTCATTTTATCTTTTTATTCTGCTTCTCAATTAGATTTTTAAGACCTTTGGGAAATGGGCAGGAGCCTTGAACACTGTATCTATGGAGACCATGTATTCAGCACTGAAAATATGGATACATGATCTGACAAAGTGTTTTTGGTTATACAAGTATTCTAGGATATGCAGTTTGTATTCTTCTAAGTATTGGAGTTTCTGGGACTTTGATGATTTATGAGACAAAATATTTGAAATTATGACTGTCTCTAAAAAAATTTTTTTTGGTCAGTATATCTATTATCAGCATAGTTCTCTTCTTGTTGAAGATGCTCAACATTTTCATAATGATTATGTCTTGTTATTCAAATAAAGATAAGTACTGCAGTTCTGTAGTTTGCTTCAGATTTGAGTCTGGGGCAGTTGCTTTGGTTTGAGTTTGGCACCAGTGACACTAAGGGTGGTCATTCCATATTTGTATATAGGTAACAGCATCCTGGGAAGGAGAAAATAATCTGTAGTCTCAGTTTGCATCCTTAACCTCAGATGTTGGCAGCATGTGTCATTGATCATGAGGCAGATGAGACTCAAGAGAATGTGTGATTCACTGCTACCTGTCAACACTGTTAGGAGAAAACACAAACAAGCCAGTCCATAGTATTTTTGTATACCGAGAATAATACATGTAATTATGTAGTATATGGGTGGATGCTGATGTAGTTGGAAAATAGGTGTGTGTGTTTCTGTTGTGTTGTGTGTGTGAGTAGGAGGCCTGGTATTTTATGGATACATCACCTCTTAGCAGTAAACCATCTTGATTTATCCACTGCATCTGTGTGGGAACTTGTGCTCTTCTTTCAATTCACCAAACACTTTTTCTCTTGAAATTGACTGACTTTTAGAAGGTAGTTTACAATAAACTTTTTTTGTTTAAGCTTCAGAAACCTTTTTAGCATAATTGAAGCTAAAATTAGTCTGCTGCTAAACTTTCCAGAAATACTAGGCATCTTACTTAGGCTACTTGCAGTTGTAAAAGGCACTTTCATAGAAATATATCAGTAATTTCACCACTTCAGAAATCTTGATCAGTAAGCATTCTTTGATTTCTGGGAGGGTGGTATTTTGGTTAAGATGAAATTTTTGACAAGAGCAATCAGTTTGAATTTTAAAGTGTAGGTTGATCATTTAAATTGAATATAAAGTTGATAATTTTTAGTTGCCTAGTGAATTGAACTTTTTAGTAATGAAAAAAGTAATTTCCTTTATTTTTACAGTTCATACATTGAGGGCAAATTGTCCCACCCCCTCAACCAACACAACACAATTTTGGTTTTTCACCCTTTGGCTAATTAAATTTTTATGTGGATTGAATTCACATAAATAAAAAATATTTGAATGGATAAAGCATTGTTGGAAATCAGTTGCGTATCTTTCCAGTTTTTTTCTTAATTTTTTTGTTATAGCTACTTTGAGGTTTATTTCGTATATCATAAAAATCACTCTTTTAAAGTGTGTAATTTGTTGGTTTTTGGTATATTCACAGAGTTGTGTAACCATCACCACTATCTAGAACATTTTCATCACCCCAAAAAGAGGCCCTGTACCCATTAGCAGTCATTCTCTTTTGCCCCAGTTCCTGGCAGCCACTAATCTATTTTGTCTCTGGATTTGCCTATTCTGTACATTTCATATAAATGGAATCATAGGATATGTGACCTTTTGTTCTGGCCTCGTTCACTTGTGTCTTCAAGGTTTATCTACATGTTGTAGCATGTGTCAGTACTTCATTCCTTTCTATGGCTGAGTAATTAATATTCTGTTGTATGGATATGTTATATTTTGCTTATCTTTATCCACTCATTTATTGGTGGATATTTAGGTTATTTCCACTTTTTGGCTATTATGAAATATACTGCTATGAACACTTGTGTACGGGTTCTTATGTGGATATAAGTTTTCATTTCTCTTGGGTATATACCTAGGAGTGGAATTGCTGTGTCACACGGTAACTCTGTGTTTAACCTTTGAGGAACTTCATGACTGTTTTCCAAAGTGGTTGCACTGTTTTACATTTCTACCAGAAATGTCTCGGGTTCCATTTCTCTACATCCTCAACACTTGTTTCTGTCTGTCTTTTTATTATAGCCATCTTACTGAAGTGGCATCTCCTAGTTTTTATTTGCATTTCCCTAATGACTAATGGTATTGAGCATCTTTTCATTTGTTCATTAGCCATTTGTATGTCATATTTAGAGAAATCTCTATTCAAATCCTTTGCCTGTTTTTCATTTGGGTTGTCTTTATTGTTGAGTTGTAAGAGTTCTTTATGTATTCTGGAGACAGGTCAGACAAATAATTTGCAAATATTTTATCCTATTCTGTGGGTTGTCTTCACTTTCTTGATGGTGTCCTTTGTAGCACAGAAGGTTTTAATTTTGATGTAGTCTAGTTTGTTTTCTTTTGTTACTTGTGCTTTTGGTGTCATCTCTAAGAAGTCATTGTTTAATCCAGAGTAAAGAAGATTTGCATATATGTTTTTGTCTAAGAATTTTATAGTTTTAACCCTTACATTTAGGTCTATGATAATTTTGAGTTAAGTTTTGTATATAGTATGAGGCAGGGGGTCCAACTTAATTCTTTTGCAGGTGGCTCTCCAGTTGTCCCAGCACTGTTTGCTGAAATTTACTTAGCTTTAACAACATAATTATCCTCAACTCTAAATTGATTATTGCAAGACAGTATTCCCTGGATATATGAGGAAATTATCCTTATTTTGCAGGTGGAGAAAAGGATCTCTACTTAATGTTGCACATTAAATTGCAGCAATACACCTGTGATTGGAATTTTGCAGGCAGGACATCATTTCTGTGATTTTTAACAAACCACTTCTAAATTCATTGCATTTTTGGTTGGGGTGGGTAGTTAACTTCATTTTTTGGTATTTCATGAAGCTGAAGTTTGTTGTTAAGTAGGGGAAGTATAGCAGTTTGTATTGACTAAATGATTAGTGAGCAACTGTTGCATAGTGGATACTGTTTATACAGACATAAAAATGAATTTTTCACAATTGATCATTGGAAATAAACCCTAATCCACTAGACTAAGTACTATGAAGTGGTAAAGAAGTGACTAAATTAATTTAGCACAAGATTAGGATTGAGTCAGGAAGTGCTTTATAGAGATGGGAACACTGAGCTGGTTATTGAAGGAAGAGTAGTAACAGGTTTCTAGTTATATAAAACTGGGTAAGAATGGGGGCTGGGAGTGGGAGAGCATCCTGTGCAGAAGCAATCGAATGAATGAAGGCATGGAGACATGAAAATTACATGTCATGTTTAAGGACCAGCAGAGGGTTCAGTGTGGCTAAGGCGTGTGGATAAAGTTGGAAAGACACTCCTAGCACCTGCAGGTTATGAGTGCCTTATTCCTTCTTCAGTCCCTAATCTCATTTTCCCCCAGAGCTAGTGTTGTCAAGGGGCTGAGAATTAGAAAGGGGTGATACTCTTCAGTGTGGGTCACCTTCACAGGTGGTGAAGAGCTGTCTCTTCCCCACTCCGTCTGTCTCTGTGTCTGTGTGTAGGGGGATATGTTGGGGATATTTGTTGTATTAAGTTGAAAATCTGAAGGCATTGTTTTTGTAGAAATTCACTCAGCAAATTAAGTTAATAATTATTGAGCACCTACTATGTGATCTGATGTTATTTAGGATTTTCAAAAAGTAGATTACGTGACACACTGTTACGAATGCTGCTGAAGTTAAAACATGTAGTAATAGCCTGTTCATGTTAAGCATTTCAGAAAGCAGCTATACTAAATGTGTGAACAAGACAAAGTCTCTGCTACTTGAGTTTACATTCAGAAGTGGAGAGACAATCAAGGAGCAAAGAAAAAAAATACCAGATGGTGATAAGCGCTGTGCAGATAGTGAAACTAGGGTAAAGTGGTAGAGAATGACTGAGTAGTCAGGGAAGACCTTTCTGAGGAGGTGATATTTCAACCTAGACCTCAGTGACAACAGCTGTCCCTGTGAAAATTTGGGGAAAGGGCATTCGAGACAGAGGAGATTTCGAATGCAAAACTCTTAAGGTGAGAATGAGTCTGCTTGTAAAAGGAACAGAACAAAATCCACTTTTATGTAAAGATTTGCGGGAAAGACTGGAGAATTTTAGTTTTATTCTGAGTGGATTGGGGAGCCATTAGAGGATTTTAAATCCTTGTGTTGTGACCTGGTTTACATTTCTAAAGGATCCATCTGGCTTCTGTGTAAGGGTGGTGGATAGAGCAGAAGCAGCAAGATTAGTGGGGAGGCTACGCGGTAATCCATGTGAGAGTTGATGGTGGCTCGGATTAGGGGTATGGGAAGGGAATCTGGAGAAAAGTGAAGATTTGGGGGCTTGTTTTGGAGACAGTGGCAATGCTCTGTGGTAGCTAGAGACAGTGACTATACAGTCAGCCTGTCTTGTAACCTAACATTCATGTTTCATTCTAGGGAAATGTTTTTGTCACCCTAGAAGGCTGTGGTGCACTGGTGAGAGAAAATGGGAGTCAGAATCTGGGGTTTACTTTCTAAAGCTTTTGTTACCCTGGGCAAGTCATTTCACCTTTTCTGGAGCCGCAGATTCCTTGTCATTAAAATGAAGATACTTGTACCTCAGTGGGATTCTAAGGTACCTTAGGGGGAAGTACCTGAGGGTTCTGAGGTTTAAGTGAAATAATGTTTTCTGTGGCCTTTAGCTCCATACAAAATTTAAGGTGGTGTTATTTCAAGCTAGCAGTTGTTTGTAATATTAGTTATAGTATGTGAATTTTGAGATTATCGGTTTTAGCCCCTACTTTAAGACAGATAAGGCATTATTATAATTATTATAATTTTTTCAGATGAAGAGGCTTGGGTCTTAAGGATTTGGCCAATATCTTAGTATCAGGTGGAGAGGAACATAAACTCATATCTAAGAAGTGCAGTACATTTTCCTTTATATGAGAGAGTTGGGTATAAATATCAAGAGAAGGAACTGATCTTCTTATAGTAAAATAAGGTAGATTTCAACTTAATTAGCGCTTTGGTGAAAGGCAGTAGTAAATCACAAAAGGAAAATATTGTAGGATATTCTTGATGTGTGAGTGCATTTGTGTTTGGAAGGGTGGCTGAGGAGATTTTTATGTCCTGTTGAGGATTTTTAACTTTGTAGGAAGTTGTTGAAAATTTTTGAAGCTGCAGAATAGCAACACCAGATTTTTTTTTTGGACAGACCACTGTGGCAGAGATATGGAGTATGAAGATAGGAAGACTAATTAGAATAATAAATAATTAAGGAGAGCAATGATGAACTAGGGCTTGGTGGTGGGAATGGAAAGAAGGGACAGTTCTTGAGAAAGGTTTAGAATGTAGGAGGCCAGATTTACTCTCATATAAAAGGACTCTTCTGTACCTATTTCATGGTTTTTGTCAGGATAAAAATGATGATGTATGTGAAAGTGTTTTGTAACTGTAATTGTGTGATGTGGACGTATATAAATACAAATATGTTTTTTCCCCAGAACCGTTTGAAAGTCAGTTGCAGACTTGATACCCCTTTATCCCTAAATATTTCAGTGTGTATTTCCTAAAAACAAAGGCTTTCTCTTAACCACAATACAATTATCAAAATCAAGAAATTAACATTGTATGATATTATTATGAAGTTCTTAGTAAGAGTAAGATTGTACAAATCTTATTCAAATTTTGTCAGTTGCCCCATTAATATTCTTTATAAAAGCAAAAGAAAATCTCAGATCATGTGTTGCAGTCTATTGCCATGTTTTTTTATATGCTCCTTTAATGGAACGGTAAAGTCTTTCTTTGTCTTTCATGATATTGATGTTTTTGAAGAATATAGGACTAGTTATTTTATAGAAAGTCTCTTAATATGCTATGTCTGATGTTTTCTCATGATTAGAGTCAGAATTTGCACTTTTTGGCAAGGCTACCACAGAAGTGATGTTTTGTTCTTCTTAGTACTACATTATCAGGAGGCAAATGTTGTCATTTGCTGGTTTGGTTAGTTTTAATTACTTGGTTTTATAGGTGTCTACCACATTTTGAAATGTATCAGTTATCATGGGGAGATACTTGCAGACTACTTAAATATCCTGTTAATCGTCAAATTTTCACCCACTAGTTTTAACATCCGTTGACGATTCTTTTCTGAATCTATTATGAAGATTGCCAAGTGGTGATTTTTCTAATCCAGTTATTCTTTTTTGCATTTATTAGTTGGATTTCTACTGTAAGGAAGAACTTTCCCTTCCTATTATTTATTTGTTTGTATGTGTATCAACATCTGTGTAGACTTATGGGTTTTTATTTTATTCAATGCTTTAAAATCCTTTGCTGTTATTATTTATGTGGATGCTCAAGTTGATCCATATTGGGCTAGTAGGACCCCTTCCTGCTAATTTCTGTCCCCCCGCCCTTTTTTTTTAAGATTTTAGGTGTGAGTATATATCAAATTTGGTTTTATTTTTTAGAGCAATTTTAGGTTCACACCAAAAGTTTGTGTGTCCTTTTTAAAACTCCCCATAATTATTTGAGAACTGATGTATGTGTTTTTTTTTTTTAAGAAAATGTTTCTTGTATATTAGTGACTAAAAGACATTGTTAAGAAGCAGATTTTTAAAAATAGACTTTGTTTTTTTAGAGCACTTCAGATTCACAGCAAAATTGAACAGAAAGTACAGAGAGTGCTCATATACCCCCAACCCCCACACACGTGTAACCTCACCCATTATCAACGTCCTGCGACAGAGTGGTTCATTTGTTCTAATTGATGAATCTACCATGACACATCATTATCAAAGTCTGTAGTTTATATTAAGGTTCACTTTTTGGTGTTATACATTTTATGGGTTTTGACAAATGTATAATGTATCTACCATTCTGGTATCATACAGAATAGTTTCACTGCTCTAAAAGTCCTCTGTGCTCTGCCTATTCATCCCTCCCTCCCTCCAACCTGTGGCAATCATGGATCTCTTCATTACTTCCATTGTTTTGCCTTTTCCAGAATGTCATATAGTTGCAATCATACAGTATGTAGCCGTTTCAGATTGGCTTCTTTCACTTAGTAATATGCATTTAAGTTTCCACCATGCCTTTTCATGTCTTGATAGCTCATTTCTTTTTAGTGCTGAATGATATTTTGGTGTCTGGATGTGCCACAGTTTATTTATCCATTCACCTACTGAAGGACATCTTAGTTGCTTGCAGGTTTTAGTGATTATGAATAAAGCTGCTGTAAAAATCTGTGTGCAGGCTTTTGTGTAGACATAAGTTTTCACCTCCTTTGGGTAAATACCAAGGTGCACAATTGCTTGATTGTATGGTAAGAGCATGTTTAGTTTTGTAAGAAACTGCCAAACTCTCTTCCTAAGTGGCACTACCATTTTGCATTCCCATCAGTAACAAATGAGAGTTCTTGTTGCTCTGTATCCTGGCCACCATTTGGTGTTGTCAGTGTTAGTGTTCTGGATTTTGGCTTTTGTAATAGGTGTGTAGTGGTATATCGTTGCTGTTTTAATTTGCAATTCCCTAATGACATAGGATGTGAGCATTTTCTCATGGTTGTTTGTCATCTGTATATCTTCCATGGTGAGGTGTTTATTCAGGTCTTTTGCTGTGTTTTATCTGGGTTGTTTGTTTTCTTTTTTCTTTCTTGGTGAGGAAGATTAGCCCTGGGCTAACGTCTGTTGCCAGTCCTCCTCTTTTTGCTGAGGAAGATTGGCCCTGGGCTAACATCTGTGCCCATCTTCCTCTACTTTATGTGTGGGACGCCTGCCACAGCATGACTTGGTAAGCATTGTGTAGGTCTGTGCCTGGGATCTGAATCCGCAGACCCCAGGCTGCTGAAGCGAAGCACGGAACTTAACCACTGTGCCAGCCACCGTCCTGGCCCCAAGGGTTGTTTGTTTTCTTATTGTTGAGTTTCAAGAGTTCTTTGTATATTTTGGATAACAGTCTTTTATCAGATATGTCTTTTGCAAATATTTTTTCCTATTTTTTTGTCTTGTTATTCTCTTGACAGTGTCTTTTGCAGAGCAGAAGTTTTTAATTTTCACAAATCCAGCTTATCAAGTATTTCTTTTATGGGTCATGCCTTTGGTGTGTTATCTAAAAAGTCATTGCTGGGCGTTGGCCCGGTGGCGCAGCGGTTTAGTTTGTGCTTGGCAGCCTGGGGTTTGCGGGTTTGGATCCCAGGCACCCGCCGATGCACTGTTTGTCAGCCATGCGGTGGCGGCGTCCCATATAAAGTAGAAGACGACGAGCACGGATGTTAGCCCAGGGCCAGTCTTCCTCAGCAAAAAGGAGGATTAGCAACGGATGTTAGCTCAGGGCTGGTCTTCCAAAAAAAAAAAAAAAAGTCATTGCCATAGCCAAGGTCATCTAGATTTCCTTTTACGTTATCTTCTAGGAATTTTGTAGTTCTGCATTTTACATTTAGGTCTGTGATTTATTTTGAGTTAATTTTTGTGATGGTTGTGAAGTCTGTGTCTAGTCATTTTTTTTTTGTATGCTGATGTCCAATTGTTCCAGCACCATTTTTTGAGGAGATTATCTTTTTTTCATTGTATTACCTTTACTCCTTTGTCAAAGATCAGTTGACTCTATAAATGTGGATCTATTACTAAGTGAGAGAAGCCAATCTGACATGGCTACATATTATATGATTCCAACTATATGACATTCTGGAAAAGGCTAAAGAAGGGAAGCAATGAAGAGATCCATGATTGCCAGAGCTCTCTCTTCTGTTGACCTATTTGTTCTTTTACCAATACCACACTGTTGATTACTGTAGCTTTATAGTAAGTCTTGAAGTCAGGGTAGTCAGTCCTCTGACCTTTTTTTCATCAGTACTGTGTTGGCTATTCTGGGTATTATGCTTCTCCATATAAACTTTAGAATTAGTTTGTCAATACCTACAAAATAACTGGCTGGGATTTTGATTGGGATTCCATTGAATCTCTTGATCAAATTGGGAAGAACTGAGATTTTGATAATATTGTCTTATCCATGAACATGGAATCTCTCTCCATTTATTGAGGTCGTCTTTGATTTCTTCCATCAGAATTTTGTAGTTTTCCTCATATAGATCTTGTACATATTTTGTTAGATTTATACCTAAGTATTTTAATTTTGGGAGTGCTAATGATATGCTTTTAATTTCAAATTCCATTTGTTCATTGCTGGTGTATAGGAAAGCAATTGACTTTCATATATTAACTTTGTATCCTGCAACCTTGCTATAATCACTTATTAGCTTTAGGAGTTGTCAGTTCTTTTATATTTTCTGCATAGACATGTCTTTGTCTACATGTCATCAGCAAGTAAAGATAATTTTATTTCTTCCTTTCCAATCTGTATGCTTTTTATTTCCTTTTCTTGTCTTATAGCATTAGCTAGAATTTCCAGTTCAGTGTTGAAAAGGAGTGATGAGAGGAGCCATCTTTGCCTGATTAGTGGGAAAGTTTCTAGTTTCTCACCATTAAGTATTATGTTAGGTATAGATTTTTTTTTGTACACTCTCTTTATTGCATTGAGCAAGTTCCCCTGTATTCCTAGTTTGCTGAGAGTTTTCTTCTTAATCATGAGTGGATGTTGGATTTTGTCAAATGCCTTTTCTCCGTGTATTCATGTGATCATGTGACCTTTTTTCTTCTTTAGCCTGATATGATGGATTGATATGATGGATTACATTAATTGATTTTTGAACATTGAACTAGCCTGCATATCTGGGATAAACCCCTCTTGGTTGTGGTGTATAATTCTTAGTATATGTTGTTGCATTCGATTTGCTAATATTTTGTTAAGGATTCTTGCATCTGTGTTCATGAGAGACATTGAAAAGACAGATGTTTATCACTTCAGTTTGTCTGTCTTAGTTTTCTGAAGTGTAATATTCATCTGTGCAGGCTTAGGCTGAAAGAAACTTTGGTTCATATTTTGGTATATTTTCTCTCTTTATGAACTGTACCTGCGAATTGTAGAAAGAAGCTATATTGGTAAGCTTTCCAAATGTTTTAACGCTGCTTCTCAAACACAAGCCCAAATCTTTTATTATTAGATTTAATAATCAAAATTATTCTGTAAAATTGCTACAAAAGTTTGTGAATGCTTACTCTGAATTTTTCTACAGACCAGTAAATAGTTTGTAGACTATCCCAGGCTCTTGGACCAAATTTTGAGTAGCAGTCAACAATTCACAGTATACTTTCTGTTTGTTTTCTAGCCTTAGCAATCTAAGCCTTCTCAGTCTAGAACAGCATTTGTTACCTTCCTGTTAGATTTTAAAAACTTTGCATTATGAAAATTTTCAAACATTAAGTACATATAGAAAGACTAGGAGAATGAATTTTTAGGTATACATCACCCAGTTATCAACATATGGCCAATCCTGTTTTATTTTTCTTCTTCTTGCTTTTTCCCAAAGGATTATTTTAAAGCAAATTCCAGACATCTTATAACACTGTAAATACTTCAGTATGTGTCTCTTAAGTGAAAAAGGCTCTTTTAAAAACATGGGTACCATACTGTTAATCATACTTTAAATTTTTAATAATTTCTTAATATCAAATCGGTGTTCAAATAATTTTTACCAGGTATATAAGTTTTAATACACACACACACAAATTTGTTGATTGCATCTCCACAGAATCAGTTTGTACCTCTATCTCCTGTAATCCTGTCACCTGGTAGTTAGATCTAGAAGCTTGATCATATTCAGGTTTGATAACTATTATTATTTGGCACAAATAATTCGTATTGGTATGGTATATGGATGAATGATAGCTTTATTTTAAAAATAGACTTTTGATAGGGCTTAGATCTGTTAAATGATTATTAATTTAATATTACTATATTTTAAAATTTGGGCTTGAGTATCAGAACTTGTCACAAATGGAGCAGGGAAAAGTTAAAAAACTCTTCATTATCTTTGGAAATAGAATATTTGTAGAATAAATTCAATAAACAAGATTTTCAAGTGAGTCTTTACATAGTAGAATGTGAGACTCTGCTAGTTAGAGTTACATAGGGTGGAGATTCTGGAGATCATCTTGTCTAACTCATTCATTTTTTTTTTTTTTTTTTACAGATGAGAAAATTGAGGCTCTAAAAGATAAAAATGATTTGCTTATTATCTCACAGTCATTCTTTGCTTTCCTTTAAAACAGGGCCTTGTATAGTTAATGTAATTCATACACATCTGTCATTTGGGGAGACTTTCCCTTTTTCGATTGTCTGAATGAAAGTGGAAGTCTTTTCTATCCTTTTTTTTTTAGGAAAAGATTCACCCTGAGCTAACAATCTGTTGCCAATCTTGCTCTTTTCCTTTTCCTCCCCAAAACCCCAGTGCACAGTTGTATGTCCTAGTTGTAAGTCCTTCTAGTTCTTCTGTGTGAGCTGCCACCACAGCATGGCAACTGACAGACGGGTGGTGTGGCTCCGGAGACTTGGAAATGAACCCGGGCCGCTGAAGCAGTGACAGCACCGAACTTTAACCACTAGGCCATCAGGGCTGGCTCTCTATTCTTATTTTAATTGACATACAGAGGTTTCTTTAGTAATCTGGATTAGTGTATTAGTTAAAGAGAAGTCAAACTGACTTTTATTAATAATATTTTCTTCCTCAGATATTTCCTCCAAAATAAAAAATAATTTTATAGTCTAAAACCATGGTGAATAATCCAGGTTGTCTTTTTTCACTCAATTTTAGATGCTAAACTAGTGTATCTTGTTTTCTAAATAACTTTTTAAGGTCCTGCCTACTTGCTCAACTTTTTAGACATTTTGGAGTAGTTCTTAATCTAAATATGCTTTGGGAAGATTCTTTGTAATTTTTTTTTTTTTTTTTGGTGAGGAAGATTAGCCCTGAGCTAACCTCTGTTGCCAGTCCTCTTTTTGCTGAGGAAGATTGGCCCTGAGCTAACATCTGTGCCCATCTTCCTCTATTTTATATGTGGGACGCCTGCCACAGCGTGGGTTGATAAGTGGTGAGTAGCTCCGTGCCCGGGATCTGAACCTGCAAACCCTGGGCTGCCGAAGCAGGGTGCGTGAACTTAACCACTATGCCACTGGGCCGGCCCCCAGATTCTCTGTAATTTTAAAAAGCTAAAATTTGAGCAAAATGTTTTTTTTTTTTAAGTTTGCCTGTTTAGATAATGTCTGTCAGTAGTCATCTAGGAAGGACTGCTTAGTGGGAAATTCAGCACAGTTTATTAATAGTTCAAATTCTGTTTTTCACCATTGAGTATGATATTGCCTGTGGGTTCGTCATATATGGCCTTTATTATGTTGAGGTGCTTTCATTCTACACCCTTTTTATTGAAATAGTTCAAATTCTGGGTGATGGGACTATGTGACTATGGCCTGCCGTATAAATGTGTATTTATTACATAGTGTGTATAGTACAGACATTGGAGCTAGAATCCCTGGGTTCAAACCCTGGCACTGCCACTTAGTAGCTTTGTGACTTTAGGAAAGTTACTCAACTTCTCTGTTCCTGTGTTCAGTGCTTAAAATTAGAGATAATAATAGCACCTGTTTCATAGTTGTTCTGATGATTAAATTAATGTATATGTGCAGTACTTAGAACAATGTCTGTCATGCAATAAATGCTTACGTTTTAGCTATTTTCTCTTCTTAGACAAGGATGACCCTGGCAAAATTGTGAAATAGGGCAAAGTTGGCCTAGACAGTCATCCGTCTCTAATGATTGAGTAAGCACTGCCTTCAGCCTGCTGCCGTCTTTGGCATTCCTTCCCAGGTTGCCTTTTGCTGAACTTTTCTCTACTTGTTCTCCCTGTCCCTGCCATGAACACTGAAATCACAAAATCCCCATCCTATTTTCCTATTATTCATTACACTAGGAGTCATGAGAAAAGTGATCTAATTGAATGTTATTAATAAAAAACATTTGAAATAACTTGTATTTATAAAATAAGTGTTTTAATTGAAATAATTTTACTGTATTGGAAGTTAGGCAAAATAACAAAGAAATTTGAAAAGTTGAGGTATTGGGAAGAAGATATTTTTGGACAAGATGGTAGCTCTGAGTTGGTTTTACCTTGGAATATTTCATCCAGTTGCTTCTGCCTGCTTTTTGCATCTTTTTCTTTCTTGTATCAGAACTCAGATTATCTAAAAGTTCGGAGTTTCTTTCTCTCCTTTCTCTATCACACAGATAACATCCATAGTATTTGGTGAAAAGATGGCCTTTAGTTGGGCTAGGTATAGTAATGACTCTTGGTTCCTACGGATACTTTGTTAATTGGGACTAATCTGTTCAGTGTGAACAGAGAATGAATAGGATAATGAAAGAAATCAAATTCTGAATGAGGTAGCATGTTCATAGTTCTTGCAAAAGTTTTATTTTTTAAATGCTGGCTTGATATGTGTTCCCTGGAGATCATCGCCCCACTTCCATGTATGTTTGAGAAAACCCTAGTCATCTTTCATCTAATCAGATTGCACAAGGACAGTGTTTTATCTAGTTATATCTCTTTACATTTCTGAGTGCATAGTAGACCTTTGGTAACTTGTCATAGGTTGCTACATTGGATTAGTTTTGTTGGGGATTATAATTTGGGGTGTGTGATTGACCTGTGATGTCTCAGAAACTGTGTAAAGGAACCATGCTAAAATGGGTTCTCCAGTAGCTCAAGATGTATATATATTACTCCTCCTTCCTTTCTTGTTACTGTCTAGGAACTAAAGAATATAGAGGAAGTTGGCAGAATTACAGAAAATGCCCTAGTATGTGAAGAGGTAGAATTCCTCTTGAAATGACTAAAATAGATTAAAAGAAAGAACACTGCTTTTGTTTCATGTGAGATTTGACACATTGTAAATTAATTTTCTCTATAGATCTTCTTCCATTCTAGTCAATGAATTGCTAATTGTCTAGTGGTTTAAAAGACCAACCATTAGAACTGTAACTTTTATTATGGTTTTTTTTCTAATTAATGCAATGTTGACATATTAAAATGTAAACTTTATATTCTTTGTTATGTTTCGAGGACTTAGGTTTGTTTGGAATGAAGTTAGTTGTGCTAGTTGTATGGGTAATTGCCTCAGTTAATTCAGGCATAGTGCCAGTAAGGCCAAGGTCACCATGGCAGGTGTTATTTAACTTTATTATTTTCACTAAATTTACTTTGTCCAACTTGTTCACAGATTCATGGGATGGGGCCTTACTTAGCATGTATGTTTAGTTCACATCTACTCATTAGATACAGATAATGTAGAAAATAGTGACTTCTCCCTAGGAGGAAGGTTAGCACATTTTTGAGATCTACTGATTCTTGATTATTTATACACAGTTTCACATAAATTTAGTACTTTCAGAAGATATTTAATGATTGCAAATGTTTTTGCACTTGTGCCCTTTACATTGCAGGACTTGGTTAGTTAACCAGCTCATGAGTGCCTATGGGTTGGCCCTTACCTGTTAGTGGCAGACACTTTCTACTGAGGTCTTGCCACAGGAGTGAATCCTCTCCTCTAAAATTTTTTTGCCTGAGATTACTCAAAAGCTCCACTCACTCCTTTCTATTTTCAGTTCATTCAACATGGTCTCTTCTTTAGGTTTTGTTAAACACAGGACTGGTCCACATTCCATGCCACTAGAATCCCTGAGCCAGAGTTTTTGAAAGCTTAGCAACTTGATTGAAAACTGAAGGGAGGGATGCTATAGGGAAAATACGCACAAATCATTGTTCCAGAAACCAGCCCCAAGAGGAGACACAGTAGGTGCCAAATGTCAGTAGAAGTGTAGTTACTTGGAGTGTACTTGAAGTGATTTGAAAAAAGCTTCATGTGAGAGATTTAAACTGAGCCATGAGTCTGGGGTATGTGTGGTATGTTTGGGAGTGGGTGTTTGTGTGATGGGAAGGAGTTGAGAGTTTATACTGTTGCAGAAGAGCTTCAGAAAGAGGGGCTTGTTATTAGGAAGATTATTGAGCTGGATGGATTTAGAAAGGGAAGGCACTTAGGAGGCTATTACAGTGATTCTGACCTGAGCTGAGGAAAGGTTGATGGCAGTTGGAATGAGAAGAAAAGGACTGGACAGAAACCACTAGAGAGAATCTATGGGGAGAAGGCAGAATTCAAGAAGATTCTGAGTTTCTGTGCTGGGGGCAGGGGTGTTAATGGTGCTTTAATGGAAACTGGAGAAGTCAGGATAGGTGTTTGTTGTGAGAAGAAGATAAGAGCTTTAATGTAGCATGTGATAAGCTATTGGAGCCCTCAAATGAGGTCAGATTACTAGCTAGTGGGTTCACCATATCATCAATCTTCAGGATCTTGCTCAAGACTGGTTGTTTTTTTCTGTTGACTGTTGTGAGGAAGATGATGTAGAAAGGTGCTGAGGAGAAAAGAGGAAATGACTGTGGGATTTTTGGTTTGAGTTAAGTAGTACTTTTTATTTATATAAATGTTACAATTCAGAGTTACTTTGTAATATTTTAACAGAACCTGAAAATTCAGCATGGTTAGAATATCCTTTTAGTTTTAGCTTTAATCTATATCCCCCTAAGATGCTTTCTGAGCATTTGTAAATCTCCATAGATGTATGTTAATTAATATTTATATCAACAATTTATATTAATATTTATATTACTAGGTATAGCCTTACTAATAAAGCTGATACAAAACCTTAAAGAGCTGCTATCAGCCCTTCCTTTGGATAACTTCTCATTATTTGAGATTAACTGGCAACTGAGCTTCTCTCAGTTTGTTTCTTAAGGAGTTTGTACTTGATGAGGATTATTTTACTTTTCCAGTTCTCTTTCATAGGCTTTTAGTAGGTGGTTGGGGAAATTTGTAGCATAGCTGCAATTTTGAGGAACTGACTTCAATACAGATATATATATATATTTTACAAAGTTTAGTAATGCTTCACAAATAGGTCTAATTCACTGTTAAGCATGACACTATAAAAAATGTTCAGTTACTAGCCTCTCTCTTTCACCAGCCTTTAATCCATATACTCATAAAACTTGTGCTTTTATGATTATTTGAACTGGGAAGTATGTAATCAAAAGAAGTTATGAATTTAGCACTGGAAAATGGTTGATATACTTGGAGGCATTGTTCAGTCTGTCTACAGGTAGAGCTTGATGCACAAATGATTCATTAGACTCTTTGGTCCATAGGATGGCAAATGCTGGTATGCATTTGAACCAAGGAATATTTAAGAGTAGTTGTTGTGTCTAGTTCCCCTTAAACAAGGTCCAGATTATGCAGATTTTATTGTTGCTTTGTATTGTACTAATTGAAGTATGATTCATTAGATGAAGTTTGGAAATCTGTTACATGTAAAATTAGACTTGTAAATTAAATTTACTTGGATATATGAATATGTTAACTTAAAAGATATTTAGTAACAGTTTTATTTCAGTGTGCAATATTAACTCTCAGAGCTGGTTGCTATTAAAAATAATTTTATGTTCTTTTTGGGATGTTTTGACATCTGGAAGAAAAAGTGTACTAGTGTTAATTTCATCTCAATAATGCAAAATCACATAATTGAGCTGATGTTATCCTTACTCTGTCATTCCATTCACTGATTACCACAGGTACAAATGGCTTTCTCAGATAATCCTCTCCAATGAATTTTAGCTTTCAGTTATTGAAAAAACAATATTCCTACCAAGTCTCTGATTCTCCATAGAGTGGATACTGTATATGTCATTATCTAATATAATGAATGCACTTATCTCAAAACTCTTGGGCTTGGTTTTGGTATTGCTTAGTTACTTAGATATTTGGAAGGGGTAAGCTATTTCATACCAGGTATATATAACAATGATTCTTTATTTTTTTAAGCCAGTTCTTTTGTTTGTTTTTTTGTCAGACATGGACATTTAAATATGTTATGCTGGCACATTAGTTCCGTGAAGATTAGCTAAGATAAGGTAAGGTAACAAGCTGTTTAGTTGAGCCTACAAACATATCAAAGTAAGACTTATCAAAGAAACATGAATTTTTGGATGTGAATATTTTAAATGAAATATTGAAATTACTTATAGTAGCCCTGGGTATGTTCATTATGTCATTTGTTCTTGTCATAAGTATTTACTTGCTCGTTTTAATTTCTGCTAGCATGAGCAAGTAATTTATTAATATTTCATTGCTGAGAAACTAAAGGAAGAAACTGCCTAATGAGTATGAAAATTGCCATTAAATCTCGATTGTCCATTTTAATGGATGCTTATATGATTATAGTTCCCCACCCTTCAGTACACTTTTGGACTGCTGTCAAATTGTGTGTAATGTGTGTACAAACTAAACTTAAAAATCTAAGCAAGATAAGTGTAAGTTACCTGAATTAGAAGAAAAATACAGTTGCTGAAGGAGAAAAATACTTTAAAGCTAAATATAAGCAATATTTTTTTGTTTTTTCTACTTGGTATATACCACTTTTCACCTTTCAGTAATAACAAGTAATACAGATAGGAATGGACTTAGCCTTACCAAGTTAGTGATAATATTAGTGCACATACACATTTAAGGTTTTAGAGAAAAACGTCTTTCCCATGTCTAATTTGACTGACCACCCCAATCAGTTAGCTAATTTTATTGCTGTGTTCAAGTTCTAAATATAGTAGTCCATTATTAAAAGAAGTGAGTAGGATTAAAACAGAGAATTGATTAAAATAAAACCTTTTAAAAAATTAATACTTTTGCATAAAGTAGCAGGCTTCAAGTGAAATTCAGTTTTGGTCTCCTTTACAGGAATAGCTATTCACAGACAGAACACTTATCACGTTTTGCAGTATCTCCTGAGGAAGTCAGAATCTGAGCCAGCCTGAAGACTGAATCTTGTCTTTTGTATGATTTATAAACTGTACTTTTATTCTAACCATGTGCAAGGTGGATGTTATAGCATGGAAACTAAAATCTTAGTAAGTGATTTTTAATTTAGCTATTAAATAGTAGCCTTTCTTATAATGAATTTATTCTCTCAGCAGAGTTCACACACTGTGAATGGGGTGAGGACTTGACAAGCAGGGACATAATAATACACTTATAAAGTGAAATGAAAGATTTAGCTTTCCAAGTTCAGGAAAAATCCCTAAGAAAGAGAGGGAAAGCTTCTATTACTCTGCCTAGGATTCCTTTTACTTTTCTGTTTAAAAATAGGCGGCAGGATGAGATTAATTTGAGAAGGGATTTAAGAAAGTGGAGGCTGACTTTAGTGGCCAGTGTCTAAATTCAAGTCATTGAAGAAAATCATTAGTAAATTGCTATGTAAGTTGCTTTATTAATAAATTAGTTGTCATTAAATAATACAGTCTTTATTATAGTGTAGTGTTTAGTTTGCCCAGTGTAGAATTCTAGGAACCTTTTAAATGGTTAATATATTTTAATATGAATTGAATTTTGAGTGTATTTTAAATATTAAATATTTTGAGTATGAATATTCAAAATTATATTGGAGTGATTATGCTAGCAGTTATCTCAGGGATGTTCTGTTGGTTTGATTGTCCCAAGTATGGGTGATGTGCAGTGTTTACTTTTTGTGCTCCAGACAGAACTAGATTTTGAGGATGTAGGCTCAGGGAACTTTATCCCTATTTCACAGTGTTACTTAGTTAATTGTAAAGATTACTCCTCAACATCTTTCTTTTCTCCCTGTGCTTATTAAGAGCAGTGGATCATTAGCACTTTTAAAAAAGCTACTTGTCTCCCTTAGCAAGAATGGTAGAATTGACTTTGTTTGATCTTCTGAATTCTTTAGTGAATCAGACATTATGATACTATACCCAGATAGCATAATAATCTATGTTGTTCATAATTTGAGAATGGTTATGTAAGATATTTGGTTTGTGTTCTTTCCTTGCCCTTTAAATCTTTTTAAGTATTGGTTATTTTTCTAAATTGATAGTGATGACCTGGCTGAAATTAAACATTTTTATTAGCAGCTTCCCTATTTTAACCTCCTTCCCTCTTGGAACAAACTTCCCTTTATCTTCTGCCTATCTCTTTTGCATTCCAAAGTACAATTTAATTAAATGTTGAGGTCTAAGATTTTTCTTTGGGAATTTACCTCTGGTGTCTCTTTGGAAATTAGAAAAAAATAAGGATAGTTCAGTATGAAATATTACATGCATTTTTTCTTTTTGGTGAGGAAGATTAGCCCTGTGCTAACATCCATTGCCAAACCTCCTCTTTTTGCTGAGGAAGATTGGCCCTGGGCTAACATCCACGCCCATCTTCCTCTACTTTATATGTGGGATACCCACCACAGCATGGCTTGATAAATGTTGCGTAGGTCTGTGCCTGGGATCCAACCTGTGAACCCTGGGCCGCTGGAGCAGAGCACGTGAACTTAACTACTACGCCACAGGGCCGGCTCCCTTACATGCATCTTTTGAGAAATTTATATTTTATAAGTTGAAGGGTACTTTTATTTTGGGGGCATATTTTCAGAGGTAGAATTATGTAGTTATTGTTTTAATAACCATGTCCTAATTATTTATAGCTTCCTGCCTGACATAACTCACTTCAAGAAGTGCACAATGTCAGAACGTGGAATTAAGTGGGCTTGTGAATACTGTACGTATGAAAACTGGCCATCTGCAATCAAGTGCACTATGTGTCGTGCTCAAAGACCTAGTGGGACAATTATTACAGAAGATCCATTTAAAAGTGGTTCAAGTGATGTTGGTAGAGATTGGGATCCTTCTAGCACTGAAGGAGGAAGTAGTCCTTTGATATGTCCAGACTCAAGTGCAAGACCAAGGGTTAAATCTTCATACAGCATGGAAAATGCAAATAAATGGTCATGTCACATGTGCACATATTTGAACTGGCCGAGAGCAATCAGATGTACCCAGTGCTTATCCCAGCGTAGGACCAGGAGTCCCACAGAATCTCCTCAATCCTCAGGATCTGGCTCAAGACCAGTTGCTTTTTCTGTTGATCCTTGTGAGGAATACAATGATAGAAATAAACTGAACACAAGGACCCAGCATTGGACTTGTTCTATTTGCACATATGAAAACTGGGCCAAGGCTAAAAAATGTGTTGTTTGCGATCATCCCAGACCTAATAATATTGAAGCAATAGAGTTGGCAGAGACTGAAGAAGCTTCTTCAATAATAAATGAGCAAGACAGAGCTCGATGGAGGGGAAGCTGCAGCAGTGGGAATAGCCAAAGAAGATCGCCTCCTACTACAAAACGGGACTCTGAAATGAAAATGGATTTTCAGAGGATTGAGTTGGCTGGTGCTGTTGGCAGCAAGGAGGAACTTGAAGTGGACTTCAAAAAACTAAAGCAAATTAAAAACAGGATGAAAAAGACTGATTGGCTATTCCTCAATGCTTGTGTGGGTAAGTTTCTGCATCTTTTAAATGGGATGGGAAAAGATATTAGAAGTGACACGAAAGATATAAGCAGGGTCAATATTATTTAGCGTTTAGTGCATTCAACATGATAGCTGTACTCCCCATATGCATGCATAAGAATCTCTGTATTTGTGATCTTGTCATAACTTTGTCCTAAATTGCCTCCATTTCATTCTGTAAGTCTCTCTCCATCATTCGGGAGAAAAACTTTTTAAGTTAAAGCAGAGTTTTTTACATATCAGTAGTAAAATATACACCTGGAGTTTAAAACTGTTACCCTATTTATTGTAACAAGATGTGATTGAGGAACACGAGCTGCTGCTTCAGAGTGTTTGTAAACAATGTGAGCATTTTGTGATGGTAGAAGCTTTAGTCAGATGTTAAAAATATCACAAAAATGTGTGACTCCAAGAAGTTGAACAAACGTGCTATTGACCTTGAAAATACTGATGTTAATTTAACATGAATGTCATGTAGTAAATATTTGCAAACTTTATGAAACTGATTTCATGTGGCCAGCTGATTTCACAGTTCAAATTATCATTTGTGTGTTTTGTGGTTTTAGTGCTTTCCTAAGGAAATTCTGGATGTTGGTCCCAGTTACTGGCTCAGAGCTGTTCAAGGACAGAGACATGTTGAGAGAGGAGGGTTTTCTCTAGTTATTGACCTTGTGAGTTGATTATTTGGGATGTAATTCACAAAAGCAGTTATTTGACTCTTCTGTATTTTTCTTTTCTTATTTTTGGAGTAGGTTAGCTATTTGAATTTTGTGATTTAAATTATTTGGATGGAGTGGTTACTTTGACGTTCCGTTTTGTAAAGGAAATTTTGAATGACTACTAAAATTAAATATTGTGTGGAACAATAGCTAAGCCTTAAACATGGCTTAACTGTATGTATATATTTTTCTCAGTACTAATTTCTTTTGTTTATCCCGTTGAATATAGCCCCAAGAATATGTACGACATAACTGTAAGAACCTGCAAGTCTTAGTAGTAGATGTCAAGAAATCTGAGTTTTTAATTTTAGTTTTTCCTGGCAAAAAAGACCGTCCCAGCAGATGAGCCCTTCTGAACACCAAACTTAGTTAAGTACCTAGTAACTGTTACCTCCCATTTTCTCCGGTCCTGAGGACTAGGGATGAAAGCACACTGAGCTGTTTTCTATCTGTTGTCCCATTTCATCCCATTTTTTTTTTCCTCCCGAAATTGGGTTCCACATATGGTGTATGATTGTCTTTTTTTTCACCAAGAGCTACAAAAGGGTTTTTGTTTATTATTTATTATTTTTTATTGAGGTCAAATTCATGTAACTTAAAATTCATCATTTTGAAAGTGAACAATTCAGTGGCATTTAGTGCATTCACAGTGTTGTGCAACCACCACCTCTGTCTAGTTCCAAAACATTTTCATCACCCTAAAAGGAAACCCTGTTCTCATTAAGCAGTTATTCCACATCCCCTCCTCTCTGGAGTCCCTGGTAATCACCAGTCTGCTTTCTGTCTCTATGGATTTACCTTTTCTGGATATTCATATAAATGGGATCTTACATTATGTGACCTTTTGTATTGAAACATGGTTGTTTTTTAATTACCTGTACACTTCTTGGAACACTCGTAGAATCATTTTTGCAGGCAATAGTATACTATGCATACATTTACTACAAGATGGTGTTACAGGACACATAAGTTTATAGATGGAAATGAACTACATTGCAACAATTCCTAACCTCTTTTGGGGTCATGGAATCCTTTAGGAATCAGGTTCATTGTTTCTTCAGGTTAGTGGATCTCAGGATGAGAACTCCTGCTTTGAAATATTTTCTCTCCTTGAAACACACAAGTTAGACCAATCAATATAACTTTATCTTTATGGCTGTATTTCCTGTCGTTATAACTACTCTGTCTTCTTGGTGCTGCCTTTTCTTTCTTTCCACATATCCTTAGTTCTTTTGAATAACTGTCCTTGTACTTTGCATTCTGATAGCTGTGAGTTCATTTTAAAGGTGGAACAGAAACTCCTACCAACCAGACCAATGTTGTATTTGGTCTTGTTTTGTTTACAAGAGTTTGTTTGTCATTAAGTTCCTATTCCCACCCAATTCAGTTTCTAGGTTCTTAGGGCCAAGGATCGATTGTATTTGGTTCTTAGTGTGGATTCTGTCTTTCCTATCAGAAAATATTTTTTGCCTATTCATTACACAACATGGTTCTGAACTGTTGTACAAAAGATTATGGCCCTGTCTTTACTGAGTAGTCATATCCTGATTTGTAAACATCACTGAAGTAAGTTAAAACTTTTTTTTAACTTGTTTACATTGTGTTGGGTTAATTACCAGAAGTCCACATATACTGAAAATTAATCTTTACTTGCCCTTTTCTGCCTGCCTTCTGTTCTCCAGATTTCATTAGAAATGGTATATTATGGCTTGTTGATGTTAGGCATTTAAACAAATCATCTCAGTGCTTCCTTTGGTAGCACATATATTAAAAAAATCATCTCCAAAATATATATTCAATAGAAAATGTATATTGAGTATAAAATGTATACTAAGTATAAAGTGGGAGACTTTCTCGTTTGAACTTGGAAAAAAAAATGTCAACTTCAGGCCTGCTTTGCAGCTGGTAAAATAGGAATAAGGAAGATTCAGTTGTTGAGAAGGCAAAAGTACACTATAAAGCAGCAACAATATCGAGCAAGACTTTTTAAAATGACTGTTGGGTTTAAGTTTCACATAGGCCGCCTTATCTTATGTGGTGAGAGGATGTTGGGGACAGTGGTGCCAAAACCTGACATCAGTAAAAGTGGCATCTGGGGATGGGAGCTGGGATGGTAAAGGCAGAGGTGTGAGTTTAAATGCGCAGTTGTCTCTGGAATGTCTGCAGTTTGGTGCCAGGTATTTTCTCAGAGGTCATGTCGGTGCTAATCATAGACTGCCTTTCCCACTGGATAGATAATAATGTCCCTAGAGAATAGGGCAGCACTACCTAGCACACCATTTTAGTTCTACTGCTGTTTTGAATCAGTGGCCTTTTAAAAGAACATCTAAACTTGTGACCCAAGTTGATCCCTTGAAGAGACACAGGATCAGATAAGAATACCAAATTAAATCTGTGTAACAACTTCTTGTATTCCTGAACCCTAGACTCACATATCCAGCTGCCTGTACAGCATCTTCCCTTGAATATCTAATATTTAAAAAACTCATTTCAAACTCAGTGAGGCTAAAACTGAAATGGTCTCTCCCTCAAATCTATTCTCTCACAGTCCCCCATCTTGGTTGATGACAAGTTCATCGTTCCATTTGCTGTACCAAAAGCCTTGGTCATCCTTGATTCTCTTCTTTTTCTCCTGTACCCCATTCCTATTTGTCAGAAAATCTTGTTGGCTCTACCTTCAAACTATATCCAGAATCTGGTCACTTCTCACCAGCCTGGTCCAAAGTACCTGGTCTCTTTGTCCTTGCCCTCCTTGGCAAACTGATCTCCACATAGAAGTTACTCTTAAAACTCTGCTCAGAACCCCCCAGTGATTCTCTGTATTGCTCAGAGTAAAAGCCAGAGTCCCTCAAAGACTCCCTAGGCTCTCTATCCTGTACCTCCCTGCCCCCATATACATTGTTTCTCTCTGACCTCATCTATTGCTCGAAACCTCGCTCATTTGTTCCAGCCACTCTAGCCACCTTTCTTGTCTACTTTAAGCCTCAAGCCTTTCTACTTGCTGTTTCCTCTGCCTGCATTGCTCTTTCTAGATTGTAGGATTAGCTAATTGACTTCCTTCAGTTTTTCTCAGTGTTGCCTTCTCAGTGAGGCCTCCCTGACTGCTGTATCTAACATTGCAGCCCTGTCCTGTACCCCTTCCTCCAGCTCTAATTTTCTTCACACTTGTCACCTTCTAATATCCTTGGTCACCTTATTATTTGTCTCTCTCTTCCTTAGGATTTAAGCTTCATGAGGGCCAGGAATTTTGTCTCTTTTGTTCACAGCTATATCCTAGTACCTAAAACAGTGCTTGATACGTAGTAGGCATTCAAATATTTGTTAAATCAATCAGTGAATAAATCTTTGTGGAAATTGGGATTTGGACAAATAGATCTTTCTACACATAGACCTTTCTGCTCCTCTCCTGAATTTCTAGATTCTTTGCTTTCTGTATTTTTCACCTTACAGATTACCTGGGGCTCGACCCAGTGGGAGGCATCTTGGCTTCTCCCTGTCAGGGGAAGACAGAGGAAGTAGGTATAATAGGGTTTTATTGGAAAGAATAGAGAGGCCTCAACTTATCACCAGGCAGTCTATGGATATGGAAAGCCTGAAGTCAGATTTCTTGACCTTCAATTTCTCTATCTTCCTGCCTTCACTGTTGAATATTTGATAATTTGATGAATATATGATATAAAGAAAAAAATCATATGTGTTTGCTATATTTAAAGTCCTAAATAAAATTTTTACTTGAAAATTTTTTACTCAATTGTCATTGGACCTATTGCTTCCTGTTTGGCCTTTTGTCTCACATCTTAAACGACAGCTGCGTCTTTCTTACATTTAGCTTGTTCAGTGACCCTGCTAATAGAGATGGGAAGGATTTGAGATTGGTGGGGTCGATGGTATTGAAGGCATAGGGGGAAAAGAATCAGGCTTGTATAACAAGTACATGTTGAAACTGAAGTTCTTTGGTGAAATATTCAGTTGTCCCATGGCAGTGGCATTATAGAGAATGTGTGTATCAAAACATCTCCTGTTGCTCCCCAGCTTTGGGGTGACCTGCAGTGTGCACTGGTGTGCCTGTTGAGGATCAATGACTTATGGGCTAAACTAGAATCTTCTTATGAAGGAGCATGCTGAAATGGAATCCTGAGGATTGTAGTCTTGATTATTCCTTAGCAAAATTTTAATGTGTCTGAAAACTTTTATGATTCTTAAAATATAGAAAAATATTAGAATTAATTTTCAAGTTGTCTGCAAAAGTATTCTTATATTTGATCTAGTATTTCACCCTTTCTCATAATTGTGTTGAAAATCAGTATTTGTGGCAGTTATTTTCCATATTGATGCCAGTTGTGTTTTGGCCCCCTTGCCAGAAACCTGTATGTGTTGTTATATATATATCTGCCCACTCCATGGTGTCGCATGTAAATGTAGAAATATCTAAAACTTGTATGGTGTTAAACACGTCAGAATGTATTTGTGCATTTGGTTTCATTAGCACTCTTTTTTCATTTTAACAAAAATTAGCAATGTTTAGGCTTATTACATTTTAAAATGCTGTTTTCAATTTATTTTGTTATTGGTAATAAAAATTATGTAGATGAATGATTTTTCTCAAGGAAGTAAACCATTAAGGTTGTGTTAGTGTTATTTTTCTTTCTCCAGAAAAACAAATCTATTGGAAAATGTAATCTTTTATGGTGACTTTTTAAATTCCTAGTTTTGAGATACAGAGTCTGGTCAAATGAAAGGAGTATTGTATAATAATCCAAAAATTAAATTAACTTCAATGGAAGAAAAAGTCATGTAAGATTAGTTTTTGAGAGATGATAGTACTACGAACTGGAATGATAAAGTGATTTATACCAAGAAAATTACTACATCAAAACAAAACAGAAAAAGAAATCCTCGACATAGGACACAATAGTGATTTTACCCATTTATTAAGATGTCTTTGTGCCTGACTTAACTGCAGAGGAAACTCAGGGAATATAAATTATTGTAGAGAATAAAATAGGAGAGGCTTCTCATTCGCTAGGTCAGTACTCCTTAGCTTTAAAAATTATTAATTAGCTCCACAGAGATATTTTATTGATGACTTAATTGAAGGCACAGAACATTAGGTATCTTGAAAAATATGCTATTAATGAGATGGATTACAGTGTTCAGGTCTGTATTTTTTCACTTTCCCACTACGGTCATGTGCTGCATAACGACGTTCCGGTCAACAATGGACCACGTATATGACAGTGGTTCCATAAGATTAGTACCATGTAGCCTAGGTGTGTAGTAGGCTCTGCCATCTAGGTTTGTGTAAGTACACTCTATGATGCTTGTACAACAATAAAATTGCCTAAGGATGCATATCTCAGAGGGCCCTCTCTCCCTCCTTAAGTGACCTGAGACTGTACTTGACTTTCTTATAGGCTCCTTCCCCTACTCTCCTTTGGGCTTTTTCTGATTACAAGAGTGATTTAAATAGTGTGGCAGGCAGAATAATGCTCTCCAGCCCCCAACGATGTTTAAATCCTAATCCCCAGAATCTGTGAATATGCTTCCTTATATCGCAAAAGGGATTTTGCAGATGTAATTAAATTAAGGACCTTGAGATGGAGAGATTATCTCAGATTATCCAGGTGGGCCCAATGTGATCATAAGGGTCCCTGTAAGTGCAACAGGGAGACAGGAGAGAGTCACAGAAGGAGATGTGACAGTGGAGCAGCAGAGGTCTTAGTGATGCAGGGCCATGAGCTAAGGAATGCGGGCAGACTCTAGAAACTGGAAATGACAAGGCTCCCTTAGAGCCTCCCCAAGGAGCACATCTTGATTTTAGCCCAGTGAGACTCATGTGGAACTTCGAACCTCTCCCAAATTTTAAGATAAAAAATTTGTATTGTTTTAAGCTACCAAGTTTGTAGTGATTTGTTAGAGCAGCAGTAGGAAATAAATAAAAAATAGCGTCTTTTAAAAAAAATTACAAATAGCATCTTAATTTACAATTTTGGAAAATTTTAACTTAACCATCACCAGTTCCTAGAGTCGTCAGAGTTGTCGTTTTGTTATATAATGAGAAGTTGAGGCACAGAGGGGCTAAGTGACTTGCTGGATGTGATGTAGCCATGTTGTTATCCTTTTCTAGACAAAGTTGGTATAGGTGTTTGCAAGAAAAAACTCACTTCTGTGTGTCTCCTCTAGCCTTACACTACACTCACAGCACTACTGGCCACCAAATGTGTGTGTGTGTGTTGGCAGGGGAGCCAGTTTCCTAAACCAAGCAATTCTCAGATTCTCCAGACATCAGCTGGATGTCCTGCAATTTAACTCAGTTCTGACACTGTCTACCTGGAGATAGCATCAAGTCCCACAGGTTAAGGGCTCAGTCTCACAAGACTGCCCCCTCCGCCCCATGCCAGCCTCAAGTATGTACCTTTGCTTTTGATCCACCTGCTATAAATTGTAGGTTCTCACAACCTCCTCCTTGGGTTCAATTAATTTGCTAGAATGGCTCACAGAACTCAGGAAAACATTTTACTTACTAGATTACTGGTTTATTATAAAAGGATGTAACTCGGGAACAGCCAGGTGGAAGAGATGCATAGGGCAAGGGAGGGGGCTTTCCATGCCCTCTCTTGGCTGCCACTCTCCCAGCACCTCCATGTGTTCACCAACTCGGAAGCTCTCTTCTGGAATTTTTATGGAGGCTTAATTACACAGGCAAGATTGATGAAATCATTGGCCATTGGTGACTGATTTGCCTCTGGCTCCTCTCCCTTCCCAGAAGATGGGGGGTAGGGTGGGGCTGAAAGTTCCAAACCTTTAATGACTGATTTCCCTGGCAACCAGCTCCCATCCTTAGGGGCTTTCCAAAAATCACCTCATTAACGTAAACTCAGACGTTGTTGGAAGGGGCTTGTTATATGAGTAACAAAAGACACCCATTTCACCTGTATCACTGGAGCTATTTCAGGAACTGAGAACAAAACAAAATATTGGAAGATGCCCCTATGGCTCTTACATAGGAAATTACAAGGGTTTTAGGAGCTGTGTGCCAGGAACAGTGGATGGAGACCAAATATATATTTCTTATTCACAGTGTTTTTTTCTGCTTGATATGGTTGAAAGGAGTACTGTTACTGGAATTTTGGAATAGTGTTTGATGCCTGTGAATAATAATGTTTTCAGTTCTGCCTTTTTTCCAAGTCAGCTAAATAAATATGCCTATGTGAAGCTGATTGCTGTGTCCCAAGGTAATCTGTCACTTGCTAATATTTCCTAGCATTCCATGATCAGGCCATCTTATTTGAACTTGGTTTTTAGTGTGGCATTTCTGTAGTATTCTGTTTGCTTTGTTTGTGTTTGCCTATTTTCAAGATATTCCACAGCTATTTGGACAACCTATTTTCCATCTTTAGAATTTTTCCTGCCCTTTGGAATTATTTCATGGCCATCATCACTGAGTTGGTAGCCCGGTAGCAGATCTGTGTTCTGGTATTTAATTTTTAGAAATCATCATCTGGGAATTTAGAGAGGAAGCTAATGAAACTGTTCACTGTCCTGGTAGAGTTAAGTTATGGTTATTTTTTAAGTGCTGGATTTATTCCAGGATGCTAATGGGCTGTTTTGTTTGATTATGAACTTGAGTTTCTCTTGATACCACACTGAGTGTTCTACTAAAAGATGCTCTTCTGATTTACCGTCCTATTTCCCTTAATATATTGCTTTGCGTATAAATGAAAACTTAGCCCAGAATAAAAGGGTCTTGGGTCTTACTAGTCTTTGACATTTAAAACCATCAAATTTTTTTAAAACAAAAATGGTTTGAGTTAAATTATTCTATTAAAAGCTTTTAATAGAATCCCAAATATATGCAGACTCCTGCAGCAAATCTTTGGCACTGCATCCATAAAAGGAAAGTAAGCTGCTAGAATGCTGGCAATGCCTTGTATGTCCTTGGTTAACTTTGTGTGATAGTCTTACATGGGATGTGTGTGTGTAGCTATAAAAACTGCCGTGTCTTTTCACTCCATCCACATTCTTGCTTGTGATCTCCTTCCTTTCCAAGGTAGTTGGTATTACAGGTAGTAGACCTATTTTTAGCACCGTGAAAGGAGTATTATCTTCAGATAGTTTTTGTCTTGTTTTTCTTCAAGTTTCTATGGATTTCCTCTTGTGATTTTGGAACTCTGGATGTAAAAATAACTATTTTATATCATAATTTTTAAGTAAATTGTGATAATTCTCAGTGATACATATAAAAGATTCTAATCTGTAGGGAATACACACACATTGTCTTTACCCTGGCCAGTTGAGTTTGGCATTTGAAAGTGCTTCCTGACACCTGGGATAAAAAAGAAGCCTCCAGGAACGAGTGTCTGTTAAGGCAAACGCATGGCAGTGGTAGAAATAGAACCCCTAGCAGTATTCTCCTGGTTGCCTTTAGTCTGTCGGAGACATAACTCCTGGCTTTTAGAAGTGATTGATTACACAGGCCTGCCAGCTAAATAATGTGCCTCCTTATGCTGAGAAAGGGAATATGTCTGGTGATTCTTGATTATATGATACATTTGAATATGCATCACTGATTTAGTAAAGGCTTTCATTTTTTTAAAAGCACTATATTAAATGAACACATTGAATTATGAAATCCAAACGTATTGTGTAAATATTAAATATAAAAAGATGTGTTTTAGGCTCCAGAGAACTTTACTGTTTAGCATGAAATAACTTTAATTTTAAACATTTATTAAACTGTGTACACGGTTAAAAAAATCAAGGAGTATAGATAGAAGAGTTTATAAAGAAAAGCAATAGTTTCTTTTTCTTCTTTCTACCTCCAATCCTACTGTGCGGAGACAGCTCACTTTTTTTCCCATCGACCTTTTATTCTGAGGAATTTTAAAACCCGAGGAAAGGTTACAATATAATACATTGAACACCACATGCCTCTGACCTCGATTTTCCAATTGTTAGTGTTACCGGACACAAACACAGGTTTAGGTTCTTGACTCGCGACTCGCTACAGAAGAGGGGCCAAATAAAACTGGAATGCCAGGCTTATGGCAAGGAAAGGGTTTTATTTCGGGTAATGTCAGCTGGAAGATGAGAGTGAGCCCTTAAATTTGTCTTGTCTCCCCAAAAGATAGGAGGCAAGGGGTTTTAAAGTTGGTGAGGAATGTGGCTGTTTGTAGGGATGGGGAGCCTGTGGTCTTGCTGTTTGGCACTTTCCCATCAGCCTGCGTTTGGCCTTGTGAGGCTGCTTGCAGGGAGGAGGATGGTGAGATAAGGGAATCGGCAGGTGGGTGTCCTTGGTTGTCTGCCTCTGTGGTGGAGGGTGGATTCTGGTGCCAGGAAGCCAAAGAGTTGGGGTTTGGGAAGCTTCAGTTTCTTGATATTCTCTGGATATCCGTTTCCCTGTAATAAACCTCAAGAACCAGTATTTAGTCAAAACCTTAGTGTGAGCCCAGCATGAGGCCACTTGGGCTTTTAACAATTTGTCACTTCTGTCTGCCTTGTGAAGTTCAGGGATACAAAGGTTTAAAAAACTAATATTTACATAGAAATGTAATTTAGAGAAGCAGGAAAAGGGGATGAGTGCTTTTGGTTTTAACCCCATGTATGCGGGGTTTAACGTAGGGGAACTGATATCAGGGCCACCATCATTAGAACTTTGCCACATTTGCTCTCTCCCCCTCTCTGTCTCTTTCTGTGTGTGTTTTTCCTGAACCATTTGAGAGTTAAGCTGCAGGTGTCACGACATTTTGTCCCTAAATACTTCAGTATGTATGTCTAAAAACAAAGACATTTTCCCTATATCCCACAATGTAATTATCCAGAAAATTTAATATTTGAAGTCCAAATTCACTTTCACTGATAGTTTCATTAATGGCTATTGCTCCAACCCCATTCAGTCGAGGATTATACATTTTATTTGGTTGTTTTCTTTCTTTAATCTCTTCTAATCTAAACAATGCCTCAGGTAGTTTTGGTTTTTTATTTACTCTTTCATGACACTAACGTTTTCAAAGAGTCCAGGCCATTTGCTTTACAAAATGATCCTCAATTTAGATATGATTAGATTAAATGTAAACATTTAACTTTTCGTGGGGAGGAATATTACATAGGTGATATTATTTGAAGCAGCACCTCTAGTATCTTTGATTAATGTCCTTGTATCATTTTTTTCTTAAAATTTGTTTTAATTGTGGTAAAATATATGTACTTACCATCTTAAAACTTACCATCTTAACCGTGTTTAAGTGTGCAGCTCAGTGGCATCAAGTACATCCACACTGTTGTGCGACCATCACCACTATCCATCTCCAGATCTTTTTTCATCTTGCAGAACTGAAACTCTGCACCCCCCTTTCCACCCTTTCCCATCCCCTGGCAACCACCATTCTTGTTTTTGACTCTATGCATTTGACTACTCTGGGTACCTTACATAAGTGGAATCATACAGTATTTGCCCTTTTATGACTGGCTTACTTCATTTAGTGTAATGTCTTCAAGGTTCATCCATGTGTACATGTGTCAGAATTTCCTTCCTTTTTAAGACTGAATAATATTCCATTGTATGTATATACCACATTTTGTTTATCCATTCTTCTGTCGATGGACATATCAGTATTTCTTGTTTTATCAAATTTAGACATTATGTACTGACTTCCTGTAACAGTATATGAGAGTTTAGTTCATTTTTAAATAATAAAAGCAGAGCATACTTGTAGAATATTTCAGAGATAAGAAAGCTATGAAAAAATAAAAAGAGTTTAAAGTATCACTGTCTAGAGGAAATTGGTCATATTTTTGTGTATTTTCAGTTTTTTTACATGTATTTACTTTTATGTAATTGAAATTATACATTTTGTGTTGAACTTTGCATTTTGAAGTAATTAAAATGTTTTCATCTTTTTAAAAATGCGTGATATGACATTGAGTTACTGTACTTTAATCTATCCCTTATTATTAGCCTTTTAGGTTATTTAAAAATGTTTTATTCTGATGGACAAAATTGTCAGCATTTCTAATGATTTTCTTAGGTTCCCAAAAATGGGGTTATAGGATCAAATGATATAAACATGTTAAAGGTACTTTATGCATATTGGTAAATTGCTACTTGGAAGGACTACACCAGTTATATTCCCATTATCAGTATAAGGGTGTAGCTATGTTTTTGCTAATGTTTGTTATTAAGGGAGGCATGCCCTCATTTAATTAGTCGTTTGTGTTTTTTTCTGTGAATTGTTGATTCACATCTTTTGTCCATTTTCTTTGTGATTTTATCAAGTTATGTGAAGTGTATATACATATAAATAATATGTAGAAATGTACCAATCATATTTGTTGCAAATTTTCTTTCCCTTTTTCTTGTGGGGAGAGTTATACTAGTAACATTTTGTCTTTGTTGTTTTACACAGTTTTTTGGATTGAACTAAGGATTAAAATATTTTTCCAAATAATTTGCCTTACTAGGATTTATTAAATAAATTCTTTCCCCATTGATTTGGGTGGTTCTATCATACATAAAATGATTCTACATCATTTGTTTTGAGGCTCTTTATTTTGGTTTTTACATCAATGTCACACTTCTGCTTAAATAATTATAGCTTTATTAGATATTTAAAAATCTGATAAGGCAAATGTCTATCCTGCTCCACTCTCCCATTGCTTTTCAAAATTATCTTAGTTTTTACCTTTTCTTTGTTTGTCCATTCATTTATGCGTTCAGATATTCATTGAGTGTGCTCCCGAGCACTGTGAGAGAATTCATGGCTCTAAACCCGCTTGTGGTGTGGTGGAGGAAGCTATAATTCAACAAGTCAGTATAGTGTGATAAGTTCAGGAGAGGAAGTATCCGGTGCTAGAGGAGTATATACCCTAATCTTATTTGGGGATTTGGAGAGGGCTTTCAGGAAGAAGTGACCTAAGCCAAAACCTTACAGAGAGGAAGAGGAAGAATGTTTCTGTGAGAGGAAGTTGGCATGTGTTAAGACCCCAGAGTCAAGAGAGCCATGGCCTGTTCAATAAGAAGTTAGCAGGGTTGGAGTGTAGAATGGGCTTTGAGAGAGAAACTTCAAGGTAATGCTGGAACTTTTCGTGGCCTGTTAATCTGTCTGAGGAGTTTAGCTGTTAACAAAAAGGCAATGGTAAACATTTGGAAGGAGATTGTCTTAATCAGATTTGTGGTTTAGGAAGATCACTCTGGTCATAGCCTAGAGGTTAGATTGGGAGGGGGCAGCACTGGAGGCAAACAGACCACTTAGGAGGAAATTAAAGTGATCTAGGTCAGAAAGAGGGCAGTTTTGACCTAGGGTAGAGGCAGGGGAGATACGGGGTAAGAGGGATGGATTTGAGAGACACTTAAAAGGTAGGGTCCACAAAACTTGGAAGAATTGATATTGGGGCTGAGGAGAGAGAGAGTTAAGAAAGATACTCAGATTTTTGGTTTGGACAGCAGTGTCATTTTCCCTAAATGTAGGAGATGTAAAGTTCAGTTTTAGACATGACGTAGTTGAGGATGTCTAATGGGTTGTTGGATATATGGAGCTGAAACTTTTGAGGAAAATCTGCCACTCAGCTTATGTGGATACTTGTGAAGCCATGAGTGTTGACTGAAGCTGTGGAACCTTTTCTTGCCGTGGCAAATTAAAGCGACTTTATTTTGTGCTTCTTCCTTGGGACCTCATCAAGATGGACTAAGTAACTTTTTAACATTTCTTCCAATTTGATGATTGTCTTAAGTCTACCAGAGTATTTTTGACTAGAAGAAGAATTATATGGATATGATATGGAAGTATAAAGTTATGGTATGTCATGGGAGTTTTTCCTTTCATACCCCTCCCCCCTTTTAAAAAGGTTCATTTTACACTCTAGTTTTCTCACTTGTAAAAGAGAGTGGGCTAGACTATTCAGTCCCTCCAGGCCTACCTAAAATAGTATAATACTAAAAATCTAAAATTTGGTTTCAAATTCAGCCAGGGTAACTTGGCAGTGTAGCAGATGAAAGTTTTACTTGAAGTTAGAAAAACTTTTGGGACTTCATTTCAGTGGTGAATGTGGTTTTGACATACACTATTTTATATGACTGGAACCCTAGATTTTTAAGAACCTTAATATCCCCTCAGTTGGCTCTTCTGGCAATATTTTAAGTGACCTTTGTAATTTGAACTGACATTCATCTTCTTTAACCCATTAACATTGGTCCTCATCTCTGATCACCTTCCCAAAGATAACTTTGGGACATGTTCCTTTAAATCCTTTCCATCATGCTTTCAGCAGTAGTTCTTCCTGTGTGGCAAGATCATCTTTCTCCTGAAGGTATCTGTCAAGTTAGGTATTTTTTCATGAGTTTGAGGATTTATATTTCCACAGCAGTTGGTCTGATCAAAGATGTAAGGAGGTAAGAGCTCCAAAGTATAAACTATATTTGCATAGTTTTTCATGATTAATAATAGAACATTTAAAGGCCTTAATTGGAGAGTATTTTGACTTCCTTATCATAGAATCTTTTATTTTTCTGAAGAGGATATTTTCATAATGGAGTGAATTTATTGAATGAATTAATAGAAGCTCATCTTGATGTAGTGTAAATCAGATTAAATTTAAGAACTTATTTCTGATTTGTGATTTTTACCTCTTTTAGTCTTTTGAAAAGGTTATTGTTCTATAGCACTATTCTAGGAACAGAAATGGTAGATTTTAACTTGTTGCCATTGGTTATTATGTGAAAATGCATCTAGGAGGTGATTTGTTTGGTGTTGCTATTTTTAGGATTGCCATTGAGCTTGTGCCTACTTGAAGATACTCTTAAAAATATTGAGGTCATTTTATTTAAAAAGCAGCTCATGCTTGAGTATTGAAAGAGATTGCTGTGAATGTCTAAGCCAAGTTTGTGACTGAACTACAGCCAAATGGTTAGGAATATAAAGAAAAAGTATTACTGGGTGGTATAATTTCCTTTTTAATATGCGAAACAGTTAAATGAATTAAACTCTGGGTAGAGGAAAATTACCCAGACATCATAGCCAGCCACATCTGCATCTTTCTACTGACCCTGGTAAAGGATTCTGAACATTACCACTTAAAACTAACTTTTCTCTTTAAGGGTTCCTGAAATTGTGCCAGCTGACTCCAACTCCACCCTGACCCCACAGCATAAACCATGCTGTGATGTCACAGCTACCATAGAACTCCAGGGTAGTGTTGAGCTGGCCCATGTGGGCTCAGGTAAGTCCTGGCTTTTTTTTTACCATTTGGCATTCTTTTCAAAGTTAGTTACCATTATGATTTTATGTCATAAAAGAAAATAAGGCAAAACTTTGAAAACTGTGCCATATATGGGGGAAAAAAATAAGTCTGTTTTCTAAACATCTATGAGCCAGCTCCATATTCTAACCAGCGGAGTTCCATAGTAGCTGTGAAGTCCCCAGTGAGTTGTGACCTGTGGCTTCAAAATAATGTTAAATTCTCCTTCTGGCCCAGCTTACAGAACAATATTAGCTTTTTTTTTTTTTTTTAACTTTGTAGTTTGTAATATAGAATATAGTAGGTTTCATTTACTCTTAGGTCTTCATGTTTTTAAAAGTATATTAACACTTTTCCTTTATCTCATTATGCACCACTACTTAGTTAATTGTGTATTTCATTCAGTCAGTTTTGAATGTATGATGATAATGCAAGTTAGTTTTATAAAGTTAATCTTCTTGGAGTGCCTTCAGCTGTCCTTTTAGTTTGCCTTCATAGCATAGAGGATGCAGGGACAGAACGTGTAATATACATTTGTTAAATTTTAAAAAAATGTATTAAGAGGAAGATGCTTCAGTTATTCTTGGAGGTGTTGTGAGATGTCATTAACCTAGAAAGCATGTATATATCACCTCTTTCTCTTCTGCTAGAACTTTTCTGTTTTTTCCTGGTCTTTGTTGCATTAAGTGAGGTATCACCACTTATATTTATTTGCTCTTTTCCTGCTTACCAACTCTTCCACCTTCTTCCTACTTTTCTTTTATTCTCTAATCTTAAAAAGTGGTAAAAATGTATTGTTACGTGAAGAACTCAAAGACATTTTGTAAATTGTTTTACGTATAATCTGATGCTTTTTTTTCCTCCTAAGTAGAAAACGTGGTGGTTAAAAACTCTAAACTATTTGAGTATGGGCCAAATTCTTTTAAACCCTATGTTTACAATGAAAACCTGTCTATCAAGAAACTGTCTAAACTTTAATCAATAGCTCTCCTTGAGCAATGTGTAAAAAAGATATACCCACAATTTGGGCAGTTCAGTGACATTCTTGTGAAATTTGATTTATAATTAAATTTATTCATTTTTAAAGCTGAAAACTCACCAGTAACTGAAACTATGAGCTCTTAATTATAGTTAATGAAAAGAATGGAATTATAGATTCCCAAAACATTAGACAATGAAATATTTTTCTTTTAAATATTACTTTGTGCCTATACTTAAATTTCTGTTTTTCACGTTCTGGAAAGTTTGGAGAATTTTATGCTGTGAAGAATAGAGAATATCATCTCAATTCTGTTCATCCTCATTTTCTACCCTCCTGTATTGACTTCACCCTAGGGAGTGGGCAGCACCCCCCCATCTGCAGTTTAATGCAGAGCTTGGGGTTGGGGGAAGTAATTACATGTTTTTGGTGTTTTGGATTGGTCAAATAGAAATTCTGTTTGTGTGTGTGTGTGTATCAGCTTTATTGAGATATAATTCACATACCGTGCAATTCACCATTTGAAGTTCTGTTTGTGTTTTTAAAAAACACTTAATTTGAAGGCAGACTGGGTGACGTCGTAAATCCTAATTCCAAAGCACAGTTTGCTAGCTTTGTTGTGCTGTTTGGTCTGTACCCCTCCCCGCTTTGATTGTGCTAATTAGTTTCTAATTACAGAAATCCCTCAGAAACATTAGGAAATGAATTCTTTTTTTTTTTTTTTTTTGTGGGGAAGACCAGCCCTGAGCTAACATCCGTCGCCAATCCTCCCCTTTTTGCTGAGGAAGACTGGCTCTGGGCTAACATCGTGCCCATCTTCCTCCACTTTATATGGGACGCCGCCACGGCATGGCTGACAGGCAGTGTGTCGGCGGGCGCCCGGGATCCGAACTCGCGAACCCCGGGCTGCCAAACGCGGACTAAACTGCTGCGCCACCAGGCGGCCCCCAGGAAATGAATTCTTAAGCAAGAATTTCTAAGATGAGATTCTTCCAGACATCAGTTATATGGTGAGTTAGCTAAAAATAGTGAAGACAGTGATTTAGAAGATCTCTCCTTTCTCCAACCAAAAGAACAGTTAGTTGGTGTTTAACTTTAGATCACCTCATCTTTGTCTTTGGGAAACAAAAAACACACACATACACACATATGCACATACACTGTGCAGGTCTTCCTCTTGATCTTTTCAGGTAACTTGATAGACTTTTTGGTCCTTGGTTTGCTTTTGGAAGTGCTTAGAACATTTCTTATGTCATACAAAGAAATTTTATATGTTTTTTAGGTTAAAGCTAAAAACTGTAAAAGGTGCAATGATACTGCATACACCTGGAAATAGTTTAGCTTTGATAGGGCTGAAGTGAAAAGGAGTTGCCTTCATAAGGAAATACTATATGTACAAAAGGAAATGGAGTAGTACATTTCAGTTCTGAAAAAATAAACTACGTAAAATTATTCAAAAAGTTATGAGCCCTACTAGATTATTCTCATCTGTTCATTAAAACAAGCAGAAATTTTAGAGAAATTTTAGAGATCTTTGTGTACTTGACTCTTTAGCCATAGATTTGTTTTTATTTCAAGTAGTACTTTCTGTGTCTATTCTTAAGGCTTGCCCTTTTGAGGAGATTGATCCCCCTTGTCTCATGCCAGCCGTTTTATGTTTTAGCCCTGATGACTTCTCCAGGGCTCTCTGCCTTGTAAGGGTGTTTTGAAGCCCTTTATGTGTTGGAGGTGGGGTTTACAGCTGTATTTAGGTATTTATATTTATATTGAGGAATGTATTAACCTACATTGCTGCGGAAATAAAAATTTCTGTAAGAAGGTATTCTCATTTGATATCATGGATTCTTTACTTGAAAAATATATGTGTTTGGGGCAGGGGGTCATTTTTCTGGGGAGAGGATCTAGATTTGCAGAAAGGATCTGTGACCCCAGAGTTTGAAAACTTGCAGCTGGCCTTTTATGGCTCACAAATGCGATGAAAAAGGACTGTTTTGAGTATAGGACTCACGTTTTTACTCTTTTTGTGTTTTTCACATTGCCTAGTGTAGTGATCTGCGTGTCATGGGCATTCAGTGAATGTGAGAATTGAATTATCTTAAAGCTTTTGTTATTTTTAATAACTGGGGGAAACTGTTGCATTGTGCCAATCTGTTATACTCTAAGGAATAGCTCTTATTTATCTAATTCCTAATTCAAGAAGGCAATTAAAAATGCTTTTTTAGAAGTACACTAAGAATACTTTTAGCTAGTATTAGAATTTTACCCAACAAACATTTTTCCTGATGTAACTTACGAAACATTTAAAGTTATTTGGTCCTACAGTCTTGGGGTGTGTGTATGTGTGTTTTAGCACTATTTGTGGTAAATTTGAACCTAACTCACACCTTCACTTTTTGCCCAGGCAATTTATTATCCACAGATATACTATACTGCTTAGTAAATAGGATTACTGTCTTAACCTAACATTAATTTGTGTTAAGATTAATAACATGGTTCAGTGGGAATGCAAAGTTCTTTATGGATTTGGAAAAAATGATACTTGTTTTATCTTTCCACCCCCCAAATGATTGGTAATGTTTTATTTTAGCATATTTTTGTTTGAAATCATCTGGTTTAAGTTTTGCTGTATTGATAATTAATAGGTGTAAGGAAGACTTGGCTAGGAGAGATTCTGAAACCAAAATATTGCTAACTTTTACTTGCATTGAAAATGGTTGTAATTGCTCTAAATTGTTTCAGAACTAAATGGCAACATGGAAGACTCAGCATTTGTTTTGATTCAGCTTTAAAAATGCAGTGTAAAGGGCAAAAGCAGCCCAGTGCCAACGGGAAGCACTTCCCTGTCTCCTTGGTTTCTGCAGAGTCAGGACCAGAACAGGAGCTTAGTGTCTTCTTTGAAGTCTAGTTTCTTACACTAGATCACTAATCTTTGATCCAGTTAATATCGTTTAATAATTCCTTTAAACCCCACCAGAGCATGGAGCCAGCACTGATGTGAAGGTAAGTACCTAACTAGGCAGTTCTAGTTCTGGAAAGAAATTAAAGGGAGAGGAATACCTAATTTTTCTTATTTTCTTTAGGACATTTAAATGATGCCCCAGGATCCAGGAAGCACAGAGAAACACTTAGAGTTTAGAGTGAATGCTACAGGTTTATGTTTTTTGAAGGAAAATAGAATTAAACTCTTTTCTATCTTGATGCTTGTTTTAGGGGTTGTGGAAGGTGATTTAGCTGCTATAGAAGCTTACAAGTCATCAGGAGGGGACATTGCCCGTCAGCTCACTGCAGATGAAGTACGCTTGCTGAACCGTCCTTCTGCTTTTGATGTTGGCTATACTCTGGTACATCTGGCTATACGTTTTCAGAGGCAGGATATGCTAGCAATATTGCTTACAGAGGTGAGTGTGCATTTTGATTAAATATTCTTTTATGTGAAGGAAATATATTCTTTAGTTTTCATTTTTGGTGTTATAAGTTTCTCCAGACAGTTCTTAAATGTTTTAGATTCTTCTACCCCCTTTTAAAAATCATATTAGATTTTCTTTTTTTTTCGTGAGGAAGATTAACCCTGAGCTAATATCTGTTGCCAATTCTCCTCTTTTTGCTGAGGAAGATTGGCCCTGGGCTAACATCCTGCCCATCTTCCTTTACTTTATATGTGGGGTGCCTGCCACAGCATGGCTTGATAAGCAGTACGTAGGTCTGGGATCTGAACCCATGACCCTTGGGCTGCCGAAGCAGAGCATGCAAGCTCAACCACTATACTGGCGGGCCGGCCCCAAAATCACATTAAATTTAAGAGACTTCAACAGTATATAATTCTTAAGGGTATATGCTTCTAAAACAGGACATTTTGCCACAACATTTGTATCATATGTTTGATTAAAAAAACTGAGATGTATTTGTCATTCATTAATTCATTTATTCACTCAACTAACAAATATTTATTGAGTACCTACTATGTGCTAGGCACTGTGCTAAAAAGGGATATAATTGTGAAGGCATTGGCTCCTCCCTCTGAATCTCCAGAAAAGTAGAGAAATAAACAGGTAATTCTGTACAATGTGCACTCTCATAAATGTAAGTACCAGGGGCTGTGGGAGAACTTGAGAAAGTGTTTTGAGGTATCTTATCTAGAGCAGGTATCATTTTAGCTAAGATCTGAAGAAGGAGTAGGAGTTAGCCTCATAAAGTAGGTGTAGGAGAGAAGGGAGTTGAGGAAATCGTTTATTCAGAAGCCAGGGTGGTGGTATTTGTGGTGAATTCAGGAACTTGCAAGTAACTCAGCATGGTTGTGATGGTGATTGGGAACTGAGAGGGGAAGTGTGAGAGATAAGCAGGGCATGCATTATGGAGGATCTTTTAGGCCAAGGAATTGGAAGATTATTCTGAGGGCAGTAAAAAGGTTTTGAAAAGTGTTTACGTAGAGAGGCAGGGGAGTGATGAGATCAGAGTGTGTTTTGGCTGCTGCTGATTAGAGAGGCGCAAGTCTGGTTAGGAGGGCACTGCAGTGACGCTGCGAGAACTCCATCCGTACAGTAGTGGCAACGGAGATGGAAGGAAGTGGGCTGGTTTGAGATGATGGTGATGTAGTTGGGATTAAGTGGATAGACTGGATATAGGGAGTAATGGTGAGATGGAGTCAAGGTTGATTCTGAGGTGTCTGACTTCGATAACTAGGTAGATGTTACAAATGATAGAGGTTGCAGATGAATTATTCAGGATGTGACTGTATTATCCAGGTAATTTTTTTAATGATAAGAGAAATAGGGTAAAAGTGCAGAGTCAGATCAACTGTGGATTCAAATTTTGTCAGTATATATCTTCTGTGTATGCTTATACATATTTGCATATTCAAATTCACCAATATTTGGGAACCATAATGAACAAAGCACTGGGGATGGTGGGGGATTAGGAAATATGAAGGTTAGATGAAAGCATGATTGAGATGGTTAGCCATTGTGTTCAGTTTGGTAAGAGTCCAGTGACGCCAGGGGCACCTGATAGACTCAGAGGAAGGGGAGGGCTTGAAAGACAGTTGAGATGAAAACGACGGGCAGGCTTACTGAGTATAAGGGAGAAGGGGACTTTTTGAAAAGCAGCAGTGTGATTAGAGGAGACAGAGTTCTGGAATGTGGGATGGAACAGTTCTGTAGTGCCAGTTTCTGTAGTGTCTGAGGTCTGGCTACAGTTGTGTTGTGGATTCAGAAGGGTCAGCATGTGGAGTTACAGTTGCTGGTGGTGACAGGAGACAGGATAGAGGAGTGAACCAAGGCTCAAGTCTTTAGGTTCCCTGCAGGCTGATAGAGGACTATGAGAAGATTCTGGAGGGGCTGGTTTAAGTCACCGACCTCCTTAGAGCAAGCTGGGGACTAACAGTGGGAAGACAGTAGAACCCCAGTGTATTTCTTATTTAGTGCTGTGTAACAAATCACCTCAAAACTTAGCAGCTTAAGATAACACACATTTGTTATCTCACACAGCTTCTGAGAGTGAGGAATCCAGGAGCAGCTTAGCTGAATGGTTTTGGCTCAAGGTCTCATGAGGTTACAGTCAAATGCCAGGGTTGCAGTTGTCAGAAGGCTTGACTGAGGCTAGAGAATCTGGTTCCAAGAATACTCACGTGGCTGTGGGCAGAGGCTTCAAATCCTTGTCATGGGAGCCCCTCTATAGGGGTGCTCGCGATGTGGTAGCTAGTTTCACCTAGCGTAAGTGATCTGAGAGAGGGAGAAGGAGGGAGAGAGAATGGTCCAAATGCAAGCTGCAGTGTCTTTTATGTATAGCCCAATTTTGGAAGTGACATACCATCATTTTTTCCATATTCTGTGGCATACATAGACCAACCCTGATACAACATGGGAGAAGTGGAAGGAGGGATTGTTGAGGGAAAGAACAAAATTGATAATGGAATGTAGTCTCAATAGAGTAGGTAGTCCAAAGGACAGAATTGAAGGGGCCGGTAGGGAGCCTGCAAGTGGGGAGAGTATGAGTCTGGATTAAGGGATCTGTCTGCAGAGAGCACAGAGCCAAGTACTTTTGGAATGAGAATAGGAGATCATTATATTCTGGGAATGTGTATCTGGGGCACGCGTTTTAATTGGATTTTAGGTCATGGACTCTCTTGGTAGTTTGGTGGAACCTATGGACTCCTTTTCAAAATACTCTTTTTAAATGCATAAAATAAAAATAAATAGGATTGCCAAGAAAATCAGTTGTATTAAAATATAGTTATTGGAATATTAAATCAAATTTGTAGTATATAAGAAAATGCATTTTAAATATTGGCAAGAGGCTAGTGAAAATGAAGAATTTAAATTTAATTAAAATTCCCATTCAAGTTCACAGACCCTTCCCAAGTTCATGGGCCCTAAGTTAAGAACTACTAGCCTAAGGGAGATGGTTGAGAATCATAAGGTTGAAGAGGCTAGAAGATGAGAGGCAGGCTTAAGGATGGTGGCAGAAGGAGGAAGCGTGGAGGCCATTCACCAGCTGTAAGGTTTCTCTTGGAGTGTTTGCAGTATCCAGGTTTCTGCCCAAGTGATTTTTGGGAAAAATCTTCCCAGGTTTTTGGAAAGAGGCTGAGCCAATTGGAATAAGCTATTTTTGAATACTTTTGGGATCCATTTTAACACTGTTACTTGAGAAATAGTCAATTATATTTTGAAAAATTAGTATTTGGTTTTCCATAATTTGAGTGTCACTTAAAGATTGGGTTCATGGAATTAAGAGGTAGCGAGAATTTCATCCTTACTGGTAGTCTTGGCCAGTAAAGTTTAGTAGAATTGAATTTTCACGTAGTGGGTTTCAGAATAGGACACCTAATGGTTGTGTTGGGTATGCAGGGTTTACTTCCCTTAGTAGCAGTTACAATTAAGTTGTCTATATATGTTATGTAGATGACATTATCAGTAAAACTTATTCTTTGAGAGGCTATTGGAAGATCTGCTGCTCCAAACCCCATTTGTGACTGGAAGCGTGCATTTGGCAAGGTCGCAGAGAACAGAGCTAACTAACTGGCTCACCCAGGGTTTATACCAGATTCATTTCCTCTGCAACAGATACTCACCTTTGATTTCAGAATTCTCTGTACACAGATTTCTTAAGCTCCACAAAAGGAATACAACTTAAATGTAAGATAATATCTTTGCATCATTTGTTGCTGTTCATTATTGAAAAAGGAAAGTTCCAGCCATCTCCTTGCTTAGAGGTTTTCTGTGGTGGTGCCCAGTACACCAGCGCTCATATTTCTTTCCTGTCAGGCTGTGCTTCAGAGGTTTGTTGTCTCTTCTACACTAGGAGAAGCCAAATGCTGTTTTAAAAATTCAGAGTTATAACAAACGGGGAAGGATTTGAGGTCAGTGAAAGTAACCCTTTAAAAATATCATGCTTTCTTTATTCCAAGTCAGGGTACTTGAAATATTCTTCACAGAGCGGGAGAAGAGTGTTTATGCTTTCCTCTTTCTCTGAGCTGGAATCCCCTGTTTAAGAATGTTTTTTATTGGGAGTGTGATGGTTGGTCTTATTTAGGTTGTTTTCTGTTCTCCCTCCGTCTCCTATGATGAACTTTTGTGAACAATACCATTTACATAAATTTTTATATGCATCTTTGTGTATTTCCTTGGGATAAATTCCTAAGAAGAAGAATTACTGAGGCAGAGAGTAAAGCATTTTTATGGCTGTTTTCCTGGAAAGTTGTACTGATATATACTTCCATTGGTGAGGAAATAATACCAATACCCCATGTATTTTAAAATTAAAAAAATAAAACAAACTTTGAGTTACTGGGAAATTTTGGTAATTTCTTTTAAATACTGTTGTTTTCTGCTTCTGTTGATGATAAATGAGATGCAGAGGAAAGTTTCTTTTGTATTTAAGGTGTCTCAACAAGCAGCAAAGTGTATTCCAGCAATGGTGTGTCCTGAACTGACAGAGCAAATCCGGCGAGAGATAGCTGCCTCTCTTCATCAGAGAAAGGGGGATTTTGCTTGCTATTTTCTAACTGACCTTGTAACATTTACATTGCCAGCAGGTAACTTCAAATTTCAATGTGAAAAGAAATTTCCACTTTATTATAATTTTTTTATGCCTGACTGAAAATGTTTCTTTTAGAAAGCAGATAATGTAGCTACTAATATGTGTATCTTAAATTACTTGACTACCCTATTTATACTGGAAGTGACCAGCACAAGGGTTTTAGATGGGGGAGAAAGACAGCAACTGATAGTAACTGACTTCTTTATGGGCCTCAAATATTTAAAAAAATCTGTTTTACCCATTAATTTTTCTCCTTGGTTTTATTTTATAATCAGTCTACATTTTTTTTCTTTTTGTACCTATTATTTTGAAATTAGATAGCTATTGGTTACCTGGTATTTGGAGATAGCATTAGAACATGGGCTGTTGATGGGTAGAGTCAAGTTATTTGAATCAAAGATACTGGCATTCTTTTGAAAGTGTCATTACTTGCTTCACTCATTACATTAATTTTTACTATATTTGTGAAGCAACTTTTCATTTTTCAATTCAGTGACAACTGGAAATGTCTTCCAGGATGCTTTTTTCGGTTGGCATTGAATAAATGCACCAAACACCAAAAGTTTCTAAAATAAAGCATCCATCTTAGTTCTGAGTGCTTTGAGCTTTCAGACATAAACAGGGGCTTTTTACAAATGGTAGGAGATAATAACTAAGCCTTTTAAAATCAGACACATTTCATTTGAAATGTACTCTCTTTATGTTTAAGCTTACCCCAAGTGATGATTAGATTTTTATTTTGAATTGAAAATAGCTTTAAAAAATTTTTATTTTTAAGGGTAATGCTTTTCACTCTAGACTACTTAGTCAACTAAGTAGAGCATTAGTAAATTTGAGGAAGATGACAAAAACAGATCTGTGTGCCAAAATGAATGGTTCATTAATTTTTATAAGAAGATTCTGAAGTCTGAATAGGCCTGAGCAGAGGTTGAGAGTGTGGGGAGAAGAGAACAGATAAAAATAAAAATTTGTATGTTGTTGTTGTTATTATTAACTTGAATGTCACATAGCCCTGTTGTTGTTTTTTCTTTTATTTTAGCTTTATTGAGGTATAATTGACATATAAAATTGTCATATTTGAAGTGTACATTGTGGTGATTTGATACCTGTATACAGTGTGAAAGGATTCTCCTCCATGTAGTTAATTGACACATCCATTACCTCAATTATTTATTTATTTATTTGAACATTTAAGTTCTACTCAGCAGATTTCAGTTATACAATACAGTATTTTCAACTGTAGTTGCCATGTTTTATGTTAGGTCCTCAGCCTTGTTCATCTTATAGCTGAAAGTTTGTACCCTTTTACTTCCACCTTCCCCAGCCCCTGGCAACCACTTTTCTACTCTCTGTTCTATGAGTTTGACTTTTATTTTAAGATTTCACATGTAAGTGGTACCGTGCAGTATTGGTCTTTCTCTGTCTGGCTTATTTCACTTAGCATTATGCACTCAGGGTCCATCCATGTTGTTGCAGATGGGAAGATTTCCTTCTTTCTCATGGCTGAATAATATTCCATTGTATAATATATATCACATCTTCTTTATCCATTCATTCATTGACAGACACTAAGGTTGTTTCCATATCTTGGCTGTTGTGAGTAATGCTATAACAAACATGGGAGTACAGATATCTCCTTGATACCTTGTTTTCATTTTCTTTGGATATATACCTAGAAGTGGGATTGCTGGATCATATGATAGTTCGTTCTATTTTTAATTTTTTGAGGAACTTCCATACTTTATTCCATAGTGGCTGCACCAGTTTACATTCTCACCAGCAGTGCCCAAGGGTTCCATTTTCTTCACATCCTCGCCAACACTTATCTCGTCTTTTTGATGATAGCTATATGTAATTATTGGTCCAAATGTTATTCTTTTTATTGTTTTTAGATAGAGCACAGCTTTTTTCTTTTTGCTGAGGAAGATTTGCCCTGAACTAACATCCGCTGCCAATCTTCCTCTTTTGTTTTGTATGTGGCCACTGACAGATAAGTGGTGTAGGTCCATGCCTGGGAACCGAACCCGGGCCACTGAAGTGGAGCACACCAAACTTAACCACTAGGCCACCGGGGCTGGCCCTAGAGCACAGTTTTGATAATGAAGTACAAAAAGGAGATATTCTACGTTACATGCACATGTTATACATGCACATTTCTTAAAAGAATCTACTTGACAGCCTTCAGTGGAAAGGGGGTTATTTTAGAGGAAGTCACTATTAGATGCTGGTATCAAATTTATTAAGTTATGAGACATAAGAAGTTCTTTTAAGTCTGCTTTTTCTCTGTAGATATTGAAGACTTACCTCCAACAGTCCAAGAAAAATTATTTAATGAGGTGCTTGACAGAGATGTTCAAAAAGGTAAGCATGGAATTAATAAGTGTAATTTACCTTTCATCGATTTCAATAAACTTTTTGCTTTGTTTTGTAAGGTTTTGAGAAGTTTAGTGTGTGGTCAACTTGTTGTATTTTTACTTTAAATTAAAAATGTAAAGTCCTTAAGAATAATGACATATTGTGCTGCTAAAAATGCTCATTTTGTCAATTATATCTCAGTAAAACTGGAAAAAAATCTTTTTTAATGCTCATTCACAGCTCTTAACTGTGATAGAGTGAACAAAGGTATAAAAGTTTTTAAACCTTGATTTTCTGCTGCTTGTTCTAGAATGAGTATAGTTCCATATTAAACATTTTTAGAAAATAAATTGTAAAGAATTTAAAAGTTGAGTAGATTATTCTAGAGCCACAAGATGTTTCAGCTACTCAAAAAGTTTATATTTCAATTGATCAAATTTATTTAGATGTTTATTAGTAAATTATACATAAACCTATTAACATGTAGAGAATAGGTTCCTTCTTCCATTGAATACTCCTAATTGCATAGGCATGAAAATGAACATGTTATTTAAATTCTTCATATAGAGTTAGAAGAAGAATCTCCGATTATAAACTGGTCATTGGAATTGGCTACACGTTTGGACAGTCGACTTCATGCACTTTGGAACCGGACTGCCGGAGACTGCTTACTTGATTCAGTACTACAAGCTACCTGGGGCATTTATGACAAGGACTCGGTGCTTCGGAAAGCCCTGCATGACAGCCTGCATGACTGTTCACATTGGTGAGCTGGCATCCTCTCCTGTTTAAACCCAGGAGTGCATTTGCTGAATCTTTCCCTTACACTGGTGGGGTACTTTTCCTGTGTTACATTTTCTATGGAAGCTAGGGGAAAAAAGCTTTGGTTTTAGACATTGAGACACTTTGAACATCTCAGTGGTTTTTATACCTTTTTACTGAGCTTTAAAGTAGAAACATTTGAAGTTGTATTAGTTAGCCTTAAATATTAATAAGGTCTTCACTCATATTTTTAAGTAGTTATGATTTCTTATTTTTGTTCAACTTTAAGAGGTTATGTTGACATTGTATTACGAGTTTTTTCTTCCTGAGGCACTTCCTGTGGTCTTGAGACCACATTTTATTATTTTGCAAATTTTCAAACCCACAGAAAAGTTAAAAAAAATCAGTGCAGCAGACCCCAATATCTCCTTCATTCGATCGACCAATTGTTAACATTTTGCTGCTCGTGCTTCATCTCTACATACATAAACACTCCCCTTTGCCAGTTAGTTTTAGACATCTTGATGCTTTACCCTTCAAGATTTCAGCATGCATTTTTCAAGAACAGGGTATTCCTTACCCAACCACATCCTCATTACCACATCTGAGAAAATCAACATTGACTCAAGTTATCCACATACGGTCCATATCACATTTACTGATTGTCTCGAAAATATACTTTATACGTACATACATATTTATTTATCCAGCATCCAGTCAAGTGTATGACTAGGCTTGAACTGTAAATTCACCCATTGTAGTCACTGGAAGCGATGACTATTTGAGAATCAGTAGTTTGGCCTTTACATTTATTTTACTTATGGTATTTTCTTGGTTCTGTACATACATTATCTCATTTAGTTATCATATTATAAATGAGAAAATTAAGGCTGAAAGAGGCTAAATTAAATTGGCCATTGTTGAACTTAGTAAGTAGTAGAAGTCATTTAAAAATATGTACTAGTTTTCCAGGGGCCACCTGGTGGCACAGCGGTTTAGTCCGCGCTTGGCAGCCCGGGGTTCGTGAGTTCGGATCCCGGCTGCCCACCAACGCACCGCTTGTCAGCCATGCTGTGGCGGCGTCCCATACAAAGTAGAGGGAGGTGGGCACGGATGTTAGCCCAGGGCCAGTCTTCCTCAGCAAAAGGAGGAGGATTGGCAACAGATGTTAGCTCAGGGCCGGTCTTCCTCACACAAAAAAAAACACCTGACAATAAATTTTATGGGGCCGCTCGGTGGCGTAGTGGTTTCATCCGCGCTTGGCAGCCCGGGGTTCGCTGGTTCGATCCCAGGAACCCGCTGACGCACTGCTTGTCAGCCATGCTGTGGCGACGTCCCATATAAAGTGGAGGAAGATGGGCACGGATGTTAGCCTAGGGCCAGTCTTCCTCAGCAAAAAGAGGAGGATTAGCAAGGGATGTTAGCTCAGGGCTGGTCTTCCTCACACACACACACAAAAATATGTACTAGTTTCCCTATATCACTATCAAAATGTGCTTTTTTCCCCTCTTATACCTAATTGAATGCTTATACAATAATGATAATGGCCCTACTCCAAATAACTTTATTATCCTAGTATCTTTACATAATTTTTGAGCACTTACTAGTTATAAATTTTGTTGTCAGTATTTAGGGATTACATGAAATTCATTAGAATATAAACTCCATGAGAACAGAGATTTTGTTGTGTTTCATTGTGGAAGATTTAGTGCCTACAATATCCTGACACATAGTAAGTACGCATTAAATACTTATGGAATGAAAATACTCTCTAAAATTTGAAAATGAGTGCAATATAAGTACTTTCTTGAGAGCTAAATTATAGATCAAAGCATAATGTAATAGAAGAAAAATTTGTGGTCACCTGGAAAAAAAAATCTCCCTGGCTGGCAAGCCTAGATGGTAACCTGATTGGTGTTTAATACAGCTAAAGAAAGAACGCGTCATTCAGAACAGATGGTTTAGTCATTTAGCCGTTGTCCAGGGGAGAGGGCTTTGTGCTGTGGATTGATCTGGTAGTGTAGTATGGGCAAGACCATTCCTGTTGTGAGGTGGATTTGTCAGGCTGGGTAAGCCTGATGCCATTAAATGTTCAGTTGATTGAACCTCTCTTGATTGGATTGCATGCTCACGAAGCAACATCCTGATGATGATTTGGCTGTTTATGTGGGCCTGCCTACAGTGAGAGGATGAGAGTGGTTTGGTTCCTGTGATTGTGGTTTCTGGGCATTGTGGTTTTACAGGTCTGCCTTGTGGGTTTAGTTAATATGACGCTGCCCCAGAAAGATGGATCTATTCTCTGCGTGTGGATGAGGTCTAGCTTCTCAGCCTGAAAGCCAGATCTTCACCTTGGTAAATCTGTTGCTTTGCATGTCCCTTTGAAAAAGCAGCCTTGGTTATATGTCATTTATACCTCAATTAAAAAAAAAAAAAAGGAGAAAATAAAAGGTAGCCCGGGAGTCTTTCTTTTGGTGGTAATATGCTGACCTTGTTGTAAGGCTGAAAGTGCACTATAAATTTTAGCAGGTGATATCTATTTTTCCTAATTGCAAGGGTCTTTTGTTTTTTTTAAAGATATATTGATGGGGACTTATGCTACCCGCTTTTCAAAGCTGGCAGTGGGTAATCTTCTGGATTGGAGTTGCCACTAATATTTGTATTAGCACTGGAATTCTCAGCTGGTTTTGAGTCATTTGTGGTCCCAGAAGTCTAGCATGAAGGTAGGGAGAAAAAGGGCACCATAATCTGAGGTGATAAATGAGCTGGAGAGGGGGAGTGGCTGTTAGAGTGAGAAGGAATGTGTAGAGTATGTGTGTAGAGCCCCTGGCAAGTGTTGTTGCAGCAGATCTTTCCATAATAGAGGACTTCACCCTAAAAGGCTGCTTCAGGAGTTAGGACCTAGAGCTGGCATATGGCCAGGCTTCCTAAAACAAATTGTGCCTTGGCACTGCCTCCTCCAATCCTTGCTTTCCGGGATCTTCACTTATAGAGTTAAGGCATAGGAAGCTGCATGGATTGTAGTGATCGCACAGACCTCCTTTAATATTTTTGGGGGTGGCGAGGGAAAGAAAATTTTCAAATGGGGAGAGAGGAAGCATTGTTGCCATAGATTTCAGGGCATTAGTGATAGAGATCAAATATATTAGCTGTAATGATTAACTGTTAAATTATTGACTATGTTAGTTGTGACAAGTTTGTTGACTGGGCTCTTATGTCACTATTAGAAGGTAGAATGAGAGGGAGTGAGCAACCTTGGCCACTGTCCTAGGCCAGGAGGGGAGGAGCCAGCATATCAGTTCTTTGCTAAGGTGCCCTGTGCAGGTAATTCAAATCAATTGAGATGAGAAGCTTTCTTAAGTCATATGAAATACGTAAATGAAAACTGAGAAAGTAATTTTCTTTTCTTTAAACCCCTCCCCCATCACTTCAAGATAGGCTATTATGTGGTAGTAGCTGTACTATTCTGTTGGATACCTATGATTTGAGCTGACTCAAGTCCTTAAAACTCAGTATTGTACTTGCCTTTAATTGAGATGTCAATCCAATTTCTCAGGCAAGTGGGAGTAATTAATGTAAATAGGGAAAAAAATCAGTACAGGTCTTTTAGAAATGTTGTTATTATTTGGTAGAGCTATCTGTAGCTTAGTATTGTCTCTCTTATATAAATTTTAAAAGACTTTATTATTATTATTACTGTTTTTGCTGAGGAAGATTAGCCCTGAGCTAACAGCTGTGCCAGTCTTCCTCTACTTTATATGTGGATCGCTGCCACAGTGTGGCTGACAAGTGGTGTAGGTCCACGCCTGGGACCCAAACCCAAGAACCCAGGCTGCTGAAGCAGAATGTGCCAAACTTAACCATTATGCCATGGGGCCAGCCCCTAGTATTTTTTTTAGAGCAGTTTTAGTTCACAGCAAAATTGAGAGGAAGGTCAGATATTTGCCATGCACTCCCTGTCCCCACACATGCATAACACTCCATTGTGAACATCCACCACCAGAGTGGTACATTTGTTACAATTAATAAACCTATGTTGACTCATCATCGTCACCCAAAGTCCATAGTTTACATTAGGGCTCATCTTAGTGTTTTACAGTCTCTGGTTTTGGACAAATGTGTAATGACATGTTTCTACCATTATAGTATCATACAGTGTGTTACCATTATAATATTATAGAGTATTTTCACTGCCCTGAAAGTCTTCTCTGCTCTGGCATTTCATCCTTTCCTCCTCCTTAACCCTGGCAACTGCTGATCTTTTTACTGTCTCCATAGTTTTGCCTTTTTCAGAATGTCGTATAGTTGGAATCATACAGAATGTAACCATTTCAGATTGGGTTCTTTCACTCAGTAATATGCCTATAAAGTTCCTACATCTCTTTTCATGGCTTGATAGCTCATGTCTTTGGTGAATAATATTCCATTGTCTGGATGGTAAATCCCAAGGTGCACAGTTGCTGGATCGTATGGTTCGAGTATGTTTAGTTTTGTACGAAACTGCCAAATAGTCTTCCTAAGTGGTGCTACTATTTTGCATTCCCACCAGCAGTGACGAGAGTTCTTGTTGCTCCACATCCTTGTCAGCATTTGGTGTTGTCACTGTTATTACACTTAGATCATTGACATTGAAGGTGATTATTGATATAGTTGGATTAATATCTATCATATTCACTATTTTCTATTTTTTGCCTTTGTTCTTTCTTCCTATTTTGTCTTTCACACTTTCTGCCTTTTGTGGTTTTAATTGAGTGTTTTGTGTGATTCCATTTTCTCTCCTTTCTTAGCTTATTGGTTATACTACTTTTTTTTTTTTTTTTACTTTTATTACTGGTTGCCCTAGAATTTGCAATATATATTTACAGTTAATCCAAGTCCACTTTCAAATAACATTATAATACTTCATGGGTTGTGTGATTATCTTATAATAACAAAATCCTAATACTTCCAGTCCCTTGTATCTATCTTTGTTGTCATTCATTTCACTTACATGTAAGTATGCATAAGCATGTATACACACACATAAGCATACATAATACGTTGTTGCTATTATTTTGAACAAACTGCTTTCTGTTAGATCAGTTAAGAGTAAGAAAAATAAAAGTTTTTGTTTAACCTTCACTTATTTCTTCTTTGATGCTCTTCCTTTCTTTATGTAGATCAAAGTTTCTGATCTATATTATTTTCCTTTTCTCTAAAGAACTTCTTTTAAACATTTCTTGCAAGGCAGGTCTGCTGGCAACAAATTCCCTCAAGTTTTGTTTGTCAAGAAAGTCTTTATTTTTCTTTCACTTTTGAAGGATAATTTCACAGGGTACAGAATTCTAGGTTAGTGGTTTTTGTCTCTTAAGTTTTAAAATATTTCACTTCATTCTCTTCTTGTTTGCATGGTTTCTGAGGAGGAGTCAGATGTCATTCCTATCGTTGTTCCTCTGTAGATAAGGTGTTTTTTTTACTCTGGCTTTTTTCAGGATTTTTTCTTTATTCTTTAATTTGGATATGACGTGCCTAGGTGGAGTTTTTCTGGCATTTTTCCTCGGTGTTATCTGAGCTTCCTGGATCTGTGGTTTGGTGTCTGGTGTTAATTTGGGGAAATTCTCAGTCATTATTGTTTCAAGTATTTCTTCTGTTACTTTCTCTCTCTTTTCTCCCTCTGTTATTTCAATTATGTTTATGTTACACCTTTTGTAGTTGTCCCACGGTTGTTCGAAATTCTCTTCTGTTTTGTTTTTTTTTTTTTTCCTATTCGTGTTCTCTTTGCTTTTTAGATTTGGAGGTTTCTATTGATGTATCTTCAAGAGATTTTATCCTTAGCTGTGTCCATTCTGCTAATAAGCCCATCAAAGATATTTTTCATTTCTGTTACAGTGTTTTTCATCTCTAGCATTTCACTTTGGTTCTTTCTTAGCATTTTCATCTCTGCTTATATTGCCCTTCTGTTCTTGCATGCTGTCTGCTTTATCCATGAGTATATTAATCATAGTTGTTGTAAATTTAAAAATTTTAAAGTTTTACTTCTGTGTTTTTGTCCAAGAATTTTAGAGTTTTAGCTTTTACATTTAATGTCTATGGTCAATTTTAAACTGATTTTTAGAGGTGTGAGTGAAGATCTAAAATCATCTGTTTTGCATGTCGATATCCAATTGTCCCAGTACCGTTTATTGAAAAGACGTTTTTTTCCCCATTCAGTTGCCTTGGCACTTTTGTTGAAAATTATTTGACTGTAAAAGTAGAGGTTTGTTTCTGGACTCTGTTTTTTCCAGTTGATCCACATGTCTATTCTTAGGCCAACATCAGACTGTCCTGGTGATTGTAGCTTTGTGATAAGTTTCAAAATCAGGAGTATAAATCTTACAACTTTCTACTTGTTTTTCAAAATTCTTTTTGCTATTCCGAATCCTTTGGGTTTTCATATGAATTTGAGGATCCAGCTTATTAATTTCTGTAAAAATCTTTGAGATTTTGATGGAGATTGCATTGAATCTGTAGATTAATTTGGGGAGTATTACCATTTTGACAGTATTGAGTCTTATAATCCATGAACATAGAATTGATTTTTGAATGTTAAACCAAACTTGTATTGCTGTCCCACTAGGTCATATGTTCCTGGATTTGGTCTGCTTGTCTGTTCTTGATGAGCCAGGTAGTTTCAGAGTTGAGATCTTTGTGTGGTGGGCGTGATTATTTGAACATACTTATTTTAGAAGTATATTTCTTTTATCTCACTTATACTCCAATCTTCTTGAGGAATTTTGGGTGCAATCATCATTTAACTTCTGGCAAACTTAGTTATTTCATTCATAAAATGATTCTAGGCGCTAACCAAGAAATTTCTAACTGCATACGTCTTTTAGGTTGTAACAACTTTCTGTGTTTAATGATAGTTCTCCTTGAACTTTGCAAAACAATGTATTTTATCATTGGTGCATTCAAACATATTTCTGTATATCTTAGATATTTTAAAAGAGGGATATCCTTATTTTTTAAAACATTTGGCATTGAAACTTACATTCCTCATAAAAAATCCTTGGTTAGCTGGAATAGGAAAATTTTTTTCTAATCAACCCAGAGTTCAACCTCTGTAGCATTCTATTTTAGTCCTTTTAGAAAATCTAAAATACATTAATTTATTTTTTACGGAGCTGTCCATTAAGTTACTGTAAAGAAACTTGTGACACTAACACACAACTTTCTATGCTGGAACTTTTCAACAGCAGCAACAGAATGTTTTTATTTTTTGCTTTTTTGTTTGTACCTAGAATTCAAATACGTAAAGGAAAAGTATCTGGGATTTCTAGTTCTTTATAAGTGAGAGAAATGTGATGTTACAAACAGGGTAAATGTCTGTCTTTACTGGCTTGTTTTGTAAGACAGTGAACCACAATTTTGAGCATAATTATATCTGGTTTTGTTTAATTTTATACTTGATGTAAAGAAAAAGAATAGATTTTGTCTTTAGTAATTCAGTCTGCCAATGGCCCAGTTTGATTTTCAGTCTTCATAATTTATTAGGCTGAAGTATTTCAGGGGTTTTAGATATAAAGAAGGAATTGTTTTTGTAGTTGCAGTGATTCTTCTTCTGTTTTGTTTGTTTTGGGGGGGGGATTATCATGTGATAATCAGAGACAAATGAGATTGAAAGAAATCTCAAGTGATGTTGATATTCTTGTGAACACATGAGTTATTTCTAGTCTATTGTTTATATAGTGACCCAGCAGTGAACACTATACATTAATGGAGAAATGTGGTGTCTTTGATTGTATCCAGCATCTCCGATGATTTCGAGAGTTTTTTGTTTTGTTCTGAATTTGTAAAACAGTAGTAGACGCTTGAAATTAACTGTTCTCATCACTAGTGTTCGAAGTTTTGATGAAAATTTGGTGTGGTAAATCAAACTATGTCTGAGGATATGTTAAAAGACATCTGTTAGCGGAATGGAGGCATTTTTAATTTGGAAAATATATTGCAAGCCAGGTAAAATTTAATAAAATTATTAATCTCTTCACATGAATTGCTTAAAGCCTACGTTAGATAAAGGATTGGAACATTAAATGTACTGTTTATAGAAGGCTTATTTTTTTATTGTCTTGCTTTTCTAGGTTTTATACACGTTGGAAAGATTGGGAATCATGGTATTCTCAGAGCTTTGGTTTACATTTTTCCCTGAGAGAAGAACAGTGGCAAGAAGACTGGGCATTTATACTCTCTCTCGCTAGTCAGGTGAGAATGCTGCAAGGTGTGTACTTCTAGGAGAAAAGGCCACAGGGTCTCAGCCCCTTGATTTTCATGAGTCAACCACATTGGAGGCAGTGTGGTACCAAGGAAAGAGGGCTCGACTTGGCCTCAGGTGACTTGGGTTCTAGTTGTGACTGCTGGTTATCAACAATATGACCATAAGCAAGTCCTTACTGCAGAACTGGAAGAGTAACACAAATGATTTAAAAAACTGTCAAAATGAAAGTTGTGCTGTGATGATTCTAAGCACTTGCATATTTCTTCAGATTGCTCTTCATTTATCTTGTTCTCACAGGAAGGTGGCTTTATGCCTATTTTACCTTCCTGCAGGTTAGCTCCCGTTCTGTGTCTGAGGGGGAACTTACCCGAGGTCACTGAGCTAGTAGTGGGCACTCTGGTGCTGGTGCTGAGTTGTCAGGCCCTGAGGATCAAGTCATGATCTTCATAAGGCTCCCCAGTTGTGAGGCTCTATCTATGTGACAGTGGCCAAGGAGGTGCCATGGACAGGAGTCATTTCTAATAAACTTGGGAATGAAGCTTTATAAGTGAATCGTGTAGGGTTGTCCCTCTTAGACTCTAGGATTCATGCTAGTTTGGTGAAGCATGTTCAGTATACCAAACTGTAAAGTTCAAATATATGCACAACAAACCACTTCTTTTCTTTGCAGAAAGCACTGTAATTCATTTGAACCCTGTGAAGGAGGTACCTTCTGTGAAGGAATACCTTCTGCCACAGTGGCTGTTTTATGTCTGTGACACATACCTCCTGAATATGTGTTGTCAGAATCATTGGAGGGGAAAGGTAAACCTGTTTAGTTGTCTTGAGTCAGGTGGTGCTGCCATTTAAGTTTGTGTGAATTAACAGAGCTCATCTTTTTACTTCGGGACGACCTTGTTGTAGGTAGTACTTTCACAGGTCATTTAACCGGAAGGCAATTATATAAATCAAGTCCCCCCCACTGTCTGACTCTTGTTCTTTAGGTCAGTATTTAACCAAATCTATTTGGTTCTTGAGTTGGGATAGTGAAGAATACTTGTACATAGACTTTGCAGGTTTCTTTTACAGTTTTATTGGACTTTGCTATTTGAGGAATCAGATGCTTCTTTAACTTGACAATATGATTTAAAAAAAATGAATTGAGATTGTGTACTGAAGGAGGGTAGCATTGTGTTTTACACGTCAGTTTTCCAGGGTGGTAGTATATGTTGTAAAGAGAAATTGCTTTCTTTTATTTTGTTCTGTGCAGCCTGGAGCAAGTTTGGAACAGACACACATTTTTGTACTTGCACATATTCTTAGACGACCAATTATAGTTTATGGAGTAAAATACTATAAAAGTTTCCGGGGAGAAACTTTAGGATATACTCGGTTTCAAGGTAAGCCATATTCAAGAGTATTTTAGAAGTCTCTTGGTTACTATTATAATACAGTTTGCAGCCAGACCGTGAAAATCCCATTGTGGTTTTCTTCCCTCCTTCCAGGTGTTTATTTGCCTTTGTTGTGGGAACAGAGTTTTTGTTGGAAAAGTCCGATTGCTCTGGGCTATACACGGGGCCACTTCTCTGCTTTGGTTGCCATGGAAAATGACGGTTATGGCAACCGAGGTGCTGGTGCTAACCTGAACACCGATGACGACGTCACCATCACGTTTCTGCCTCTGGTTGACAGCGAAAGGAAGTTACTCCATGTGCACTTTCTTTCTGCTCAGGAGGTAAGAAGTGTGTTTCTCCTGTTAACTACTTAAAAGTAGTAACGTGGTACCAGAACCCTGCCTAGAGTGCCTTTCAGGGGTGGTGTTATCTGCACTACCAGTTCAAGTTTTGAATTTGGTCGTGGGAATTGTCACTTTCTGTAAATACTGGTCAGACTTTGGAATTTACCTTTTCAGAGTGGCTGTGTAGGATGTGTTGGGTGGGGCTACAGCAGGGAAGTGAAAACAAAAGTCCTTGCCCACAGGGAGTGATGAGTACTGAGGAGAAAAAGAGAAAGGAAGAGGTGAAGGGGGAAAGGGAGGCGATAAAGGGGGCCATGGGGTTTGTGACTTAAATAGTGTAGTGAGGGAAGGCATCACTGAGGTGACAGCTGAATTGAGACTAGAAAGAGAAGTGAGTCTTGCAGAATCTGGGGGAAGAGAGTTCTAGGTAGAGGCAACCTCAAGGCCAGTGTGGTTTGTGGTGATTGAGCAAGGGGGAAGAAGTTGGCTAAGGGGTGGGGTGTGGTTCATCAACGGCCTTTGAGAGCTTTGGCTTTTACTCTGGGTAAGCTGGGAAGCCAACGGCCAGTTTGCCCAGAAGAGGAACACTGGCTGCTCAGTTGGGACTAGATATTGGGGCAGTGCTGGGAGCAGGAAGACCATGATAGACCATTGTAGGTATAGGGGAGAAGGTGGTATAGATCAGGCAGGGGAGGTGGTGAGAATGTGCAAAAGAACACTCTGAGAAAACCCGTATTCTTATAAAATTATTGGTCTTTTATTTAATATACTAGTAATTATAAAACTTCTATAATTACGGCATTAAGAAAAAAATTCGTAGACCATAATTTTCGTAACTTCAGCCTATACGTAATTTACTGAGTCTACTTACCTTGTCATGTGTTGGAAGCTGTGACTTTCTTTTCCTAGCCTTTTTTTTTTTTGCCGTGATCAGTTATTTAGATAAGATTTGCTTTTTGCTGTTATATCAAAACAAACTATTACTAGGTTGTTCTTCCCTCTAGGTTTTTCTGTGAATTTTCCCATTTGATGTCTTTTTTCTATTTAAAACCATAGGAAACTTTTTTTTTGGTGAGGAAGATTAGCCCTGAGCTAACATCTATTGCCAATCCTCCTCTTTTTACTGAGATGGGCTAACATCCGTGCCCATCTTCCTCTGCTTTATATGTGGGACGCCTGCCACAGCACGGCTGGATAAAGCAGTGCATAGGTCTGTGCCCAGGATCTGAACCTGCAAACCCTGGGCCGCTGAAGTGGAGTGCACGAACTTAACCACTGTGCCACCAGGCTGGCCCCGGAAACTGGGTTTTAATCATAAAATTGACGAGGTTGACACCATGTTAAAAGTTTGTTGCTTTGGCCATTTCATTAGTTATCATATTGGCTATAGGTTTGTATTAAATTTTTCCTATCAAGTCTCTGATCTGTTGTATTATTTTCCATTTTCCTCACATTCCTCTAAAAGCTAGGTAATGAGGAACAGCAAGAAAAACTGCTCAGGGAGTGGCTGGACTGCTGTGTAACTGAGGGGGGAGTTCTTGTTGCCATGCAGAAAAGCTCTCGGAGGCGTAATCACCCCCTGGTCACACAAATGGTAGAAAAATGGCTTGACCGCTACCGACAGATCCGGCCTTGTACATCCCTGTCTGATGGAGAGGAAGACGAAGATGATGAAGATGAATGAAAAAAATCAAAGAGCAGAAGACCAAGGTGAATTGGCTCTGTGGTGACCCCAAAGTTAGTGTAGTGTGGTGCTCCAAGCAGAGTACACAGCATGGAACAAACCAAATCTGGCAGGATCTGCTTGGAAGGGTTTTTCTGATCCACACCCAATGGAGATGATGCGTCTGCTGTGTGAGGAGACAGAGAACTTTGTTTGGACTACAGTTTGTAAAAAACTAATTTTATTAAGACAGAATTTTTTCTTTTCAAATTGTAAATCTGTCTATAAATGTAACGCATGTGGTTGTGTAAGAAGTTGTGTAATAGGAAAAGTTGTACCAGCATCTTCATATTATTTGAGAAGTTTTTTCCAGCATGGGCACCTCCAAAAGCACAGGGCACATGACTCTTTGTTCCTTTGAGATATTCTTTTTTAAGTAGAACCTGGCATTCTACTTCCATCTTAAGAGATCCATTTCACATTAAGTCTCACTAGAGCTTGTTAGAGATTTGGAAACTTTTTGTACAAATTATCCACAGCAAAACATAAAAATAAACAAGCTTTTATTTTATTAATAATTTAGTTCCTGTTCTGCCCAATAAAAAAAATCTTTAAGGAACAAACTGCAAGGAAAATTAAGAACTTTTTATTGAGTGAACTTCATATAGACATCGTTCCCTTATTTTGGAAAGGGTTTTGGTTTCTGTCATTTCATCTTTTTTAAGTTTCTGATATGCCCCTTTTAGTATTTAGGTATTTATTTGTTTGGAAGAGTGCCCTTAAAATGAGGGTTCTTCTCCCAGACTCTGGGCAGCAGTCTCTTGGTGAGTAGTTATTCCCTGGATGTAAATGAGGGAAGTGCTTGGGGAGCAGGCCCCCTCATAACTACATGAATTGTGTTGATCGATGGACAATGTTATGCTCCCAGATTGCCATGCAGAGGGTCTTTGGAGATTCTTTGATCATCAACCCTCCTTTAGCAAATCGTGTTAGAAAGGCATGTCTTTGCTTGGGCCAAGTGGGAATATCAGTTCAGTATAGAATAAAGATTTAAAAATGGAGTAAGGTGGTAAATGCACTGTGTAATGAGTTTCTCAGCAGTCTGAGAATTTTTGCATGTTGGTTAATTGTGGCCATTCTTATTTAAAATTAAAACTGTAATCTTAGGTAGAAAAACTTTTTATAAAAAGTGTTATTTGACCACTTCAGGTATACATTCAATTCTGGGTAAAAATTTCAGACCTATCTCAGGAACACAAAAAAGACTTAGTGTCCTGATAAGCACGTTGTAGACTATTGATGTGGCAAGGAATTTGGAAAGGACACACACACACACACACACACACACATTCTTCTCTTTGATGAAAAGGCTGTGAAAACCTTTAAATATTTACTTCTTGTTTTCTTCTAAGTTCTGTATAGATGGCATTGAAATGTGCACAACCTTAAATTTGATGCTGGAATACTGAAAATAGAAGCATACCTATGAGATGTCATGTCTTTAGTTCTTTCTCCCCTCTCTGAACACTCACTGGAAGGTGTTCCCAGGATGAAAGGATTACTTTTGCTGCATGCTAAAACTTGCAGGAAAAGTATTTGCAATATGAATGAATTTTGATACATTGTAATAATGGTAAATGTTACTGTTCCAAGTGGGTAATGTTTTCTAAGAAATTGACTTTCTATGGTTTGCTTTCATTTTAGTCAAGTTTTTAGAAGGCTGCCATTCTGACTGCTTAGCATCTCTATAAACTTTTCTCCATCTAGAGGAATAATCCTTAGGAGGCTGAAATCCTGTTCTAGTTTCTGTTAAACAAAAACTACCCTCCTAGTTGAAGAAGCCAAAGAGAAATGTTTGAGGGAAAAGCATCTAGTCACTGTGGTCTACACTGCAGTCGGCGCTGTCCAGAAAATTACAGGCTCAGTGTTTAGCCTCTGTGTGTTGTGGTCTGCTGAGTGTTGTTTTTCCTGAGGTGCCTCTTTATTTATTTATTTATGATCAGTGACCCTGACCACATCTACTTTTACAGGTACAGCATTCTTCCCTGTGGGAAAGAATTATAGATGATTCCATTTTCTAGGCTCCAGACAAGGGATGGGGCTTTAAATGGTTTTCGCAGCAGATTGGCTGGTAAAAGCCAACATTTTGGGTGTATCCATGCTATGTTAAGCTCTTGAACTATTAAACAGCCATAATTATTGTCCCAAGATAGAGTACGCAGTCCTTTCTCAAAGATTATATGTGGCTGGGTGATAGATGTGTATGTCTTTTGGTTGACTCTGGACAGTAATACCTTAACTGTGTGGTCTTAACTTTATGGTTTGTTTTCTAGGGAGAATACAGGGTGAGGTTTTCTGTTCCAATTAAACAAAACCCAGGTGCATGGTGGATTTGGACCTGCCTTTTTATGTTTTTGACTCTTAATCTCCTGGTGTCCTGGACTTAATCTGTGTTAAGGGGAATACTGCTGTTCATAGGCTGTTGTGGGGGTGGGGTGGGGGGGCCCTCCTTGTTGAGCATGTGTCATCTCCTCAATAATTGCCTCTTTAACAAGCAGGTAGGAAGAGGATGTTGAACTATCATTCTGCTCTCTGGAATGATAGGTCAGTAACCATGTGCTCCATCTCTATCCACATGAGGTTGTCTTAATGTAACTGTTCATGGGATAGTTGGGATGGGACCACCACCTTCAAATGAGTGAGGAGGTTGATACTTTAAGATGCCACGACTTTTATTTTACTGGGAAGGAAGGGTCGAGGGAGTTGGGTACTTGGGAACTGTTGGACTTGACATTTGCAGACACCACTATTGAAAAAGATCCATTTAGTCAAAGTTCTTAACATATGGGAATGGCTGATGTTAATTATTTTGCCACATTTCTTTGTAAATATCATTACATTTTTTTTTTTTGAGATTAACCTCCCTTCCTGCATTAATGCTTGAGCCAGGTAATTTTGCTTTTGGGTAAATTAAAATCAAAACTCTAAAACTTAACCAGTTTTGTTTCTTGAATTGACTTAGTTCTAACCCATTATTTCATTTTAAGAATGGCACGATTTGATAATGATGGACTTATGTGACGTTGTGATTTTTCAATTAAATTTTTCCACGAGGTAATCATCAGCATTCTTGAGTCTGGTTATGGAACAGGCAGATAGAAAAGTATTGTTACTCTTTGAACCCTGGAGTAACAAGAGTTGGAAATTGGCTAATTGAAAATGCAGTTGCCTTTAAACATCTCAAGTAGAGAACTTTTACACTGGTGAGATGTACTTGAATTTCAGAACTTAACAGAAATTTTTATTACTTTTTATTGAAAACTGCACTGAACGCTAAATGTCCACCTTTACAATAAACAAATACAGTAACGGTAACTCACACTAAAACAAAACATATTTCTGATAGCCATTATTTTTCTGTTTGGGACAGTTTTAAAGGTTTTTTTTGTCACAAAAACAGGAATGTACCTATACAAAGGCTCAAAATAGGCCATCTTTTAAACAAAAAGGCGATGATTCACAAAAGACTATGAATATAACATGTAACTAGTTGATACAAATCTAATAGGATTTGTTAAAATCAGTCACATCTAATAACACACCTGAAGTGTTCTTGTATAAAATATCACGTGAAGAAAAGAAGACTTTATCAATGTCTAAAAAAGTGGGTTTGTTCATAGACAATCTGACAAGTTACCATAAAAAGTGTTTCCTGAGACATAAGGAAATGCAACATTATTCTTCTTGAACCCTTTAGTTCAAGACTTTCCACTCGATAAAATAGCTGAGGATCTGAAACTGAGAAAATATATTTGAGTACAAACAGCTTGTGAAACTTAATATTTTTTTTTTTTTTTTGCATCATCAGAGGGTATTACTGAATTCACAACCAACTTGCCCGCTCAGTATGCAGTTCTGATGGGAGAGAGACTTCTGTACAGGAGTCTGTACGGTCTTCCATCCTATGCTTGCAGATGTCTAACACAGGCAAACAGTTTTCTCCCCATTGTGTAGTAATTTAATCTTCCTATTAGCAAAAGAGGTAACCAGCCCCCGTGGACTGAAGGGACTAGAGTCATAGGATGGGGATTTCCTCTTAATATTTTTTATTTTGATGTTTGGAACTCCTGATGCAACATTCTAGAGCAAGGTGTTCAGGACCTGCTGTGCCCAAGGGACTGATAAAGGAAAAAGATCTATTTATTCTTGGTGATTTGATGCACAGATGAAAAACTTAACACACAATAACAGAAGTTGGTCGTTAATAAATCACGTCCTAGTTTTTCAGCGCTTTCATAAGCAGACGACATCTTCAGTTTTCCCACGTCTCAGCTTCTAGCTCTTTTGTAGTTTTAACACTGCAACGTCAATGATGCATATGTCCAGAATCAGTTAAAAAGACTGTCAAATTTCTCTTCTCTTAGTTCATCTATGTTTCACTGTCTCTTGGTCCCAGGTTTATCTGAATGATGACCTTTTGTCATTCTCTGCTATTGCTCGTTGGGGTGCTCTCGATTGTCCCCGTGTTTTGTGGGCTGGTTGGGAGAGGGAGCTTGGGAAGGGTGTGCCACTGTGGGGAGGTTGTGAGTCACCGGGATGCCTCCGGGGATGATCCCTTCCATGGCTGCAGGAAGTCCTCCCGGAGCCACGCCCACGATGCCCGGCGGGTATCTAAGGAGCACACAGAAAGGCTGGGTAAGTCCAGGGCAGGAACCTGCCAAGCTCTTGGCTCTGCCTACATCTGGTCTTTTCTGTGGGACCGTTTGTCATCCTTCCTACCCCCAAAACAGAGAAATCTATATTAAGAAAATCTAAAACATGGACATCTGATTCATAAACAACAAAATAGGCCACTAGTTTTGTGCCTTTTAGACAATAGGAATAGCCCACACTAATTATGTCTGTGGACACTGTACTGCATTTGGGAAACATTTTGTACAAAACAGACTCCCTAGTTTTCTAGTTTATAAAACAAGGATTCATCGTAGTTCCTAACAGACAGCATGAAGTACTCTCTGATACTAAATGTGCTTTTCCAGGCTGGTCAATTATGTGCTCCCATGGCCTGAGATGTCAAAGGGGACAGCAGCAGGGGAAGTGCTAAGCTGGCGATGGGCTTGGTGCCTGCTCTCTTATGAGGGTACCTGATGTGGCCCCATCTTATATTGCAGGCACACGAGTTCTTGTGTGTGCGAGGACGTGGCATTAGCCACCTATAGAACATACGGTTCTTATGAACAAATGTGACTTGGTGTATTTAAACATGAGGATGAAACATACTTACGAGGCAGGTGCTTTAGAATTAGTCTTATTCTCAAAGTTATCAAACACTTTACACTTGGGTTTTGTAAAAGGGCTGGCTTTTCTTCCGGTGGAAACCACCCTGCCCCCCAATCCCACAGCCTGTTAAATGTTACACTGGTCAGAAATCCCGAGGGCCTCTCCAGGAGGACTCCAGTGGAGAGGATCACCGTGGGCTACAGACCCTCAAGCACAAGCAGTGTTTCAGAGGGCCAGGAGCTTTGGTCTGTCTAAACGAATAATTATGACATGGCCCTTAAAAGGTAGGTTGCCAACAATAATGAACGGGAATCTGGTGCTGTGACAGGCTCAAGTAATGATACCTGACAGTGCTTATAACGGTAAAAACTGGGTGGGACTTGAACATGACAAACTGAAATGTAAATAAAGCCATGTGACCCAGGAAGAAACAGCACAGCTTCCTCAGAGTCCGCCGTCATATGTGGGTCCTGTTACACAAACTATATGTAACCACTCTCGCCCCCGCCTCTATGGTTAGAGTAGTGGTTTGCGACAAGGGACATCAGGCAATGTATGGAGACATTTTCAGTTGTCACGGGAGTGGGAGGTGCTACTGGTGTTGAGCGGGTGGAGGCCAGGGCTGCTACTACCGGTGCTACAGTGCACAGGACGGGCCGCACGAGAGAATGCTCTGGCCCAGCATGTGAGTACTGCCCCGGTGAGGTGACCCTGCGTTAGAGTAAGCAAAGCAAAAATGTCCTTCTGGGATTCCAGGCTGCAGCCTCTCTCATGCGGGAGGAGCTATTTTCCCTGGAACCCAGGAATGCTGGGGGAGGAGAACCAGGGAAAACTACCACAAATGAAACCCTGCTCCCTTCTAAGGGGGTCTGGCTCACGTCCCTTGCATTGCTTCAGTCACACTGTTTACCCAAGCTCCGTGTTGCACCGCTCTATCAAACTTTCTGCCTCACTGAGAAATGGGGTGCTTCACAAGGGCACCCTCCCGGGTCGAACGCACTGGTCTTTGGTCAGAATGCTTTCCTTGGATAAGATTCAAATTAGAGAACAAAATCACCAGCAGGCCCTTTCCCTTGAAGATTTTTCCAGTTCCTTTTCACCTAGAAACCCTCTGGTTTTGAAGTGGCTTCAGAATGAGGGGCGATTTCTGGCCCAGCGTTCAGACCCACTGGGGAATGCACTCCCACCCCTGCCCCCTTTTAAAATAGGAACGCTAAGTCTAGGCTGTATCCTGAAAGTTACATTTGTTCCATGGAAATCAGGCGTCAGAAGAACTGAGAGGACGGTGTACATAATTCCGCTGGGAGGGCAGCGTTTCCTTTAGCGCTCAGGTTGGGTTAACCTCAGCAAGTTCCTGCCTCTCGTCCCTACCCCAACTGGGGAGAGGCCCTCAGGGCTCCGTCAAATCCTGTTCCTCTCCTCACCTGTATGTGGCACCATTGAGCTCCGGATGCATCGCTTGCTGGTCTATTACTGACCAGGGAGCTGTTGTGACAAAGAATTCCTTGTTCACACAGTTTCTTAAACTTTCTGGGATGCGACCTGGAATAAGATGATTAAAATAAATCATATGTATTTTTTAAGGTCACAGTGAGTTAAATATTATACTTAGCAGCTGCTACTGGGGGAAATAGTCTCCAACGTTCGTACTGATGGAAGTCTTGTAGTGAAGTCTCTCCCTCTATAACAAAAGGAGCTGGCCCTTTGATTTTCACCAAAGGTGAAATGTCCCAGGGCCCGAGCACCAAGCTCTTGGACACTGGCCTTCAGCCAGAACAGAAAGGAGCCTCCCGCCTGCTCCCTAGGGGGGCTCACCCCCCACAGTTGGCAATATTTACCTTGGCTGATAGAAAAGGGAATGGGTTTCCTCTGAAATTTAGTTTGAGGCTTGCATAAACAGGGCCCAACTCATTCAAAATGTAATCAGTGTAACCCCTAGAAACTATTTCTGCCCACAGCGAGCCCCTGCAACCCCTTGTGTGTTGTCACCAATCAGAGGTGGCTGCACTGCGGAGCTCAGGCTGCTGTTCAGTGGGAAGGGACGCGGAGGAAGGGCTCACCTGTGATCGCCCGGCGGATCTCGGTGGCAGCTGCCTCCCTCATCTCTAGTGAAGCTTGCTCACTATACCAGGCTGTGTGGGGTGTACAGATGAGATTCGGTGCATCTTTCAAGGGGCCCTGAGCAAAGCTAGATAAACGTACATAAACAGTCACTGAGAAAAGTCGAATGCACACCATTGCTCATCAAAAGGGAGCTCCTGGCCGTGCAGAATACTGGCTACCCAGGTAAGACCGAGAGGCATATTTCCTCAGGGTTGCGGATTTAAGAACATACTTATTAAAACTGCTCTGCAACAGTGTCTGGAGTAACCAGGGACTCAGAAGAAGGAACAATCCTACAGAGGGCTGGCCTGCCTGCCTCCAACCAAAACAAACAGATGAAGCCTGCTTGTCTGCAAACCAAACCCACACCACCACCACCATTGTTTTTCTGCCTCTCCCCTTTTTACCTTTGGGGACCTTCTGGCCCTTTAACAGTTAGTGAGAATACAGCCCTTAGAGGAACGGACACCGTCAACTTTGTCTCCAGTTTCCTACGCAGGACCTGTTTCTCTGGGAAAGCCCCCCACGTTCCGAGTGTGGGGGTCAGGTGTAGACGTGGGCCCTGTGAATTCCTGGTGTGAGCGTGGGCTTACCAACATCTCGGCAGCCTGCCAGACCCACCTGAAAGGCTCTGACTCATGCACGTCGAGGGCCGCCCCTCGTATCCTGCCTTCCTTGAGGGCTTGGGCTAAGGCTTTCTCATCCACCAGTCCGCCGCGGGCTGCGTTCACTAGGAATGCTCCTTGCCTCATCTGTGGGAGGAAGGAAAAGCTGCTTCAACGGATGCCACTGCGTCGGGAGGCACTCGCACTGAGGTTTAAAGAGGAAAGTTGCAGACCAGAGGGCCGGTGGTCGGGCTGTCTGATGTGTGTGCAGCAGTCGGGGGGGAAGGGAGTGTGCAGTCTCAGAGCTGGAGGACAGGGATCAGTTTCTGCTGATCCTGAGGGGGGGCCACAAGGCGGGAAGGTTGGAGCTATGACCTGTCACCTGCCTGTCGCTTCTTGGAGGCCAGGCCTGATTGGGACAGGCCCTTGCTGGGTCCTGGGACAGGTTCTGTCCCTCCCTGCTCAACACGGCCTGCCCTGTGGAGGGGGCCTCACCTGGCTCTGCACTGATGCGTCTCAGGAGACTTCCTTTCCTGATCACTGGTGTGTCCGTGGACCATTTTCCATCCCCCCTCACGTTTTGACAGAAGTTTCCAGGGTCTGAGGGCATCAATTTCCAATTACCTGCTTGATAGTGAAGTCATTGATGAGGTGGTGGTTATGTTCGTTCAGATTACAGTGCAAGGAGACGCAGTCGCTCTGATACAGTAAGTCCTGCAGGGTGTAGACCCTCTGCACGCCCAGGGACCGCTCGATCCCATCCTGCAAGTAGGGGTCATAAAATATGACGCTGAATCCAAAGGCCTTGGCTCGAACAGCAACCGCCTGCCCCGTGCGACCTGTGCAGAAAGAGAGCGTCCAGGTGAGCGAGTCCACGGCCTCTCCTGCCGGTGCTCAGCACTCCCGGTGCTGGGGTCTTGCACGGTGCCCCAGCCTTGCTGCCTGCATTATTTCTGGGACCTGGAGCCTGCTGTCCCACTAGCAGCTGGACCGACCGGAGGAACCTGCTGACGCCTGAGGCCAGTGCTTCAGCCCAGGTCACTGGGGCTGAAGCGAAGCTGAGCGTCCTGAGTGAGGATGGTAGTGTTTGGCGTCTGGATTGGCCACTGTTGCTTTTTTTTTTTAAAGTTCCTATTATGTACATTTTCAAACATAAACACAACTAGAGAACGTTCTAGCGAACTCCACGAGCCCTCCCTCAGCTCCAACCATTGCCAATAACCTCCCATTTGTAATTCTCTCTCCTCTCCTACTTTCTTGTTGACACAGAGGCTTCTTGCCCTGAGCTTCATTTCTTTATTGCTCTCAGCATCTAACAGGGAACCTTCTCCTGCCTAATTACCGCTGGCTTTGCTCATGGAAAGAGTAAAATGATCAAAACCGACCGCCGCAGTTTGGTCTGAGCGTGAATCAGCGTGGGAAATCGCTGCGGTCGAGGGCTGGGGGCATGTGTCCGTCAGGCTAATTCTCGGGGGCGCAGGCCGGGCCCTGAGTCATTGGTGGAGCTCATGCCCCTCTCCAGCCTGCAGCCTGGGCCCTGCAAGTTAGAAATGGATGTCACCTAACAGGACACGAAAGCCCCTGACTCCTGAGTGGCCGTCACATTTGCGCAAACCCGCCACTCCTCACGGACAGCTTCTCTTGCTTCCTGGGGCAGTTTTCAGCTTGAAAACAAAATGGTGTGAGTGATGCTGCAATGGGCTGATCTGGGAAGAGCACAGAATAAACCTTTACTTAAAACCACTGCTCAACTGTGCAAGGAGGCAGAAGAGCACAAGGGAAGACGCACCTGCCCACACAGGACGCCCACATGAGGGCACCTGGGTGGTCGACCATCCCCCCACCTGCTGACCTGTGATCTAACTGGGGACGACTGAGACAACGGCCGTGGTCTGGGGCACAGGTGTAATAAGGCCATTCTGACCAAGGGCACGGCTGCACGGTAATCAGGGTCATCATCCCTCATGTCATCCCTCTTCAGTGTCACCACTTACACGCAGTGAACCAAGAACTAGAACCACACACCCCGGTGAGAGACAGAGGAGCATCACGATGAAGGGGGACGGGGTGGAGGGAAGAGCAGCAGCGACCTAAACGATCCCCCAGCGACTACTTGAAATATGGGACTAAGGACCCCATCACATGGCTGCTGGGAGCTCACGCCCAGCACGATAATGCCCTCCTCCCCCCCCATTTCAAGGCCCTTAGCCGCCCTCCTTCCTTCCAAGCCCTCACACACTCTAATGTGGGACTGGGCTTCCCGGCTACAGCCCCAGGGGCTTGAGGGCGCCAAGCCCAGATTTCAACACAGAAGTGCTGACTCTGCGGGGGCCTTATTTCCCGGTGGCGTCGCTTTTCATCAGTTCACAAACCCTGATCTTTTCACTGGCTTCTGCTTTAGCCATGAGGTTTTCCTGACTAAATATTACGAGACCTAATGACTTAACTCTGTTCCTGGCTCGATCAAAACCCAGCCTTGGAGGAGGAGAACCCAGTTATCTTGCCCCACTCCCCCTGCCTTTAAATACTGTTACCACTGGCTGGCTCTCCCTTCCAGGTTTCGCACATGTTCCCAACCCGCAGGCTGTCCATCCCGCCAGCAGCCCGGGCCCTCCCTGTCAGGCCCCTCCACTGCAGCGGGGGCTGGGCTGAGCGGAACTCTGTCCCACACGCCGGGTTCTGCTGCTGCTCCTCGGCCAAGCCTTAGGCAAGTGAGCGCTTTCAGCCCCTAACAGACAGGGTGGTAGCAGTGGCGATTAGGCTGCCTACGACCGTGCCTCCTCCTGTCTCAGTCCTATCTATAGTTCTGGAAGGCTCTGGAGAGATTTGGAAGGGTAGCAAGGAGATGACACAATCAGTGTGTATGGGGAACAGGGACTGGGGCAGTGCTTGGCTTAGTCTCGAAACTAGGTTAGAAAACTTAGCTTGAAACCATGGGCCTGACCTCAGTATACTGTAAGGGTCTCCAAAAGATGGGCGGCAAATGGAGCCAGCCAAAGAAACCCCAGTGAGAACTTGCTGTGATGACTGTCAGAAGCCACTGAAACACGTGTTCTGCCAGTGAGGTTGCCAGCATGTGGCTGGGCCACTTATAACTTGAGGCTCTGCATCCTGCCCAAAGCCCACCCGAGGGCCCTTCCCTGCAGGGGCTTAAGGATGCATGAAGTTCTAAGACCATCTCCGAGAGCCACTTCCCAGCAAGGGAAGCCCGGCAGGTGCCAGCAGAGGGCGCTGCGGCTCCCACGAGGCGCACCCACATTTCTTCGAGTCATGTTGTCGTGTCTGCTTCGATTTTCAAGAAAATCAAAGTAAGGCAGACTCCTCTGCAAATAGTTTTACAAGAATAGCTTCCTGAATGTGATCACCCCTAATACCTAGGTTCTAAACTCAGACACCAGGCGCTGGAAAGAGGTGCACTCCTGGAAGAAATCCAGCTCCTTCTGCCTCATTCAAGCCGGCACCCAGGCCCCAGAGCAGGGTTTGTGGGCGAGGAGTCCTGACCCTCAGTTATCTGGAAACAGAGCTCCGAAGCTAAGGGCTGAGTGACAGCTTCCCTTCTGGAAGCCAGGCCCAGTACTTACTACCCACCCATGTGCTTCTCATGCCTTCTCTGAGTCCCAAGAGGCAGCCACCGTGTATCACTCCAATCCCAGTTGACACTTTGGGAAACTGAGGCAGAGAGAAGTCAAGTAATTTCCTCAAGGTCACAGAGCCAGTAAGTGGTGGGGTTGAGATTCATCCAATGCGGGGCCCCCACTCAAGTCCCCGTGTTGCCGGTAGCCGCGGCATGACCTTCTCTCCTTGGAAACCTGCCCCAGGCCCTTCCAAGGCCACCAGCCGTGTCTCACCTGGGACAACAGCCGCCTCCAGGAAGAACTTTTCCTGCCCCCTCCTCAGGTGGGCTTTCCAAGCTGCTGACCTGACTGTGTCACCTTCTGGCTCAAAATCCTTCAGTGACTCCCTGCTGCCACCCCAGCCTGGCATCTGAGGTCCTCCAGGTGCTAGGCCTTGCCCCACTGCCCAGGTCTCTGCTCACTCACTAGCTCCTATTCGAACCCCAAGCCTGCTTGTTTCTCCAAAAAGCATCTCTAGACAGCCCCTGCCCTTCACCCTCTGCCCAGGGCGGTTAGCAGACATAGCCCCTTCCCGCAGCTCAACAGCTTAGAATGTCCTCCCGCTGTGTCCTCTCTACCCAGCCACACCAGACCCATTCTTCCAGAAGGAGCCCAGAGCTTATCTCTGGGTGAGTTCTCTGATCAGTCTTGACCTCTAACCTCCCACCCCATGCAGCTCAACGGGGGGCACTGGCCTTCCTCTAGCTGACAGAGGATTCCTTTCACAGGCACCCCTGCAATGAACCTCAACTCCCAGGGAATGGGCCATTGCTGGGCCTCTGCAGGGCAGAGCTAGGTCTGCCTCTCCCAAGGGGTCCCTGGGCTGGCCCTGGTGGTGTTGGGGGACAGGGTGGGGCAGCCGCACGTACCGAAGCCGATGAGGCCCAGCGTCTCCCCACGGATGCGGGCTGCTCCCGAGGCCACCTCACGGATCTGCTCGACGCTCTGTACCCGCGTGCCTTCCCGCAGCGCCTGGTACAGCCACGTGTTCCGCCGGTACAGATTGAGGATGTGGCAGATGGTGGAATCGGCCGTCTCTTCTACTGCCGCAGACGGGATGTTGCACACGGCGATCCCTGGAAAGGACAAGGGCAAGGCCCTTGATGGGGACCCTCCAGTTCTGGGGGAATCTCCAGGGCTCCCAGTCCAGCTGAGGGATGGGGAAGGTGGAGCTAGACATTAAGCCACAAACTGGGTGTGTGGTCCCAGGCAGGTCAGGGTCTCTGAGGCCTGCTTGTCAGCTCGGGGCCACAGGCCCTCTGGCTCTGATCTCAGGGGCCTCTAGCCCCCACATCATCCCCAATGAGGTCTTCAGTCCAAGGCTTGGCTTACCCCAGCCCAACTCCTGGTGGTCTGAGCTGGGGTGTCAGCAGCTTTCTCCCAGGCGCCCACCCCATGTCCTGCCCATCCTGTGCTTCCAGACCCCGTGTCTCGAGGAAGCGAGCAGTGTGCAGCTGGAGAGTGTGAGGTGGCCGGCTCCAACCACCGTCCACATCCAGTGCCAAGAAGCTGGAAACCTGCCCCAGCCCCCGGCCCTGGTTCCCTGTTCTGAGGGAGTGCCGGAGCAGCAGGAAGCCAGTGTGCAGGGCCCCTTCCTGACGGGCCGTGGGGTCCAGAAGACCAGAGACTCCTCGCAGGGCCCCTCCAGAAGCCTCTTCCTGAGGCTGGGGTAATGGAGACCAGCTTTCTGTCTTATGTGTTTTAAGAGTCTAATGCCATGAACATGTTATTACTTGTTTTAAAATAAGTTAAGACAGAAGAATTAGAAACCAGCAGTTCCACCCCACCATGGTCCCTGGGCCAGGACAGAATGCAGCTGGTGTCTGAATCCAGACCCAAGTTCATTCAGTGGGCCCAGATCACCATCCTGCTTGAGCAGAAAGAAAACAGAGCAGACAGGATGCCAGGCCTGCTTTTTGAAAGAGCTTTTGGGGCTGAGAGCACCTTGGCGCTGAGTGAGGAACAGAGATGAGGGCCCAGGGTATCCCAGCATGGCGGCTTGTGGCCGAGGGGTCACAGGGAAAACCACCCCAAGTCTCAGGCAGCAGGGGCCCGGGCATTGACCTTCCTTGGTGGGACGGTGTTTAGGGAAGGAATGTGAATGTTTGTCAGACATGAGCGGGGTGGGGGGCCCGCACAGACACGCAGAGGGCCAGGCTGGGAACAGCCCCTCCCTGTTGCCCCACAGGCCTCCATCCAGCCCCCCACCCCATGGCGAGCACTGGAATGCAGTAGAGAGCAGAGGGGCCTCACCAGGAATGGGGGCCTGTGGGTGGGCGGGGGCGTTCAGAAGCCAGGCTGGGGTCTGCCAGTCAGGCAGCTGAGGAGGGGCATAGACATCCAGGCAGCATGTCACCCAGCTCAAACTGCTCCCTTAATTGCAGGTTTGGGACCCCAGGAAGGACACCCAGGGACACAAGGCTGGGCCACCATAAGGAATTCCTTTATCTCCTCAAGCTCGGGGGTGGGGGGCACGGAGCACCATGGCAACTGAGGTTCCACTGGACGGGAAAGAGGACCAACTGTGCTGAGCACCCCCTTCCTGACAGCTGTGTCGTCACTCAGTGAGGGCTGCCCTGAGGTCTCAGTGAACCCCTCAGGAAGACAAACAGCTTAGAGAGTAAAAGCACCCATGAGCACATCACTTCCACTGGCCCCACGTGGCCACAGCCACCTTGTAGGGAACAAGTGTGTTACTGAGATCTAGGCTGACAGACTTTCCACAAACTGGAAGTCAGGAATCTTGCAGAACACCCACAACGTAGCCTTGGAGTAGGCTTGGTTATTTGAAATAACCAAGCATAGAACTTGGGCTGGACTAGAAGCCATGGCATTGTTGCGGTCTGGATGGAGGCAGAGGCCAGAGGTTTAAGAAGATCTTCTGGCAGTTGGGGACATTTTCATTCCTCTGAGGGTTCCATTTGTTCCAGCTGAAGCCCAGTGGGAAGGTCGCACAAGCAGAACGGCTGTGCATGGACCTTGTGCTGCAGCTCAGCCAACTGCCCGGGGCCCAGGGGACGGGCTGCACCCTGGGAGATGAGATGGGGTGACAGAATCTGCAGAAACACGTGAGAGAAAGCACCACATCAACCCATCCTGGGTATGAAGGACTGAGGTGGACACCTCTCAGCATTCACACTACTCTGAGATGTAGCTCCTTGGCTCCAGCGCCTGTATGGAAAGCCCGAGACCAAGGACTGGGCGAGTGTGCGCATGGGCTGGGCTTGGACCGAGGACTGGGAGTGTGCGCACGGGCTGGGCTTAGACAGAGGACTGGGAGTGTGCGCACGGGCTGGGCTTGGACAGAGGACTGGGAGTGTGCGCACGGGCTGGGCTTGGACAGAGGACTGGGAATGTGTGCACGGGCTGGGCTTGGACAGAGGACAGGGAGTGTGCGCACGGGCTGGGCTTGGACAGAGGACTGGGAGTGTGTGCACGGGCTGGGCTTGGATCGAGAACTGGGAGGAGGTGCTGCTGGCACCGCCCAGTCCGTCCTGCCTGGATGGCATCGGTGCCTCCCTCCAGAAACTCCGTAGCCTGATCGCCCTCTTGAGGTGGAGCTCTTTCTAAACCATTCTTCAGGTCAGTGTGCGTGGTCTACCTAGAAGGTGATTCTCCAAATGCCATTAGGACCAGCTTCTATCACCCAGAGAGCAAGACTGCCAGCTCCCATGGACACCAAGCCCAAGAGCTCAGCTGCTTTTTCTCTCACTGTCAGTGCTTTTACTCTGCTGTAACCCCTTCTAACCAGACCGGGCTGGAAATCAGACAAACGGGCTTGCTAGGAAGGCATGCAGAGTGAGAACACTCGTGCGCTCGGGCTCTGTGCCCTGGGCCTTGGCTCTCGAGGCCTCCAGCAACCTCCCACCCCTCGGCTCCTTCCTGGTTCTTGGGGAGACACTGCAGACGGGAAGAATCCCTCCACCGGCTCCAGGTACTGTCCTCGCCGCCAAAGGCACGTCCCATGGTCGCTTCTTGAGCCTGGCCCTGCTCTGAACACACAGCACCGACTCTCGCTCATCATCTCCGGGCTGGGCCCCTGGAGGGTTCCTGAAAGGGCTCCAGTGTGTGCTGGAGATGGAGCTGCCCCCCAGGAACATGACACCCTGGGCCGACAGGAACTTGCTTGCAGTGCTCGTCAGGAGGGGCACCCCTGCAGCCGCCCGCTGTCCTGTCCTCATTACAGAAGGTCTGCTGACCGAATGATCAAAGAAGTGCACTCGGAGACAAAGCACGGCTGGACAGAGGCCCATTTTCCTTCTCCAGATCCCACATTTGAAAACTGCCCTTCAAAATGGCCCAGCAGATGTCTCCCAAGCAGCTCCCTTATGAGATTGGACCAGCACCAACAGACATGCCACTGCTGATATCCCTTCCACGGCTTTCAAACTTGTAGGCCCTGGCTGTCTCCGACGGGTTGCAGGACCCTGGGAACACAGCCTCTTCCCCGGGGCCTCCGCGCTGAGTGCAGAGGTGGGGCCGAGTGAGCTGAACACTGTTGTTTTTTAAGAAAATGAGGTTCTGCTCTGGGCCCACCCCTGTCTGTTCGGCGAGCTTCTGCAACTGGAGAAACGGAAAGTTTCCCTCACAAGAACCTCCCATCTCTCCATGAAAAGAAGTGGCTGGTTCCCGTCAAGGAAGCTCAGCATTAACGCCTCACACGACGCTGGGCTGCTGTGTTGCCAGGAGCTGCTGGCGAGGGCACGCGCGCACAGGAGAGGGAAGGTATGTGACGGGAAACACGTCTGAGAGCCCCTGGGCGCGTTACACCCGATTCTGTCGCTCATCAGACTTGGGATTTCAGCTCTACCAAGAGCACAGAGAACATTTGTTTTCAAACAAAAATATTCTTGTTGGTGCCAGGGGAAAAAATGGAAAATTTTAGTTTACATTAGACATTCTTCTGAAGACTCACATCCTCCCAAGTTTATTTGTTGCAACAAAGGGGCTCAGAGTGACACTGAGGCTGGAAGGCAATGCGTGGGGTGGAGGTGGGCAGCCAGCACGCCCCCAGCCCCTGAAGAGCTGGAATCTGAGGCAACCCCTTCTCCGCTTGGACGGGGCCGAGTGAGCCCCCCATCTTCTGAGCCGCGAGCTGCACAGCTCCCTCCTTCCAGGATGGGGAGGAGGACGGCTCCTGAGAGGAACGGCTGCCTCCTGCCTCTCCCTGTGGGATTTGCCTGTAGGCAAACCCAACCTGCTGCCTCCACACTCGCAGACCAGCGGCCACTCTGCAGAGCGCCCGGTGCCATCACGGGGAGTTGGACCAGGGTCAGGTCCACGCAGGCCCCACCATGGCCGGGCTAACTCTACCATGCTCCTACCCCAAATTCAAGTGGGGGAACTAACAACTACAACAAACCCCGGACCCTCACTCAAAACCCCAGGCTAGGACCTCGGGACAGGAAGCTGGAGCCCACTGGGGTCTCCTCGGCTGAGAAGGGCAGGCGGGCATCCGTGGGCTGCAGACTGTCGGATGCTTGCGGTTCCTGCTCAGATGCGCTGCTGAGCAGCCCGTGTGAGGCATCGCACATGTCCAGCCTGTCCTTGGAGCCCCGGGGCCTCAGTGGGGGCTGAGAGGCTGATTCGGGGTGGAGGAGGACGGGGGGATGGATCACTGGCCCACACACCGGGCCAGGCTGCCATTAGGTCCAGTGGGGCCTCCACACAGTCTGAGTGTTAGGGCTGTGAAGGCCTGGGTTCCTACCCGTTCTGAGGGGCCTCTGAGCAGCCTCCTGGCTCTGGGCACCTCAAGGCTCCGCAGGCAGGGCATAGCCCCACACGCCCAGGTGCAGGGCTGGCACAATTCAAAACCAGAGCGAGGAGAGTGATCAGAGGGGCTTGTCTACGTGGACCTTCCTGGGCCCTCCCAAAGATAGCAGGGTGGCTAGGGGACGCCTGCTCTCAGTGCTGGGCTCCTTGAGCCTCTGCAAACGCTGTGTACACACGGAGCCCACAGCAGATCCTGTGACAGGGAGGCCACCATGCCGAGGCTCTCGGAAACGGCTCCATCCCAGGACTGGGGGAGACCCAGAAATGGAGCCTTCCCAACCCCCGGAGCCCTGAGCTGTGCCCCCATCATGGGCATTCCAGGGTGACGGGTCCTGGCCAGCCAATACTGCCATGTGGCCACTCACATGGTCCCCTCTGCAGGGAAGGGCCCACAGCTTGCCTGGCTTTGGGGTGCTTCCCAAGTGAGGCAGCCCAGCCCGGCCAGCCACAGGCACCGAGGTGGGGCCTCTGAATCCAGTAGGCACCCTTCTACCTGTGTATTTGGGGGAGTGCCTGGCAAGGTTCCTTCCCTGGGAACAGCCACCGTGCGGCCCTGGGCGCGTGAGCCAGTCCCTCTGGCCGCGCACTCACCGAGCTCGCCGGCAGCCTTGATGTCCACGTTGTCGTAGCCGCTGCCTATCCGCACGATCACTCTGAGGGCCTTGAACTTCTCCAGGTCCTCCCTGGTGAGGGTGATGGTGTGGTACATCATGGCACCGACAGCTTCGTTTAAAACCTGCGAGCAGAACACAGGTTGGAGGTCCTGTCATCTCCGAAACCACAGCAGAGCATTTCGGTAGGAAAATGACCAACTGAGGACGTGGTCTGGGTGCGCCAGCTCCCCCAAGACGAGTGGCCTGTAATTGTGCTTTGGGGGCCTGCTGGTGACTCTGGGTGACAATGAGGTCGGGGGACGGGACAGGGAGGTCTGAGGAGAAGACATTTGGGGGGAGGTGAGAAGGACTAGCCAGGGGGAGATCTGAGGGTAGACTTGCCCTGCGGGACGGGGTGGGGGGCCCACCTTCTCATGGATCTCCTGAGTGGACTGTGCATCACAGAAGGCCACTGTGGCCAGGTCCTTCAGAATCGGCATCTCCACGGTGCAGTCTCTGCCGTCGAGCAGCGCCACCAGGGGGCGGGGGTGCAGGGGGCCGTTCATGATCTGGGGGCGGATACCTGCAAGGAGGGGAGGAGGACTCGGTGAGCAGGCCAAGTGGCCCGTCCCGAGTGCCGTGGGACAACGCAAGGAGGGGCCAGGTTGCTTCCCCAGCAAGGGTTCCCAGTGAGGAGCTCCCACTCCTGCCGGGTCTGCAGGATCCCATCTGTCACCACGGCTCCCTCCCTATCCCCAGGCTGAAGTTAACCCACAAAGTCGAGAGGGGTATACCCTCCCGCCCTGGCTCCACTGGGTTCAAGGACCACAGGTTACTCTGGAACTGTCGGAGAAGATTCTGGGACAAGCTAAGGAGACCGAGAGGGAACATCTACGCAGCTCATTTGAACTGCAGAAGATCAGATGCTGTTTGCCGGGCCTGTTGGGGGTGTGGGTCCAGGTGGGGACCTGGGCTCTGATCAGTGACCTCGTACATGGCTAACAGCTCCACCCATACACGGTGGAGGTAATTTCATCGCCACATGGAACCCAGGCTGAGGGATCTGTTCGAGCCCACAACTGCCGCTGCCACCAGGGACAGCACAGCAGCCACCCGCCTGCCCCAGACCACAAGCAAGGCCCAGAGACCTTCAGGGCACACGAGGGGCCAGGCCCTCGGCTCCCCCAAGGCTAGAACGGGCTCCTCCTCTTGGCCACACTGCTGGACCTCCCTGCCTCCACCTGGCACCAGCTGCCGTTCCAAACAAACATGAGAGGGAAGGACACGCCAAGGGGTCTGCATTCTGCGGGAGCTACCTGGAGAAACCCCTGGTGGAAACAAGCGCTCTGGGCACGGCGCACGGCTGCCCTTGCCCAGGCTAGTCCCCGGCAGTGGAGAAGTTGTGTGTGAAGGCAGGAGGCTTGTCCGGGACTCAGGAGAACAAATGGAATTTCTCAAAGGACCACAGAGCGAGCAGCGCTCATCAGGTACCAGGACCAGCCAGAGTGGTCATCCGCCCTGGTGCTGCCCGACAGATAAAGGACACGCTCCCACAGCTGCAGGGGCACAGGGCAGGGTCGGGCCTCCCTACACACTGCCTGCGTGCAGATTCTCCAGCTGTTCCATGCAGACAAGCGCAGCCGCTTGCAGGACACTCAACAGGGCGGAGGCAACGCCTCCAACCCAAATGATGGGGGAGCGCCTGCCCTCTGCCACGTGGACACACCATGAGGCGCAGGCACAGGGCAGATGCCCCAGCCCAGGAGGCAGACAGGAGCTCCAGGTTATTCCTCCTCGGCGACAGAGAAGCAGCATTTTCTCCAACAAAACCATTCCCTTCAAACTCACACCCCGGAAGGTCCTGGATTTCGTAGCCTGTCCTGACCGCCTGCTCCAGTGTTGAATCACCACCACCCAGCCCCTGGCCGTATGAGAACCACCCCTGGGCTTCAGGAGGGACCACAGCACTGAGACGGCTTGGGGGGCAACTTCCGCTTTCTCATCGAATCTAAAACGTTTAGTGTCACAGGTGACAAGCAAGAACGGGGCAGCTTTCTGTGTGTCTTAAACTTTCAGATGTGCCGATAAACTCCGACCGTGGCTGCTGCACCAGGGCCGGGCCAGCCTGTTCTGTTTCCTTCCTCCCACACAGAATCGGCGTGTCCTCTTCTACAGCGGTCACCTGGGCAACCGGGCTTGATGGGGCTCCCGAGGCCCCTGCCAGGAGTGTGTGATGTTCCTGGGGCCAGTCGGCCTTTGTGTGATTGCAAGGCAGTGGGCGCAGGCTCCAGCAGACAAAGCAGGAGCTGTCTGCCCAGGCCACACTCAACTGTGTGTCCTCCGCCTCTCAGCCCAGAACTGCCCAAAAGGGGTCCTCTCCTGGCAGCCTGAAATGGCCACTGGGGGGCTGTCGGGGCCCCAGATGTATGAGGTCCCTACCTGACCACCAGGACTTGTTACCCAACTAGCCACACACTTGAGGAAGAAGCTGAAAGAGGAAATCCCCTGTCTGGAGCTGCGTCCATGTTCCCATTCACGCTGCATGAGGTGGGGGGAGGGTGGCCCCACGGTGCCCACATGACCACTGCACAGCAGCCTCTGCCCTGGGCCGGTACCCCCATGCAACAGCTGCAGCATCACCGGACAATTGTCTCTTTGAGCAGAGAAAAGGCTTTTGTCCTGGCTTCAGAAGAATGGGCTAGAGTGGCTAGGGGGCGCAGGAAACCAACCTCTGGGTGGCTTTCTCTCCATCCTGGACTGGGGCTCACAAGTGACCACAGTCCCTCCCAGACCGTGAGGCAGCTGAACTCCTCCTGCCTCCCCAGGACCCGGATCCCCAAAGCAGGGCACCCAAGTGAAGCTGAGCCCCAACATCCTGTGTACTGGGAGGGAACAGGGGCTCCCCCACCCCATGTCCTTACCGGCCCATGACCCACACAGCAGGTGGGGAGCAGGGCACTGAGGCCGTTTGTTATTGGGGGGCCAGCAAGCCCCCTGCTAGTGTTCCTCTTGGACCAACTGGCAGGTCCATCCCATGAGAGACCGAGGCGGGTGTATGCAAACAGGGAGAAGGTTCCCCCAAAGACCAAGGGCGACATCTTCAGACAGGACCCCTGGAGACTCCCTTTACCCCGACTCTGCAGAGAGGGGAGGGAGGGAGCAGTAATTTCACATGGAGTCCTACACCTCCCACTTCACCCTCAAGATAGCACCACCTTCCCCTTTAACAGATAAGGAAACTGAGGCACAGAGTGGAAAGTAACTCGCTGGACAAAGCAGCTGAAAGGTGGGGCAGCTGATGACAACTTGGGGTCCACACACTGAAACTCCTACGTCTGCCCTTCCTCTCTGCCAAGAAAACGGGGAGACGGCCAAACCCCAAAGGGCCTGTGTTCTCCCACAGATTCTTCCTGCCCTCTCACACCTACTGTGAAGCCCAGGGTCAGACTCCTGTGGGACACCCCGACCTGACTCCCAGGGGTGATGCCAGGAGGGTTAATCAGACAGCATCTGCAGAGTTCACACTCACGAGAAGAAATCCAAGTTGTTAATTAAAAAGCAACCACACAGGAAAATGACGGCGGGCACAGGCAGGCATCTAGAGCCATCCAAGGCATCTGGAGAGGCTGAGGGGCCGTCACCACAAGATGTCCATCCACAGCATCAGCACATGCATCCCGTTACCTGGGAAACAAACTCCAGGTTGCCTAGCGATCGCCTCCCTCCCTGACTTGGGTTGCCTTTCTCTTTGGCAAAACCCACCCTTTGCTCTGGTTCAGGCGGGCATGCAGAACGCAGCTGAGGCTGGTCCATGAGACCCACGTGCTTCCCAGCCGAAGCCCCAAGCTCAGAATTCCGGCTGCAAGCCCCTTATAGCGAAGCAGGAACAGAGCTGCATGAGGGTCGTGCTGCTCAGACTGGGGAAGGATGCTGAGCAGGGGCAGCAGGGTGGGTGGTAGGAGTGGGTGAGATTCACATGTGTCCTGGGTGAGGTGCAGGGACCACAGGGAACCCAGTGTAGGGCTGCTGAGGACCAGGCTCTAAGGGGGCCACACGAGACCCCCAGCGCTGAAGATAAGCTTAGCCGGGCCACTGCCAAGGCTGGCTTCTATAAAGAAAGAGACCATGCTATAAACGCTGCTAGCTCAGTCCCAGAAGGGACTTGTCCACCGCACACTGGGGAATCCAGTTAAATTCAAGTCACCGTGCCCAGCACCACCCTCCCTACAGTCTTGCTGGAGTTGGGGGTAGAGGTTCCCAGAAGACCCAGGAGATGCCAGGGAGACGGAGTTGCAAACAGACTTTTCATCTCACTTCACATTAATTGACATATCTTTCAATGCTTCTGACAATTTGAACAATTTTTAGTATGTTAGTTCATAACCGACACATTATGGATTAAGATGTATATATATTAAGATGGCAAATGACCCTTTAAGGGGACTATGGGAAATGGGGTACCAACTCAAGGGCTGGCCCCCAGGCCTGGAGGGGGTGCCCGATTTCCTCCACAGTCAGGGAATTTGGAAGAGAAAGCCAAGGTACAATGTTTCAGGAGAATTCACTAAAAATGGGGGTTTGTGATCAAAAGCTAAGCTACCAATTACTAGAAACTGCTCAAACCCCAAGACACAAACCCCACAAACTCCAAGACTGACAAGAATCCCACAGCATTGCTCTTATTTCCATTTTATAGTCAAAGAGACAGAGCTAGGGGTGACCACATTCCACACCAAGGAACAGGGGAACAATGACAGCTGCCTCACACAGTGCCAGGGACCCAGCAGAGTCCGAAGAAACACCCGCTGATGAGGGCCAGAGGGTCCTGGTGGCCCTCTAGTCAAAACGACTATTTCCTTTCTACAGTCACCCTTCCCACTGATGACCTTGCCCGCCCTACCCACTTCAGAACAATTCCAGCTGCAATTGGACACACCACGGAAAATACGTCAGTGCACGACTTTCGACAACTTGTCCCGCATCAACTTTGCAGGGTAGAAAGCTTGGCTGAGTTCCCTGGTATCCATTACTTGCTGGTTTCAGGCTCACCCCTGCACAAGCAGGGACATGCTCATCACCAGGGACGAGCGCTCCAGCTTGAGGCCAGCTCCAACGTCTGGCCCTGGGCCTGGTATAGCCTGGAGGTGCAGCCGCACAGAAATAACTGTGATACCAGAGACACTTGGTGGAAAACAAAGACGACACCAGGCCGAGTTGCTAGAGTGTTGTTAAGAGCGGCCAGTCATCCCAGGAACACCAAGTCCAAGGGCCTCACAGATTCCAAAGGGGCAGGGGGTTCCCCAGGGAGGACACGGGTAGCTCTGTGGCCACCCAGCCTCGAGGACACCTTGATTGGACGACAGCACCGGCTTTCCTCTCAGGATCTGCTTCTTTCCCAGGCAACGCAGGCTGACTGGCTGCGGTCGGCTGAATGAGATGTGCTCCCCGGAGCAGAGTGACCGAGGGGGAAATGGGCTGATCCTGCCACACCAAGCTGCCCTGTGGTGTTTCTGAGACCCATTTTCTGGCCTTTCTGGACACTGTGTGAATTCAGCTGACATCCTTCCTACAGAACTATGAGTTGTTTTTAAAGGCCTGAGTTGGTTTCTGTTGCTTACAATTCAGGAATCAAACTGCCTCAGGGACATGATTTTGCTGCTTTCAGGATTTCGGGAATTGAGCAGTTTTACCCCAAAGCAAAGTGGCTACAATAATCGCGTTTGACCCAGCAGGCAGAGGCCTCTTTTTACAACTGACCAGATTTCATGAAAGCATCCCAACACTGCAGCAGCCTTGAGACACCCGTGCTGGGCTGGCCAGGACCTCAGGATGACGGGCACATGTGCAGACTGCTCCCCATGTACAGGGTCACCTCCCTGCTCATCTGACAGAGGCTGGCCAAATACGCAAGGGCTGCCCCTTGAGGCCCCCACAGGCCGCACACGCAGGGCTGGGACCGCCAAGGGGAAAAGACCTGCCGAAGCAGCTGGAAACCAGGCAAAGATCTGCACTGCTGCTCAAGAGCCAGAGAACACGGGCCTCACAGGGGGACCCCGCCAGGAGCCTCTGGGGCCCGAAAGCAGTTGCTGGGATTCTCAGGGCCGGCACCAGCTGTCCTGACAGCTGACACCAGAACAAGGACCTGGAAAGGTCCAGACAGGAGACCCACACAGGCATTAGGAAGACCCGAGACAAAGTGCACCACCCTACCTTCTAGCAAGAGGCCCTGGACCCAACTGACCAAAGAGGCATCAGTTCCCAAGAGGACCCGCGAGGTAGGAGGAGACAGCACGCGTGGCTCCCATCCTCAAGCGCGGGTGTTCAAGGTGAGCAGGAGATGCAGCCACACGAAGCCCAGAGGTCCGAAGTGGGCGGAAAGGGACACACCAGACTGCACCCCCAGCCTCTCCAGCCTGGACCCCTCATAAGGGTCTGGTCATGTCTCCCACCACCCCCAAAACAGATTCCCCTTAAATGCAGCTTCTCCCCAATTAAAAGGCCACTACCTGCAACCCAGCATGGCCCAGTCCTGTTGGCTGGGTTCAGCAGTCTTGAAGTTTAGAAGGCCAGACACAACCAGATCTAGGGCCTGGTAAGGGGTATATTTCAAAGGCTTCTATTTCTATAATCCAGAGCTGAAACTTGTCACTGGGGCCAAACAAGGGACCAGATGCTGACCGTGGGACATAAATGAGCCCCTCCTGGAGACTTGGTGTTACACTTGCAAACATGAATTGTTGAGGGGTCCACCTGTCCATCCTAGTGCACAAGGTCACAGAACCTCACCTGGGGAAGGCCACGGAGCCTTGTGCTCAGGTGAGAGATGGCTCTCTTGCTTTATATACATGCTGATCCAAGTTACGAAAACTCTCCTAAAACCTTCAGACACGGGATCTCAGCAATAACAAATGTTCTGCATTGGCTGGGGTTTGTTCAGAAGGCAGATCTGGAAAGTCAGCAAAGGCATGGTGACTGTCCTCCTGTTTCCGGGGACCTCAGGAAGCTCCCACCACAGCATCTATGGAGAGGGCCGGGGTCCACAGGCTGCTCCCCTCGCCTTTCATGAGAAAGACTCTGGGAGCAGACAAGGGCGAATGGGCCGTCCAGAGGGCGGCTTCAAGGTAGTGATTTGAGATAACATGTGTGTTGCTAAGTGTGGCACTATTTTAAGGTTTAAAAAAAAAAAAGTGCAGTTACCATTGCAAATCTCATCTTTGTTTCCGTGTCAATGTCTGCTGTCTCATTTGGCAAACACGCTCTGCTCCATGGTGTCCCTGAGCACCTCTCCCAGGAGAAGCGAGCTGTGTCCACTTCCTTCCCATGGCTCTGGGGCAGCCTAGGCAGTGGCCTGGGTTGCACTTTGATTCTGAAAGCTCAGTTAATGTGCAGACATGCCCCCCCCCGCCCCCCGCGACAAGACCCCCATCTTCCCAGGCTGCCTCTCTTCTCAAATCTCACCTTACACCCCAACAGTCCCCTGCCCCCTGCTCGGCCCGAGGGGACAGGAGCCCTTTCTCACTGGCCCAGGAGCCTCAACAGAAACTCCCGGGTGGGCGAGCTGACCGAGAAACAGCGCACTGGCCATCTGGGGGCTGGGAAGGAGCAGTTTCTGGTTTTAGGTCCAACAGGCAGCATGTTTCCTGGCTGGGGCAGAAGTAAGGGTCAGTCATGTGAAATTAACACCGGCCCACAGGCGATTGGCCTGCTTGTCGGCTTTTGCAGGCTGAGGCTGCCCTCTCCCAAGTAGACCCTCAGACCTGGATCCATCCTCACTCCATCCCAATTCCTTATCTTCAGCAGGCTCTGACACACGGGGACCTGGTGTGGGCCTAGGGACCCAGAGAGGAACAAGACGTGGCTTCTTCCTCTAAACACACAAGGAATCTAACTTACGGAAGAAACAGCTTTCTTCAAGGTACTCCAAAACTGGGAACATGAAGTAAGTTTTAATGAGGGCCAAAATGTGGAAGGATTCAAAATTCAGAGAATGGCTGGAGCTGAATCACCATTGACCGATGGTGCGTTTAGGACTGAAGAGGAGAAAGTAAAGCAAACCTGGCTGACGAACGCAAGCACGCAAGCACTTTCCCTTCCTGTGCTCATGACAGACACATCACCAACTGGTCCAGCACTCTTCTTCGCTCAGGACTCTTGGCCTCAGAGTCCCTGTTGACCCCAAGGTCCCAGAGAGTCGCCGCACAAGGCTGGTTGAAATCTGCCTGACGTGCTCGAGCGAGCCCACCCCCTCTTGGAATGGGCAAAGGCAGGTGCAGGTCAATGCTCCACACTTTATATGAACACTGTGAGCGTGGAAAGAAGCGCAAGAAGTAGGAAGGCCTCAAAGGAAGGAAGCAAAAGTCCACCAACCCAGGAGCAGACCACGGTGTGCCGCTGGACCTCCCGTGACACCCCTCCAGGCCTGGGACCAGGGGCCCCACGCCCTCTTCAGTTGCTCCAGGATTGTCCTCTGACTGCTGAGAAGGGTGGGCTTCTGGAAGGGAAGAGGAGAGAGATCCCAGCATGGTGCTGGGCTCCAGGGCGGGTGCCTCGGTCTGTCTCTACCCCCTTCAAAGCCGAGGGCCTCAGCTGCCCCCAGCAGACTATTCAGTGACGCCCCGTGACACCCACCTCCCGTGACTAAGCCCCTTCCCAATGTGACTTTGCTGGCCCCTCCTGCTCTAAGAGGTGGAGTCAACTTCCCAGCCCCTGGGAATGGCCTTGTACTTTGCTCTGGACGATGGTAACTGGCAGAAGTAATGTGGCACCACTGCCCAGGCCAGGCCTCACGGGGCGGGCACTGTGCCTCCCACGTTCACACTGGAACCTGAGACCCCTGTGCTGTGAGGCACCTGGGAGGAAGGACCACAGGGTGACAGGCCGGGCCATTCCAGCTGAGGCGGGGGAGGACCTGCAAACTGTTCGCTGCAGCTGAACCCAAAGCTGCCTGCAGGCCAGGAAGGTCTGAAGTGATTTGTTACGCAGCAATAGCTAACACGCTCAGAAGGCAAGGCCAAGGCGTTCAGCACGGACAGACGGACCCACTGCTGATGCTGCAGAAATCCCTGGAAGCACGTCCCTGGGCCTTGCCTGGACAGATCAAGGCCCCATTTTTTTGGGTTTTTCTTTGGTGAGGAAGACTGTCCTTGAGCTAACATCTGTTGCCAATCCTCCGCTATTTTGGATATGGGACACCACAACATGGCTCGATGAGTGGTGTGCAGGTCCGCACCCAGGATCCGAACCTGTGAATCCTGGGATGCCAGAAGTGGAGCATGCAAACTTAACTGCTATGCTACCAGGCTGGCCCCAAGGCCCCATATTTTTAAACTCAGAAGTGAGAGCTCTCGGAGGGGATGGGTAGGTGCCCCAAGCAGGGTTTGAGCTGTGGACAGTTCAGTAATGGGATTCGTTATCATGGCATCCTTATGTGAGGGCTGGAGCCCCTTTCTCTACCCGTCAGTGATGGGTGAAGCTGCTTCACCATAACAGCGGACTCAGAAGGGCCCTTCTCCAAGGCCTGACAAACAGAAGCCTTCAGGATTCTGGTGAGGCCTTTTGAAACAGTATTCCTCTCTTCTCACTTTCCTGGATGAACCCCTGCTCTCAGACCTCTCCCTGGAACATGCTAGAACCCCTATCTGATGCTAAATCTTAGGATCGGGTTACTTGGAGCCTTGTGTCAGAGATCTCTCTCCCTCTAAAAGGGAGTTTTCTCAACTCTTCATTCCACAGGTGGGGCCCTGAGGCCCAGGAAGATGACCAGGTCCACGGGCCCCTGATGGGTGAGCAGTGGTCTGCTAGCAGAACATGGCCAGCTAATCTGACCTCTGCATGTCACCAAACCAGGCCATCTAGGACCTAGCCCAGCAGAAAATTATTTAACTCAACTCTAACTGAGGGCTATGGCCCAGCTAGGTGCTGGAAAAACAATAAGAATAAAGAACAAGACAGAACAACCTGACTTAAAACCAGGGTGGGGGAATAAAAAGGAAGGAATACTTTCTAAAATAAGAAAGCGGTGACGGCTGCATCCTCAGCAACTATAGGCATCGTGCAAACTTCCTCTAGTGATGAGTGGTACAACCAGGTAGGAAACGAGCTCAGCACAGACACTGTGCACGCAGCCCAGCTTCTCCTCATCCAGGAGCATCGGCCACCTGAATGCAGCCTGGTCTCCCAAGGTCCGGCTCTTCTACTGAGCTGTGAACACACTAAGAACCACTGCACTGCACGCGTTAGAAGGGTGAATGGCGTAGGCCTGTGCGTTACATCTCAATAAAGCTCTTAGGAAAAAAACCAGTGTGGGGAAACCTGCCCTCACTAGCCTCTGGAGCACCCGGGGGCTGGGCTGCTGGGGGTGACCCACCCTCAGTGGGCTCCCCAGAAGGCCGGGGGGGCCCCATGGGGGCCTGGTTTTAAACCGCTCCTCTGCTCTGAGTTTAGCATCCTCTGCAAAGTCAGCTGGAGGCTCGGTAGAGAGATGGCCACAGGAATCCGTGATAAGTAGATTAGTTTCTTAAATAAAACATGGATCTTAATGAGTCACGGCCCTCAAGAAGGCGGCTCTCAGGCCATCTCCCTTGGAGCTCAGGTGACAGTTGGACAGAGAGCTGGCCGAGCAGGAGGCTCACAGTCTCCCATGTCTCCACCCAACGAGCCGAGCGAGGCTGGTGCTCCTAGGAGCCTGGGCTGCCGCCCTCCCCGCCCCCACGCCTTGCTCAGTGACCACAGTGTGCGTGTGCGCAGTGTCCTCTGGAGTGGAAGCAGATGTCTAGACTTGTGCCACATCATCTAGTTAAAAAGAAAAGGAGAACTTTTGTGCCTCTGGGAAGACCAGCATTTGCTGTCACTTTGACTGGTTCTTTAGAGCAACCCAGGAAGCTGTCCTGCCCGCCTGCAATGTGCAGCGTCCATACCACACCAGGGACCCTGAACGGAGAGAAGTGACAGTCACTTTCCCTTTTTCCAACAGAGCTTAAAATAAAAACAAAACCAAGAACCATTTTATCACTCGTCTGAAATCATTCTCTTAGACACTTGCATGCTGGCCCCACGGGCTGTTCGGAAGTCTAGGCATCTGCTCTGCTGTGCTGGACGCCCTCTTCCCGGGGTGGTTCCTGGTTTTGAGTGTTGGGACTCTGTCACCCTCACCAGTCCCAAGACAGCCTCTTGTGTTCCTGGTGAATCCCTTTGTCCAGAAACAGCACCCGACGTTCTGGAAAGCAGGTGCTTCCCACCGGGGGTGGGTCAAACACCACCACTCAGATGCTCCCGGCTGACCAGGCCCAAAAGAACCATGAAGGATGTCACTGAAAACCATACATGCCCCTTGGAAGACACTTCCGCAGAGAAGCAGCCAAGGATGCGAGGCTCTGCTTCTATTTTTGGCAAAATGTGATCCATGTTGTGTATTTCCCCAAAGGCCCAGCCTCATGTGGGTACTCCCCGAGCACTGGAGAAGGGAGGAGGGGATGGAGGGGCGTGGCCTGGGCATCAGGGCTGCAGCCACTGGGCTTGAGGAACAGCAGATCCTCAGGTGCGAGGATCCACTGGCTTCCTGTCCAGGTGAGGTTACACAACTCACCTTCCCACTTCCCAACGTGGGGAACAGTCCCTGGAGGGGCAGGTGATCAATATGCATGGGGTTGGGGACCACCTCAGCCGCCCCTTCTGAGCACACGTTTTCTGTACCTCCTTTCCAATAAATGGCTCCGATGGAATCCTCCGGAACATGTTCTCTTACTGCCAGGCATGCCAGGAGTCAGGCGACTCCCAGCCACCTGAGTCTCCCCAACACCCTTCCTCCTTGTGGCAGCTCCTCCAAGCTTCTATTGAAGAGAATAGCCTCAGGACTTCACCTAAGACCACAGTAAAAGGTAAGAACCTCTAGAGGACAAAAGGGGCTTCCCGGAAGACTAGCTGAGAGGACCCTGGTGAACGACTTTGTTGGTCTTAACCTCTATGAGGGCACCGACCGCAAAGCCAGGGCTCAGGTGGTCAAGCGAACCCCCTGCTCGTTGGCCGGTGATTCCACACCACAACGGCACTGCGACCAGCCCTGAGGTCAGCTGTGGGCATCCTGGGCCTGCGCTCCCCGGGTCTGGCACTCTGGTTCCAGCTCACATCCCAGGAACCCCAAGATTCTGATTCAAGGGTCTGGCTTTCAAAGTCCTGAGCTGCTCCGGAGCCTGCTGGAGAGACCACCAGGAACACCCACCCTCTGCTCAGCCTCACCTGCATATTAAAACGCTGTCTGCACCCAGGAGGTCTCCTCCACCGCAGCAATCAGACCAGACGTTACAATGATGTGCCTGGAGACCAGGACACACCTGAGACCGGCCTAAAGTTGTAAAATAGTAAGTCACAGGGCCGGCACCACTGTCCTCAGACATTCCTTAACTGATTCTCAATATTTTATTGCATCAATAAAATCATCTGTGCACCCACAGCCGGAACACACACGGAAACCAAGGTTTGGGTAACTGGGCGGTGGTAGACAGGCAAAGCCCCCATACTGTCCACGTGGCCCCACGACACAGCCCATCCTCTCAGGCCACACCTATTTAGAAGGCCTGCTGTGCCGGGCACTTCTCTTGCACTTTTTCATTTAAACTCTCATGACAACCCCCTGCGGGAGGCACTGTTCTGTTTTACCAACGAGGAAGTGGAGACTGAGAGGTGGGAGGAACTCGTCCAAGGTCACAGAGCCAACAAGTGGGGGGGCCAGGACTTGAACCCAGGTGCAACCCAGGCCTCACCATAGAGCAACCAGGCAACCACCCTACACCCACTCATCACTCCTACACCTCCCTGGGACCAGCTCAACTCAGCACACCTTGGGCACTGGACACAAACACCAGGCCCGGCCCTGGGATCCGTCTAATACGACGAGACAGGTGACCTCACTTTGGCTGGCTAAGGGAGGTCTTCAAGCTCCCCTTGCTGCCCGCAGCACCGGCTGTCTATCAGTTACAGACACCGGGCTTGAAATTCACTAAATCAAGAACCACCAGCTGGGGTTTCTCACTGTTGGGGTGCACCCTTCCCTTTGGGGTCGCTCTGGATTTTCTGACCTGAGAACTGAATCATCAGGGTGGTAACTGTCATCCTATGTAATCTTGCAGCACCAGGGAAGAGGCAAAAACCCTCCCTCCTTAGTACCTTCCAAGCTGAGACCCCACCCAGGGCCCATCCCAGTCCCTCCAGTCTGCTGGTTGCCCCTGGAGCTCGCAGAACCATGGAGACCGGAAGGCCACATGCAGGCAAGTCAGAGAACCCCACAGGATGGTAAACAGCCTGTGGGTGCACGGTCCCCACTCCCCAAGCCACTCTCAGGGACACACGGTCACTTAAAGTGCCCTTTGACCTAACACGCACCCACAGATTTGGCTGATAAGAAAACCTGGTACAGGAAATGTCAGCTTGGCCCTTGACCTCTGCCCCTAAAATCCCAGGACTCCACTGACACATGCTTTTCCTTACAGGAAGCAACCTGGTGGTGGCCTCTGGCACGTATCCCAGCTGCTCTGCACCTTGAGTCCGGAGGCCTCTGGCAGGGCAGTGCCTGCTGAGGCCCCGGAGAGAAACTTGGGCTGGGAAGGAGGAAGTGCCTCCCCACAGGCCTCGGGAAAGAATGAGCTTGGAGGATGGAGCTTCAAACAGCTCAGGTCCACATGGAGGGGACAGTGGGAGCTGGGCCCCAGCTGACCACAGCTGTTCAGTGCTGCGGGCCTCTCCTGCCCAGTCACCACCAGCAGCCGTGGTCAGAGCGGGAGACACAGTTCTCTCGCCTCTAAACTGTGGCTGGAGAGATGGTGAAGCTACCAGGCCTCGTCCGAGAGAACAGAGCTGAGAAAAGCGAGTGTTCTCTGCCCAGAGTGCCCCACACCAGGCATTTTCCTGGAAAATCCCAAGGGCAGGGTGTTCACCAGTTACCATATGTCCGTTTCCTTGGGCTTTCAATCAGACCGGGGGATGGGGAGGTAGGGGGGAGTTTCACAGCCTTTGGCAGAAGCTCTGGGCGATCTAGCTAAGCCTGGAATAGCTTCACAGAGCAGTCCCCAGGAAAGCCACCTTGGTTACCTCCTCCTGTTACTGCTCTGAGATTCACTGACTATTCGGCTCATTAACGGTGCTGGACTTCATACCAGCAAGGTGGGAAACCAGCCTGGCAAGGGTGTGACCCACACAGAAGGAGGCACAAGACAGGTCATTGTTTTCTCTTGGGATTGCGCTTTGCCACCACCAGAGCCACGCCACGGATGGGACAGCAATCCCTGGTTTTCATACTGATGCAAAAATCAGCAGCAACCCCGAGTATCACAAGACAGGAGCGCAATCTGTTTTCCAAAACAGAGCCCTTCCCACGTGTCAGGGTTCAGGAATCCACACCCTTGGTTCGGAGTAGCCAATGCGGGATGTGGTGCCGTGTGCCACATGCGGGGCCTGCTTCCCGGGTCTCTCTGCCCGAGCCACGGGGAAGGCGTGGGGACACGGGCAGCTCAGACCTGGTGCCTGCGCTTGGCTTGAGGCTGAGGGACAGGCTGTCCAGACGCTGCCTCCCAGCCTCAGGGACTCCCAGGAAGGCGCCACCCATCACGGGGGTATTTCGTGTATTTCTCACGTTCTAAGAATGTGCCCATGGCAACAACAGAAGAGGATATTTGAGAAAAACAAGATGAAATAAAGAGGAGGAAAGAAAGAAGGGGCGCCAGAGGGGTCTGGTGGAGGCAAGCACTGCTTGTGCGCTGGCCGGCCTGCCTGCAGCTGGGGTGTGCCCAGATCATGTGGGGCCAACAGGACTTTGCAGGAACCCCAGGAAGTCAAGGTCAACCCACTGCCACATGGATGCGCCTCCCCGACCACTCTCCACGCCAGCACTAGAGAGCACTCCCACCCAGCAGGGGGGCTTCGGCACAGTCTAGCGGGACAAGAGGGGTGAACTGTTTGGGGCACAGTGGGGCCAGGGAGGCCCTTGGAGGGGTCCCTAACCAGGCTGAAGACACCCCCAACTCTTCTTGATGCCTGGAAGGGAGCACAGGAAGCGGCAGCAACCAGGAGGGCGGGTGCCTGCACAAGCCGGGACCCCGGAGCAGCTGTGGAATGCCCCCGCCCCTGCAGGCTCGCCTCCCCAGGTCCTGCTGGGGCCACAGGCGCCTCATCCCTGGGAAAGCAGGCCTGCTGTAGTGCGCCCAGCGCCCTCCTGGATCGCTGCCTCAGCCTTTGGCTCATCCCCTGGAATCAGATGGAAGGACTCCATGGGCGCTCCTGAGGAATGGACAACATGCCTCCTCCCCAAAGGCCCCTGGAAGAGCCTGGCAGACCCAGGCTTATTTTTCTCCCTGTAGTGCCCGGGCCAAGTGCCCATAAAAACAAAACTCCGCCCTGCTTCTTAGCCACGGCAGCCACTGAGGCCAGGACGGAGACAGAGGCCCACGGCTTTCAGCACACTCAGCTTTCATGCAGCCCTAAAACCAAAAAGGAAAGTGATTCTTAAGGACTCTCTAACAGGCTTGCTGCCTGGTAGGCTGGTGGCCAAGTGTGCTGCCCTCGGGCCCCAGAGTAGCCAGGAAGCTGATTTTCTCAAATACAACAGCTGGTTGGACGTCCCCTCCCTGCTCTTTTCCTCTGTAACTTTTTCTTAAAATCTAACCACTTCTAAAGCGTTCCAGGCTCAAAGCCCAGTTCACAGGAAAACACTAGAACCCATACAAAGTCATATTTATTCCTTCAAATGAAAAGCATCTAACAGAAAAATCCCCGGCGGGGAAGTTGGTTAGGTTGCGAGGTCGGCTTTAAGCACTGTAGATGGAGCGAGAATGGACCGGCCCACGCTGGGCGGCTGGCGACAGCACTCACCCCTCCAGGCAGAGCCCCCTTCAACTGAAAAGACTCGCCACTTCCCTGTGGACTTGGCGAGCCCTCCCGAAGGGCTGGCCTGCGGAAGGAGCAGGCACCCTGGAGAGGAAGTCACTCAACTCAGAAGCCCAGCCCACCCAAACCTGCACATCTGAGCTTAGCAACGTCAACTGGATGAGGTCCTGGTGAAAATTTTAACAAAAATTAGAAGACGACATGCAGGAAGCTCCGTGAGGCAGCTGAACCTGTAAACAGGAAGGTGCAGATTGCAGAGTGGGACGAAGAGGTAATGTTAAGAAAGCAAAATGTAAACACAGAGCTGGTGCTGCTTCTTTGGACAGATGGTCAAAGGCAGGGAAAATTCACCTCGGGATCACTCAGATAAAGCTTCTGAGCAATGGGCTTGTCAGTCCCATCTTATGCACAATGTGAATCCTTTAAGTGATCTTATTTCCCTCTTTACTTTTGTTGCTAGGAAGCTCAGAGTGAAATTCCTTGTGCATAGGACTGCAGGGAATGCTGTGTTCTCATCCAGCTTCATCTTTTCTTACGCTTATGTCTCTCCCTCTACTCAATTTTACCTTGTGTGTGTTAGAGCCATTCCTGACAGCTAGGCTTAAATCCTCTTAGGACCAAGAACATCTTGGTCCTAATTAATTAATTTCCTTACCTCTCCCAGAAGGCAGCACGGTACAGAGGAAAAGGGCTCAGCTCTGCAGCAGTGCAGGCTGGGCCCAAGTGCAGCCCTGCAGGGCACCAGCTCGGAACAGGCGAGCACCCAGTAGGTGCCGATGGAGCCACATGTGCATCGAGCTTAGCCATCTGCAAAGCTTGGGCCAGCTCACGGCATGATGAGCTCCTTGGAGCCCTCTGGAGCGCCCACCACCCCAATGTCACACTTGGGGAAATGAGCCTCAGAGCACCTCAGGACTCCTGCTCTGACATCACCCACTTCATCCTGTTTCCTCTTGCTGACACGGACCTTGGCTTCCAGCATGGGCTGGCGGCCCTTTCCCCAACTTTATGTCGCTGTTAATTTTACCATGGGGTCCTAAAGTGCTGTGCTTGGTGGTTCATCATGGTGAAGTGACCAAGCACAGGTTTGCAGTTAGACAGGCTGGCTTCAAGTCTCAGCCCTGCTGTGTGACCTAGGGAAGAGTGCTAACCTCTCTGAGCCTCAGACTTTTCATCTTAAAAGGGGAAACACCCAGAATCTTCCCAGGAATTCAGATGGGATCAAGCTTGTTAAATCCTCTAGAGTGGTAACAATTCCTATTATTTACTGGGCTAAGCCCTGGATTCTTTCCAGGCTGGTTCCCCCAACCCCAGTCCTGGTAGAGGCAAGAGGCACCCTAGGCCAGGTGTGCCCCGCAGCCCTGCGGAGGCAACATTTTCGAATCAAGTCAGTCCTGGGAGGACTCACTCTGTGCCGGTCCCACCAGCACTTCACACACCTGTGAGCCCAGGAGTCAGAGAGGGTTCCTGCTGCCCTCCCACTTGGCGAGCACAGCCCGGAGCCCTCGTTTATTCGTACAAACTCCGCACCAGAGTTCTTTCTCACGCAGCTCTCCCGTGTTTACAGAGTTGTTCCACTTACATTTGCAAACCCTTCCTGGGACCAATTCTCAACTGCTCTCAGAACATTTCCCCAGAGCCGCCCACCCTCTCAGTGGGGATGGGCGTTTACAGGTTTGATTGGATGCTCTCCTAACAATTTAGCAAAAGCTGTTTTATTCATACGCTGCACACTGCCGTTTGGCTAAATTTAACTGCAGCGTACCTTCCTGTTCCCTGAGCAGTGGAGGGAGCAAGTAAAAGTTAACAGTCTTGTTTTTTTCCTTTTACATGAAAAACAACTGGGAAGTCCTTTGTGTAAGCCAGTCTCCGAGGGGGTAAAACACACCCAGCAGCAGCACATTAATTCAATTACATTTAGGTTCTAGATCGCTAATGTGGGCTAATCAGTTGTGGATTACAAGTATTATATCTCTTTCATTAAAAAAAAAAACAAAAAACTCCCACATATTAGCAAGAAACCTGTGAAATAGCTTTAGAATTCCTGCCTCATAATCTTGGGGACAAGAAATGGGCTCCAAACACCTGAAAACCTTCCCTTTAAATATGTTGGTTTTCTCTCTAAAAAAAAAATTGTCTATCTTCCTTACAAGGCTGGCTGTCAAATATAACATGTCTAGGGTGAAGCTCCACCATTGGGCTGGCCCCTCATCCAGCTGAGCTCCCTGAAAACATCAGCTGACGGTGCTGGAACAGCTCGCCATCCTTGTGCAATGGAACACAGATGGACCCCTACCTCACACCATATATAAAGTTAACTCAGAATGGTTCCAAGACCTAAATGTAAAAGCTAACATTATAAAACTCTTAGGAAGAAAACAGGCATAAATCTTCATGACCTTGGAATTAGGACACCAAAAGCTCAAGAAACCAAAGAAAAAACAAATAAATTGGACTTCAAAATCCTCAAAATGAAAACTTTCGTGCTTCAAGGACAATATCAAGAAAGCAAAACGAAACCACAGAATGGGAGAAAATATTTGCAAATCACGTGCCTGATACCAAAAGCCAATGACGACTTCTGGTCTTGCTTCCCAGGCCAAGCCAGGTCCACAAAGCTGAATGGAACTCGGAGAGCCCCAGGGTAGACAGCAGACACTTGACTGCAAGGGTCTCGTCAGAAAGTAACATGGTGAAGGGGTCTATCGGCTTCTGCTTTTCTTGGTCAGATAAACGCACCAGCGCTGACTCCATCTGGGGATTCGGCTCAGGCCCTGGTGCCCTGCTCTGCAGATCCTCCAGGAAAATCTGACCTGTACCCTGGACGTGACTGCGTCCTCAGAGAGGACACACATCCCTGGAGGAGTTTGGGGTGGGAAGAGATACCAAAACACAAAACTATTATCTAGAAACCAGAGCTGAGTTTGATGGGCTACTTCCTGACGGCAGAGGCCTGCAACAGGCCTGGGTGGATAAGGCCCACTCTTTCTACGGGAGCTGCTCTCTATACGAAACGGTGGCCTAGAGATGAGATGGCACGGCCAACCTGTGCCAGGAAACTTCGGGCCCACTCAAGCCACAGGAGAGGGTCTGGTGACAGTGACTCGAGCAGAGCTGGCCCCTGTGCTGGCCGCAGTCTCAGCTCCATCTCCTCCCGTGACAGCACTGATCAATTCCCTTAAACTAACTCACAAGAAAGCACAGCAAGGACTAACTGCATTAACCGCCTTCTCTGTGGCCCACACCGTTAGGCAGAAAACCTGCAATGACCACGCAGCCCTCCAAGCGGGCCAGGAGCCCATTTTACCCGTTAGGGGTGGGGGGCTTCCTGGCCTGTTAGGCAAGACTGGGGTTCAAATCCACATTCCCCCGTGACTCCCCAGACCACACTCCTAGTACAATCACTGACCCACAACCCTGCAGAGGGGTCTGAGCCATCATGGAGGGACATGCCATCCGCGAGTTGAGTTTATGGAAATTCCCAGACACTCAGTTTTGTGAGAGGCCCATTAGGCTTTAACAGGACTCAGAGCGGCCCTCAGGCCCTAACATGGACAGCAGCGACATGTGCTCCAGGCTGCCTGACCACAGCTCACCCTGATGCTGCCCTTCAGGAACAGAAGCACCAAGTCCACGCCCGGCCTCTGGGCCCCCCAAATGCCCCACAGCACAGAGTACTGCCTCCCAGCCTGAGAAGTGGCCAAGAGACAATGACGATGATAAAAGCACCATTTTCAAATGACCCCAGTCCCTGGCCAAGGCCAAGCAGGTTTAACGACTTCAACACTCAAGTTACTTCCTCCTGTGCTCCCTGCATTCCCGCACAGCCACGAGGCAGGTTTAATTCCTATCCTCCTTGGACAGACATGGAAACAGAAACAGAGAACTCAACGCACTTGCCTGAAGACAGACAGCAGGCTGTACACCTCTGAGTCACGCATTCAACTACCTTATATTCCTGGGCTGAAATCACATTCCCGGGGTGTATGGCTTTTCCAGGAGCCCAGTAAGGGAACCAAGAAACGCAGACTCGGCCCAACAAAAGCAGCTACAAGAACCAAGGGCAACGCCCAGTTCCGGTTCTGAGTTTAGCCAGTAAGGAGGAAATGACCATGGCCCAAATTCTTCCGGGCACTGACAGGTGGGAGTCATTCCCACTGTGGGAGGATAGCAGAGTCAACAGTGACGGCCCAGAATGAGAAGATCAATCCAGCAAGCTCACAACAGGAGACAGGAATCATGGGGGCCCTAAGATGGCGGGGAATGGCCACATCCAGGGCCTCGAATGCAGAGACCAGGGCCAGGGGACCGCCGAGGGGGCACCCTGAATTTGGAGAACGATGAACCGAAGAGTGACCTTTTACCCCAAACACGTCGAGTGGCCAGCCCGAAACACTGACTGAGCCCCAAAGCAAAAGGAAGGCCTGTCGATTTTACTGACGCTGGGCACGCTGCAGGAGCTTTACCTGGGAAGGCTGCCAGCACCTTGGCAGCACACGGCTCCTCCTCAGAGCTTGACTTAGAAGGGAGGCTCTGCCAAGAAAAGGGCCCTGGCCCGAGGGAGAGGAGAGTCCCGGCTGGGTGGCCTCACACAAGCCCCCTTCCTGCTCTAGGGGATGCCACAGAGGGGCACAAAGCAAGAGCCAGGCCATAAAGCCCACAGGCCCCGACCCCCGCACACAGGCCTGCAGCCCCCTCAACTGCTTGGGCAGTGTCCCGTCCCCTCGGCTGCCCACAGCGTGTGCAGTTTGGCGGCGATTCTCGATGTCACGCTCTGCCCTCAGCCTTCCCGCCAGTGCACACGTGCTCCTGAGGGACGCCTTCCCAAGTGCCCCAGGCTCCCGAGGGCCCGTGTGTGTCCCTATCCTGGCCCTTGTTTTGGGTTCCAGTAACCACCCCCAACCCAGCCCCCAGGCTTGGGTCTCGTCCTCTTCTGGGTGCCAAGCATCTGACACTGGGCCCAGCGCACAGCAGGGGCTCGGTTGGTGAAGGAACGAAGGATCAGCAAACCTGCGCCGAGCTCGCGCCCTGCCCTGCTCAGTCAGGGGTCTGTGTCGGGACTCCCGCCCTGCACGGCATCCGGGAGAGATCTCTCTCCTTCCGTGACACGTCTCTGCAGCCAGACTGCACGGTCCTGAGGCAGTAAGGCCCTTCACCAGCCAGAGCTGGACCCATGTCCCTGTGGCTCTGCAGGGCCAGCTCAAGGTCAGGTCCCCAGACCCCACCCCCCACCCCCAAATGTCCTTGTGTGCTGAGATGGGGGCGCCAGTAGAGCCTAGCCTTCCTGGGCTGGCTCTGCTTTGGGGGTGGGGAGTGGGTGTGATCTGGGAGGGGGGTTCTTTAGGGCCTCGTGGTGGCCTTCTCCAACCTCCCACCAGACCGATGCTTTGAGGGTCATCATCCTCAAGACCAACGAATCGTCTGTCCCACCCCCACCCTGCCAGCACAGATCTTCACGACAGCCAAGGACGTGGGAGGAACCGCCAGGTGTGTGTGGGCCCAACAGGAACTATCATCTATGGTGATTCTGACAGGATAAGTCTTCTTCTGGGGCTACGTCCTACCCAGGAGACCAGGTGCGCACACCCATGGTGCTGGAAGCCAGTGCCACAATTTTAGCACCACACCGCACAATGCCACGTGAGTGACCAGCTCTGGTGACAGAGCACCACCAGTGGCCTCCTCCACAGCCCCAGTGTAAACAGGCTGTGGACAGCTCCTATCCTGTTCTGAGGGGTCCTTGGGCAGTGCCCCTGGAGACTAGATGGGTGTCACAAATGCACTTAAAAAATCCAGTTGCATCCAGAAAAATGACGAGAAGGAAACGGAAAAGTCCCAGAAAGAGAGGGCTGGGGCTGCACTTCTCACACGTGAAACTGAGCGCTGGACCTGCTCCTCAGCCGAGCCCTGTGCAGCTTAAGTGCTTTGCCGTACTTTGGGAGGACAACGTGAAAATGGCTGCAGCACTGCTGTTTACATGACGTGCCCTGCTGCATCCGTCACAGGGAGGGCTCTGGTGACAGCAAACCCTTGGCCGTGGTTGACACCACATGATATGGGGGAGGGGGCATCGCCGGGTTACAGCCACTGCCGGAAGGTTCTACAGCTCGTGCCACAGTCACCCAGGTCAGTGTGAGAGCGACAGCAGACCCACCAGGCGCTGACGCTCACGTGGGCCTGACATGCAGCCTCACTAATCTCGCGTCACGTGGGGCTGGTGGGCTGCACCGGGGTCCCTCCTCGCCTGGTCACCCTGAACTGCCTGGTCCACGGACTAACAAACAGGAACCTCTTATCTACACCAACAATGCTAATGAGATGAAGCAGGTAGTTCAGTTCACAGACCGGGAAAAGCAAATGTATGTTAAAATATCCAAAGGACATAAAAATGAAACCAGGCACTTAAAAACAAACACACAACCCACTGTAAACACACAGATTGCCTCTCCAAAGGAGAGGAGACAGTCCACTCCCTAGGCATCCATTCCCTGCCCCTCCAGATCAGGAGGAAACATTTGAGTTAGGCGACGACCAAAACGAAGATTTATTTATGCTGGCTGTGCCGCAGTGATGGAGGTGGCTAGATCTAGATTTCAAGACGGCCATCTCCCAGTTCAGCCAGCTCAGCAGCAGAGCCGAGGTGGGGCTCCCGGCACAAGCTTCGGGTTTCCAGACTTGAGGTCTGTGGGGCTTTCCTTAAACGTAAATTTATCCTCTTGGGGGCAAAGCGACTCGCTGGGAGCATGACTGTAGGTGCCAACAGATCCAAATCTGGCTGATTCTACAAAGCCCACCACACAAAACGCCATTTATACAGGCAGAAAGCTCCCGGGAAGCCAAGCTCCTGCCCCTGGCCCCCGACACACCACTTTCGGGGAGGCGGGGCTGGTTATGAGACACTGAATGTACGTGAAGGAACGAGGAGGAAAACGACAGCTACGGGATAGATCATTTGACAGAGAAATTTATTTGCTGGCAGACTTCCGACTGCAGACTTCCTTGGCACTGGCTTGCTGCCATGCAAATGAAACAAAAATCAATATCCTTTGCTCTGCAAAACTGTGTGTTAACAATCACACTCCTAACAACTTAAATATCCTCCTTACCCCATACCCAAATAACAGTGAATGTTTTTGTTAGAAGGCAGAAAAAGAAAATAAGGCAATTTAACAGGTCCTCCTTTAGCAAAACCTTTCCAGGACTTCAACGAGGAGATAATCTTTCTGTGATTATGACCAAACCCTCTGGTTGCTTAGCAACACATAATTAAGGAATATGTTTTCAGATCCGCTTTGCAAGCCCGGCCATTATCAGATGAAATTACTGGAGCAACAAATGTCACCGCCATGCAAATTAGTTGGTTGCAAAGAAAGAATGTTTGATGGCGAGGGAGAAGACACAGGCCCTCAGAAAAATTATCTGACTTTTCTCCTGGCACACATTGACTTAAAAAAGTCAAATAAATTGTGTGATCAGACTTAAAAGAAAAAATCCATACATGAAACAAAACCAGAATCCATAGTGAGAGATGATAGGAAAATTCAACTGGTTACTCAATCTCCCTTTGGAAATGAGAAAGAAAAACGCCTGGAGGTCCAGCTGTAACACAACAATAGCCATTTCAGTCTATCAGTAGCCAAACCATCACCAGCTCCACCAGTATGATAGATAAAACTAACTAATGCAGCATCTCAGGGTTGCTAGGTCAGCATCCAGTACCCACCCACCACAGCTGTTGAAGGTGTATTTTCTAAAAGGCACATCTTATTCTCACCCCACTACCTCCACCCTATAATACTAGTTATTTAGAAAAAATTCATTTAAAATGGATTCCGTTTTCTAGATTATGTTGGGGAGGCAAGTGGAAAAAAGGGAAGAGAAGTGCTTTTCAGCTTAAATTGTCAGTAAAGCTTCTACAGTTAAAATAAAAATTCTAAGTGCTGTTCAGAGGATGCCTACCTGGAAGTTTATCCACAATGCCCAAGGAAACACAAGCAGTAAATTACATTCACCTCCCGTTTTGAAAGAACCACCTAGGATCGTTCTCTCTCCCCTTGACTCAGAAATATATTCTTCCCTACAAGTAAGCAGAATTCCCAACCGTGTTTTCCAATATGCGAGATGTCTGTTTTTTGAAACAGGGAGTTCTAAGGGGTTTCAACATCTTGCTTTGTTTAACACACAAGTCTGGAAGCACACTGTTTTTAGCTCTCCGGTGGGTAGTCCCACCTCTAATACTGTGTGCAGGCCCTTCAGAGGTGCGCTTCTGCACTATAACGCACTTCTAATGGTGACTAACGATGCACAATTTACGGGAGGATTGGGTAAATATCCCAAAGCCACCGAATGTGAGCTGGAGGAAACACCAGCCCTCGGGAGCTGACGGTTTCATTCGGTTCTGAATGATTTCTGGGTTTCTCCCAGAAACACGGTCGTGTTTCACCACCATAAAGGGAAATCCACAAATCAACCTGAGCCCAACTAGAGAAAGGGGAGGCAATGCTGTTCCAGCAGGTCAGCCTGAACTGCAAATCCGTTTCACCCAAGGGAGCCCCTGTCAACTGGCTGGCTGGCTGTGGGGCCTTGTTTGGTGGCGTGTGTGCGTGTGTGTGTACGTGTGAGTTAGGATGTGGGTCTGGTCTCTCCATGCTTGGCCAGAGAGCCACAAAAATGTGAGAACTCACTGTCCTGTGCTCAAAACTCTGCTCGCACTGTCCCCTCAGTGTCCTAGGCGAGGAAAGGCAGGGAGGGGTGCATTACTTGGTTCTGGAGCCAGCATAGTGGACACGATGATGGGCGCCCCCGTCCGCCGGGCCACCTTCTGGTAGGATGAGTGAGGCGTGTGGAGGCTCTGGCTGGCTGGAGGCAGGGTGGACGGCTCCACAGGGACACCGGGCTTCCGCAGGAGCTGGGGGCTGCCGTGGGGGCTGGGCAGGGGAGATGCAGCCACACTGCGCTCCCGCTTCAGCAGTTCCATGGGCACCGTGTAGGCCGTGGAGTAGGCTGTCCTGGGGCCTGGATGAAGGAGGGTCGCGGGGCCTTGGTTAGTCAAGGCCACCCCGGCCTGCGGGGTGTACGTGGGGCCCAGCCGCGCTGTCAAGGTGCAAGGGGCAGGAGAGCTATACCCAGAGTTGGAAGGGAAGTGGGGAGCTTGGGCGCCCACCCCGGGAGCAGAGTAGGTAGCTGCCGTCTCTAGGAGGTGCTGGGATGGTGCACTGGAGGGGCGGCGAGCCAGGTCTCCAGCTTGGGGGGACGCCGCCTGCAGGGGACCCACAGGCTGAGGCTGCAGGGCCAAGGCGCCCAGAGAAGACAAGTCACCATGGGGCTCGCTGCGGTGGCTGAAGCTGCTGGAGCGCGTCCGGGGCAGGGGGCCGGCCCGGGCCTGCCTCCGCAGCTGCATCTCAGTCCTGCAGGTGCTGGCCAGGCGGCTCAGGACGCGAGCCTGGCCCAGGTTAGGCGCGACACACTTGATGTCCGCATCCTCCATCGTGGCCAGGACGGCCGGGGAGTCGAAGCCCTGCTGCAGCAGGGCCACCAGCGTGGCCTCCGCCACACCCTCAGCCCGCAGGAGGGCCAGGAACTCGGGCATCACACTCCTCTTGCTGGCGGGCCGCCGCAAGGTGGACAGGTCGGCCTCACAATTCTCATAAGCCACCTTGGAGTGGACGCCTTCCTGGGCAGGTCCGTAGCCCGGGTTCAGGGGGCCTGGGCCTGCCCCGGGGCCACCCCCGGAGGCAGCAGCCACGCCCGAGTCCATGACCAGGCACGTAGGGGCTGCCTGTCTGGCGGGGGCAGAGTCCGCCGGCCTCTCGCTGACATCGTTGTAGGCCTGGCCAGAGGGGTAGGCGGAGGCCTCTGCCCCGTACCTGCCGTCGGCCAGCTCCCCTGCATACGGCACGGGCGACGGGGCCCTGCTCTGTGTCCATTGCCCCTGAGAGATCATTTTACCTCCAGGATCCCGGTACAGGTGACCAGTGTCCTGCAGGACAGGGACCCGGCCTTGCACTTGATCCCATGTCATTCTGCTGCCAAGTACTCCATACCCGGGCAGCAGGCGGCCGACTCCTGGGTCCTGATGGTGGCGAGGCTCTTTGGGCACCCGAGCGGCTCCGGACGGGTCACCGTAGTAATCCCGAGGCAGCAGGCCACCGCGAGCAGACAGCACTGCCTGTCTGCTGTCGTAAAAGGTGAAATCAGGAACGGAGCTCTTCCTTCCGGTTCCTGGGTGGTACAAGGCCTCCCGGTGGAGGTAGGGCTCGGTGGCCCCAGGCATGGCGGCGACCTGCAGCCCGGGGTTTGCCTGCTCATACCACGGTCCCTCTCCGCCTCGGTCTGTCAGCGAGCTGCTCCTCCCCGGAGGCTCGGCGATCTCCCAGGGGCCCTCGTACCACCCGGCAGCATCCCAGCTCTGCGAACGCCCAATATTTATATGCCTGCTGGGAACCGGCATTGGGAAAAAGATGACTGCAGCCGAGGCCGAGGAGGAAGCCTCTTTATAAATCTTCAATTACGTACATCAGAACCAGACCTGGCTGGATCCTAACCCTTCTGAGACGGCAGGAACAACCGGCTGGGGGGTTCCTATTTCAAAGTACGGCCTAAATTATTAATCCTCCGAAACCTTAGTAGACAAAACACAACACTCACGTAACTTTGCCTCACTCGCCAACGGTAGCACGAGAGGTCTTTTCTTTACGGCTCAGTCCCAGAAAGGAGGCTGCATCGAGCCTGCTGGGCCCCCCTCCCTGGTGTGCTCACATGGACCTCGGCTCTCTCAGCGTGCGGATTAGGAGCTAAATAAAACCCCTAAAGCTTTTGTTCCATGTGACATCTCGTTAGACTGATGAAGCCGGCTGTGGGCTCCATCCAGGCCTCCCGACCTGCAACTGGGAATTACTGTCACACCGAGGCTCTGGTTTACCTCCCTCGTCCTCACCAGGGCACTTTTTGGATGAGCGTTCCCTCCCCCTCCTGAAAGTGCCCTCCCCGCCTCTGAGCGCCTAAAAGTGACAGAAGGAAAATAGAAAAAGACCGCTTTAATGTCAATTCCATCTTAATCCACCCTGATGAAATGTTAATCCATTGCACACGGCCAGGAACAAATTAAACGTGAACAGGCAGGAAGATAAAAAGAAAAAGTCTCACACACGGTTCTAGAACATGAGGTGCCCAGAGAAAACGGGCCAGGTCTGCAGCCTGATGCTCCGCCAACATGGAAATCTGGCTCTGAGATGGTTATGAATCAAATGAGTTACACTGCTCAAGTCCAAATGGATTATTTACATTATCATCATAAAACACAGATCCCTCCATACTGCCAGAAAAAACAACAACAACAACCGTGCTTGTAATCTAGAATTTATCATTTTAAGACTGCCACAGAGGTCAACGACTAAACCCGAATATTATGAAGCAAAACCAGGAAGCGGCCGCATCTGAAGCACGTCTTCCTTTAAATCTGTTCGCAAGGAAAGTGTAACTCCAGCAGGCTCAGCCTGGCTTAGATCTTGTGGGTGATTTTCCATATTCCACGGATTAAGATTTTACATAGCCCACTAGGGACTTTGGGTCAATAATGCAAAGAACAGCACTTACTTAGATAAAGGAATGTTGCAAACAGGAGTATTAAAACATTTCCTTAAACATATAGACGGGTCCCAGAGAAGCAACACCGCAGACTAATGCTGCAGGTTCTGCTCCTTCAACTGCGGGAATACCGTGACAAAGAATTCCCAACAAAAACACAAGCTGGTCATCGGGGGGGCCACAAAGGCTGTGAACAGCTAGGACACTTTAAAATGAGACAATATGTACATCTGCAACCATTAAACCTGAGTATTTTGACTTCACTCACATCTCTCTCAATCTAAGACTCAATTGGAATCTTCAACTAAAGAGAAATACCAGTCATAAAAAAAAATATATATTTTTTTTTTGTGGGGAAGACCAGCCCTGAGCTAACATCTGTTGCCAATCCTCCCCTTTTTGCTGAGGAAGACTGGCCCTGGGCTAACATCCGTGCCCATCTTCCTCCACTTTACATGGGACGCCGCCACAGCGTGGCTGACAGGCAGTGCGTCGGCGGGCGCCCGGGATCCGAACTCGCGAACCCCAGGCTGCCAAGCGCGGACTAAACCGCTGCGCCACCGGGCGGCCCCCCAAAAAAATATTTTTTTAATGTGAGAAGTATTCAAGATTTACTGTGTGGGAAGAAAGTGGGTACAAGTCCGTTTCCAGGAACTGGAGGCACACGGTAATGCAAGACAGTTTACAAGGGTAATGCCCGGCCCACCTCCCCATGTCCTATCAACGTATGAAACTTTGGGACAAGCTGTTTAAACCAACACTACTCCCAAGAGAGTGCTGGTCCCCAAAAGCCAGAGCTTCTGTGACCACGGATGGACTGTTAAGGAACTGGCCCTAGTACTGCCCGGGGATGCAGCCCAGGAACCCCAGAGTCAGTTATTTAAACACCACGGCCCCCATTTCTGACCCCAAAATGCCAACAAACCCTTGAGTTATCTTGGAAAACGCTCTGGCAGGGGAAGAGACCCAAATCCTCCCTCAACCCCTACCTCCTAGGATGCATGAAAAGAAAAATTAACAAGCCACACTGCAAAAGGTTGGTTTTCCATGTGTAAAAGAAGTCTGCTGGCGCCAATTTCTGTAATTCCTCTGCTGGCACATCACAGGCTGAATGGCCCGGGCAGGGGAGACGGAGGAAAGAGGCCTGGCCACACACAAGACAATATTTACACATCTTCCCCACAGCCTGAGGACGTGTTCACTTAGAAGATACATCAAAAAGGACAGGAAAACGTTACAGAGCCCAAACTAAATGGAAATACCACTATCTGGTTACAGCAGATCATTTCCTGGCACCGCTGGGCAGCTGGGAGCGGCCAGGGAGCTGGTGGGCTGGGCAGGCCCAACTTTCGCAGGTTTTCTCCTCTTCTGGGCACTGTCCAGAACCCGGGCAGGAAAAGGAGAGGGCTGAGAGAAGGACGGGGCAGTCTCACTGGGACACTGCTAAGAATCAGGACGAGGAGACGGGTTTGCATAGAAACAAGCTTGGTGTGTCAGGCAGGACACACTTTCACCAAGAAAAGACATCAATCAGATAACCTCGGGCGGCCCCCAGCCCACATCCACCTTGTCACCTCCCTCTCCCAGTCTTGGGTTTTTTGGCCAGAAGGAGCCTTTGAGGCCTCCCAAGGGGGTGTTTCTGCCCCACTGCCACCTCTCCTTCCACCAGAGAACATGGCTGCCTGGACAGGCTGGATAGTAGCAATTCTGACCCTTCAGAGGTGACCAGAAACAGGGCATCTTTGATATCACATTTTTCTTACAGGATCCTTATCAGAGGGCTTCAACATTTGTTGAATGTCTGTACCAGCCCTGTTCTAGGTGTTCAGCCCACCAACGACTCTAAAGGCAGATACGATTATATCACATTCCAGACACCTGGGACGGAGAAGTTGGGTGCCTTGCCCAGGGCCACAGGGTGTGGGACCGAGGTCAAACACCAAAGCCCACGCGCTGCTTTCCCGAATTCCCTGTGTCGGCCTGAGTCACCCTGCCCTGCTAGTGCTGGAAAAAGAGAACCTCCTCACCAAAGTAATTGTTATTTTCTTAAGATTTTCCAAACCCCCAAAATATTAAGTATGTCACTTATAAAATTCACTTCTTGAGTATCAGAAAATAACTCCTAAACAGATGACTGCTCCAACGCCTTAGGATGGGGTGCACCAGGCTCCCATCAGAGCCAGGCCCCAGCCTTTAGCTGATGCCTGGAAACTACCTGAAGCCTCAGTGTCCCACCATAGTGCCATTTCCTTTTCAATCCATCTTGTAACAAAAAAACATAACATCGTGTGGCGTAAATGCTAAGAGGCCCCACTCGTGGTGCAGACACGTCCTTCCAGAGATGCGTGGATGACCTCTGAGAGCTGTCTGTGCTGGATCTTTCTGTAGTGGGGTAGCTCTGGTAACTCACCCAGCTTACAGACAGCTAGTTTTCAGTTCAAGTTCTGCAACTGAAGCAGGACTATCTAGAAGAATGCATACCCAGTAGCTCCTAAGAAACCAGTAACAGGCTTCTGAAGGCACCAAAAGTGTTAAGCCAGGGGACAGGGCAGCAGTGGGCAGGTGGGCTTCAGGGCGGGCAGAACCCTCCGCAGTACAACGAGGAGGCCCGGGTTCCATTTTCGTCAACTTCCAGCCCATTCTGCTTGGAAACCGTCCAAACTCACACAGCCTCGCCTCTGCAATCCGCCAAATATTATGACAGATGTTTTCCTGTGTTGGGTAAAAACACCTGCAACTGGACCTGCACTTTTCTAAACACCCTGGCAGATTTTTTTTTTTTTAAGCACATTGCAGTCTTCTAGAAAGGGCTGCTTTTCTGAAAACCTCATGTTGACTAAATAAACCAAGATGGGACCAATTTCTGAGAAAGTAATGAGTCTTAACAGACATAACTTTTAATCCTGCAGAGTGTCACTACAGGAAGTTGTATAACGTGAAAAACTTTCTTCAGAAAATTGAGAAATAGACAATCCAAATTCTCCTGCAGACAAAATAAACCTAAGATAAAGATGACCCTGTAGAATAATCCGAATGGCAATCTCAGGGTTAAAAGCCACATCCTCCCAAAGCCAATTCTTCAATTCTCTGTGCAACGTAAGGCATCAATTCACAACTGGAGAGACCTGAACACCTGAAGAGATGGAGCTAGATGGTTCCAGAAGAGCAAGGCAGAAAATTGATGGGGGGATGACTAGCAATCCCTTCCACGGAGCAGTCCTCGGGCAAATGATCGACAGGCACTTCATGTTCTGATCAACACAACGACCCGGGAATCTGCTTGAACAGAACGGGAAATAGAAGCACTGCTCTGGGGTCCAATCCTCACTTTGTTTTTCTTTAAAAAAACAACATCAGGTGTATAGTGGGATCAGCGAATCTAAACGCTGGACTTACATGAAGGTCATCGGTTCTAACTGCCTGTTTCCTGACAGCAACAGATGCCTGCTCCTTCTCAGGAGGCAGCCAGGCCCAACTCTGGGGAGTTACTTGGCCAGCCCTCTGTGTGGTGGGCCAACCCTGGCCCGGGGCTTCCATTTCCTGGTGCTCCTCCAGTCCTTGGGGCCACAAGACCAAGGCAGCTCTGAAAGTGAAGGCAGAAATAAGAACGCCCCTCCCCCCAAGATGCTCCCCTGTGCCTGCTGAACCCCAGATGAGGCCACCGCAGTGTCCTCGCCCTCTGCCTCCCACAGGAGGCGTCTCCTGGAGGACACTGCTGAGGTTAGCAGGGTACACAGTTTTCCAGCAGAGACACAGCCAAAAATAGGCCTATGACATCCCACTTCCTACTTTTAAATGTGTATAGGCTGTGTTGGTTTTTTGTTTGTTTCTGTCAAAGTGTTCTAGAATGTTTAAAAACAGCTTTCCACCTTTAAAAAAGTTTTCTTGGGGCCGGCCCGGTGGCGTAGAGGTTAAGTTTGTGCTTTGGCAGCCCGGGTTTGTGGGTTCAGATCCTGGGTGCCCGATGACGCACTGCTTGTCAGCCACGCTGTGGCGGCGTCCCATACAAAGTAGAGGAAGATGAGCACGGATATTAGCCCAGGGCTGGTCTTCCTCACAAAAAAAAAAAAAAATTTTCTTTCCTTCTGCCCTCCTTCCCCCATGTCCCCTCCCAAAGTAACTTACTTGGCTAATCTAAATCAGAGGGGGGAGAAACCCCAAGTGCATGGGTAAAACAGCAAATAGGACGTGTGGCAGTTTCAACGCAGCCTTCGTCTAAACGACACTGGTACAAAGAGAAAATCAGCAGAATGGCCCAGACGTCATGTCAGTCATCAAAGGATCGATGCAGCACGGAACACCCTTGGGTACACACTGCGTGCCCCCGATTTCCAAGCCCAGAGGCTTCGGATCATCGGCACAACCCTCCAAAGAAAACCCAAGACCCGAGGCGGAGCCTTGCAACCCAGCCGACCCTTTCCAGATCAGCTGCGCTCTGAACAGTCCCAGCCTTCTTACACCGATAAGATTTAGCCATTTTAAGTAAAAACAAAGCCTTGCGCGTTGCTCCTGACTCGATTTCTTGACTAGGTTATAAAACTTAATGAGAGCCGTGTTATGAAAATTAGGTTTGATTTCCACTCGTTATGGGGTAAAAAGTCCATTCTCTTTTATGGCATGTTTTGAATGTGTCAGCGAAGCAGGAAGTGTGAGCTGGGACCCCAGCTCAGATGCAGGGCCTGAGCAAGCCACGGGACCAAACCTACCTTTAAAAGCTGTGCTGAGTCCTTGGCAGCACCTGGCACAGGTTCTGCACCAGGCAGGTGCTCAGTGAACACCGCTTCCTTCCTCTCTGTAAAAACCTCCAATAACAGCACTTCCTGCAAAATCTCGGGATCTCAGGTGACTGCCAAATCAGCTCGACATTGCCATGTCTCATCCCATCGCACTCCATGTTTTATGTCTCATCTTTATTTGGTTCAGAAAATTCCAGAGTTCCTTCCTCTCATCTTTGTTTGTGATGTCCCAATCATTTCCATCCACCAGGGTCCAGCTCAAATAACCCACCTCCAGGAAGCTCCTTCAATTCACCCTCTCACTTGTCCCTAGTCCAAAGAAATCTGCCACCTACCAAGGGGAGAGAACACCACCAAAATAATCCAGGGAATGCACCCATATGCAGACAGCCCATGGTCTTCTCACTTAAGGGGATGGACCCTGTCCCTCCTGATATGTCCTTCCTCCATCACTCACTTGTTCATTTGACACATGGGCTATAAAGTGATCTGCAGAGTATGACTCTGGACAGGGCACAGGACTCGATGCGATGGCCAGTCCTTGCCCTCAAGGAATGTATGGTGTGATGGAGAAAAATGAGGTGTTTACGGTGACCAAGAAGCCCCTATCCATGACCCCCTGGCTTCTGAAGCCACGCCCATGTTGAAGCACAGCACCTCACTAGTACAGCCCGTGCACAGAGGACGTTAAGCTGAGAGAGCAGAGGAGGACCTACAGCCCCAGCACCAGATGCCAGCCGGCAGGACCCACACTGCCTCAGCCTGCGGTGCACGGTTTCAGCACATGGACCCCGATGGTACAGTCAGAAGATGGGCTGCAGACCTTCTGCAGGACACGAAAGGATTGAGTAGCCACCCTGCCTGGAAGAATTCCAGGGTGTGGACGGGAAGGGAAGGACCTTCTCGGCACATACATCTTTCCAATCAGGACCAGGTCACAGGCTCGATGGACATTCCAGCCCCTCTGACAAGTAACATGGCAGGAGGGACAGGGAAGTGTGGGGACCACTGTGACCAGGTGCACACGGATATCCAGAACATGTCCCCCTCCTGCTACTTCACAGCCCAGTTGGTGGTGCTGAGTCAAGTTCTTGCCTGGACCTGGAAGGGGAGCGTGAATCTCAGAAAGCCACCTGAGGCCTCTCCGGGGACAGAGAGCGAGCCAAGAACCTGAGCTTTATTTATTAGCAAGAGTCCATCGATGTTCAGGACACTCATCAAATAACGGTTTGACGGACTGAGTATCAATCCATCAGAAGCAGGACTCTTATTTCACGGTGAGTCACTTGTAAGGTTGAGAAAAAAGTGCGAGGGCAAGACGCTGCAGCGAAGGGTACCTTGGGGTTCTGGTTTCACCGTCTCCCCAAATACTTGTAATCAGGTTGAGCTGCGTTGGGATAGACCCAATCCCAGGGGCATCCCCCAAATTTGTGTGGGGCACAGCCTGCAGGTCTATGGCTCTTCAAAGCCAGGACTGCTCTGCTGCTCTGGACCTCCTCTGATGAAGGAGACTTGCCCTGGATGCACTGGAACCCTGGGTTCCATGAGGTATTTATCCAGCCTCGAAGCACACAGCCTTTCTGCAAAGGGGCAGTGACCAATATGAAACGCGCCAAGAGCAAAGCAGCCTGGAAGACAGGCCAGGCGCTCCAGGGCGCACTCAGGAGGTTTGATCCCAAACATGGACAGAGACACGGTGCCACCAATCAGAGGGGGAGAGCAGGACGCACTGTGGTGGGGTGCGAGCGAGAGCAGCAGCCACAAAACAAAACCAAGACAGCCACACCCAGCCACTGACTCGACACATGCCACACCCCCACCCCCAAGTGGAAATGGGGTGGCTTTAACACGTCGCTTTTAGAAATGTGGTGAGTTTAAAGAAATCTGCCAAGTGCAGACAGAGCCCATCGTGAACCGACAAGTGCAAAGAGAAGCTGAAGTCAGCATTTTACAGGAGTAACAATAGAGAATTAATAAAACATGTACCCTGATTCTCACCGGCAGAAAGTGAGGGGCTGCCTGGGTGTGGGCAATTCTACAAACCCAATCCCTAGATGGCAGTGGGCAGCCCAGGGGAGGGGCTGATGCTCTGAATTTATCTTAACACCATGATCAGATAAGGCAAAATATGGATTTTTATCCCTTGAAATAACTTCTGTAAAGCTTCGACTTGACCATTCTTTCTTTCTTTCCTGAGCCTTTACACGAGCACACTGTTTCAGTATATTCATTTATACTATGGAGTTTAAGTCATGTCTAGTTGACTATTGTATATTTACATAGCTAATGTAATTATCGCTAATCACATAATTACTGGAAATGTGCATAATTGCCTGATCCAAACATGTAATTATAATGTATATCAACATTACGAATCCCATTTTTAAAATCCACGTTTTGGGGCTATTTAAAGATATTTATTAGAAATGAGTGTGGATTACCTATAGACAGCCAGCTTCAACACGGTTTCTTTAACAAGTGCTCCAAGTGCTTTAAAAAACACAAGTAGTGATTTTACAATGCATTTTAAAGACAGGTAAAACGCAACAGCATTTAATAAAAGACAAAATGATTTAGGCCCGAGTCTGTAGACTAGGCTCTTCCCATGGGGAAAGAAAGGCCCGTCCTTCTGCCCTGTGGGCGCCGAGTGTGAGCCAGGCAGTGAAGATCCCCCAATCTGCCTGTAAGGAGCACTCAGCTGGCTCAGATGCCTCCCCCACTTCAGCCACCTCAGTGACCTGGAAGCTCTTAGACATCTTTGCTTCTTGAGTATTCTAGGACTACGAATGACCTTTCTTAGGGAAACATTCCACTGAGACATACTTTCACAATGACAAGCTCATCCCATAAAGAAGACCAGAACCACACTGGGGAAAAAGTTTTCTCCCACCTCATCCACGCAGCCTTTTCTCTCTCTTGACTTTTCTTGTCCTGCTTGGTGACAAAGTTGACAAAGAAAAAGATTCCCAGAATTTATCACTATGTGTTTAAACAGACACCACTTGGTCTCTATTTTCCCCACGTCCATCCAACCAGCCCATCTTTCTCACCCCTTTTTATTCTCTGGGTTCATGAGAGCATCCCAGAGGTAAGGAATGTTGAATACAATTGTTTATTTAAAAGGAGGCTCCTATCATTTCTTTTTTTTCTGCAGAGGAAAGGAGATGTCCTCTCTTGAGTTATGCTGTGAGTTATCACACCTCAGCTTGATACAATCCTCGGGACCATTTTTCCAAGTGTGTAAGACATTTGAACAAAATGAAGTAAAATGAAATATCTACTTTTTTCAAATTACATTCTCAATAGCCACAGGAAAGGATGGTGTTTAGTCACTTATTCTATAACAACCCGCAGTAAGATGTTCTAACAAAAGTCATCTGCAAAGCCATTGTGGAATATACAGTTCTACAAACCCGGGGCTCTGGAAAAGTGCTTTTCTGGGTTAGGTTACTTTTGCAATGCTGAGTGATAGCAAGCTCTCTTCTCCGACCAGCAAATATTTGGGGTAAATCAAACCAGCTCTGCCATGATGCAGTAACATATCACAACTCTCTGAGGCGAGCCATTTGCAAATGCAGCATGTCAATTATGCCAGCAAACTAAACAGAGGGAAAAACCAAGACCTAAATTATACATCCAAAAGAGAAGATTGCAGTCTGGTTCTGATGAGTCTCTGTTAGCAGACCCTGCTCCGTAATAATTCTTACACAAGAGCACTCTAGGATTGTTTGATATCAGGCATCAAGAAAGAACAGACAGCAAATTATAAATATCAATATAGAAGGGTTGCTTTAAAAAAAATTAAAATCTGGCTTTTAAGTCAGCTTGAAAGACCATTATTCCAACTGATTTGGATGGAGTCCCAAAGACTTTGGCTAATGAGAAGCAAAGCTATACTCTGTACTGTGCTTAGATCTCAAGCAGAAACATCCCCTTGGGGGGCAAGGGTGCAGCCTGAGTCAGGATCTGGGCATTCCAAGAGGGATGGAGCTCCACTCCATGTTCCCTCAGCTTTGACTTGGAGGGCGAGAGGGGAGAGCAGCTAGGAGCGGGCCACAAGGGGATTGCTGCTCAGGAGGAGTAAGCCCTGATGGCTGGTGTGGTAGGTGTCAGGGAGGAAGGGGCTGGAAAGACCTTGGAAGGCAGGTAGGGATTTTGGAAACTGGGCAGGGATCAATCCACCAGACTGTGTCAGCTGGAGCAAAAGGGTTTGTTCAAGAGAGGGAGGGGGACAGAGTGGGATCATGGAGAGCATCAGAAGGCTTGTCTGGCATGGGATTCCACAGCCGGGGTCTGCATTGAGGCTGTGCAGCAGGCCGGAGGGAAGAATTGGAAAGAATTCGTGTTCCCAGAGACCAAGGGCAAGAAGACAAAGTTTCGAGAAGCCCAGAGTAACAACAGCAGGGCAGGGCAGCTCCACACTTTAAATCATAAAACCAAAAACAATGAGAGATACAGGAGGTCCACGGGGTATGGTGCAGGCAGTGGGAAGGAGAGAATGGTTTGCTGGACTCTCTGGACTTCCAGGTAGAACATTCAACAGGAGTTAGTTCAGGTTTATAGAACAGAGACTGGTGAGAATCCAAAGCCAGGGATGTACATGTGTGAGGCCTTCAGAAGGATGAAATGATGGAATCCACAGAGTTGATTTGAGGGAAAGTCCAAACAAAGAAGAGCAGACTGCCTGAGTTCCTGGGAGCAAATCACTGCCAGCTCCATGCCTCGCTGGTAGCACCTGGGATCTGGGCACCACCTGTCCTAAGCTACGGAAGGTGCTAAAGCAGTTTATAAACACAAGGAGCATCAAGAAAGCACCTTGGAACAGCTGTTACAACGGGACACCAAACAAATATCTGGGATCGTGGATTACAAGTTACACCCAAGTAACCTCATTTTGCGTGTCTACCTTGATAACAACTATTGAGAAATTAAAATACATATAACTGCAGCTGTCTCAGGAATACTGTTCATGGATAAAGATGATACTGAAGTTTCTGCTATAAAGAACGATTGGGAGGTTGGTGAACCTGCTTGGGGGAGAGGGTCTGCAAGAATCGCCAGTGGTTTTGCCCTTGTTGACAGCCCTGGAAGTAGAGGGGAAAGGCCACTGGCTCTTCAATCTCATTCTTGTTTGTTGTGGTTCATCTAGATAAATATTAGGGTTAAAGGGGTGGAATCAGGCTCATTGGTATTCCTGGTACCAATCTTGGAATAATTCACTAGGGTTTTCTGGAACAGGGGACTCAGTAACCTAAAATGAAGCACCTTTCCATTGGAGGTCAAAAGTAAATTTTAAAAGTCTCCCACAATCAGCTGAACCCAGATTGTGGGACACTGTACAAACCAACTGGCCTGGGCTCTTCAATGACAGCAATGCTTTTGAAGGTCAAGAGAGCCAGGGGATTATTTTAGACTAAAGAGATCAAACAGTATGACAACTAACACAATGTGTGTCCCTTGATTGGTGTCTGCACAGGTAAAAAAAAACCAGCTAAAAACAGATGTGTGGGGGAAATATGAATCTGCATTCCATGTTAGATAATATGGTAATAAGGTTCAAGTCCCTGGCGGTGATTATGGTGTTGTGGTTACATAGAAAGGGGTCCTAATTGGAGATATATGTCATAGGTACTTATGAGTAAATTGCTGCATCCTCAACTGTCTTTCAGATGGTTCTGGAAGAGTCCACCCATCTGTCCTTCCATCCATCCATCCACACACACACATATCTCTACATATATATCTATAAAAAGAAGGCAAATGATAGCTAATGTTATCAGCTGGTAAATACAGTTGAAGGAATATCAGTTGGTTGTACTATTCTATCAGTCTTTCTGTAAGTTTGAAAAATTTTAAATATTAGAAATAAAAATCCTTAAATCTCAAACCCCTTCCCCTGCATCAGAGCCCTAGGGAGGCAGGGGGGACAGCCAGCACTGCTGCAGCACAGTGCTCTCGCGGGGCGTGCAGTCACACAGTAGAGCACAGCTTTCATGCCTCCACCCCACGTGTCCTGAGCCACATCTACTTAAAGGACAATCAATTCCATATGGACAGCTTGTGGGATACGTTTTCCTGTCCTCGAGTTAGCAGGCCAACCAGTGTGCGAGCGCATGCAGGGGTCGGAGGGGGCTGCCGAGCCCACCCTCCCAGACAGCTCCCCTCCATGGCCTCTGACAAGGTGCAGTGAAGTCACCAGTCACCGTGTGGAACCCAGCCCAGCCTGGCAGCACGGGGGGCGGACAGCTCGGACACCGACTGGCCAGGAGCACTATCAAGGCCCAGGTCTGCGCTGGGGTTCGCACCGCTCCCTAATTAGGAGAGGATGGTGCTGAATCAACATCTCAGAGTTTTGTCCCCAGGTTTCCATTAGATTTTAATTATGTTTATTTCTCCTTTCATGAATAAACCACTTCCAGACATTTTCAAAGATACCAGCGATGTGAACACATCACGAGGGGCAACGCTGGGCTCGTCAGGAATATCTTGGAATTCATCGCTGTAAATGTCTTAATTTGAAACAGACCAAGTCCGGAAACTTCAGGAAATAAAAAGATGGTCCTAATATAGAGCGTCTTTCAGATGCACAATGATCTTAGGTATGTGGAAGAAATGGACCTTGGGGCCTCCTCCCCTCCCCAGCTTTCCTCCTAGACCCCACTCTACCCAGGAGCCGGGCCTTGTCCTGCGTGAAGGTCAGGCCTACTGGCGACGGGCCAAGGACACCAGTAGAGGGTGCATGATGTTGAGAGGTGCTAGGGTCGGAGGGGCCTCTGGCTGGGGGCTGGGGGTGGGGTACACACAGTCTGACTAGAGAACCAGTGCCCAACAGGTGAGCTGGTCCACAGGTGAGCAGGTCAAGGATTCGAGGGCGGGACTACGCGTCTTTGGTTAAAAACCGCCAATCACGCTGGCTCTTACCTTCACAAATTCTGTCCAATCGCTGTCGCTTGACTTTGTGCTTATCCACAAGGGCCATTCTTTATCGAATTTTGCAACTCTCTGATTCAAAAGGCAAAGCGGTCCTCTAAGAACTTAGGGGAACTCGCAGGAGTCTGCGGGCATTACGCCACTATGAACCCTGAAACAAGGAGAAAAGAATCCTTACTCTCTGGACACCCTGGGGGCACAGGACAACAGGTCATTCAGGACTTCGCTGCCACTTTCTACAAGGACCTGCCCTCGGCGCCTGCCCTTCTCTCTCAAACAGTGGGCAATGGAGTTGCTCCCAGGCCATTGTACCAATCTCCTGCCTTCTGTCATGTAACAGGAAGCAAACAACAGGCACAAGAAAATTGTGATTTGTTTCTGAAAGCTGTAAACGGCAGCATCTGGATCTCTTGCTTTTAACTTCAGGGCTGTAAACACCGATCACCAACCAATCTGAATTGTAACAATTTGTATTCCAATGCCAGAGACCAAGCAACAGCCAATGGGGCCTGCCCTGTATCTCTGGGACCACAGAGAGGCAAGAGCCACAAGGGGGCAGGCTCACTGACCAATTCAGACTACCCGAGGAGCTAGTCGCAGACACATGCGCGCTAAGATGCCGACACCCAGCTGTGGCTACGTGAGAGAGAGACTCCCAACGCCTTCTGCCTGGCGGTTTATGAAACTTTCCCCAACTGCCCTTCGGGAGTCATGAGTCAGAGCCACTGCTCAGTGCAACACAAGCCCCTTACCCCACTGCATGAGAACGGGAGCAGGAAGCCACACACCACCTAACCAAGGCTTGCCCAGCACCATCTTCCTGATCCCTCCTTGTACCCGGAGGGAGTCAAAGACAGCATCGGCCAGGGCAGTGTCCAGGCTGCTGGACTTGACACCAGGCAGTGGCAATTGTGCCTGCACCTGTCCGAGCGTGCCCATGGTGTTTCAGGAAGAGGTGAGGCAGATGGAGGAAGCAGAAGAGGAAGGGTCTCCCATTAGGCTTGGGGTATGTGGGACTCTCCAGAGGGAAACCCAAATGCCACCTGAGGAATGGGGAGCTGCTGCCCAGCTTGCTGGTGGAGGAAGTCTGGGGGCTGTTCTGGAAGGCTCCAACCCTCAGTTCCTACTCATCCAATGAACCAGTTGAGGCCACAAGTCATTATCTGCAACCCCTGTGTCCTGGCTTTTGACTTACTGCCACGGTCTTATTTTAACAACAACACAATATACACACATACACAGAAAAAGTTGTCCTCAGTTATCCAGCAAATGAGGGGGAACAAGAGACAAAAGAGAGGCTCTGGGGTTAATAATGAGGAATATTAAGTATGGTCATCAATTATGCAAAACGCTGGGAGTTACTTTGTCAGAGGTCAGAATGCAGGTCTGACTATGAAAAGGTAGGCGACTTCCTGGTAGTTAATGGCTAATTTCCCAGCAATGAGGCTGAAAAAGCACCCCAAAGATTTATGGCAATAATTATGTGATTTTTTTTTTAATTTTAAAAGGAGCTAGGAAAAAGCACAATTTCTAATCACATAAATTAATTAATGCAACATCCAAGAGATAGCAAACCCTTCCCAAACCTGGAACGACCATATTGGGCTAGCGAGGAGATGAAGGTTGTCTAAAGCAAGCTGGGTCAGCACATGGAAGGTCCGGGAGGACGCAGATGTGGTGGACACATTTTTAAAATTCTGGTCTCCCTTTTACTGGGCTTTATGAAGGGCAACCACGAAAGGGGAGAGAGGTTCCCCCAACTCTGGCAAACTTGAGAGGAGAGTAATAGAGGGGCCATGAGGCACCTGGGCCTGAGCGTTGGTGCCCGTGAGAGACACTCAGAGGCTGGCCCAGAGCTTGGCAGTTGCTTGGGTCCCGAGCTCTGATTGTCAACTGTGCTCTGGCCCCTCCTCGCTTCTGGCGAGAAGAGAGACCCCACGTTAGCCGAGGGGCGAGAGAATTAATTAGTTACTATTTGTGAAGTGCCTTGGAGATGAAAAATGACAGCAGCATCATCCCAGGCAAAATGGGTCTCACACCCTCCTCCTCCAATTCCCAAGTGAGGAGTAATCATTCTTTTTGCTTTTCCTTTGAATTTTAATTTGTATAATTAGATGGCTTCCTGAAAAATTGATAAGCAGAATCTCGATTATGCAATCAAAGGAGAGATGAGGCATCAGCTTAACAAATTGCGTTCTTTATTAAAAAAAAAAAAAAGCAATGTCTTCTGAGTCTGGCTTTTTTGGGGGGATGGAGGAAGGCCACTCTCTATGGCTGGTCCTTCTGTGGTGACCCCCCAGCCCTGGGGTCCCCTCCCCTTCTGGCACCCACCCTGTTTCAGACCAGCCATGTTGACAGTGAATTCAGACTGGTCTGGACTTCATGGCAGTGACTAACCCTTGATTCCTGTAGCCTCAGTCCCTTCCCCCCCAGTATCTCTTGGGAAGCAAGAATGTATGAAATGTGACATTTCCCTCCTTCGCCCTCCCAAGAAGCAAGCTATTTACTGAGAACTAAATTAACATAACTCTCTTTCTGATGAGAGGGACAGGCCCTCCTCAGAGCTGAGCTGTGAGCAGCAGAGGTCTCCAGCTAGTGTCCATGCTGATAATGCCAGCACCCCACCATCCACACTGCCCTTCGGCTCCCCTGGTGGTGCCTGCTATGAAAGTGAACCTCTGCCTTTACTTTATACCAGCCTCCATTCATAAATCATGGATTGTTTTGCCACTGAATTTATCACCACTATTATCAGTTGACACCATCTAGTCAAAGTTTAACAACAAATACATAAATGTACACGTAGAGAAGAAAAACAAGAAGGGCGATGTGTTCCCCTGTCCCACTTTTGCTAAAACTGTAAAAGTTCAAACCATGGTGGTGGTGTTGCGGGTGGGAAGAGAGTTCTCAAACTCACTTGCAGAATAACCTAGGACAAGCTGTTCTGGAGGCAGGCTCTTGTTTGTAGAATGGGGATAATGTTACTGATGTTCCAAAGTGGCCGTGAGGATCAGATGAGAACACACATGAAAACATCTGGTGCCAAGCAGCAGGCCTCCAAGAACCACCCGTATCCCCTGGACTATCACTGCCCTGGCTTAGGCTGGGAGGTCAGCCTCAGCGAAACTCAAGAAAGGTCAAAAGTCAGGTCTTTGCACAAGCAGGAACGGCACACTGACGCCAAACCTTACAAGAAAAGACACTATCTTATCCCCCAAAAGAGAGATACTGAAATCACAGCACAAACCACAGAAAGTTCTACCTAATGTTTTATTAGCTTGAGATGAGATGAGGGCTGAAAGTTTGGGGTCAGGAGCTTCCATTTACTGCAGAAAGAGAAAGGTGCCACCTGGAGATGCCTGGTTACCACTAGAAAGAAGCTACAGGTGTGGAAGGTGTTCTCCATGTGGGTTTCAAAGAGAAAGATGAGATTGAAGAAAAAAGGGAACAAAAAGGAGGAAGAACACTTCATTTACAATCACTCGCTTGGATATCAAACACAAAACAAGAACACCCAAGAGCCAGGTCAAGAGAAACAGGAGGCTCCCCACTTCCATCAGGGTCTAAACCCCGGGCAGACCAATTTCACTAAATGACCACCAGCAGCCCTGCTTGCTGGGACCAAACCACACTAGCAGTAATTTATATTCTTAAACTCTCAAATAAGTTTCTAGGATGCCCTCAGTTTCTTTATTCTAGTTCCTAGTCTTAATAAAGATTGGGCAGACAATGAAGGAATTCACACAAAGTAATTGATGTCTTTCAAAATGAAAATTCTTCTAAAACCAGTTAAACACGACGATTGCCTTCAATTCTTTTAAGGAAATCTACTTAAACATTGTGATAATAAAGAGAGACAAAGTTGTGCAATACGCTAATGAATTAATACTATCGTAGATAAGCAACTACTGCTGCAGTGCTCTGAGTGAACCCCCGGAGTCGTCAGAATATATTTCATTGTTAAACCTGCAAGGTGGGTAGGTTTTACATTTGAGAGGTTGAGATGATCCAACGCAAGTAAAAAGGTCCCCTGCAACCCAGGCAGCATTGGTGTACACTGTCTCATCCCTTTCTGAGCCTGGGGTCCCTAAAGGAATGACATCACTCCTTGGGGCTCCTTCACCACAGTCCACAAGGCTCTCCTGATGTGTCCACAGGCTCATTTACCAACGGTGAGTGGCCCAGCAGGGCGGCACCCGCCCAGGCTAAGGCGACACTGAGCACCTGCTGGCACAGGTGGGGTACCATCCAGCACACCTGCAGGGTCAGCCCATTTAACAGTGCCTTGAGAATGCTGGCCCACTAAGGATGACCACCCAGAAAACCCTCTCTGGCCCTTCATCTAACCCCAAATAAAGCCCCAGGTCTTCAGGCCATCCCCAAAGAATCTGTTCCAAAATCTTCAGAATCCAAAGATGACCTGCACGTTCCTGTCTTAGGAAGATAGCTGGGAGAATCCTCTGAACAGGTGATCTGGGTTTCGCTTTGCAAAATACATCTGAAGAACTGATTAAAATCCAGCTATGATAAATATCCTACAGGGGCCAGGGATCAGTGGGAAAAACACTGGCTTAGCCTTTAGTTAAATGGTTGACATAATACCACAATTAACAACAAAATTATGAAAACTGGACTTTAAGAAATGAAGCTCTTGGGGAAGATCGGTTGTGGGAAATGAGCTTACTGAAGTCAATTTTGTATATGTCCAAGCTATTATTGCTCCTGATTATTTACTCAGTAGCTTTTGGGTAAGTCTAGGTGGTTTTTTTCTTTTTTTTTTTGGAAAGATCAAACACAAAGTTCAGACATCAAGCACCATAAAAAGGTGTGCGAGAAAGTCTCCCATTACCACACGCTCAGAGGTAACCAGGATCCTTCAATACACATGAAGCTTCACTCTTCCTCCTGGAGCCAGATCTGTCCACTGGCAAGAAGAGGGAGCAGAGCTGCTCATCTTTCCCCAGGGAATGCCCAGCAGCCCAACCCTAGGGTGATAAGGTCACTCCCTGGTCACATGCCCTCAATCTGTTCCAGGGGCCCCACCTTCTGATCCCCGGGGCTGATGCAACACGGGCAGGCTTCCCAGACGGAAGTGCAGAGACAGCTTAAGTGTGGTTAGCCCAGGTCCACCACCCGGGGGCCAGGCATGCTTCAGAACTCAGATGTATTTAGATCTTAAAAAGGCAATACCATTACGATGGACCCCCAAACAACCATTACAATTTCTGCTCCAGGACAGATGAGCATGCTTACCCAACTGGATTAACATGCTAAATATAAAAAATATCCTCTGAATAACTCAGGCCAGGTCAAAATCCGCCACCAAATGGTTACAAAAGAATTCAAGTTTTCAGAGCTTTTTATAATTTGGATGCGAGGCTAAGGAATTGTGGGCCTGTGGTTTTATCCTCTCCATCTAACTCTCACGAAAATATTCTTTGGGGCGTTGAAGGAGATAAAGAAATGAAAAGTGAAGTCCCTATAATTTATCCACGTAGAGCTTGTAATGTCACAGAAACACAGAAAGCATGTCTTTTAGCCTGTGGGATCCCAGTGCTGGTAGGAGTGTCCTGTGAGGTCAGAGGAAGCCACAAGGAGGGAGCAGATATAAAAATCACGCTTCTGCTGAGACCATTTCCTTGGCCAACAGTGCTGAATGAATCATCCTGCTTGGTTTACAGTTGTTAGCACATGAAAATACATTTCCTGGTGTTAACTGCAAAACTCAAGAATTCTAAATATTTTCACTTGCTAAAAGCTATCATCAAGAACAGAGGACTTGAGCAGAAACAATTCGTGATTTTCCTAATTGGTTGCTTTCTGTGTGTCATAATGAAAATTAAGTGTTGGTCTTCCCATGCTGAAGAAAAGGAGAAGCTCCTGTGTTAAAAAAATCTTCACACATTTTTAAGGTACTTGACTTACAAATATGCTTTAAAAATATATTCATTTTAATAAAGTATTTTAAAAATAAAAGCAAAACGAAATGAAACAAAAAAATCAGGGCAAATAAAGCAAACTCTCATTCAAACTAAGAGGTGTAAAACGACACCTTTTATTCCCATCATGTTGAGACTGAGGAATCACAGAAACAGAGATTAATTTTTCCTTTCCCAATTTTCTGACCCTTTCCTCCTTTGGCATGACAATTTTGATCTGTAGCTAAGAAGTTTGGATGAACAGGGTGAAAGGATTAGCAACCAGGTTCAACATGGACAGCAGAAATTCCATCCCGACCAGACAACTCATCTTTTGTGACATATTGAGTATGAGAAATTACTATATAATGTTTATATCTCAGCAGGTAAAAGTGAACACCACACAGAGGAAGTATTCGGAATATCAGAAAGTTCTCATGAAATGCCTGCAAGAGGGTACTCGGCCATGGCAAGGCTTTTGGGGTGGCCACTCCAGTGCCCCAAAGGTCCCCCAAGGGTGACATCTGTAGCCCGTGATATGTCTGTACACATGTATTTGCTGTGGTCCAGTGCGGATAACTGATGGACTCTAAGGGCTTGGACCTAGGGGTCAACCAAAGCAGGAGCCACCAGGAGGCAGTTATCTCCAAGTTACATGGTAAACTTGTACTAAACTTCTAAAATAGTCTATGGAATAGGATAGGGTGGGGAGTAGAGAAGATTTAATATATTTAAGGCAACTTTGGATCATTCAGCTTTTTCGCCTATACATGAATTGCGCCTGTATTTAAACGTCTAATAGACATTACAGGAACTAGTTGGTTATCAAATCACAATGATGATATCTTAAATTTTTAAAAATCTTAATGTTAGATTCTGAAGACTTCTGCCTCTTGATTTCTTGCCACTAGGAGGCGCCGACTCCTCGACTGCCTTCTTGGAGTGTCTACCTTCCTGGGGGACACAGCTGCTTTGCCGCCCTTATGAGATCCCAGCCCATTAATCTCTTGACACCGTGTGATCCAGAATCCACGTGCAAAGGTATGCTCTCTGCAGTCACAGCTCACTTGAAACGCCAGTAGAAACCACCCGTGCAGGGCCGACCTTCTCCTGTTCCAGCCCTTCCCTGCACAGGCCCACCCAGAAGAGGCCTGGTGCCCAGTGATGGGGCCCTTCGGCCGGCAGAGGGCACTACACGCCCTGCATGACCTAAGCTGCTTTGCCAGGACTCGCCTTGCTTTTTTCAGTTCCAACTTGGACTATACAAGAACCTGGAGAAAATGAGACCAGATAACTCCAGAAGGAAAGGTCCGAGATGGTTTTAGGATGGCATGCTGCATTTTCCCTCAATCTCAGGATGCAAAAGGGAGAGAAGATACCTCCAATCACCCTTAAAGCAACAGATGTTTAGATTTAGGAACATGACCGCCCAGGGCAAAGGAACACAGCAGCAGGCCCTGCTGTTGTCTACAGCTTGTGGGCTGGCAGCTGAGGTTGGAGCCGGGTCATGGAACAGGGCGGCCCCCTGCCCCGAGCTGGGGGCCCTGGATCCAGGAAGAGCCCTGGGCCACCCTGAAGGATGATTTTCCATTATGCCCGTAATTCTTATTTAAAGATACATCAATGAGGAATGAGCCGCAGGGATGAAAGACAAAAACAACTTGGCAGAGACCTCATTTATAAGAGGAGGGAAAAACTGAGGTGGGACTGGGCAAAGGTCTGTCAGGGTTTCCATTACAAACCCCAGCTTCTGGGGCCCCACACACACCTGACTGATTGGCGATCGCTCAATCCTCAACCCCTGGGGTTCCGTTCGTTGTGAAACATGGACGACCTCAGAACACACCACCTTTTCAGTAAACGCTAATTTGGAGAGGGAGGCAGAAAAAAGTGGATTTTCCCAACCTTATTCAGGAACGAATGCTGGCCAACAGGTACCGGCCTGGAGGCAGACCTTCTCTCTGGGCCCCTCAACCCGGCCCTTCCACCTTTATGGCCGCTGGCCTCCACCTGCCGGCCTGAGCACGGCAGAGGGAGAGCTGACATCCCCAGTCTCTTCTGATCATCAGGTTCTAAGACGCTGACATGCTGATGCAGGCAATCAGCTCCCTTCCCACACCTGCAGCGCACCCGAATGGATTGGGTTGGAGAAGGAAAACAGGCTGGTTTAGTTCACTGATGCTGAAGCGGGGAACACACATGTCCCATCCAATCCCCACACCTCTGTAGGACCAGCATGCTCTCTTACCACCATTTCAAAGCCAAGGTAGCCATAGCAACAGACGCCACTGGGCAGTGTGGCTTACTCTTGGCCTGACTTGGCAGGCGATGCCTTTGGAAGGACCCCACACATGGAGATCCTGGATGTCCCACCTGAGCTCTGATTCTGCCTTCTCCAGGAAGCCTCCTGGAAGAGTCTCTCTCCTCCCTTCTTCTTGCTCTGCCACTGACATCATAAGCCCCTCCTCATCTTGTTCCAAACCACATTACGTCAGATTTGCTTTGACCCCCTGGAGGAGGGTACTCTGTACAGCTGACTTCAGGGTGGACAACCCAGCCAGGCGTGTGGGCCACTGGTGGCCGAGGAGAGGCTGAGAGAGGCCGACAGGCAAGGCCCAGGTCAGAGGCTGACGGGAGAGGTGATTCAAGTTGGTCCGGTGGAGACAAAGTTATCGATGTGAAGGATGGATATCTGGAGTCCTTTGTCTGTTTTCAGAAAGCAAGTATCTGGAAAGATTATCTCAAACACAAACAGTGGAAGAGCTCACTCCAAACCCGCCCACCTGCCTGAAGGAGTAGGGGCCCAGCCTTCCAAGTTCAGTGTGATGGGTCACAGAATAGCCAGTCAAGCACCAAACCAAATAAGGACTCCTGAGCAACCTGCAGCCCAGCCTGGCATGTGTGGGCCAGTGTGGCCAGGAAAGTGAGCTTATTGGTACCCTGGGCAAGCCCCCACACAGCTCAGCTTACCACTTCCCACATACCACAGGGCATGCCACGGGACAGGGGTGTTTCACATGTCTGGGGGTGGCCCATCCTTCATTTCAAATGAGGTGTCGCTTGCACAAAGGCAGACACACAAGAAAGCCAACTCAGACCTTGGGAACAGAGTAGTTTGTTTTACGACAACAGATATCCTGCATCTGGATCTTTACAAATATCCAAATTCTATCGGAATGTTTCTGTACCAGGAAAGCCACTGTAGCTGTGGAGGCATCATATACCCACAGGGCACCCCGTTCTCATGCAAGAGTAATATGGAAATGTTAAGCTGGAACCAGACAGCCCTAACTCCAGAAAGTCCCTCGATTGAAAAGCAGTCCTTCCTGGATCTTATCTTTTCAACCTGAGTCATAAAAAGGAAAATCTTAATCTTATATGTAGCTATTTAACAACATGAAAAAGAGCTCGCAGCTATTCATTTTGCTTAACACAGCTTTACTGTGGAGGACGGGGAGTGGAACGGGACCCCGAGGGGAGGCAGGCTTTGTGTGCATCCAAAGGGCAGGCAGCCAGCTCCCAGGCGGATGGGGGAGGGGGAGAAGCGGGTGACACTCCTGTGTCACACCAACTCATCTCTGCTGACCAGATGCAAGAAGAAAAGACGGGAACGGTGTTACAACTAGCTCCTTTGGTTTTTTCTGTTTTAGGGTATTCCTGGAGTTAAACAGTCTTTTTGAATTATTTCACCTGTTTCACAGCAGCCGCAAGTCTTTGGAGGGTAAACAATGCCATTTTTACATTTATTGTAGTCCAGAATGTTCTGGGCTATGGCTAAATATCCCTTGATGTAGAGAGGTTGCAAGAACAGGAGAGAGGAGGCAACAACGCTCCCATGAGAATTTTCTAGGGGCGTGAATCCTTGTATTAATGAATCGGGTTCTTAGAGAACAGGGCAAACACTGGGATGGCGAGGGTGGGTGGTGTGCACGTGAACACAATCACCTGTTTAGATAATTACAGTTCACCGTGTGCTAATGCCAAGGATCCTAATTTCACATGAAATCTTATTAAAGAACTCTTGATGAGGTGATGGCCATTTAAAAATCTGCTCTGAGCTAATTTATGGGGATGCTGTACACACTGGGGCCCCCGCCAGACAAAAGAATAGACAAGGGAAGGAGGCTCCGAGGACTCAGGACATGTGGACGCTACATTCATGTTCCCAGACCAGACAAGACGTGGAAACAGCACAAGATGAGGTTCTGAGCGCCCACTCCTCGCAGCATTATGCTTCCTGCCGCAGCCAGCCCAAGCCGCACATCTATAGGCTCATCATCAACATAAGGAAGACCTCAAAGGGCTTCACACACATTTTCAACTAAATGCCCCCAGTCACATCGAGTGTAACTGTGTGGTTATGGATAGAATTATGTGCCCCCCCCCAAGTATGGTCAAGTCCTAAGCCCCAGTACCTCAGTGACCTTATTTGGAGACAGGGTCTTTATAGAGGTAATCAAGTGAAACTGAGGTCTTTAGGGTGGGTCCTAATCTGGTATGACTAGGGTCCTTATAAAAGGGGAAATTTGGACACAGATATGGACAGAAGAAGACGGCCATCTACAAGCCAAGAAGAGAGGACTGGAATAGACCCTTCCTTCGCAACCCTCAGAAGAAACCAAGCCTGACACCTTGATCTCAGACTCTGGCCTCCAGAATTGTGTGACAATAAATTTATGTTGTTTAAACCCCCCAGGTGGTGGCACTTTGTTATGGCAGCCCCAGCAAACTAATCCATGCCTACTGATGATACTGGGGACGACCACCCCACAAAACCCCTCTGTGGTCTTACACCAATGACCATGAGGGCAGCTCAGGGCCTCCTTGGCATGAAGTCTGGCAGTGGTGAAGCGGCCATCCCTACAGGGTGGGCATTTCTCAAGAATCCTAGCTTTATTACAGAGCGCCAAGCCAACCCGAGTCCAGCCGCACGCCTGAAAACTCAACAAATACGGACACGCCCAGGGGCTGAGCCCTAGTGGTTGCTAAGCCAGGCATCAGAATGGGTTGGTGAAGGAAGGGGCTACGGGCCAAACTCCCAGTGTATGAGGAGCAGCCCCCTCTGAAAAGACAGAGACCTTTGTTTTCAGGGGAGAGACACAAAGAGAAAAACGTCTTAACCTTCCTTTCCTGTAAACTGTTCTGCTACCCAATGGGAATTCATTGTTTTGAACACACTACCACTGTGTCCTCTGTATTAACACCACCGGGCAGAGTTCTACACCCTGATGCCAGGGGTCGGGGGAAGGGTGGTCCCACACTGCCTGTCCTGTTCCTGGGTCAGGCACCTGGCAGACCTCGCTTCAGAGGAGGCAGAACCTGCCCAGGAATCCACATGGCCCCTTGGGAGTTGACAGCAGAGAGATGACTAAGCTGTGCCCTAAAAGAGCAGGCCTGGGGGATAACGGTCTACCGTGGGCCAGGCTCCGTTAGGGATCTGGACCCCATACACAGTGGCGAGATGCATTTCTGCTTCAGGGGCAGGGATCCCGAACTCAGGCTGGACACTGTGACTCCAATCACTTCCACTAATATGGCGTTGGGGCAGTCTTGTAGGTCTCCACACTTCCAAAGTCTTGGGAAATACTAAACGGAAGCCATTTCTGACTATAAAAGCATTCTCCCGGTCCATCCTCAAATTACTCCCTCAGAATGAAAGTATTTATACACACAATACAGCATGCAATTGTTGACCCCAACTATTTCTTCACGATTAAGAACTTCCAAATAAATTCAAGCATGATAATGATGCCACTGCAGCCATCACTGAACCTCAGAGGTGAGGAGTGGGGGCGGGGACCCCCAGGTTTCTGGGGTTTGGCTGGGAGTCAGCCTCTCAAGGACTGGGCCTCCCTCACCTCCACACATTGGATCCTGGGTGCTTTTGGCACTCAGACATGGCTAACAAATGGAGTAGGTTCAAAATGACCCCTTTTCATCCTTTGAATTGCAACCGCCCCTCCCATCTTCAGACAGCAAGAGGACACAGGCAATGGGTGGGCTCAGGATGAGCACTGGTCTTTTGCAGTCCAGCCTGCCTCTGCACATCTGGTGGCCTCAGCCCCTCCTAGTGTCACCGAACAGGGCAGAGCAAGGAAGGCCCTCTGCCCTCCGGAGGTGCCTCCCTCAGGCTCACCCAGGACAGGGCCACAGCCCGCACCCTCCAGGTCTATCAGGTACTGCACCAGATCCAGATCCCAAGGCCTCTGGAAAACCACAGGCTCTGCCTCACAGGGGAGACGGGGAGAGGCTAGTGGGGGCTGGTTTTTGAAAGGTCTGAGGTTAGACACCTCCGAGCTTCAGAGACAGCACCTCAGGCGATGGCTGGGTGAGCACCTCAGACACTTCTCCTGGGGGAGGGGAGATCTAATGCCACCCCACCCTTCAGGACCCCTTCTTACCCTAGGCTAGGATTGGGGTTGGCCTGGGGGCCAGACGGGGTAGGAAGGTCTGCAGATTTGGGAATAGAGGAGAGAAGAAAGGGAAACTTCATATGGAGAGGAAGAGACACACTTCCCGTCTCACACTAACAGGGAAATTGAGAGGCTTCCCTGTTGTGGTGCAGAGGCACTGGTCAGTGATGCCTTTATGTCTGGGGCATGAGGAACCAGGGACCCAGCACAGGATCCGATTCTGCACAGGACCCCTGGCAAAGGCTGCAGGGAGAAGTCTCAGTGACCTATCCAGACCCAGAACCCTGGGTGACATGTCAGCTCTCCATAGCAACCAGCTGGTGGTATAGGGCACCCAGCAGTAGGCATGCCTATGGAACAGGGGGTCGTTGGGGGATTTTTCAGAGCCATGACCCTTCCTAAAAGGCCTATCATCTGCCCTCTCTCTGCTTGGGGCAAATCCTATCCTTGCCATGGAAGCCAGAAAAAGAATTGATACGCTGTGGCCCCCGTGATATTCTGTCCTGGTATTCACACCATGTGAAAACTCTGCTTCTAACAAACAGGCTCGATTCTAACAACAGGCAGGTGATGGGGTCAGCTTGTTGCTTCCATCTCGGGCATCCTCTCCCTCTCTCTAGGGAAGCCAGTCGCCACATGGTAAGCTGCTTTACAGAGAGGCCACGTGGCCAGGAACCGAGGGTGGCCTCTGATCAACAGCCAGTGAGGAACCGAATCCTGCCAACAAGCATGAAAGTGGCCTTGGAAGAGGACCCTCCCCCAGTTGAGCCTTCAGATGAGTCTGCAACCCCGGCTGACATCCTGACTGCAAAATCACGAGAAACCCCAGCCAGGGCACCCAGCTACACTGTCTTGGGTTCCTGACCTGGGGAAACCCTGAGATAAGGTTTTGCTATTCTAAGGCTCTAAGTTTTGAGGCAGTCTGTCACACAGCAATAGACAACTAATATAACCCCTTTTCCAAATCTATCAAATTTACTATGGTCACTGATATAGCACAGTTCAACAGAAAAGATAAAAACAATAATACATTTGTACTACAATGGCACCGAGTTTATATTACCTACAGGACAGAGAATGCTAACAAAAAGCCACCAAAGCGCTATAAATCCTCGCTGCCCACACTGACGTGAGGTCTGTGATATATCCAGTTCTGTAAACTCTGGGGTGAACTCCATTCCCCGCACATCAGCAATGCTCACAGGCCTAGAGAACAGAAAGTCTGCTGTGATTTTCACTGATCCCGAACGCTTAAAATAAATTTCAGGGCTGTACTCAACATGCACAGAGCTTACTAAGGCACCCTGGGGTCTCCACTCTGACTCATGCACACCCATAAATCTGGGGACATTGAGAAGATCAGAGATGGGGCACACATTAAGAATGCAGTCTTCTAGGCCACCCTCTGCATGGTAATTCACTGGATAAACAGGCCCTCTTGCTTTCTTATTCTTAGAAATGGTCCTTGAACTGCAGCTGCTATTAAAGTTGAGCTCTCCGAATCAGGGAAAAAAGGATGCAGGTAACATGAAAGGCAGTCTGCAGTCTCAGAGTACAAATGTAGCCATTCCTGCAACGTGAAATGATGGATGGGAGCTCTGAGATGCCAGCAAGCCCACCTGGAACCCAATGGGGCAGAAGAGGTATGGAGTGTAGCTGTGGGTGCATGCACACACACACAGACACACAGGTGCACACATGCTTGCGTGGCTCTGGACAATTTCTTGGAACCAGGGCATTTCTGGAACATTCTGAGACTTGAGAAGTCACCATATCCAAACTACTACCCTCACAGATAGAGAACCTGAGACTCAACAACTCCAGGCCCCTCCTAGCCATTTCTGTTCATCCTCTAGGACCCTCATGTCATCCCCAGCAGCTCTGCAGAGGTGTTACTGGTGCAAACGTCTGCAAGCCCAGGAGCCAGCTTGAGCCAAACCAGCCAAGTTGGAAATGTGACAGCTACACCTCATTGAGCCATACCCACAGTCCCTGAACCACAACTAGCACCGCCCCCCCCCAGAGGCGGAGCTCCCCAGACCTAAGAGAGGCAATACCCACATAAATCAGCAAAGAGACAGATCAGCCCAACAAGGAAAGAAAAACTGGTTTGTAAACTCACTAAAAAAACAAAGTCCAGGTGGAAACACACCCAGCCATTGGCAGGGGCTCCCTCTGAGGAGTGGGACTACGGGGAGGGGATGCTCTCACCAGATGGTCCCGGCTGGCTGGAATGTTTTTTACCACCTGTATCACTTTAACAACAGCCAACACTTACAGGGCGCTTCATGTGTGGCAGGCACTATTCTAAGTGCTTTCCCAGCGTTAGCTTACCCAATACGCACACAGACAGCCAGCAAACACATTCTGCTGTGCTGATTCAGTAGATAAAATGTCTACACTGTGGAGAACACACCCGGCACAATCGCCCACCTCAGTAATCAGACCTGCTCTGGGCGAGGCTTTCTGGTGAGTCCCCAACGTCCCAGGTGCTCACAGGACTGAGGTGTAACCCCTACCCCAGACAGGTTCAGAAGAGTGAGCTTAGAGGAAAGCCCAAATCCTTTAAGTTAACATCACAACCCAGAGACCTGGGGGGTCAGGGATGACAACTCAAAACTCATTCCCTCTAGTAATTTGCTGGTCTCCTAGCTATACGTGGTGTGCCAGTTTGATGTAAAGGCTAAAATACCAACACAACGGTCTTCCTGCCTCCGGAACAGACAGCACCTGGTCAGATGGTGGTCTGCTCTCTTTGGATGAGGGATGTCTACACCCCACAGAACTTCCAGGCTTAGGACCTCCAACTTGATCGCTCCCAACCCCACATGGGCAATGGCTTGTCCAGGTCACACAGGTCCCAGGAGGTGTACCCACTGGGGACCCGGCTCCCAGTCACACCCAAGGCCGCCAATGTTTGATGAGCTATGATCATGATACATATCTACACGCAATGCCTGCAGATTCTGGAAGGTTCTCTCTCACAGTGATGTGTTGGGTCCTTCACTGCATTCTCAGTTTGTGAGAATCAGTTACACTTTTCCGTGGAAGCCACAGCTTCCCTTAGTTCACAGGGCACAGATGTAGATCCTCCTGGCTCTGCAGAACCTGGGGTGTGCTCAGCTCTGCCTACCAGGTCCGAGGGGGAGGAGAGAGATGGGTGGAAACAGGAGGCAGGGTGATCCTATTCTCAGCGGGGAACTCAGGAAGGGTTAAAGGGATTTTTAGAAACAAAACTTATGAAAATGGCCTCCATACAATTTGATGAGGTCAGCGAGTAGAGAGGCCTAATGACACTTGTAAGAAAAAACATCTGTCGGTGTCGAAAGGTCGGCAGGAAGTGAGTGGGGTTTACACGGCTCTGATTGGCCAGACCACATACTCCTAGAAAGAGAGACACACATGGCTTAACTTAGCCCAGAGAAACAACAAAAAACCCCTTTCAATTGTCCTCTGACCAGCCCCCACCTTCCTCTAAACAGGAGGCCAAACACTGGGCTATGAAATCAGTCGAGGAGCCTGACTGGCAATTAGCTCTTTGTTCATTCACTGATCAGGCTAAAATATTCCTGAATGAGCAGTCCTTGGGGAACGATGCTCTTGCTGCGTGTTTGTGTTGCCTCTCTGGGCCACAGAAATCTCCAGTTTTACTTTTTGGTTGGAAAGCAACTTGGGTCACTTTGAATAGCAAACGTTTCAATAAATCCATCATCACAAAAACCAAAACAAGAGGTTTCTTTGGAAAAACAGGAAGTCCTGGTACATAACACGGCTTAAAATAGGGCCAAGTTCATTTGTTGACAAAACCCCAGCCTCCAAAGCCCGTAGCCCTGATTTGTCCAAGATCCAACTTACCTTTTAATCCTCCTTCAGGAACCGTCCTGTTCCCTCTGGTGACAGGCTGGCCTGCTCTTTGTTATTTCTCTGACACAGGTCACGGGGCTGGGGCCTGGCTCGGCCGGGCCGCTTCCTGTCCACAAACCCCGAGGAGGGTCTCAGGAGAAGCTGGCCCCCAGCACGGCTGCTGCAGGAAGTGGACCCTGTGCTTTTTGTGAACGGGGTTCCATTTCAGGCTTCTCATCAGAATCACATAAAACTCGGAGGCCTTCTGTGATTCGTGACCTGTTTGTTCTTTATAGACTCTTACGGAGCCCAAACTCCCAGGCTATTACCCGACTGAACCCCTGTGCAGCGGGCAGAGCAGGGTGCCTGGCTTCAGCCACATATGAGAGAATGAGCCCCTTTCTTTCTCAACACCAGGCAGGAAGGAAGCCAGGAATATACAGTTTCCATTCTTCCCAAAGGAACCCACTTTAAAGGGTACAGGCACAAGAAATTTCCCAAAGAAATGTTACAGAAAGTTCTTCAGTTGACAGATAAGGCTGTCCCCATGCATGAAGTAAAGCCTGCATTTGTACACAGAGCGCTGGGTCTACAAGACGCCTCCTGCGCCATCCCGTATTCCAGTATTCCCGCTGCGGCGACCCCCACCCCTTCCCCACGAATTTCCGCCTTTTCCTTCCTAACCACCGAGCACCAGGAAGATGGTGTTAACACAGTGCTGCGTGATCATGGATCATAATTATACCCTTGTTAAAACACGAAACCACACAATGCACATAGGAAGATCAGAGAATCAAACCAGCCAATTCTCAGAGACATCCCAACTCCATTTCCCAAGGTCCGTGGGTCTTCTATGACCTTAAATGTTTCTTTACCACCAGGTAAGGCAGAAGAAGGTTTCTGCACATTACTGTCAGACATAAAAACCACCTGCTATACTGCATTAAGTTAACTTTTCTATGCGGTTGCTAATCCAAAGGGGAATTTTAAAAAAAGTCCAGGCTTAAGCAGCAAATGCTAGTTGTTTTAGGATTCTGGTGGGTTCTGTTGGTTTATAGAGAAAATTGGCTGCTGCTATATGAAGAGTAAGAGGCTGGCAATTTCATTGAAGAAATGAGAATTTAAAATTCAGTTTCAGGTATGTGGACAATTGTAGTGAGAAATGGGGGGAAACAGAATACATAACTTTGAAAGATAACAGGATTTAGACGAAATCTAGACTTGCCACCATTGACCATTCTGATTCACAGCCATTCGGGACCCTCGCGAAGTGCTGCAGCCTGAAGCCAGCACACTGTCCAGCTGACTGTCCACAGTAAGGGACATTTTTAAGGTCCTCGGGAGCAACACTGCCGGGGCACCAACGCAGGAGTGAACCCTGCCAGCAGCCCTCTCCTCTGGTTTCCTGCCCTGCCAGCTGGGGAGGGCTTCTCAGGGTCAGAGAAGAATCTGCCAGCCTCTGTCTGTGCTCCCAGACAGCTGGGAGCCTGTGTGGGGTCTGGCTTTGCAGCTCTTCTAGGGGAGACACTTAGGATGAAGTGGGGTTCAGGACCCACACGGGCTCACCCAGGCCTTTGCCCCTTTGAACATACTCCACTGCGCCACCCTGGTCCTTCCTTACCAGGGGCCAAAGGCAAGGAGGCCTCTTCCATATAACTGACGAGCTGTTGTATGGCGGCCGCCGTGAGCCACTCACCGAAGTCATTCTTTTGAAGAGTGAACAATATGGAGAATTTGAACATATGTGACAGCACGCAGCCGATGCACATAGGCATTCCACCCAGCCATTTATTTTAAGGCATCATGTGCTATTTTTACTCCACCGAAACATTGCCAAGGGAATCCACAAAGGAAAACAAGTGCGTTGTAGCCGCTCTGGCTACTCTGGCCTCACACTTACAAAACAGATTATCACAGCATACTGTTTGCCACCTTGTCTCAGACACAAAGGTCATCAAATAAGTCATCTGAAATTATCTGAGTTCAAGTCCTTTTTTTTTTAAAGAAAAGGTCACAAGTGGCTTTCAAATGGAAATGAAATTTTCTTACTCACCAGTATTGGCTGTGATATTCCACATTCCGTGTGTGTGTGTGTGTGTGTGTGTGTGTGTGTGTGTCTGTGTGTGTCACGGCTCACCTGCAACACTGGTTCTGACCAAGCAACAAACGTGAAACTGCTGTGGAAGGAAGTCTCGATGCTAAGGCCCAAGAAGTGAAAGTTCTAGAGCCCCACTCTCTGCCTGTAATTATACAGAGGGCAGTCATGCAGAAGGATTGAGTGTATCCTGTGTGGGCAGAACCATGACCAAGGAGGGAGAGGAAGCCAAAAGGAGATTTCACATGGATAAAGAAGTTTCTCACAGTCAAGGAAAGGCTGACCCCTGGATGTGAACCACACTCCCCTGGAGAGATGCTCCCCACCCCCAACCTAGAGGGCACGGAGTACAGTCCAGGACTTGATCAAGGGGGCAGGGGCGTCAAGGTGAAGGAGGGGGGATACGCAGTCACACCTGTAGATGTTTTTCCCTGTTCTAGAATCTTCTGGCCTGCCCTGGAGGTGTGCCCAAGGCACCCTGCAGCCACCCCCTCTTAGATCCAGGTTCCCCGTGGCCCTTATAATCCTGAACTCTCACGGGATTCCTGTGGAGGCAAACAGCCCTGGTATGTACCATTTTATTTTCACTCAAAACATCCTTCCTGGGACCATCCCAACAAGCTGAGCATACTATTTTCAACTAAGGCCCTGGCATTGTCTAGGAATGTTTTCAGGACTAAGCAAATTGCTAAAGCAAACATCTTATTTTCGTCTGCTAGGAGAGCCAAGCACTGTAAAAGTATTTCCTTACAGGACTTCCAGGGGAACTGCCCCCTCTGGTGGAACCGTCTGCACCAGACACTCTGTTCAAGGAAATAGCTCTCACTCTGGACACAGGGGTGTGGCACACCCACGCATTCCTTGGGGGTGGTTTCTGCTTCAAGAGCCAACCCCAGCAGCCCGGGGAAGGAATGAAGAAGGGGCTCCCTCTCCTCCCTGCTGCCTGCTCCCAGCTCCAAGGCACAGCCACTGTTTGAAATCAAATACCAATTCCCTTCAGCTCTGCTGGAGAGGACACACAGCCACCAGGTGACACAGGGCATGGGAGAGGAGAATAGGGTCTATAAAAGAAAACCAGTGAGGCCCTGACACCTCCCAGCCAGGAGTGACGGCGAGCTGGTACCGCAGGAGGAGCTGAGGCTGGCACACCTGGGTTCCCGCACACACCACCGCGAGGTCATCAGCCCCTCGGGGGCCACTACGGGGATGAGTAGCACTCTGGGGAGCAGCAGCTGGAGCAGTAACAACACTCGCAGGTTTAAGAGTCCTGGGCACCTTTCTCAGTGCTTTGCATGTATTAACTCATTCTTCCCAACAGTCTTAGGAAATAGGTGTGTTATAAGCGTCATTTAAAACGACAAAGCTGAGGCCCAGAGCAGAAAACAACTTGCTTAAAGAGACACAGCTGGTGGTAGAGCTGGACCCCGAATCCAGGCAGTGTCTTCCGGCTTAGCCACACTCGCTGGACTCTGTGATAGCACCTAAACTCATGCGCATTTCACTTAGTATTTTCAAAGGGCCAGACCAAGGGGACAGAACCAAGTGAATCTGCAACTGTGCCCTCAAAGGAAAATAGGGGTGGGCCAGGGGGCAACTGAGGCCTGGAGTCTACCCCCTCAGCTTGGATAATTAGAAAGAAGGTCACCCTGAAGAAGAAGGGGGTTGGGGCACAGGAGTGGCTCATAAAGGTCACAAATTGTTAAATTTTCTTTAGGTGTAAAATGTGAGTACTACCATAATTTTAAATGGCAAAGATTTTAAGTGGCAAACAAATTTTTATCATTTAGAAATATAAACCGGAATACTTACCGACAAAAGCAAACGATGGCTAGGATATGCTTTAAAATAGCCTGGTGGGGCGTGTGTGGGGTGCACACGAAATGATCTGGCCATCAGCTGCTCACTGCCCAAGCTGGCTGATGGGGACGTGGGTGTTCAGTATACAATTTTCTCTGCTTTTGTATATTTGAGAATTTCTATAGGTTTTTTTTAAGCTCTCCATCTGTAAAATGGGGACAGCATCACCCACTTTGCAGAGCTGCTGCCGGGATCATGGACTGCTGATGCAAACTCTCAACACACGGTGGAGGAGCTTGACAAAGGTGGTCCCTGCTGCTGTGGCTGTTAGTAGTAGTAAGGAATATTGTGCACCCTGCACTCTCCCGGTGGCCCCAAGGGCGGATGAGTGGACAGACAGCTGTGCCCGGATGCTGGCTCTGGGGTTCCAGAGAGCAGGGCAGCCCCTGAGGGAAGGGAGCTCCGTCTGAAGGACGCCCCCTGCAGCAACGCCGAATCCTGGGTGGCTGCACAACTGGGTAGGCACCAGCCTCCACCTGGACTGGACTGTCACGACCACAAGCTGCACTAAACAGCCAGCACTGGTCGAACCAAGAGAGAACAATGAGCAAATTATCACATCCTCCTCCTCCTTATGAGGAGATCTGGAAAGCTAATTACGTGTTACTCCGAGCACGTGTTTATTTCTGAGGTGGAACCAGTGTGGATAGATTGGAAACATCATCCTCAAGAAATTCAGATAACATGTTAACCCATAAGCCATGTGCATGCACGTCACATACACGTCACGAGGCCCATCACGCCCCAGCGAGGAGTGAATGTTTGCTCATAGCCTGGCTTTGGCCACGCGAGGATCCAACAAGATTTGGCGAGGCTGCAGCATGAGAACACCCAGACACATCAATTCACTCGGCGGGCCTTAAACGGAATCCTTTCTTGCTGCGGCAAAACGGTTAAGCTCCTCTCAACGTACACACGACCGGGGTGAAGTTCTGGGCCTTTGGCTCCCTGCCAGTAGTAAAAATTAATTGCCACATAAAATTGCTGATTCCCACCAAATGAAGCTCTACGATTTATCAACTCATGGATGGCGCAAACTCAATAGCGGTTGAACTACATCATCTGAGTTATCGCTGTCTTTTGTATCAGTGACAGCTTTACTGGGAAGGAAAGTTTTGCAAATTCATTCACGTAGGACAAAATTCCAAAGTAAACAAAGGCATTAAGTAGACACAGCCCCCCTGCAGCTGTGTCACACAGATTCTCAAAGCCAGGGAGTGTCTGGAAGGACAAGTTTCTCTTAGCACAGGCCTGGGGTGGGGGCCCAGGGTGTCACCTGCACCAGAATCATTCACCGCCTCCCAGGCCACAGCACCATCCTACCCAGGGGTGCTGCCCTCTGACACCCCGAAGCCTCTGCACCCTAACCTTCAGAGCCCACTGTCATTTAATTATCCAACTCCGCCTTCCTGTAGGAACCCAGTTATTTAAAATGTATTAAAAAAATAAATCACTGCCAACTGCTTTTTTATTTTCAGCCAGGGCAATGAATTTATAAATGGCTTATACAGTGTAGCAGACAATGAGATGGAGCACAACTTTGCCAAAGCCAAATGACAGCAACAGAAGGCGAAGGCAACACCATGCTTTTCAAGGGCAGAAGACACCTTTGTTCTAGCTGGAGTCATTCGCCTGGTAGGCCGGTACCCTGACCACTCCGGGATCACTCACCCTGATCCCACACCTGTTGGACAGCAATGGGTTGGTCTTAAATATTTGAATTGGGCTGGGCACAGACAAGTAAGTTCCCTTCCAGTTTCCACAATCAGTGAGTACAACAGGCAAGCAAACTTCCAAACTCTCCGAATGCAGTCCTTTGGAGAAAAAAACAACTTTGGGGGCATGCTTGGGGGAAGAGTGTTCTCAAAGAGAACATTGTAAGGGTCACTGGTCCTCCCTCAAAGGGAAACAGCTCCACCTTTCAAGACAGAAGCACCCCGACTTAAAGTCAAGAATTTGAGTTACATTAAAGAACGTCAGTGTCACAATCCACTGTAGAATCCTGTCCTCAAGAATTTGAAACAAAGATGAGAGAGGTTATGAGTATCCAGCCTGTGGATTTTTCCCACTTCTGGCCACTGCAATTTGTCCCTTTGTCACTCTTGACCCCCCCCCCCCAAGGCAGGGAGGAAGTGGGATGCAGCCCTGAGGTTTGTGGTCAAGGTCACAGGAAGACAGAGAAGAATGAAACCTTTCTGGTTTGGTTACTTAGCTCAAAGCTGGTTTTGTTCTTTTCTTCTTTCTTGGCCAAGTTTTGCATATTTAGGGATTTAGTTTCACAAGTTTTCCTACCTCACTGGTTTTACTGCTTAATGAGCAGAGAATATTCTCTAATGATTATCTTAAACGCCCCCACAGGTAACCACAACTGTTTCATGTAGAACATGAACTACTCTGAGGACATGAAAGCAGCTCTGAGTTGGCGATGAAACGTTTGCCACTAGAAATACACCAAGCTGTCCCCACTGCCATGGGCTGTGAACCCATCTCCACATAAACTACGGATCAATCAGGAGGCTGCTTCAGAGAACACCCCGAGATCTCACCAATTTAGCTGCTGGGAGGAGAACAGGTCTCATATTAACACAAACAAAACCCACATAGAAACCACTCTGCCTGCAATGTTCTCTGACTCTGGAATCCGATCCTTCGAGGAAGGACAAGCCATCGTCAGAACCCAAATGGAAGTCCTGCAACTGTGGGACTCGGCTTGAGCTCAGAACCAGCCAACCCACCTGTGGATGTGGTGATTCACTGTGCTGTACACGGAGGGTTTCTACACTTCTCTGTAGGGATAATAACGCTTTTTGAAAAGTTAAAAACAATCCAAGGGAGAGTCAAGATTTCAATTCAACTCATGTCTGGCTGTCAAGTAACTTGAGGGAAATACAGGGCATGACCATGAGGCTACTGGTTCCCCCACTGTCTCCCTGAAGCCCCTGGGGGCTGGGAGGTTTGGGGAAGGGGAGCTGGAGAAGGGAAGAGGTGCGGATGTAGTTCAGAGATGCCAGGATCAGCAAAACACCAAATCCACACCCCTGTGCAACCAGCTCCCAGCATTTGGTTTCTGTGGGTCTAAGCTGTGAACTAAGTGGGGGCCCCAGAGAAAATGGGGAGTTAAGTTAGAAGAGGAGCCCACAGCAGCAGCACATGCTGGCTCTGTGGCCAGCCCCAGTGAAAATGAAATCCTACCAAGGCTTAAGACTCAAATTAATATTCATTCATCCTCCATTTGAAGAAGTTGTTCATTTTCCTCTTCCAGATATTTGATCCATACTTTCCATGTAAGGCTCTCAAAAAAAGGGTCATCATCCACCCCACTTTGAACTCCCTCTACCATCCAGGCCCATGTCCTAAACCCAGGCCAACGTCTGGCTGTCCCAAGACCAAAGGCTCAAAATATGGTGTACGTGTCCTGAAATATGGCATGCTATGGGCAGGGAGGGGCAGCCGGCTTGCCTTCCCTGTCCCAGGGTGCCTTGGTCCCACCTCTGCAGCAGCCAAGTGCAGGGTCAGCCTGCACTTGAAGCCACCCAGCTTCAGGCCCATTGAGTGTCCAACAAGTGCCTGGTCAGGCCCTCCAAACTCCTAAGCAGGCCTCCCTCAGCCCACTTACTCAGAATCCATCACTTCAGCAACATCGGAAGACACCTGCTTCTGGACAACCAGGTGCCCTCACCTCAGCTGGTGTCCAACAAGGAGTCCGAGACAGTAAGGAAAAGGGGGGCTGAAAGGTCAATCCAAGCCCGCGGCAGCAGGTCCCACCGATGACCCAATTCCTGGGTATTCTAGATGTTTTATGGCAGAACCAAGGTCCTGCCCAATGACCTCCCTGGTGGGTGGAGGACATGTCTGCAGATGTTCCCTGAGCCCCTGATAGGCACAGGGCAAGCGCCACAGAATAACTGTCCCAAATTCAGGAGTCTGAAATTTCATCTGTATTAAAAAAATCCAGGGGCCGGCCCAGTGGCACAGCGGTTTAGTTCGCACTTGGCAACCCGGGGTTCACGGGTTCGGATCCCGGGAGCCTGCCAATGCACTGTTTGTCAGCCATGTCGTGGCGGCGTCCCATATAAAGTAGAGAAAGATGGGCACGGATGTTAGCCCAGGGCCAGCCTTCCTCAACAAAAAGAGGAGGATTAGCAACGGATGTTAGCTCAGGGCTGGTCTTCCTCACAAAAAAAAAAAAAAAAAATTCCAAGCTATGTACAGAGGGAGTAATACAAACCAAAGGAAAAAGTTAACCTCCCATCTCCTTTCTCTCAAAAGAGTAAGTTGTAAGAATCTAGGATGCAAAGAAATGTTATTTACATTTTGGATGACTAAGGCTTAGTGATCGATGAAATGAGAACTTTTCCTACTAAAAGGCTGCAAGTTTCAATGGGGCATGAACCACAGTAGGAATTAAGTGGCAGGGGGGTAAGGAATTCATCTCCAGGTGGCGCTGAAAATGCCCAGAATCCTGGAAGGAGGAGGGCGGGTTCCGAGGGGCTCAGTGCCTGGCCAGGACAACTGTCCGGTCCCCTCAGACGGGCTGCTCACGCAGTGTCCGTGCCGTATCACCACCAGCCTCCACACAGAGGGATTTCTGAGCCACTGCTCTCAGGTCCCGAGTGCCCAGGCCCTGGAAAGGAGGATGTTTGGGACTACCAGGGTTTTGGGAGGTGTTCTCAGTACCACCAACTCCCTTACAACTTGGAGGCCAGGCCCAGCAAGGGAGGACCCGGACCCGTGCTCCTCTCCTGGGCTGCCTTTCTTGTCTCTGCAACCCAGTTCCCCTTCAGCAAACACATCAGCCCGTCTCCCTCTGCATGAGGCCTCCACTGCCTGACCTTGGACGACTCAGTTCATCTCTGATCCTCCAGCTCCTGATCAGAGGCAGGAGATAAGCCACAAGAATGAGATGGAGTGATGCCCAGGAAGAGACTGGGCAGAGCAGCACCCACCATCCTCCCAAGATACAGCTTCAAGGCCGGTCTCTTGCAGCCTGACAGTCCTGTGACCAAGGCTCCTTGCTCCCCTGCTTTGTCACTGAGTGATTGATGGCCTCCCCAGAAACCCCCCACCAGCTCCCAGCAGTCGGGCCCTTCTGCTGACAACACCAGCCCTGCGCAGCAACTACATTACAGCTTTGTCAGGTTTGAAATTCCAAAATCAGAATCAGGAGAAGTCTAATCTATAAAATATCTACAACAATGAGTTTCACCCAGCACATACTTGCTCAGTTTCCATTTAGACAATTCTATTTTCCAGTATTAAATTCCTAAGCTAGGACACGGTCACTTCTGTTTGTTTTGCTGTTTCATCAGGAAATGGAGACTTGTGCTGACTAAATCCCCCTTTTTATGGAGGTTCTCAGAGAAAACATCTCACTGTTTGCCTGCTCTCTTGACGACTCCCCCGAAGTTGAATAGAAACCAAAGATGTGAAATTATTTCCTATACTGCACCAAAACAAACAAAAAACAAAAAACCTTAGGGAATTGAGTAATATAGAGAGATAAAAAGTTACTCTCTCTAAATAAACTATGGACTTCATTTAATAATAATGTATCAATATTGGTTCATTAATTGTAACAAATGTATCATTCTAAAGTAAGACGTTAATGATAGGGAAAACTGTGTGCAGGGCATATGGGGGATCTTTGTATTATCCACTCAATTATTCTATAAATCTAAAACTGTTCTAAAATATAAAATATATAGAAAAAAATTTTAAGTCAAAGAAAAAAGAGTTACCCACTCTTGTTGACACTGCATTCCTATAAAGAACAAATCCCCTGTTGGCAACGACTACCTGCCCCTACCCCTTCTGAGCTGACTCGCTCTGTGTGTCATAGCAAGATTCCATCAGCATCCAGACGCTTCTGTGGGCTGTGACACCACTGCACCCTCCTCCGCTGAGCAGGGAATGGGGGCGGCAGCAGGCAGGCTCTCAGAGCCAGGTGAGGGGGGAAGGGGCATTTGAGCAGGAGCTCCACCAACCTGAGAACCTGCTGAAGGTGGGCAGACAGTCCTTGGCACTGGACTAGAGGGGACAACCGGGGGAATGAATGGAAAAACTAGGAAACATATGCAGAACGCTGTGAACGGGGGAGGTGGTCAAGCCCGCTAACAAATCGGTCATTTGTGTAGTTAGCTTGAGCGGCTGTGGAACAGGAAATTAATCCAACATGCTGAAGACCCGTGTTCTGATTCTTGGAACAAGGCAGGGGGGAGCCCACCCCAAAAGTGAAGTAAGACCAGAAAAACAGCAGTCAATACCTAGAAGACTCAAATTACAACAGAGCTAACAGTGATAACAACCACCCAACGGGCCAGAGGATGGATCAGTCAGCCAGGTTCTAAAAGCCCCTTTAGAAAAAAACCAGGGCTGACTGGAGCTCTGAGGAAAATAATGGCAAAACAACATCCTTAACAGATTCGACAATACATCTCTGAGATCACAGCTAACGGTCCAATATTTTTCCAATAATTTTTCCTTCCGTAACAAAACGATCAGCAAAAATCAACTTCCCAGATACCCAGAAATGGATACCACACTGCCAAATGCTTCCAAAACAGACAGACACCACACCTTTGCAAAAGATGTCTACCAAATGCTGCGACTTCAGAAACAGAGAACGAGAGCAGGAAATGGAATCTGGCCGTCTTTACGGAGGAGGGCGAGCCAAAACAAGCGGCTGCACACAGATGTAGAAGTCAGAGCATCTGGTGGAAGATAAAAGGTCAGGGCAGTCACCGCCCCTCCAAGCTCTGAGGGTGACCGGCCCGGGGTTGGGACATCCACATGACACACAACCTCCTCAAGGCCTGGGCAGGGGTGTTTATGGCCAGAGGCTGAACGCCAGAACAGAACCCATGTCCAGCCTGTTTGTCCTGCAACAAAAGGCAACTGGGAAGGACAAGAAGAAAAGTACCAGATGCCAATTCCTGGGTCCGTCACACACCAGCCTCTGCTCCTCATGGTAAGTAGGGAGGGCGGGCCCCCCAATACCATCCACCACCAGCTGCCAAATGGAGCTGCTGACACCCCAAGTGACCGCCTGGAGTCTCCAGAGGGACACACAGAGCAGACATGGGGTGACAGGTCTCTCTCCCTCCTGGCCTCCAGGGGCCCAAAGTTTAAACTAATAAAAAGCTAGTCTCAGAGGTTTGGTTTAGTCCCCTTGATATGTGCTTCAGGATTAATTATTTTACAAGCAAGACCCCAAATCATTAACAAAAACGTTGATCACAGTCTTGGCAATCATTATTTAAACCATTACTTAAACTGTTGGCTGCAATAAATAGATAAGACAGGACGGCAAGCAGCTGGGATCCGCCTCCAGAGCCCAGAACACTGTGTCAGAGAGAACGCAGCCACAGTTTTTCCAACGGGCTGCCGAGCCCTCACATTCAAACCCGGCCTGATAAATCATCCAGTGACTCCTTCCTGTTTTTGCAATTATGGGGCCACTGTGTTAAGTTCTTACGTAGTTTTTTTCTTACTCTCAATGTTGGTGATGCCCACTTAGAAGCTCAAGACCATTTGATTTCTCCAACGGCTTCCACATCTCTTTGAAATTGGCTTTTTACATAAAATGAACATATTAGTGGAATTGGAAACCAATCTTTATGTGGCAGATCAACTGCCTAGATTCATACAGAGGTTACCTAATATCACAGGGACAACAGATTTTTCCCAAAAGAAAGATAAAATTAAATTTCCTTTGGCATATAGGTTCATTAGGATTTGACACGTACAACAGCCAGTATTTGGACTCGCTGCCGTGGCGTATGGGTCCACGCCCCATGACACGAGTGACCTGAGCCAGGGCTGGGTGCTGGGCTGGAGGCTGTGAAATGTCATCTCACTCAAGCCTCCAGAGGAGGTTCTGTCCTCACCCTGGCAGTCCACATGTGGAAAAGGCTTCAGGATTCCAGCCAGAGTCCCCAGACCCTAATCCTCAAACACGCCCAACACCACAGAATACTGAGCACCACAGGGGCTATTTCAGGCTTTCTCAACCGTGGCAACAACGGACGGGGAATTCTTGGGGGTGGGGGGTTTCTGTGCATTGTGGGATGTTTAGCAGTGTTCTTGGCCTCCACCCACCAGATGCCAGTAGCACCCTCCCCCAATATAACAACCAAAAATATCTCCAGGCATTACACAAGACCCCTGGGAGGCCAAATCACTCTGGGTTAAGAACTGCTGGGTGACCTTGGCACCAGTCCTTCTCACCAGGATATAAGGCAGTAGTCAGCAGACAACACCCAAGACCAACGCCCGATGTGCAAATTCACTGTGGTTTCTCTGTGCTGCCAGGCACACAATACACTTTTGCACCAAGTACAAGTCCAGGCCAGTCCTTCCATCCAGGACCCTATAAGTCAAGGTAAGACGAGCCCTCCCCGAGGTTCTGAGAACCTCTGGACACTGTGGCCGGGCAGGACCCCAACCACCACCAGGCCCTGGACACAGGCTTGGTGGTGATGCTGGGCCAGGAGGGCACCTGGCTGGAAATAGGGAATGTCTCCTAATTATCACCATTTTAGACTGAAAACAATTTTGGCCCAATTTGATGATCATTTGTCCTTAAAAAGCACTACATAAAAATCCACACGTGTATTTTTAATGTCAGTGGTCTAGTGATATCTTCTACTCTTGTGAAACTTTGTGGCGAGATGAGGATCTTTCTTTCCAACAAAATTTCCTTTTAAAGCAAGTTCAACGCTGTTCGCAGGACTGATGGTACAACATACGAAACCATGCCTTGGCCTCCAAGGGGAGGAAAATAGGTCCTCTCAATGATGCCCGGGGACTGCAAGCGTCACTGGGGCCAGCCTGTGGGGTCAACCTGTGTCACTTGCTACCGTGGTGACGGCGGATGAGGAGCAGGGGCCGGATGTCCAGGGCATGGTCTTGAGGACGTGTTCGCCATCTGGGGGAACCAGCCTCTAACTCACACTGCCTGGTTACTCTCAACTCGCCCCTTCCCTCCTCACCCCCAAAAGGGAACTTGGAAGGTAACTGTCTTCCCAAACCTTGTCTCTCCTGACGGCTAACTAAGAATCTTAATGAAAAGGACCATCTAGTAAGCAGTTTAACTCCACATAACTCAAGGGTTCAGAGGTTTTTCTAACCCTGGAAACGAGCCACATTTCGGGCCCCAGTGGCCTCCAGAAGCTTCCTTCCAACCTCTGCACGCTGTGACTTTTTAAAGCCTGCAGTGCCACTTTGTAATTCTGAACTAGAGGAGACAGCAGGAACAGCTCAAAGAACGAGCTTCCAGCACCATTCTTTTTATTTTCTAGACAATTTCTTGGGACAACATTCTGTATAACTCAGACCCTCATCAAGAGTTTTTGGGGGGCATAAAAGGAGTTTTAGGCTGTAATAGTCATGAGCCAAAGTAACTGACAGCACAAACACACGAATCACACGGCAGCAGTCCTGGGCAAGTTTCCTGAAGAATATAGGGATCGTGACGAGGAACCTAACGGAACACGTCAGGGTGACAAGGGATTCCACACAGCCTCTGTCACAGGGATGCTCTGGGTTCTGACCAGCAATGGTCCGTCAGATGTGCCATAAAGATCGTGGCAAGCACTGCCCTTTGAACACTGAAATCAGTGTGACCCGGGCATACGTCTGTTCCCTCGTGTTCTCCAGGGGTTTCTTCTGTCCCTCGAAGCACTCCTGTGCAGGACTTCCCATGGCCTGGCCCTGTCTAAATATTAACTAGCTCAAACCTCCATCCCCCGGGGCAGCTCCTCCTCCGTAGTTACAGGTTCACCAGGGCAGAGCTCTAACTAGCCGAGATGCTGGTGTTGCCCAAACAGGAGAGGCCTCTCACCCTGGGGATGGCCCAAGGCTACAAAGTCCTGAATGTCCATCGACCATCCAGTAGGATGGATACACAAATTGAAGTATATTCATACAAGAGAATATTACACAGCAGTGGAAAAAAAATGAACTACCCTTCACATGACACACAGGTGAATCTCACAGACACAACGCAAAAAGCCATAAAGAGTACAAACTGTATGATTCCATTTTCAGTTAAAAACAAGGAAAGTGAATCTAAGGTAAGACTGAATAGTATCTTTGGGGCGAGGGAGATATGGCTAGAGGGTCTTCAAAGGAGACTTCTGAGGGGCTGGTAACATATAAGAACTTGTCTTAGGTGGGAGTTAAACAATGTATTTGCTGTGTAAATTCATCAAGCGCTTAAGATTTGTGCACTGTTCCGTTTGTATATTCTATTTTCATTAAAACTTAAAAAGATGCATAAAAAGTGGCCTGAGTCTTACCACTCATCCCAGAGCCTCCCTCCCTCCCTCCCACAAATAGCCTCCTTCTTCCTTTATTTTCCCAAGCTCCAGATAGCCATTACCTAGATACCATCCCCAAAACCAGAGGCAGCAACCACCTCTGGGCCCCTTCCAAGCTCCCCAGCCCAGAAGGTGACCCTGAGCAAGTCCACTCTGGTGGCCTGGGGTGCTGTGTTGTTTCCCAGGAGCATGGTCCAGGCAGGACTCTTGGGTTCCAGCCCCACCGCCACAGCTCCCTTTGCCACTTGTCCTTAGCAAAGCCATTCCACACCAGTTAGCTCATACACCTTGAGTGGCTTAACCTGGAGGAAGAGTCAACATCTCTTCCAGGACTAGAAACTTCAGTTCTGCCCACGATCCATCATTATTCTGCTCCTTTCCCAGGAACTCTGCCATGCCACCCTGTCTTCACTCCCCCACACTCCTTCCAGCTCCCTCTACTCCTCCCCAAAAGAAACACATGGAATTTGAGAGGCAGAGCCTCTCCATAAAAAACAAGCTCATTTACGAGCCTTCCTGCCAGCGACCGAATGTAAAAAGACACATTTGGCACAAATGAACCTCACAAAACCAAATGCCAGCCAGGTCAGCACTGCTCTGAGACGGCCGAGAGAAAAACAGAGATTGAGTTGTGGCAGGGGTTAAGAATTTGATAGCCATGCTGGCCAGAGGCAGCTCATTTCTCAGGGACTGTCTAGGGATTTCTAGGTTTCTTCCCAGGAGAATATGAACATCCAGAAAGGGTTCCTCCTTCCCAGATCCTCTTTTTATCCTTTCCCCTTTAAATCGTCATTTCTGCCAAGAATCATCTGTCTCGCTACTTCCTGCTGCTCCATTAATTACAATAACAAGAAATAACCCTGCGGTGATGTCATCCAAACTTTTACTTCCTGTAGTGAATGAACAGGTCAGCCCAATCGCGCCGAGGCCAGCTGTATCCCGCCTCCATTTTGGAAAGAAAAAAAATCATTGCTGTCACACTCCATGAAAGCTTTTATGTTCACAGAGGCACTCACCCCAAAGGTTTTATAAGTTAAATAAAAGTAAAATGTGTGTCAGGCACCACTACCACCAAAATGTAGCTATTGTAAGGGGAAAACAAGCAATCTATTGTGTAAAGCTGTGAATGTAGGTTTATATACATAAAGAAAAGGCACATTTTCAAGACACATGTAATGAGACGTAGGGTACAAAATACATTCAGTGTTTCTAGCATGTCTGAGCTAGGAAGGGGTGGAGTTATTCGTCTGACATCTGTGGGGATATTGAGGCACCTGTGAGTGACATGGACACATGTGGGAAAGGGAATGCTACCCTTATCTGTATTTTTAGAGTGACAGGACAGAACTGGAGACAGAGAAGGAAGGACCCACCCCGCCTTGGGCTCTAAGCTCTATGGGCTCAGGGAACAAAGTTACTCGTCTCCTTCGCAAGGCCTGGCAGCCAACAATGACAGGCGTTTTCAATATTCTGAAGGGATCAAAGACTAAAGCTGTGTCCAACGGCACACTGTGGAAAGTTCTGTGCTTGGGATTTCCAACAAAAACGGCTCTCTGGGGCAGACAAATAGGAGCCTCCCTGGAAGAAAGGGGACCCAGGTCAGCTAGCTACAGAAATTACCCATGAAATAGCTGTGCCCAACCCAACTGTACACCACAGTTTTCCCATTCCTTTGTACCCAACATTCAACGTCAGGTCACCTATATAGCATTTAGTCTAAATGGGGCCACCACCTGCAGTCTCTTCTGTGATTTCCACATATCAACATTATCTTGGGTTACTGCTTAAAGGGCCAAGTCTGAATCCAGACACAGGTGACACCCCTGGATGTGTGCTTGGGGGGAGGGGTGGCCACTCTGATGCCGTATCCCCCAGCACACAGGAGAAAACGTGCTCTGACCTCATCATCACAACTCCCACAAAAACCGAAGCAGAACCCTTCCTGTGGGAGGCCACGGGCTCAGTTATTAAGATCAGCAACCAAGGGAGCTTCTAGGACTTATTTCCTATTCCAGGGACAGGGCCCAAATACTGCACGAGAAGACTGTTTTTTGTCTCTAGCTTCTTTGCTAGAAGCAAAGTCTTATTATCAATTATGATATAAATTATTTGCCGTTGAACCTGTTGTGTTCACAAGGACACTCCATCACCTAGAACCAGATGTTCTGTAGCCACCCTAAGATTTTTTTATTTCCACAGCTCTTCTAACCCGAAGTGCCTTGGCCAGGTTCTGACAGGTTCTACCAGGGTCGATTCCACACATCCAGGGAAGTGCTGAGGCGATGTGAGGGCACGGGCAGGCCAGGCTGTAACGGTGACTGCCTGGGCAGGGGCAGGAGGGAAGCGGGGACAGCACATCTTTATTGGGGACAAATCTGGAGTTGGAGCCATTGTTAGTTCACGCGGGAGAACCCGTGAGCATTTCTTTAGATACCTCGGGGAGCCAGGCCTCTCCCCACAACTTAATGTGACCCCTACCAATGATAATGTTTTGCCTTTCTCAAGCTGTGCTTTCCTACCATGGATCATGGCCAGAATATTCCTTTTAGGCCAATCAAAAAATTGGTGGGTTCAAGTTTCTCCACCCTCCACGGGGAGTTTGAAAGCTGTGAGTGGGGTTCCTGGTTTGTTGAGTCACATGGTCCCTAGTAGGTAGAGGACCTCGAGATGGAGCACCTTCTACAGTGGCTGCTGAGTCTGATGTCAGCCATCCTTCTCCAGCAGTGCTGAGCATTCCTACCAGAAAAGTGTGGAAGGGGGACTGCTACAGAATATTCTTAATTGATCAACTCATCTGCCCACTGGTTCCCCTTCCAAACTTGGGATGTAGCCATTCAGTCTCATGGATGCCATGCCCTTCGGTCCTCCTTCCACAGACTGAGATAAACACATAGTGGGCTGGTTTCAATAAGATATGAAGAAACAATGAGGAAAGACCATTTTGAAACAGCCCATTATATATAGAAAATTAAATCAAGCCCTGGCTCCAAACAGCAGGGTGGACCATGCACTAGCGTGCCATCAATTATTAATTCTGCTGTAATGTCCCAATATGAACCAAATGGCCTATTCCCAGGGGAAAACTTACTCTCACTGACAAAAGAAGACCAAAATATCTATAATGGTTGTTAATTTGAATAGAATCAGTTCCAAAATTAGGACAAGTGACTATTTCAATGGCGAGTTTATTTACAAGGCATTTCTCAGATGAAACTGGGGAGACCTATTTAGAAACCACAAGCCTTTCTCCAGCGATGAAAACCACTTCCAGTATTAAGTACTCTGTGGAGAAGTACTTACTTACATTCTTTCCCTTTGATTTTGAATGTTTTAGGCAGAACTTAAAAATTCCAGTAACTGTGCTAAATGGTTCTGATACTGTACCTAAGCATTTGAGTGATTTTGTCAAATAAAATGTTCTTCCAGGTTAACTCTGCTGTATATGTATGCATTTAATATCACAGCTTACTGCAAAGTGCACAAATCATTTTTACAGAGCGTAAATTTAACTACCACGAAGGCATTTTATACTCTGCTTAACTTCTCTAAGGGGCCCATATTTTTTGGAGCAGATAAATCGAGCTTCCATATAACTCTACTTAAGGGGATAGCACTCAAAACTTCCAAAGAGAAATATGTCCCCCAAGCCTCCTTGGCTTAGGGGGTAAACAAACACACTACACCCCCAACCAAGAAGTCTACCTCTGTCACCTGCCTCCCTTTTCTTACCAAGGACAGAGCAGCCAGCAGCACACCTGGCCCAGGCCAGGTGTAGGTGAGTGACAGGTTGGGTGGTCAGAGTGCACCCTCCTCCCTGCCTCTGGTCACTGCCCCCTGACCATTCTGGAAGGACGGGGACTGACCACTGTTGACTTGAGAATACCCCTAACATCTGTGCCATCTTGTGTCATTATTAGAAACACGATCTCCTATGGATTTTTTCTAAAATGAACTCCATGCTCCAAAGCCACAAAGGTCTCCAGATGCACACAAGAAATAAAAAAAGGGGTAAAAAAAAAAAGAAATCCATGCCCACAGCAGCTGAAGTCATAAATTATTTACTGAATTGAGGGAATCTTAGCCATGGCCCATCTGGAAGGGCCAGACTAGGGTCTCAAGCTGTGTCCCAAAGGTCGACACTGGGTAGGCTCTCTTCGCCTCAGAGAAGCCTGAGGCAGCAGCCTCTGAATTCATGGGCACAGGAGCACCCATCTATGTTCAGAGAATGCAATCACATAGTATCCCACCCATGAATCAGAAACACTCAACACTGCCTACCACCGAGTCCACACCCAGACATGGTATGTGAGAGAACAATACACAAAACCAAGTACAGGATGACTTAGGGGGAGAAAAAGGAGATCGAGGGAGAAAGTAGGGAAATGCTCAAAGAAAGACATGTCAAAAAGATACAAGATAAAGTCGCCAGCCTGATGAGGCACCCACTGGCCAAACCTGAAGCAACTTGAGCATCAAAATGAACAAAGACAGTAACAGGATATAACCCGCTAAATGAAAGAAGCACCCTTCATATACATATATATAAAGACTTCTGGGTTCTCATTATATATAAGGGAAAAAGAGAAGCTTCTTGTAACAGTAGAAAGTGAATGAATAAATGTATGTAGAAGAAATGACGGAGTCAGAAAATTACCATTTGGCAACCGTCATAATAATGGAGTCAGACGAGAATTATCAATGGACATTGAGACCGGTGGGTGAAAAAGTTTGCAGATCAACAGCATATTTACATAGTCTCAAAGCATCTCTCCACAACATATTTACTAATTACAAAGGGAAAGATAACAGCTTTACAGCAGAGAAGACAGGGACTTCACCAGGTGACTGAAGGTCAACCTTACCAGTGATGAGATGGACTGACATCACGTGCCTTCTGATAACTGCACGGAGAAGAACGCAACATTCCTTCTGAAGTATTCCTGCCGAAAGTGACTAACTTGAATCTAACCAGGAGAAAACCTGAGACAAACAGAGGGATAGTCCACAAAATGATTGGTCTGTTCTCTTAAAAAAAAAAAAAAAAATCAACGTCGTGGAACAAAGGCAGATGAGGAAAAGCTCCAGATTAAAGACGGCTTAGGAGACAGGGCAACTAAACTTTCTTTCACCATAAAGGATATTATTGGGACAACTGGAAAAATCTGTATAAGGTCTAAAGATTAGAAAATATTACCATCAATGTTAATTTCCTGATTTTGATACTCATGCTGTGGGTAAGAGAAACGTGCTGGTGTTTAGGAAAAACTGAGTCCTTTACTTCTGAATACTTCTGTGTTACATATTTGCAAATGTCAGAGGGTTCAGAAAAAAAAAATGCAGCACTTCTGTGTTTGTGTGCATGAGGAAAGAGCAAAGCAACGTGGTAAAATATCGTTTGGAGGTGTCTAGGTGCAGGGTAATTAGAAATTCTCTGTCCCATTCTTACAACTCTTCTGCGAACCTGAAATTATATCAGATAGAAAGTTAGTTTAGATTATTTCCCACATAGAACCCAAAGAATTCAAAAATAAAGTAAGATTCACAGCATGTCAGGGTCTCGAGGTGGAAAGACAGGTAACCCCGGGATCACGATCTCTGCCCCACCCCACAGCGGACCCCAGTTTTGGTGAGGAGCTAAGACAAAGGCAGGAGGCCTCCCCACTCTGCCACTGGGGTTCAGTGGCCTCAGATGAACTGCAGTGCCCTGAGGAAGGCCTGAAGAGGTCAACCAGAAAGCCTATCCATCTCCTCACTCGCTTCCTTCTGTCTGAGCTGGGGGCTGCTTCGAAGAATTGGCTCTCGAGTACCCATCCTCTACCCAGACTGAGAAATATCAGAACCCCAGGCCACCATGGCCGCCTCAGGTGTCAGCTGGACGTGGTATGTGAGGCCCACAGCCTTCAGGCTGCCCAGTGAGGGACACTGAGGCTCCAGCGCTCAAGAATTCACTCGCCTCCCTGCACTCAAACTCCACTTCGCATGATGATTCCACATGGCCACAGCGAAAGCCAGAACAGCCCAATAGCAAGACTGAGGCCCAAGGTTCCAAACCTTAGCACGCCCTCCCTGGAGACCCAGGGGCAAAGGCCTGGCCAGGCTCGCAGCTACAGCCAGGCAGGCTGATTGACCACCCTCCACCCAGGGGTGACAGCTCACAGGCCCCGGGCAATGCTAACTTTTAAAAATCCCAAGCTCCCCGTAGCCAACTGACATCCTCCCCCGTTTAAATGCAGCCTGACTGGTCACTCTCTGCAGAAGACACAAAACAGTCAGTAGCATCCACAAAAAACTTTTTCTGTAACTACACTCGACTTTCCATCATTCAATTGACCCTTATAAAAATTTCATATACCTCTTGCCTCAGGTAACATTTTCAGCTAATTTTGCCTCTCCCCTGTGACCAGATTGTGGTGGCTGGGCAAGGCACGTTGGCGCACTTATGTGCATCTCTCTGCTGGTGGTCGGCCCCACCACCTGTAAGATGTGCCAGGAGGAGAGCAATGCCCCTCTCATCTCTGCATCCCAGCGGCTGATGCCGAACACCGTTTGACAAAGGCTAGCTAAAACTAGCACTGAGTAAAGCTAGACTAGTATTTTACCTTAAAATGGAAGATTTCTGTCTGGCATCCAACACATACCTACGGTAAGACCAGTACATGCTCCCAACACACTTTCCTAAACTGGAAGAGAACACAGCCAAATCACTCAGAAAAAGCTCTCAATTTGACTTCTGGATCAAGATGAGTCTCCCCAACAGGCCAGAGGGGAGCAAATCTGGGGGAGGCCACACCATCTCAGGCTCCACCACGAAGCCCCGGGTCCCGCACCCGGGAGGCAGCCATGGTGCTCACCATGCGCCCAGGGCTGGTCCGGGGCCGAGGACACAAGCTCCCTGTCCTTGAGTAAGGACCCAACCCACTGAGACTCAGTTTCCTCACCTGCAGAAGATGAGGAAGAGACACCGCAGCACCGAGCCCATGTTAACAAAACTGCCGCTGGATGGACAGAAGAGGACAGCGCATTTGAGGTCCTCTGTCCCGCATCCTGCACTGAATAAGAAGCCAGGCCACACTGGCCTGGGAACATGCACTAGCTCAGGGTGCTGAGGTCACCTGCACAGGGAACCACGGAGCACCACAGGGGAGGCCGGTCCAATGATCCTTCTATCTGGAGTCCCCAGCCAGGTGGAAGGGTGACTAATGAGCAAGAGCCTGGCTAACAGGGAGGTGCCCTGGTGGCCGCCTCCTAGGTGGAGCTGCTGCAGTCCTGTTGGTACTCACCCCACTCCCCGCCTCTCCTCTCAGGAAGGGAGGGCGCTGGGAGTGGTACCTGAAGCCACCTCCCCAGCCCCAAGGCCCACACACCCTGAGGAGGGGGAGATTTCCCAGGCCAATGAGGTCCTCAGAAGCGCCTACAACCCTCTCCCTCCCATCCTTTGTTTCCTGGCAGAGGGGGTTGCTGGTGACTACAGGGCAAATTCTGACACAACCAAAAAGCAGCCCCATCATGCCTCCCGGCCCCCGCCTGTTACCTCCTCCCTTCCTTCTGCCTTGCCTTGCTGACCACAAGGGCTCCTTCCGGCCAAGGCGCCTTGTGATCCCAAAAAACAGTTCCCCGATGCTGTCCCCAATCTGCCCCCAGAGGTGCCAACTTCTCCACCTGTTACAGCTGGTGCTTGACACACGGGCCTGAGAGCTCTGCCTTGCCACGTCAGCAAACTTTGCCAAAGTGCACTTGCCCTTGAACATTCCCCGGGCTCTGTGCAAACAAAGCCCTCTCCTTAGCAACAGCTCTCTGGGCAAAACCTAAAGACAACCCGACCTGGAGCTGCTCCATCCTCTGGAGCTTGGCTCATGACCCCTAGGACCAGGAAAGAAATCACCTTCAATGCCCCCGTCCCCACCCATCACCCAAGCTGCAACACCAATCCATCAGGAGGAAACACAAGGCAGACTGCAAACAGCTGCTGAGCTCCGAGATAGTTTTATTTTAGTGGCTAAGGAGGAAAGTGGAGAAAAGGCGCCAACATTTTTACTAACAGCATAATTATATCAGGGAACTCCCTCCTCTAAGATTCCTAAGCTGCCCTGACAGCAATTTAAGCAGCTGAGAAAAGATGGTGAAGACAAAGTCATTACAGCAGGATCTCGTCTCTATCCCATACGCACGTCTGACTCTCTTTAACGACAATGAAAGAAGGCTATGCGGACAGATGGTGAGGGGAGCTACCCTGTGTGCACCAGCAGTTACAGAAAAGTGTTCAGTGGAGGACTTAGCCGTTTTCAAGATCTCATTAACCAGAGACAATTTCCATCTCAGACTCCAGGCAGAGCTGGTAGCTTTACTTCTGAAATCAAGGCCAAGAACTTCAAAAATATTCTGGGGGCAGGCTATCCTACAGCAGGAAAATCTTAGGGAAATCTACTCCTGTTGGTTTCAAACTAGCCACTTCTGAGTTAACATTGACATTCTTGGCTAAAATACGAGTCATCTTAACATATGAACCCACTACCATGTGGGTTCACCTAAATGGTCTCCATGCTTCTGCTCGTTTCTTTCTAAACCATTTCCAGAGACACCTATAGATCTTTTTTTTGGGGGGGGGGGGTTAGGGGGACAGACTCTTTTCAAAACTTAAATCTGATCATATCACGTTGTCCTTGAAACTCTCCACATGGCCCCCACCGCCTTGGTGGTCTAGGTCAGGACTCTACATGATGGCACCCTGGTTGGTGCTCTGGGGCTTTGCAGTGGCTGCTCCTTCTGCCTACAGGCCCTTTCCCCGGATCTGCACAAGGCTGGCCACCGCCTGCCACCGCAATCCCAGCTCCTCAACACTCCCACCAAGTGGCTCCTCAGTCCAAGACACATTATATTCTCACCTTGACACTTACGCAACTCGCAAGAAAATAATCCATCAGGGGTGTCTCACTCTCTAGAACGTGAGCTTGGTGACAGCTTGTTCACTGTACACACAGAGCCTAGAACAGTCCCTGGCATGCACACACACACACAATTTTTGAATGAATGAATGATTAAGTCTGTAGAGAGCAACAATTGGCCAGCCCCAACCTCAACCCTGAGTAGATGGCTTTGGGCAATTCCTTGCTAAGGACAGAAGCATCTGTGAGGGTCAGTGTGCCTGTCCTACACAGGTTAAATGAAAGAAGAAACCCCTGGGGATGGAATGTCCACTGATGCCAGGGAACATCCTGCCGGGCCCCTTGAAGGGTGAAATCCACCTGCTAAAGGATCCCAAGGCTTCTAGTTTTGTAATTCTATTGCCCTGTCACCCCACACCTTGCATCCCCTCTTTGCATTTATTTTCCCCTTGAGCCTTTCTGTTGGGCTAACAAGTAAGAGTCCACGTCTAGGAGTGTGTGACAACTCAGATGTGTCTGAACACAGGAGATCTTTGGGATGCTTCGATGCAGACTCCCCCTTCACGCAACAACCCTTTAGGTGAGGCGAGGTGGCCTGCCAGGCAGTTCACCAGGACACAGGTGGTCTGACTCAACGTTGGACAACCTGTGTTATTTTTAAAATTCTTTAGGTTTTAAAGAACTATGCTTCCTGTCTCCCCACCCAGTTCTGCCCTCTGGAACAAGCTGCCTCCCTTCTTTCACAAGACAATACCCCAAGGGCAGGTGTTCCTCGTCTCTGCTCAACAGCCCCAGGTCCTGAGATGGCTTCCTGCCCCCCATCTCAACTTGCTTTTGTGAGCTCTTCAGGGGTCGAGGTGCAGCTGACACTCCAGTACTCCAGGCTGCAGAGCCCACTGAGAACACGTCCCATATTCTCCTTCTGCCTAGCAGGGTTTCTGACCTAGGGGGACTAAAGGTCACATGAATGATGCCTGTCAAGACAAACGTAACTAGCACCTATTGTGTGTCAAAGATGCAGCAAAGTCTCTCGAGAAGCTCCTAGAATGGTACAACAGTCAGTTAGTAGGAGTAACAAGAGAACCAAGATAAACTGAATAGGAAGTTGGTGAGGGTGCAGGTCGCTGTTGTTAGTTGCAAAGAAGGAACATCAACAGGGAAGGGGATGACTAGTACCGGTAAACTATGGCAGATTATAAACCATGACCCAAAAGGAAGAGTTGTTAAAATATGCAAACAATGACTCTTTACCACCCAACCAATGACTGGAAGCATCAATGCAGCCACTTCTGGTATCTTCTATGCCATTTAAGGTTCTACTTTGATAGTTAGTGTTTGTCACTCAGTCACGGCTAAGTCACCCAACCAGTGTTGGAGCACACCATTTATCAATCAACCCAGCACACGTAAGAGCCTAAATCACCCTGAGAACCTCAGGACTTATCGCTGTCGCCTGTTACCTTCTGAACTGTACAGAATGAGTCAAAAGCATAGGAAAATATCTCTCTCCTGGAAATTACTTACTGTTTCCGACTGTTAGAAATCAACAGCCCTGTGTAAAACCTAACAATGTTTAGTTTCCTTAAAATACAGGCAAAAAGAGGGAGCAGATAACACCCTTCATAATTTCCATTTCTCAGCACTGTGTGAACCCACCTACCTTCCAGAAATGCTCTAAATAAGGAGACCCAATTGGAAGGGAGATAAATGTCAGTCTCAGCTCTCCCCAGCCTCCTCCGGAGTTCAATGATCAATTCTACCAAGTGAAATAATCAAGACAAGATGAAATACCAAACTGAACCATTTTAGTTTTGTAGTCTACAATGTGCCTTTTACTCAGCTGGGATTCATCGATTTGGTTGCTGAGATATAAAACTGGTATTGGAGACCCGAAGGCTGTGTTCTAATTTCTTCCTCAAAACATGCAATAGAATATGAATAACAGCTCTCACAAAAGGGTATTTATTGCGTGTGCCTCAAAAGAAGCTGAGACCTACACAGAGTATTTCTGAGCCTGATAATATGCTGCAAAACGTTTTTTTTTACTTTAAGATATCTGCTCTTGACAACAAATTTTAGACTAGAATGAAAATTGCTTTTTCACAAGAGGATTGAAAAGGAAAACAAACACTACTAATGGCATTTTGTTTTTAAACATCTGGAGATTCTGACGAATCAGAGGTTGATGGAAAAATTTTAAATCAGGGTAACAAAAATGCCTGATAGAATCAGTGAAATTATTCTGTACAGCTGACCCATTTGATGATGGGTGAACTAGAGCAGTGATGGCCTGACCCTGGGAGAGCACAGGTCCAGACAGGAAGAGTCAACACAGGGTTATTAAAAGACCATTCCGTCAATCTAGAGCCCCGGTCACCCACAGGCCTCCTGAGAACAGTCCCCGCCACTGTTTTGCTGCTTCCCTTTTCTGAGTCTAGACAATGTACATAGATCAGGCACAGCTCAACGTGGGCCCACCATGCCCAGAGAGACTGGACGGAAACTGTAAAATCTCCAGGTGAAAGGAGCGGGGGAGCAGGTGGGCACTTCAAAGTGCTGAAACCTGGCAGCACCCAGACTGACCTACACATTGTTTCCCGCCGGGTCCCAGCTCCATCCCTGACATACAGCAGGCACTTAATAAAGCCTTCTCAATAAAAGAAATCACTATTTGCAGTCTGGCTGCTCAGGGGAACTCCTTAATGGGTGGGATCAAGTCATAGGAGGATTATCATCTTGGCCTCTGCTGGCTCAGTTTTCACAAGCTGCCCGTAAGTCAGCCCTCATTTTGTCCTTGGGAACACTTCCAGCTGGGATCCACCTCTGCACTGGGACACCTGGGGCGAGGCAGTCTCCTCAATGAACTGGTCCCAGGGAGCAGCCCCAAAGCAACAGTCCTTGAAGATCACCACCAAGACCATGCTTGCTACAGACAGATAACGTCTGCCTGTGTGGTGGGGGCTGAGGAAGGAGTAGGCCCAACCCAAATGAGATTTCCCTTTAAAAACAGAATTTGTGAAAGGCATTTAAGAGAGAGAGAGAGGACTTGGCTGATGTATTAGGGCAGTGAAATGCAAAGAATATGTACTATGAACTGAATTATATGCTTAAAGTGTTGCATGTGTAGAGGTGGTCCCTGATTTGCCATGGTTTGACTTAACGACTTTTCAACTTGACGATGGTACGAAAGCCGTACACATTCAGTAGAAACTGCACTTGGAATGTTGATCTTTTCCCAGGCTAACAAACGCAGGAGGATCCTCTCTCAGGATGCTGGGCAGCGGCACTGAGCGCAGCTCCCAGTCGGCCCCAGACCACGAGGGTAAACCACCGACACGTGCACAACCACTCTGCACCCAACACGGCCATGCTGCTTTTCACTTTCAGTACAGTATTCAATAAGTTACATGAGATATCCAACTTTAGTATATAAAATGCACTGTGTGTTAGATGATTTTGCCCAACTGTAGGCTAATGTAAGCATTCTGAGCACATGTAAGGGAGGTTAGGCCAAGCTATGGGGTAGGTTAAGTGTACTAAATGCCTTTTTGACTTACGATGAGTTTATTGGGATGTAACTACACCTTAAGTGGAGAAGATCTGTATATCTGTTTACAAACATGGAGAAAATGTGGACTAACACTGGTTGTTAAAAAGACTGGGAAGATGAGGAGAGTACCACCACCACTAAAGATGGCAAGTTGGTAATGTGATCACCAGGTCTCCGGATGCTGGTCTACCCGATTTACAAGCATTAACTCACTGAGTCCTTACAAGCCTACAAGATAGGTACTACTGTCCCGATTTCTAAGGAGGAAACAAGCACAGAGAGGATCAGCCATTTTCCCAAGGTCACACAGCTACCAAATGGCAGCTGGACACTAGCATACACTGTTCTCCCAAGAAAGACAAAAAAAAGAAAGTCCCCAACTTACAAAAACCTAAATCAAAGCAAGTACACAGACTCCACTGCCATGAAATCTTGTGTCTGCACACGTGACCAAAGACAATCAAAGGGAAATACTGGATAGGTCTACCGATTTGTAGAGATAATGCACGACCTGTTGTATCAAATGGGAACGCAGGGATGGCAGGATTTTTTGGTAAGCCAACACAAAACCCCTCTGTATGTTCATATACACTGGCCTATTCTAGGGAAGGCAAGGGGAAAGAACACTGACAGTATCTTGAGAGTGAGAGAGGCAGATAATTAGCTTTACTTTTACAAATCTTGCACTGCATTGCTTCCCTCTTCAATAAGTATATGACCCTTCTGCAAACATCAAGATGACCAGCAATTTTTTTCCCTATTAAAAAAGAAAAAAAATTAACATATATGTTGAGAATAAGAAAAAAAAACCCACCCAAATTCTATCAACTAAAGATAACCACTATAAAATATTCATCATCAGATGTGACCATGAGTATTTGTATGGTTTTACTCATAAATGTACACTCAATATTGGATCTTTCCACTTTAAGACAAGCCTTCTACTTAGGTTATTTCCAAATGTGAAAGCATCATTTCAAAAAGAATGAGCTCTCTTCCCATGTTGGATGCTTGAGGCTTCTGTCTTTCTGCCATCAAATAACACCGTGATGAAACATCTTGGGGTATTAAAGCTTTTTTGGCAACGGTTGGAGAAGGGAGATGACTAGGTCAAAGGGCATGCGTGCTATTTTGGAAGGCAAACACTGGTTTCCATGTCTGGAGAGTCTGACTGATCATTTCACGTCACACTCTCTGACAGTATCTTATTAACCTTCCTCCCATGGACATGGACATGCACGTGCACACGTACACACATACATACACCCACCCACACACATGGCAGAGTCTTGTCCTACTGGATTAGGTCTACGGTAGAGAGGCCCTTGGACAGTCCTGGAGTAGAGCACAGGGTGGAGCCATCACTAGCGGCAGGTGCCCAGCCTCTGGAGAAGCACACATGGGAACAGACTGCTGTTTCTTCCATCAAGCGCCAGATGCAGCTGCTGGCCTATGGTTAGGAGTCAGGATGCTAGAAAAACACCCACCTTTACACACTTGAGTGACACTCAGTGAGATGCTCACACCAAGAACAGTGGTGGCACTGGGAACACAGCCTGCGTTCCTGCGTGGCACCGTTGGCAGCTCCTGCTCACCCTGGCGGGTAGCATGTGACCCCTGAGTTTAAAGGCGGCCCTCAGCACGACCCCAGCCCAGCCCAATAGGTGGTGCAGGGATGCCGCCCAGCGATGCTGCATGAACTCGGCGCCCAGGGACTCCTGGACCTGAGCTGCCGAGCTCTTTCCTGCCTCAGTGTCTCCACTCCCACCTTTCCTCAGCTCCCTCATCTGCACCTGGGAAAGCCGACTCAAGTCAGAGCCGTCACCTTGCCTGCTTCCCCAGCAAGCACCTGTGAACCTTTAATACTGGGTTAAAACCCCCCAACACTGGAAAATCGAGTCTTCACTGTGTCCTGCCATCTGAGGGAGGGGACGTCCACAGGGACCTTGGAGCCCACAAAGAAAACAGAAGACAAGCTCCATAATCAAGTTCTCACGAAAAAGATGCAGGCCCAAATGCCCCTTAGTGGAGACAGCTCTTAACCACCCCTTTGTATATGGGACAAGGGCTGCAGCAGGTCCTATTTTAGACAGATTTTCCACATTAGAAAGCAAATTGGTTAAAATGATTGTACAATACACCTCCCACTCATGACACTTTGTTTAATTCAAAGTCAAATACCAAAGCAGGAGAGCAGACTGCTTAGCACTTTTATAGATTTATAAATAGCCTTCCTGACCAGCACCCAGGCCGCCCTGCCCCCTCCCTTCTTTCAGACCCAGCTGGGTAGGAATTCACTGACCTAATATTACTGGACAGATAATTCCTCGCCTCGGGGAAAGACTGGCCACGCCCATGGCATCTGCCATTTCCAATCTTTGTTTTGAAATGGTGAACAGGGGCTTGTGTCAGGGAGCTGGGGGGGCAGCATGGAATGCACTCCACACCCTAAGTGACAACTTGAAAATCCACCTCTGGCCTGGAGTCACCACCTTGCATTGGAAAACCCAGGCGTCTGATTCAAACTAAATCATCTCACAGCCCGCATTGGAGAAAATAATTGAATTAAAGAGTTGCCGTAACTCACTCAAGTGAGATAACAACCATCCAGTGGGAAGCAAAGACAGTGCTGTTAAAATCTGCCGTCTTCTCAAGATAGCGAGCAAAAAAGCAATATAACGTGGTTCAAAGGACAGATGGGACTTTCCTAATTGTCCCCAGATTCCTAGCAGCAGGGGTGGTAACTAAATGGTTTCAATTAAAAGTTAAAGAAACAGGGAAAAGCAGGCGGTAAGTTAACGCCTGGTGCCGATAAGACTCATTTGGTTGAGTCTGAGGGATGCTGTGTCCCGATTTCAGTCAGCCCGGTGGTGTCAATGACACACGAGCAGTGAACCATCTCAACATGTCGCCATGACAAGGGGACAAATAAATCTGCCTGTCAGATGCACTGTCATGAACGGCCGTGTGAGTCTAATGGAGCCGAGCAGAGGCCCCTTCTCCCGCTGATGCCACCGACTCCGCACACAGGGCCCTGCCTCTGCCAACGGAGTAACAGGGAGCGAGCGCAGGCCAACATGGGCGGGGGCAGTGCATTTCCCAGAAGGGCGCAGAACTGCCCCAAGGAAGGCTGTAGGGTGACTTCCGTGCCACTCCAGGCTCAGTGCCAATGTGAACAGGACTGGTCAACGTGGTTCAAGCACAAGGCAACAACAGGCATGGAGTCAACATCCGCCCCCGGAAACCAGTGGATCTCAAGTAGGGGCACTGTACACTCCAGGCACATCTGGCCATGTCTGGACACATCTTTGGTCATCCCACTGGGGCAGGGAGGAAGCTACTGGCATCTTAGTGGGTAGAGGCCAGGGGCACAGCGAAACATCCCACAATGCACAGGACAGCCCCACCTAGAACTATCTGGTCCAAAATGTCAACAGCACCAAAGTTGAGAAACTCCCTTAAAGGAATCCGAAACCGAAGCCTCTGAAGTTTCAAAGGAATAGGAATTCGAAGAAATAGCTGAGGTTGATTACGCACAAGTTCATTTTACACCAACATGGGACATAAGAGACACCACTGAAGTGAAGGCAGCTGATAAAAAGGACAATTGGAGACAAAGGAATGGAATCAACTAAGTGCATCCAGTGAGCAGAACAAGGCCAAGAGTGAGCTCCCTGCCACATGAGGAGGAACTCGGTAACCAAGGTGGGCGGGGCCAGGTGTTGCCGTCCTGAAAAAGTTGACTCAAAGAAGACAATCTGACCCAGTGCTCGATTCACAGCCCAGGGCAGTTAAAGCAGAAACTGGGAACTCAAGGAGAACTTCTGGTGATCTGAGGATGAGAGGAACCTAGACTATAGGGCGGGTCTCTCAGACATACTGCAAGTTAACATTCCATTTCCCACCCGTGCCCACTGCTCTGGGAGCAAGGTTAGACACATACCTATAAATAGATCTCAGAAAAAAACCACCAAATCCCTAAATGTTAGAAGGTCCCTAACTGACAAAGGCAAAGAGAGGGATATAGGGTCTGAGAAAGCCAAGTTCAACAGATAAGACCCTAAAAACCAATAACTAGCAGCCACCAGCCCACTCTCAGGACGTAGTCTCCTCTGGGCCCAATGGTCACTAATTGGGTGAAGGTTGAGGGGCAGGGGTCCTTGCATCCTCCTGGAAGTTAAAAGTCAGTCTGCCCAGGTCTTCACCTCCTTGGCCCTAATGGAGTCCTTTCTAGGAAGTCCTTCGAACAGGACACCCAGAGGCAGACCTGAGAACAGAGAACAGGGGATGGGGGTCATTTCTTCCCTCCCTTTTAAAATATTTGTGGGTGTGCTTTTTGTCCCCATTGTAATTATAATAATAATAATAACCCACAAAGTAATACATGTTTATCATAATAAAAAATATGAGAGGTGCCGCCCGGTGGCGCAGCGGTTTAGTCCGCGCTTGGCAGCCGGGGGTTCGCGGGTTCGGATCCCGGGCGCCCGCCGACACACTGCTTGTCAGCCATGCGGTGGCGGCGTATAAAGTAGAGGAAGATGGGCACGGATGTGAGCCCAGGGCCAGTCTTCCTCAGCAAAAAGGGGAGGATTGGCAACGGATGTTAGCTCAGGGCTGGTCTTCCCCACAAAAAAAAATATGAGAAAAAGAAAATTTGAATATTCCTTAATTACACAGCACCACTATTAGTTAACTGTTACGACAGTTAACATTTCCTGCTCATCTTTTTTCTGAGAGTAGGTTAAAGAGAAAGACACTGAACTCAGTTTTGAATCTGCCTTATGGGAAAAAAGGTCCAAAATAAAAAAAAATTTTAATGCAAAATAAAATAATATGGTGATGATGATAAAATTCCTGCAGATTTGAGACTGAAGCCGCAGGAGTCTAATACTGACTGAACAACACTTCTTATACCCCAGCTCAAAAACAGGGACAACGGATCTACTCAACCAACCCACAGCCAAATAAAAGCGAAGGAAAAACAAGTTACTAGTCACTAGAATACAGATTAAGTCCTGTGGTTGTTTACAGAGCTAAATGTAGATACACCCTCTACTGGGTCAAGTTATCTAGACACAGCTCTGCCTGACAAATCCTCTCATCTAAGACAATCACATCCATTAGGGTTTAAAACAAGGAAGTAAGGTAACTCAGGTAAGAAATACAAAAGTCTATGTAGCATGAAATATCTCCAGGAGACTTGTTTAGTGAAATTAACTAGTGGTTTAATAGGGGGGAAAGCGTGAGATACAAGAGTGCCCCAATTTCTTCAGAGAAATTAACATTTCAATCCTGTTTTTATCTAGAAGTCATTAAACTGTGCAACATGAATTATTGGAACTGTAGCAGCGAATTAACTCTATTCATCAACTAACTCCAAACACTTTAGGGTGCATCTGTAATGAAAAAATAGCTCTACATTTCTATCTCTTCTCATTAAAGTAAACCAGTTTTCCCTCTCTCAGTATATAAAACTGTCTTCTCTTCATATAATTTATATTACCATAAGCCGGCTCACATTCTAAACTATTACACGCCTCCAATTAATTTTTGCAGCTTTTGCCTGAAAATTTAATGAGATAGTAGTGTATGAACCTGCTGACTCTAGATTATGTGTGTGCTCCCAATATTAATGTTGGCATAATAAAATAATCTGATCCATACTCGATGAAAGGGTCTCCCACAGCCACTGTGCTAAAGGTAATGTGCAGACCAGGTCCACTCGTTCTACTCTCTTAAATCTGATTATAAAATTATCAGTCTCAAATTAAACTGTCCGTACTCATCAACCTGGGGAAAAAGGAGAAAGAAGCAGCACAGTCTAATTATGCCCCAACTCCATTCTATAAACATTTCAGCCAACAGTTAAGATGGATGACTGGTTATCCAAGACCTCAGTTCTCTACTGTGGGAGCCAAGTAAGAGGCTGCACTTCTCAATGCTAAGCCCAAGAGGCAGCCAAGGTGAGCACTCAGGTGAGGATGGGGTCCAAGAAACTCCTCACGCAGACCAGTGCAGGCACCCCTTGGGCACATACACCACAAGCCAGGGTCCATACCCCCCATGTGTGCATGTGTGTGTATGTGTGCATGCGTGTGGGTATGCATGTAGCAACACTGGTGTGTGCATCTGAGCATGTACATGTGTGTGCATCTAAAGTGTGCCTGAGTGTGCAAGTTCAGCCAGAGATGAATAGGTCAGGGGTACAGGTAACTCAATGACAGTCTCAATGACCGGCCTTCTGTACTGATTACCTTTCGCCAAAGAGTCTAGGTGCAAACAAAAGGGAAACGAGGCCAACAGTAACAGCAGTAGAGGCGGCAGTCAATAACCACCATTCATAAAGGATCTCCTATGCATGTCTTAACCCGTATGGAGATGTCTCAGCCATCCGTTACTGGGCAGATGTGAAGCAGGATGTGTTCAGCGCTGGGAATGGGCTGCAGGACCTTGGGCAGACTACTCCAGAACCTGCAGCCCATTCCTTATCTACGCTGGTAATGATGACACCTATACACACCATCACTGGTGGCTGAGAAGTAGCAATAACAGAATGGGCAGCAAAAAGAGTGTCCAGGACATATCTGGCCCTTAATACATCACTTGGTTGCAGTCTCTGTGTTTAACAGCCCAGAAAAATGTCAGAACCTCAGGAATGAGTGGGCGAGGCTTCCAAGGAGAGGAGGCTAGATCTTCCTGTTCATTCCTCTCCCCTGACTTGCCCCCACCCCGGCCACACCCTCGCAGCACCAGTGAGCCAGCCTGGGGCTGCTTCTGCTGAACGGAGAGACAGAGAGACAGACACTCCCGGGTTTGAATCTCCCTCCCCGCACTGGTCCAGCCTGGGGCCCCGGCTACTGCAAAGTCCAAGAGGCATGTCCTGGTCTGAGGCCATACCCGGCCAGGCTGGGTCTGTGGGGAACAGAGCTCTGAACCCCACACACGAAACTCAACAAGCCCACCTGACTGTGAGCACTGACCACGTGGGGAAGCCCCTTCTCAGAGGTGGGTTGTTTGTCAACAAACTGAGAGTCTATAGTGAGACAATAGTCATCAAAGCAACAGCTGGTCAGATACATTCAATATCAAAGCTTTTTATACCCAACGTCTGAACTGTTTTGGGAGACGGAGATGGAGCAGAACATGCTACGTGTGCAGGTGAAACCCAGACCTGTGTTCAAATCCCACCTCTGCTCCTGCCAAGTGCCAAGAGAAGTCAATTAACCTCCATTATCCACTGAAATAATAAGAATAAATAAGAACACCGCCCCCCCCCCCACCCTTGCAGGACCGGCATGCTCAGAACACTCACCTCATGGGGCTTCTTTTTCAGAGCAAGTGCTGCACCACTCCGGCCCTCCGAATAAAAACAGCCGTTTTTCAACTCTGCCTTCCACGGCCAGGAGAAGGCCTGCAACGCAAGTCCCAGGCTCCAATACTCAGGCACCCTGAAGGAACCTCCCCCCACCTCCTCGACCTGAAGCATCTCTCACCACCTGCTGGGTTAACTCTCCTTTTCCAGAGGCAGCATTTACAGGGTGCAGCTCCTCACGTTCAATAGGAAAAGACAGGACTTCCTGGCTATATGAACTACCAACAGGTCTCTACGAAAAACAGGCTCTTGAGTTGCCTAAACCACTGCCTGAGGGAAAGCACAAAGGTGCCCAACTACTGGGGAAGGTGGCATCTCCAAGAAGGGCAGAAGGGTTCTGAGGACTGTCCAGGCCCAAGGTCATTAGCTGTGAACCCATCACTCCAGCCCGTCTGGTCTAGGCTGGGGGTGGGATACAGGGGCACAAGACTAGGGCTGGCCATCCTGGGTTCCTCCCCTCCAAATAGGATTCTACATGGTCTCAGGCCCAGTCCCAAGGCACCAGGAAAAGCCCCCCAATTTCCACACTGTCAAGCCCTGGGGAGGACACAGTGTGTCTCAGCAAGGTCACAAGTATACCACAAAAACCTTCTCATATGTTGAAGAATGGAAGCTATTAACTGTGTTACTGGCAAGCGCAGATGTTGTCTATATCTAAAAATCCCCAAATAGATCAATTAGCATATTATAAAGAATTTACTTTCATTTTCCCTTGACAGATCATAAAAGCCAAAACACAACACTCAGTTTGAAACTGACAAGTGCATATAGCAGGAGATGCTCTATTAAATGGAGACAACAGCAAAAGAAAATGGTATTTATAATGATTAGCCACCTAATTAATTCTAAGAGTAGAACATCAAAAGCTATAAATCCATTTCTTTGGTAACCGAAGCTTGACATCAAACAAGTCACTTCTGTGCTGAGAAGGAAAGCCCCAGCATCTTCCTGACATTTGGACCCAGCGATATGGCTGCTGCATCTGTTTTCTAGTTAAGATACCCAATGTACGTAGAAAAGCAGTGGAAGACTAGAACTCAGGAAATAAATACACATGCACACACACACAGAATTGGCAGCAATAAATTCTAAAATTAAAAAAGCTTAAATACCACAAATGCATGTAAATATTAATAGAGTTCCAGGATATGGATTCATTCCCCCATGTGGCAATTAACTCAAGGAGACATTCTCAGACTTCCGGCCTGTGAAGAAATCCCGGGGCCTTTTGTGTTTCTTCAACTTGGATGGGGGGGTGTATGTGGAGGGGAATTCTATAACAACATTATTACCCTCTGAAACCTGATGCATTTTCCTTACTTGCATGTTTATCAATTACCCTTTGGGGGAGGAGAGGATGGGGGAAGAGAAGGACGTGTAGTATAAGAGCAAGAATAACACGAAACCAAAATTGATTTAATAGATGCAGAGATGTCCTCCTTCCCACACTCCCTGAATTCTCTTCCTAGATTGCAAATCAAAATCTGCATTTAAATAGAATATTTTTAATGTAGAAAAGAGGAAGCCCTAGGGTACAGAGGTATTGCGTTCAATATCTATGGGCACAACATTGCATTTTAAATGAGATGCCGCATTTTGAAACTAACTGAATATATTACATATTCCAAACTGTCTTGTTATTACTACGATTTTTACGAAATTCTCCTCTCCTAATAGGTGGGTTTCTTTTATGGCCAGGACTGTTAATAAAAGTAATGTGATATTACATCATGCTATCAATTGAATCTTGAGAAAAGATTACTCCGATCCGAGGATCTCATAAGCCCGTGGCTCTGATAATTCCAGCCATTATTCAGTGTGAAATTCAGTCTGAATTCATTAACATTGGTTGTTACAAATCTGCATTTTTAGACTTTGCCATAAAATGCAGGAGTCCAAAGCCGGTGACCTGAATCTAACAGCCTTTCATGTGAAGTGGCCGTGCTAACCGGCCTCTCCCAGCCTGGCTCTCAGGATAAAGCCCATGTGCTTGCCCTCTCCACGGCTGACCCGGTCACCGCTGGGGAGAGATGGGGGCTGTGCCGGCCTCAGCCCCACTGGTCACACTTAATGTTCAGGCAAATTGCAGAAACCTCAAGCCATCAAGAGGAGAGTGGGGACTCGTTCCCAGAGAAGGATGCACATTATTAAACAGGTGCCCAGGGAGCCAGTCACACTGGGGCGCAGTACCTTGACACCAGCACCTCTCCTCTGCTGTGGCTTGGGATCAGCTCACCCTCACAAAAATCAGAACTCGAATCCAACCCGTGGGAAAGGCTTCAGGAACCCCAAACCCTTCATCCTTGATGAAGAAACATCATTACCAGGTTGATGGGAAAGGGGGATACCATCCCACTTCCTAAGTCCCAGGAGGAAAACACGACGGAACTCTTATGAGCAAGGAAGGCTCGAGTTCTAGTCACCTTACATCGAAATGTTCATGTAACCCAGACTACAGGTGCCTCCTTGGGAACAAAACACTCTGTACTTCTGCAGCCGTGGGCAGGTCACCAGGGCCTCCCCCTCAAGCTAAGCATATGGCTATCTCATTTACGGATGCTGCTAATGGTGATGATGAGGATGTTGATATTAGCATTCATTCTTTATTAAGCCCTTATAATGTACCAAGGACTTGCTAGGCCCTCCTCAATGATTGAATCCCCACACGCTGAGATTAAGCATGACTATTCACTGCCATGTGACAGAGGGGGAACCTGAAGCACTAAGTGCAAAGGGGTCTAGTTTGCTCAAGGTCAATGCCATCAGAGGTAGCCAAGGTCATGCTCCAAGGATTTCCTGGTCCAGCCGTCAGGACCCTTCCTCCCACCCATCACCAAGGCCATAGCCAAGTCTTTGCCTCGGCAACTGAAATCTTTACGTTCCCCACGCAAACACAAGGAAGATGTGCCAAAGCCATCGGGCTGCTGGAGGGAGTGACTGTTACGATGCAATTCCATACTAAAGAGCTGGGCTGTTTCCCGGCCAAGTCTAACGCGGCATCAATCTGCTCTGTTTAAACACGCAAGCAGAAGGCTTTCCGGCCTTAAACAGGCCTCTGCGGTGCTGCCACTTAAGCCCGTGGGAGATCAGAGTACAAATCAATATGATCCTCCTTCCTAGAGGAAGTAGCAGCCCTATGTCGCGGTTTAGAGGTCATCTTCTGCTGTAATTAGGAAGCAGCAGTGAGTTTCAATTGAATTATGAAAAGCAGGAGTACTGGACTCTCTAAGTTAAGGTTTTTAACATACATGGGACTGGGGCCATCAGTTACTCATGCAGGAAATACCAACTTCCAAATCTCCAAAGGCAGGCAAAGGAGGCGGCCACAACGCTGGATGCATGCAGGAATTTGATACTCAGGCCATCTGTCCTCCAGTCCCAAGGGACCCGGGGCTATGGGACTCTGGGAGCCAGTTGGGCCTCCCTGCTGTCCTTGTAATCCCAGCTCAGATGCAATCAAGGCAGGTGAACTACAACCCCCCTCGCCGATGGGGCTGTCACAAGCATGGCACCCCCAGATGACAGGAGAGTACAGCCGGGTCCCCAAGCCACACAGAAGTCAAACTCCCCACCCTGCCTGCACGTACGGGAGGCAGGGCGTGCCTTGGCTGTCCTGCCGTGGAGAGCTCAGGAACATGGCTTTATCATTTCAGAACACACACACCTCCCTCAAACAGGTAGTATAACATGCTGGTTTGCCTTCTGTCTGCAGAAAACACTCCTAGCCAACTCAGAATCAACCCTGCCTTCCAGACAGATGCTGGGATGGGTTCCTGCAGGGGCCCAGCCATTCCACACATCCCTAGTCCCGCTGCCTGGGATTCATTCATTCAAAAAACAGTCCTACAGCATCTATAACGTGCAGACCAAATACAGAAAATTAAGAAGACAATGAGGGCAACGGATGTGGCCTCTGCCTCAGGGAGCTTGTGGAAATCACTCTGGAAGGTTCTATGTTAATAGAGCACTGCTCCTAATCCAAGTCCCTTTATAACAAATACCTTTATCCAATTTCACCTGATAGTCAGAAGGCTCAGCATCAAAAAGACCAAAATCCTGGGTTTCTGTGCCAACAATGACTGAGGGCTCACACCAGACCACGGGCCACCCTCCTGCACTCAGGGAGCATGTGGACTCAAACGTGTGAGGGGTGGCGGGACCCAGCAAAGCCAATCCCAGCAGATTATCAATATTGATTAAGAGAGACAGATGAGGCCAAGGGCAGCCTGAGTCTTGATCTCCCAGGACACAGAACCCCCCTTCCACGGTGCTTCCCACCTATGTTTATGTTCCTGAGTCCCCCAATTGCGGAAGCAGATGTCTGTCTTCAGCCTGCAGAAGGGGTGGGAGGCAGCTTGCCATGATTCGCTCAACTGAGGAGCAGTCCAGAAAACCTGCACTGCCCAGCCTGCATCCCAGGCTCCCCCTGGAAAAGGGGCAAGGCGTGTCCTGAGGCCCTGGTATCCTGAATGAAAGCACCACCCAGCTGAACAGCCTCAGGCTGATGGAAACCGATCCCCCATGCTGTGCTGCTTCAGTTGAATTTTTCAAGGAGTTGCAGGTTACACCCTGCCCAGGCCAACAAAGGTTTCCTTTGACTTAAACAATGTATAGCTGAAACGGAAGAGGGAAGGCAACCACAGAAAAGGTGTTGAGTTACAAGGCACAGGAACCAGATATCTTAAGTCTCGTTTTCTACAAATCTCCCATATTAAAAGGCAGAACAATACGTCCGATAAATCAAGGCCCACTCCAAACGGATCCAACTGGATGGAAGCTCGTGGGGACATGCGATCCCATCAGCCTGGAGAAAGACTGGAATGGGGGCGGGGGGGGGGGGTGCTGTGTGGGAGCCATTGTTGTTAACCAAGATACATTTATGAAGAAATGGAAATTAAACACAGGGTTCTGAGGCTCAGAACTGCTATTCATCCATGGTTTGTGTTTTTCATCCTTGCACATTTTTTCCCAATGTTCTATCTTTTTGCCATATATAATTAATTTTAACAACTTCTGCAACTTACCCCACAGGTTGTTGCTGTTTCTTTTAAACAGTATACCACTGAGAAACTGATTTGTTTGTTCCCTGTGTCTAACGAAACCACATTATGAAATATGTATAAATGTCACTGTTCGGTCTGCTTCTTAGGATAAGTAGAGAAAAACGTTCCATCTTACCTCCTTGTACAGGAGTCCACTCATGGCAGATATTCACATGTATTACCCATATGCCCACACACAAGAACCAATGAATTACGCAGCATTTTCTTTTAAAACCTCCTATTTATCCCTAACTGGTACAAGTCTAGGGAAATTATCTTAATTGCTACAGGGAAAGAATGAATTGCAAATGCATTCAGTTAACCAAGACGACTTTATTTTTAACAGCATGGGGCCAGGTGGGAGTTGCCAAGTTTGCCAAAAATAAATGAATCAATCAATGAATAAAGCAAATGTATGCAGTTGGGTGTTAGATGGATGCCAGGGAAGGAGGAAGCCACAGGCAACAGGCCTCAGGACACAACTTCCACCAGGGACAACTGAATTCTCAGCTATTTCCTAAAGCCTTACTTTAGAAAATGCATTAAGTCAGGATCCAGAAATCAGATGATGAGAAAAACTCTGGAAATACTCAGGTGCTTTCAGTATCATGTGGGCTGTTTCTTGAGCTGTACAGTATTTCTTTAGCACTGGTAGCTGAGGAAGTGGCTGCTAAGTTGGAAGTAATGCCAGATTACACTTGAACCTGGGGAGATGGTGTGTGTCTCCATAAAAACCTAGATGGAAGTACAACTGAAACGAGACCATATTTAAAAAAATGTTATTAGTCTAACGCATTCTAGGAGTAGTAATAACAAAGGCAGTGGTAACATAAATGCTAAAGAAAAATATTTACACAAAGAAATAACCTTTTCCTCTCCCATTAATCACACCCAGAACGCTTGATTAGAGACCCAACATTTTTATACAAGAAAGATCGTCTTCCCACCCAGTCACACATCCACATGTACATCTGCAATCTGAAACTTGGTCAACATAAAATACCATTTCCTTCAACAAACGTGGCCCTTACCCTGTCACAGGCCATCACCTCCATCCACTCCTTCCCATTCTTCCTCCCTCAACACACACATGTTCCAAGCCTCAGGGAAATAAAGATCAGTCCACTGACATTGGCCTCTGGTAGCCCTGTAACCTGGCTGCCGTTCCTCCGTCCACTGAGGAGACCAGGGGTGGGGCAGGAATGCCCCTGTCTGGGGCTTGTTCAGGTCTCCATCATGGCTGAGAGGGGCTTTCTCTGCATGCTGAGTCTAGCACAGCCACACCCTCGGGGGCAAGCAGCAGCCCACAGTCAGCCCCACTTCACATGGACCAAGTGGCAGGGCAGGGACTGACTCCATCACACACTTGAGAACATGACTTCCCAGAGAGCCGAGGCCCCAGGAGTCATCACCGACTACAAAGGGATCCTGCAGTACTGGCAAAGCAAGTCACACCCCACAGTGTTTCAGCAGGGACAAGGGGAGACCTGAGCTTGTGGTTATACAGTTGGTGTCTGAGCTCAGGTCTGCTTGCAGGCTCCATGTGTTGGCAAATGGATCTAAGCACCAAGTTCTTCACCAATAAAATGGGGATCTTAGCCAAGGTCATAAAGATCTTGGGAAGAGAGGTGGGCCACACACCTATATTCCCAGCATAACGCCTGGATGGTGTGCTCAGTAACGACACAACTCCGGCCCCACCAGGGGAGAGAAGGCCGGGGGTTCTGCTGTCCTCCAGAAGCACTGCAAGGAGCTATCTCTCCCAAGTGGGGCCCTCCAGCAGGAGCACAGTTCAGCAGACCCACCCCGGCCGGGAACCTCAGGAAGTACAGGCTTGCTTATTCCAGACACATGAATGACAGAGTGAAAATTAAGACCCTCTGTTTCGTTCCGTGCCTCCCTGGCTGGTAAATCGACGTTGATTAGAACCAGCAGTCATGAGGGGAGGGAGGTGGGTAACACCATAACAGCAGAAAACGACCCACCAGGAGGAGTCAGGAGCTGGAGGGCTGGGGGCTTGAGCACACGTGACTGTGGACAAGGATGGCCTCTGAACACAGAAACGAGGGGACTGGGTGGATGATCTCTCTGGTCTGATCCACGAGCTGTGCCAGGATTTTGAGATTCTCAGGAGGAAAGGACAAGGGCTGAATCAACATCCCCCAGAGAACAGCTCCCGAGTGAGCTTGGCTCTTGGCTCTGTGGCTCAGGAATAAAACCCAAATGAGAACCAGGATCCCAGAGCTCCAGCTGGGGCCGCTCCTCCCCTCTCCACAGAGAGCTGGCTGAAGCTCCCCCAGCATCTCCCCTACCACCCCCATCTTGGCCGCCTGGCTGTTTCTCATCTAGAGAGTTCCCCTGGAGAAGAAAGGCCCTGGGTATCTCCCTCTGGTTTGTGGTTTCCGACACTGGCAGTCGTGCCTCTGGCCTAAAACTGGAGCAGGATCACACGTTCCTAATGCAGGCTGGATGGAAGCACCAGAGGGCTGATGACCAGCCAGGCCGAGAGCTCAGGAGGACCCCGGGAGGCCACAATGCTGGGACTAGCATGGCCATGGCCACATACCTCCACTGCTCATCAACTGTTGACAATCAGACCCACCCCAAGGTGTAGCTTTTGTTTCTGGAGAAAGGCAATACTCTCCCTTCTGTTTTGGGGGGAAGAAATCTGTCCTGGTAGAAACAGGGCAGATGCCCTAAGGACTAGGGAGGTGACCTCACCTAATCCTCCCGGCCTGCGAAAAGCCACACCTCAGATGGTCGGCAGAGCCTAGCCCCCATGGCAGCGAGGGCCTACCCACCACCAAAGCACATCGTGTCACCAGCCCCCAGGGACCTCAGATCCCCTTTCCCTGGGGCCTCAAGAGGCAGATCAAGCTTCTACATCATTATCGCAATCTGTCAAAATAACGCAGGGCACAAGCTTCTCTGGCGCAGGCAGCCGGATACGCTGTCATGTCTCTGCCAAACCACAGCCGCCACTACTCCACCATCATTCTACAGAATAAAAGCTAAGGGCTTTGATTTGCATTTCCACTTATTTGTACACATGTAACAAAAAGCACCTATCTTCCCGACACTTTTGTTAAAATTATAAGGTAACTGGGGGCTGGCCTGGTGGTGTAGTGGTTAAGTTCGCACGCTCCGCTTCGGCAGCCCAGGATTTGCAGGTTCGGATCCCGGGGGCAGACCTATGCACTGCTTATCAAGCCATGCTGTGGCAGCATCCCACATATAAAATAGAGGAAGAGGGGTACGGATGTTAGTCTAGAGCTAATCTTCCTCACACACACACACAAAAATTACAAGGTAACTGGGTACTGCTGCAAATATTAACACTTAATAACAAAATGGTACAAGAAAAACAATGATCCATCTGAACTGGTGGAGAATCAACTCTGGTTCCAGAAGAAGTCAGCAAACCATAGGGCATATTGGGTTTTCATTTTATAACAAACAACAGACAACATATAGAACAGACAGTAAAAGCAGAACAAAAAGCAACAGATCTAAACATAGTGTCACTATTCATCAGTAATGACAAAATGAGTCTCTTTGGGTGGAGAAAACTGAAATGTTTGAAGTTATTAAAAAAAAAAGCCACAAATCAAATACTAAGTCTAGAATAATAGGCATATAATGCTTTTAAATTAGGACATACTCAAAAATACTAAGAGGACAAAAATGATGTATAAATGGTTCTAGTGCCTCACAAGTTTGCCATTCCAAGGCTGTGACTTTTCATGAGTTTTACGTTTTTCATCTACTTTCTTCTCTTCCATCCACATTAAAAAAAAAGATCTGTCTAGGGGCCGGCCCCGTGGTGTAGTGGTTAGGTTCGTGCACTCCGCTTTGGCAGCCTGGGGTTTCGCAGGTTTGGATCCCGGGCGTGGAGAGACACACTGCTTGTCAAGCCATGCTGTGGCGGCATCCCATATAAAGTAGAGGAAGATGGGCACGGATGTTAGCCCAGGGCCAGTCTTCCTCAGACGAAGCAAAAAAAAGAGGAGGATTGGCAACAGATGTTAGCTCGTGGCTAATCTTCCTCACACACACAAAAAAGATCTGTCCAGGGGCTGGCCCAGTGATGCAGTGATTAAGTTAGTGCATTCTACTTTGGCAGCCTGGGGTTCACCAGTTTGGATCCCAGGCGTGTACCTACTCACCGCTCATCAAGCCATGCTGAGGTGGCGGTCCCGTAGAGAAGAGCTACAACTCTACAACTATGATACACAACTACGTACTGGGGCTTTGAGGAGAAAAAAGAAAAAGAGAAAGATTGACAACAGATGTTAGCGCAGGGCCAGTCTTCCCCCCCGCCCCCCAAAAAAGCTCTGTCTAGACCAGAGACCTCAACAGGTGAGCTACCAGGTTAAAATCAACATGTGGTCCTTTCTTGGGCTACAATCCAAGATGCCCCTCTTGTGATGCTATGTATCAACCACAGGTGGGGTGAGTGGGCAGCCATCCAAAAAGTGGGGTACAACTTAGTGGGCATAGTGACGAGCCATAGAGAAGAGGTCCAAGGGCTAACATGTGCCTTCTGGGGACATGGAAAACTCCACCCTGTGAGTCTATCCAAGGGTGGTTAGGGGCAAAGGTTAACTCCATGGCAGGATGCCAAAGCTGGTGGGGCAGCCAGGCCAACAGGCCAGTCAATGTGGGTGTGGTTGTAGACACCACAAGGCATCCTCCCAGCACAGTGGCCGTGCTCCACTTCTGGCCAATCCAGTGCTGTACTGAGCTGCTCAAGCTCTTCCAGAACGCTATCAAAAACTGTTTCTAGGGGCCAGCCCAGTGGCGTAATGGTTAAGTTCCTGCCCTCCACTTCGGTGGTCCAGGGTTCACAGGCTCGGATCCCAGGCGCGGATGGATGCACCACTTGTCAAGCTGTGCTGTGGCGGTGTCCCATATAAAGCAGAGGAAAACGGGCAGGGATGTTAGCCCAGGGCCAGTCTTCCTCAGCAAAAAGAGGAGGATTGGCAATGGATGTTAGGTCAGGACTAATCTTCCACACACACACACACACACACACACACACAAACTGTTACTAAAATTACGCCAAAAACACAGAAGTGCTGGGACCCACCATAAAGGCCAAGCATCTGAGCACGCTTGGGGCTCAGGAAAAATTTATCAGGACTTGTGTTGCAATTTCATTCTGATACTGGATGCATTTATGCAATGTTAATGTTCCTCTAACTGAGATCTAGACCACTGCTAGAGAGAATCCTGCACTGGTTCAATTACTAGTTGAGTCAAATGAAAATGCCACTACTCGACTATTTTTGATATCAGAAAAGTCCATTTCATCCTTACACTATGAATTCCCACATTGTTATCTTTAGAGAAAACAGTTTTCCAACTCCATGGTGTCTATAAAATGTACCAAGTGTCACTCTCAAGTTTTGACTCTCCAGCCGAGATGACTGCCCCCTGACCCCCCTGACCAGCAGGTGAGTCTCGGGCACCTCTCCATGAAGGACTCGAGCACGGGGTGCTGCCAGTGCTCAGACATGGAACTGGACGCCTGTGGAAGTCAGACGGATTTCCATCACTGTGACCCACTGAAAACATCTTCAGCCCCAGCATCCAACACCGGAACCAATGCCCACCCACCCCAGGCTCACAGAGAATATATACAACAAGGTCTCTGCCTGAGAATCCTGGACAGATTCCAGCACACAGGGTCTAAAAAGAAAAGGTTTTTTTTAGAAGAATGAGTGAAAATCAGAAATGAAATAAATGTTGGCCTTGAAAGGCAAAACTGCATGTATATGGTTGAGTGACCATCATGACTTAATACACTCATGTTCCCCTCCAAGAAGTTTCAATGATATTTCTAGTCTCTCATCCTCTCATTGATAAGATTGTCAGAATTCTTCAAGGATTACAGAGTCTCCCCTAATAAGTAACACTTTGTGAACTGCATGCTCTGCTGTGGCCTTTGGCTGGGCAAGCCTTCTCAGATCCCTCCCAGGAAAGGTTTCCGGACTTCTACACCAAATTAAATTTGAAAGATGGGGGATCCTGGGGACCATCCCAGTCCAACTAGTCAATTCACACATAGGGCCTCCAAATGCCTAGAAGAGGTGACCTGCTAGTGAGCAGGCTTGGCTGGTGAGCAGACTGGGCAGGCCTAGGGCCCAGGTAGCTGCCTCAGTGTCCCCAACTGACCCTACTCCAAGGGAAAAGGGAGGGAGACGCACAGTGAGACCCTCCCGGGGGCCACAACCCACTCTGCTGATTGGGTTCAGGCTGAGGGTCAGCTCAGCCCCCCAGGTGGCCACCCACTGCTGCTCATAGCCCTGAGGGAAGCTAGGCCTAAGTCCACGGTGGTGATCTTGACCTTTCTCTGAACCAGAGGCTCTGTCCTATTCAACACTTCAGGGAACAAGCCTAGGGGCTTAACAGAAAGGACACTGAGAAAATTTGCTCACACATTCTTTTTTCTTGCTTTAAAATGACGTTGTTAGCTCAAGGAGAAACGTTTTTTTCCAGCAGGATAAAAATCAATCACTTCTGAGAAGTTGCCACGTTCAGACTTTGAGTAAGATCCAGGTTCTGTGAAAAATGGCTAAAGGCATGTTGAATCTAAACTCAGGACCCCCAAACCTTGCTATGGGTGGAGGACTGAACTGTATCAATCGATATTTTCTCAACCACACTCCAAACAAGTGCAGACAGAATTGAATGCTCTCCTTAGCGCACACCCACACTCCCAGTCAACTCCACCAGGAAAAATCATTATATGTTCAAGACATGCTAGAGGCTGGTAACTCTAAAAACCTAAGCTCATTAAAGAATGTGCCATCATCAGCAAGCTGTTTTCTTTCTAAAGACATCCATCTACCATTTATTCGAGCCACTGGGGTGGCATGAGACTATTTCTCTAATTCATTTTTATTCTTTGTAATTAATATGTCGAGAGCTCCTGACACGACCTCCATTCTGACTTAAGTTTGCTAGTTGTATAATTTTCATTGACTTATCTCTATAGCGGCAGCAGCAACAATCACTACACTGAACTATATTGCTTCAGAGTTAATTACATGTATTTTGCTTTTGATAAATGAAAATACGAGATGCAATTAATTGAAAGACAATCAATATGATTCTGCTATTAGACATCCCAATGAAACATCCAGAGGCTGCTGGCAATCCATAGTCATCAACTAATTGAAAACACATTCCAAAGGGGATTTTAGAAAACCTGAACTTTTACCTGGAGATGTTTTATAATAACTCACCAATAGAAATCTGTCCACAAACTCTATAGTTCACACGATGGGCTGCCCGTCTTTTTAAGGGAATCCAGCTTCGTTGGTTCAAAACCATTTAAGGCGATGAAACCCTGAAAGCAAAATGAACTGGGTCAGTGAAGCTGAAGCAGTGATTTTTTGTTGTTGTTGTTTACATCTAGCCATCCTTTAATTGCATTTTTCCAATGCCTTCGATTCTAAGCTACCAGAAGTTATTAAATGGTTTCATTAAGAATACTATTTGTCTTGCTTTAGTCACACACCAGATCAAATTAAACAGTAGAGCACCAGAACAAATGAACCCATTCCATCTATTTTGACATGAAGCCAAGTGTGCAAAACCAGAAGGTGATATTGTGTCATCACCATGAAAATGTCATTTAGCTTTCTTTACATCTCCAAGTAGCAAGCAAAGGGACAAAACAATCAATACCTTCAAGGAAAAAGTATTACCAACTGTTTGAGAAATGTGGAGTTATAAAGTGCAATTCATAAGCCCATGGTTTATAAGTTATAAGTGCTATTAGCATAAATGCTGACAACTGTTAATCCACGGTAACTCTGATTAACGGTCGCAGTTGTCCATTAATAGAAGGCATTTTAACTTACTACTGAAATTGATTACTCAGTTAAGAATTCAATCCTAATGTTCAATAAAATTGCACTTTCTTGGCAAATGCAATATGAAATGAGGTGATGCATTAAACAGCACTCACATTTATTTTACTATACATGGAATGAAGACGAAATATATGGTGCCGTCACGTTACCTGAACCACTTCCTGTACACACAGAGCTATGGGAGGAGCAGGTGGGGAAGTCACCCGTCCTGAGGCCAACAGAAAAGGCAAACTCCTGGGCAGCAGACACATCCAGGTGTCTTTTCTGTAGTTTTCCCATGAAGAACAGATGGAGTTTCAACACTGGAGTTGCTATGCGACTGGAGTGTCGGTGTTTTAGGGTACTTTCTCAAGTCCCATGAGAAAGGAGAGGTACGCTTCACGGAAATGAACTGCTGCAGCCAACCCTGACCATTTCCAAGTCTACCTTAATGATCAATCAGGATTCAAATGGTATTATATTAAAATATGTATGAAATGGCCATAACCAGCATCCCAGCTACACTCTACTTTTCAAACCATTCAAATCTTAGGAAGCTAAGATACAGTTAATATAGTTTCTCCTCTTTTAAAACAATGGGCTAATCTCTTGAGATCCAATCCTGTGACATGGCCTGCCTGATTATACAGCAAATCAGAGCAAGGAACCACTGGACCTCCCAGGTCCGTCCACTCCCCATTCCAAAGAAAACCCTACTGCTATGGTTCTTCTCTACGTAAAATAACGAAGCAGAGTCTTTGAGGGCTCTGACATCAGCCAGCTCCTACTTCACAACTAGAACCGAGTCAATGGCAGGAATGGTTCTGAAGAACTACTCAGGAAAAGGGGGGCCTCGCTACTCAGGGTTACCATATACCCAAGGTCAAGAAGTAATTCATCCCAACTGTGCCCCCACACTACCTTATACCCCAGACTTTTTAATGCAAGGAAGGGTGAGTGGGGGTGGGGGAAACAGGGACATTCTAGCCTCTTAAGTGCTAGGAAGGGAGGGACAGGTGTAGGCTCTCGGTAGTCTCAAGTCTCTGAGGACACAATGCAGTTTCATGTTAACCAAGCATCTACTATAGCCAAAGAATCATCCTTTTAAGGTGGTGACAGCTTGCCTAGCAAACTCCTATCCACCACTCAAAACTCATCTCATAGGTATCTTCTATAACAGCTTCCCTGCACTGACTGCCAGGCTGCTACATCCCCTGCCCATCCCCAAGTCTCTGTTAAACACCTTGATTACATTATATTCATCTCCAGATTTCCCCATATCTGGAACACAGTAGGAAATCAAATATTTAACTAATTCTCTGCATAATAGAATTTACATTCCTTGTATAGTATTCCTTGTCCTTGCATGCTACAAGCTTCCTTTTTCCTTCCATTTCCAATGCTTTGCACAGTAGACAGTCAAATGTTGATGGATGCGTATGTAATTTCCAAAAATACAAGAAAGTTACACATATATATGAAGTGGTCCCTTTTGGAAGGAGGGAGAGAAGGAAAAGGAATTGAGAAAGTCTGTAATGTCTGTAACATTACCTCTTGTTTTTAAACAAAGATCTGAAGAGAAAGACAGTAACAGGTTAACATCTACCTAATCTTAGTGATAGGTGCAGACTCTTAATTTGAGATACGCCATGGTAAAATTAAACAGGAACAGACAACTCGGCCCGTGTGGAAGTCTTCACAGAGGGGGCGATGTTTCAAGGAATTTCAAGCCAGAAATTCGGGCGAGTCTGCAGACTGCCCAAGCGAACAGTGACGGCTTATTTAACGGATTAAGAACATGAAAAGGCTTGGAAGACTGTCAGAATCTTTAAAGCAAGCGTCCATTGTTACTGGAAGGTGGAAAGAAGTACTTAAAAAGACTGGAGCTACAGAAAGGCTAAAAATTCAAAAACACTTGTTTCAGTAGATACTTGATGACAATACTTGTGGAGTTAGTGCCCCGCAGATTCGCCAGGGGACATTTTCTTGGCAGGATTTCTCTAAGAACTTCCAGGAGTAGACAACGAGACACAGAAATGACTTAGCTGATTACAATCACCACTGCCCCTAAACCAGCACCCGCAGGAGCCTAGGCAGGCTGCTCCACTGAGTAATTGGGCCTCAGCGAGAAGGGGCCAGTCAGCTTCCAGTTGACTTGGCTGCTTCTGGCCAGGGAGAAGGGCTCCTATTTTTGGCCTGTACCGTCAACCTGGGTGAGTCTATGAAACGTCACTTGGCAAAGGTGTTCCACCCACAGCTGATGACAGTGAGGGCCGGCCACCCCCACCCCACACCCACAGGAGAGGAACAGCAGCACCCAGAGCCTGGAGAAGTCTGAGCCAGGCCACGGACCCGGGGCTTTCTACATACAGGAAACTAACAATTAAGGACACATTGCCTAGAAGGCTTCCCTCCACCTGGATTTTCAGTTTCTCCTATTAAGTCATGCATATGAAAATTACATTTCAGGTACATAGTTAAGTCTACTTTTCTGAAACTGAATGAGATGAGTCCCCTGGAAAATCTGATAAGAGCCTAAAATTAGCTCTAAAAAGGTCCGGAAGGGGGCCTGAGAGGCTCTGCCCTGGCTCATTCCAGAAGGACAAGTCCTGCCCTCACTTGAACTTCAGCCATCTTTTGGAATGGCTCCTGTGCTCTGCTTCCGTGCCCTGCATAGCACTGAAGCCCTCCACCATCCAAACTGTAGAGTGAGGAGAGGGCACACGGGCGGCTCAGCCTGGGCTCACCGGCCACCATCTCACCTGTCGATGGCTCATTTACACAACTAAGTGCCCACTTACTTGCACTTTCTCTGCATGAATTATTCCTAATGCCGTTTCTTGCGTCCAAGGCTTTGATGTGCCAGCTCTTGTTACCACTCGGGGCCTGCCTGAACCCCACCCTGGATTCCTTGCTCTGACTGACTCACATTTGGGTCAGCTAGGCTTGAAAATGCCCATCTCCTATCCTGCCATGGGGGGTGGGGGCTGCTCCACCCCTGCTTCCGAGTGCAGCACCTCCTGCCTCCTCTTCTCCAGGCTGGCCAGTGAGCACAAGTCCGCCGGGCTTGGGCATTTACCAGAAGTAGAAAAGTTCCCAAGTGGCAAATGTGGACAGACACAGGAGGCCCAGGCGCCAGGGAGAGCAGCAACCTTATCTGGAAGCTGTTCCTGGCTTTCACCGGGCTTGCCCTCCTTTGTGCTGTGCTCATCTTGGATCCAGGGGGTCCCCTCAACATTCACTACTTAGACAGGAAACTGGAAAGTAGTCTGCAAAATCATCCCTTAGACAATCACGAATTTACTGCAATAAAGGGCTACTGGCAGGGGACAGGGAGAGAGCAGAGTTGCTGGGATACCAAACAAAAGAATCCCAGGCCGCACGGGCCAAGATGACCAACTCCCTGGGACTCTGTCCTGCCTGAGATGGAGGAGAAGCATCTGCTTCACAGGTGATAGGGCCCTTTCAAAGAGATAAGGAAGTTGGGCCTGGAGCCTGCATACACCAAGTACTCAACAAATGCTAGTCACCATCAGACACGACACCACTCCAGGACAACGTGGTCATCATCAGCATCTTCTACAAACCAAACCCATCTCTGCCCAAATCACGAGACAAATGCCTCATTTTTGGCACAAGAATCCAACACCCCTCACCAGGTCACTGAGGACGCAACACGCTTCCCTGGAAGGGTGGCCTCATCCTCACCTCAGTGAGAGTCCTGTGCAAGCAGGGCTGTGCCCCAAAACTGAACAAGGGCCTGGGTGAAGAGTCATCCAGAATCCCGGCCTTCTCTCTTATAAATGTTCTCTTGGCACAGATGGCGCTGGCTGGCCTCTCAAGAGGGCGCCCGTTGTTATCAAATTTACAACTGAGCCCTGCTAACATGACGCATCAGTACTCCAGGAAACGCCCCTCATTCCACAGCCACGGGGGCCCCGGCATCCTGCTGCCCACCCGTGCCTTAGGGCAGGGCGGCCCAGCCCTCTGGAATGACTTGCCCAGGGGGCTGCTGCCCAGAGAGACCCACAGAATTGGAACTTGAGCCACATCTCCAGAGAAGGCTCACCCCACCCCACCGAGGAGGAGTCAGCCTGTCCAGCCCCATGCAAGCCCTATTTCAATCTATTCACCCTTCCTGCCACAGACACTAGCGCCACGGTACTGTTTCAGGGTGTCAGCCTGTGCGAGAGGGGGTGACCCTCCGTGATGGGACCACAATAGGGATGGGAGGGCATGGGAAGTGGGTGCCAGGGGCCTTCCTATGTATCCACAGCAGGTCCTCACAACTGTCTCAAGTTCAAGGTTAGTAGGCTGGGAAAAGGCTCAGGCAGGCGTGGAACCCAGAAGTTCACAGACAAGCCAAACGCCCGCCCTCCAAAACTGACCTGCTTACATCAGCAGTAAGTCCCTCTGGCCAGGCGCATGGACACACGCACAGCCTGCGGGCGTTAATTCGAGGCCACACATAGCAGCACCAGGAGCGCTTTTCACAGGATGCCATGAGCACCCTGGGCCCCTGCTCCAGAATGACAAGGGACAGGCACTGGGCTCCGTGTCCCGCCCCCACCCCATCCAGCTGACCAGCTCCTGCTTCACACACTGGCCACCCTCAGCAGGTCTCTCACTGTGCGGGTGACCTTCCCCTCCCTGAACTCCCACCTCTCGTCTGCCTTCCCTCTTCAGGGTTGCTGTGAGGCTGTGCGATGCCAAACAACCCACAGCAGAAATGGGATAGCACCAGGGCTGCCACCAGCAGACCTGGCAGGGACAGGTGATCTGCATGCTGGGGAGGTTGCTGGGGGCACGGAAGGGCATCTCTGAGCAATGTGGGGGGTGGGAGGGGCCGGCAGCTGCTGGGATGCGGGCTCTCCCCACCTCTGCCCCAGGGCTCAGCACGCTGGGTCACACACGTGTGATCTGCTCTCTAACCAGGATCTCAGGCTGACACTGAGGCACAAGCCCAAGTCGCCAGGGATGCTGCCCCACTCCCTCCCCACACGTATTTACACGCCTGCCCAGCCTTTAATTATTAACTCACTCGCAGAGAGGCCTAGGCCATCAGGCACGGTGCAGCGTGGAATTCGGGTTTGGTTGTCACACCGTAAAAACCAAGGAAACAGCAATGTCCACCGAGAGCTAAACATGCCCTGACATCGGCCAAGACGCAATTAACATGGTGCCATCCAAGACACCTTCACCTCAGTGTAGCCAGGTTATTCCTTCCCGGGATTCAATTCCACCTACTATTGCCTAATAATAAATAAACCATATTAATTAGCTCTGAAACAATTATCCTTTATTCAGGGGCAAAAAAACCAACCCTGAAAGCTAATTCTTTCCATGTCCCTACACAGCCCACGCTGGCATCGAGACACTTAAGGTCAAATCAACACTTCATTATAATCCCCCCGATGTCCAAGAGTTTCAACTTCAATAAGAAAAACGCCCTCTAGGCAGAAACTTTACATACACAGTCTTTATGGGGAGAATGTTCATGGAAATTTTGTAATATTAAATATGTTCAGCTGGTTTTAAGTTTTAAGAACGTGAAAAGGACCAACAGCCAAGATTTCAGAACTCTTGTCTTCAAATATAAGGACAGCCAGTGGAAAACTGTAAGGGAAGTCTTGGAACTCTGCCACTTTTTTAAGGAAAAACAAAATAGGATATTTTCTCAGTGCTGTCTCAGATGTAGTCAATTAATGTGTCCGTTTCTCTGTTCTTTCAGCTTTTTACTTCTGTACCCTTCAGAGAGAGCAGATTTGAGATAGGCTAGGTGACCAGGACCAGCCTGGTAGCATTAGCTGGGCTTCAATCTGCTGGAGAAATGCTCTGTTCTAAGTGGCTCCAGCAGTGGAGAAATAAACAAGGGCATGAGGCTGCCAGACTCGGGGGGAGGAGGGGAGCTTGGAAACAACTGGAAAAATGAACACGGAAAGCAAATTGATAAATGGGTGCTACTGATCAGGGCTGGCACAGGCCAAGTTTTGAAAGGGAAAAAAAAAAAGTGAATCCATGAGCAGCAACCCACACACACAACGACGTCATTTTGTGAATTCAAGCTGCGTTCCCACACCCCAAACTGCCTTGGAAGTGAAGGCAGCTGGCCTGAGCAGACTGACCCTCGGCTCACAGAAGCTTGGCTGCGCCCCACGTGTCTGCATAAGAAAGTCAGATAAGCCAGGAAGCTGCCTTGTTAACTCTGAAAAGACCAGAGGAATGGGAGGAGTCCTGGCCAGGGGGCCAGGACCCCATAAAATCAGCCCGGCTCCAGTGGAAACCTGGCCGCTGAGATCTCAGCCCAACGTGCCCAGCCCCTATTGCCAGCAGGAGGAACAGGTGTAAATGCACACTGCAAATCAGACACTTGTAGGTGTCTCACTGATGGCCTTTCGTGGTTCCAAACAGTAACTGAACAAGAAGGCTACTAGCCGAGGTGCACACACCTCTGTGAGATGGTCTGGAACCTGTCAGAAGGAATGGAAGGAGAGATGGGTTTGCCCAAGAACAGAGCCCAGCTAGTGGTGACCACTAATCTCCCAGGCATCTTGAAAGAATGCCCTGGCCTGGGTTCTCGCCCAGGTCGAGTAGAGGGCACCCAAGACGAAGAGGTGCTGTCTAAGCTCCTTTCCATCAGGCACCCCACTGACACCCCGTTTGACAAGGGGCATGGGGTCAGACAGTAAGTAGAAGGTCTCCTGATGCTCAGTACAGTGACATAAAACCTATAAGCTAACAATCTTTAAAATAAAACCCACTGATGAGCAGAATGCTGAAGAGACAACCCCCCACACGCTGCAGTGGGAGAATGGAGGGCACCTTTTCTGAAAACTTAGCTTCCACCCCCAACCCCCTGTACCCCCAGAGTCATCAGAGGAGGAGTCAAGATTTACACAAAAACAAGAAATCATCTAAAATGTCAAAAGAAGAGAAAATAGTTGGATAACTACCTCTCCTGATAAACTAGAGATATACAGCTATCAAGGTAAACTTATATATCATATATTATGATACCTGTGTCTCCACAGATTATTTACTTAGTTTTAAAAAGTCAAAAATATTTAACAACATAGGGAAAACACTTACAGGCTAAATGGAAAAACACAAACATATAGAATCGAAATCTTATATAAATTTAAAAATATTCTTTAAACAATGAATTTCATTTTTCTAGTGTATACATACGTATGAGAAAGAGAAAACATACCGCAAGTGTTAAAAGTTATTTCTCCGTGGGGGCCGCCCGGTGGCGCAGCGGTTTGGTCCGCGCTTGGCAGCCCGGGCTTCGCGGGTTCGGATCCCGGGCTCCCGCCGACGCACTGCCTGTCGGCCACGCCGTGGCGGCGTCCCATATAAAGTAGAGGAAGAGGGGCACGGATGTTAGCCCAGGGCCAGTCTTCCTCAGCAAAAAGAGGAGGATTGGCAACGGATGTTAGCTCAGGGTTGGTCTTCCTCACAAAAAAAAAAAAAAAAAAAAAAAAAGTTATTTCTCCGTGCTAAAATTAAAGGTGATTTTTAAAGTAAGTCTTTCAGATGATAAAAATTATTTATTATTTTAATTTTCTTCATACTTTCCTATATTTCTCCATGTTCTGCAAAGAACAGATTTCCTACAATCTGGAAAATGCACAGTGAAATGCTGTGGGCTCCTACATCGGGAGCGAGGGAGCTGAAGCTGGGAATGCAGAAAGTGAGAGGCTGCCTCGGTGCCCAGGCCACAGCAACACTGCACAGTGGCTCCATTTGGGATGTAGGTCCCTAAGCAACAGCTGCACTACCACGGTGGGTCTCAAAGGAAGTCAAGTACCTCCTCTACCCCCGTGCAAGTTCAATCTAGAAAAAGGGTCTCCCTCGTGGGGATTCCAATGCATACGTCTGAATTCCAGTGGCCCATCAACCTGGGAGAATCCCAGGGGGTGGGCGCAAGGGGAAGCACCAACGCAGTGGGGATCCCTCGGCCCCAGGGGGGAGCTCCAACCCTGTTGTCCTCCAGGGCCTGCTGCAGAGGACAGCACTGCAAGACTACCAGGTGAAGGCCAGGCCGACCTAGCAGGCTCCAGCCAAGCTCTTGGCCACAGATTAGACTGCAGAAGCATGAGCAGAGAGAAGCACAAGAAAAACCAATATGACTTGAGAATCAAATGGCCAAGTCCACAATCCCTGAAAAATTACTCGCAAGGAGAGTGACCGGCTTTAGACATCGGTCAATGATCAATGGGCTACAGGCAGAACATCGAGGAGGGCAGTGAAGCTGGATAAAATTAACGCGACCAGGTAAGAGCCCTGCAGACCCTTGCTCCCCCGCGGCGTCCTCGCCCCCACCCTTTGTATGTTGTAGATGGCATTGCCTGCTTTGTCTGCTGTGTAGTTGGTTAGTTGGTCAGCTCAACATGAGCAGAGACGGAATCCAATTTTTATCTTGGAAAACCAACCAACCGATAGTCAAGAGTTTTGGAATGAGGCTGCGAGTGGCCCTAGAAAAGTTCCCTCACCTCCGGTTTCGCTTCCTCCCTGACAAGCGCAGGATGTGACCATCAGCTAGCTCCTCCTTCGCGGGGGTTACATGTGACACTGCAGGTAAAGTGCTCAGCACAGTGCGTGGCCCCCTGGAAGCACTCAAATTGCTCTATCATTTCACAAACGCTTTACTAACATGACTAGGTGAGTTCAAAAATCCCGAGTCCTGGAAAGAAAAAAGGCCTAAAGGAAATGAGGTTCTGTTTTATTTCAAACTAAATTTATTCCAACCCAAACCTCAAGGTTCGGGGGAGATTTAAGTTTAAAATGAAGTACATCACTGCCATCAAATGGAGCAGCAGCTGTACCTGCAACATAGCATCGACTTTACTTTTTAAAATCCATTTACAAGGCAGGGCATGTTGCAGCGAACAGCACACAAAGAAACTCTGCAAAGACACACATGAGTGAAGCACCCAAAGGTCTAACTGAAGGTAAATTCATAGGTTCAAAATGTATTTCCTCTAGGGGCAACATTTTTTTGGTGAGGAAGATTAGCCCTGAGCTAACATCTGTTGCCAATCCTCCTCTTTTTGCTGAGGAAGACTGTCCCTGGGCTAACATCCATGCCCATCCTCCTCTACTTTATACGTGGGACGCCTGCCACAGCATGGGTTGATGCATGGTGCATAGGTCTGCACCCGGGATCCGAACCTGTGAACCCTGGGCCACTGAAGCAGAGAGTGCGAACTTAACCACTACACCACTGGGCCAGCCCCATAACGATTCTATTCTTAACAATAAATCCCAGGGCCAGATGACACCTCAGAGAGTGTCTCATCCAGGAATGGGGAAACCAAAGCCCAGGCCACCCAGCCCATCAGAGACAAAGGTAACATCTGTCCTGACTCAGTCCCTTCCACTCCCCCCTCCAACATACTGTCAGAAACACTCCACAGTGGTGTAAACCCCCCAAACAGCCTGACACCACAATAGGACGGCCCCTTCACATCTGACCAGAGTGCAGACCACCCAGTTGCAATGGTCCCTGATACAGATGCTGCATCCTCTCACCCAGAGGAATCCAGGACAAGGAGAGAAAAGCCAAAAGCACAAGCAGCCCATGCCCCTCCCCCACAGCTGTGTGAATCCCTCCCAAGCACCAGGTGGGGTTTTCAAGTCCAGGTTCTTCCTAGGTCCCAGATCAGGCAGCACCGTCTACAACCAGCAGCAACACTGTTACTTGACAAAACAAGAACTGCAGAGCCACAGAAGAGAATGTAAATACTATCTATTGATTCGTATGCATCAAGTAAATAACACTGGGAATCCTGAACTAACTTCCACACATATCTAATTACTCAGTTGCATTTCATTAATTTTGAAAGGATAGACATTTTAGCACGGATGCTCATGGGGGTGATAATTCATAAATGCTGTCCTCACTCATATGATGAATGTGTAAACACACACACACATATTTTGTTCAAAACACAGTGCAAATGTGCTTTCTGAAGGAACAACAACTCAAAATTTTCATTTTGAAATTAGATTCTCAGACTTGTAATTTTACAGTTCTCATGAAAGCATGCCAAAGCTACCCAGGTGCTCGGGGCTTCCTCCTAAAGAAATTATGCCGACACAGCCTTTACTTCCTTTGTGCACACGTTGTCATAGCATGACTGCTAATAAATGTCAAAATTCAATTATCTTTTATCTCAAATTCTGTTTCTTCACATATTTCGGTCAACGTGCACTGTGGAAAAACATACAGCACAGAGGAACAAAACTCACAAGGTGAACGGGGCTCTTCTGCAGGCTTCCCAAGCCGACATGGCACAAGCTACTCCAAACACCACCCCGTGAATATCTGCTGAGAAATGGGGCAGGCCAAGTGGAGAACAGAGACACCCAGTTCCCCTCGACATGAAGCAGGGAAGGGTGGTCTTCGCCATGACGGGTTTCTGCTTTCCAGTGTTCCAGTCTAAGACTGGGTCAAAAATCTTTGAAGGGAATATTCCTCATCAGTAGAAAGGAACAAACTAGTGAAATACGCAACGCCTTGAACGAATCCCAGATGGAACTGTGTTGAGTGAAAAAACTCAATCCCAAAAGGCTACGAATTATCTGATTCCATTTATGTAACATTCTTAAATGACAAAATTAGAGAGACGGAGAACAGGTTAGTGGTTTTCAGGGATGGGGGCAGGACATTCCAACTCTAGAACTTTCTCTGAGTAAGCTGGGTCTTGGAAGCCAGCCAGCGACGTGTACAACCACATGTGTTGGCCAAGAACGGTCCTGGCCACCTGAAGTGGGTGTGGCTATAAATGGGCAACAGGGGCAGAGCCTTGGGGTGAAGAACTGTTCTGCATCTTGACTGTGGTGGTGCACACTGGAACCTACACGTGTGAGACAACTGCAGAGAAGTAAATTCACACCCAGTAAATAATGGAACCCTGGGGAAATCCGAATAGCTGCGGATCGTATCAATATTAATTTCCTGGTCGTGTTGTTGTTACTGTTGTTTTGCAAGATGTGACCATGGGGTAAACTAGGTAAAGCCTATCACTTCGCTTACAACTAAAGGTGGTTCTATGACTACCTCAAAATAATAAGTTTAATCACAAAAATAATAAATAGGTTTGCCCCATTTTTTTCGGTTTGTTTAGTTTGGCTCATGGTGACCAATAAATAGGGCAATTCCTTTCATTAGTGGATTGGTATTTACAAAAAGGAGCCAACCCTGTTGACACAATTCATGTACTGAACTGGGATCAGCTTCCTCGGGCTGCCAGAGGGCCCAGGAGTCCCAGGAGCCCTTCCTGCCTCTCAGGGGCCAGAGCTCACAGCTCCTGAACCCTGACCTTCTCCACTGAAGTTGGCAAAGATGCTTGCTCTGTAAGTTCTTTCCTGGGATCGGGAACAACTGACTGGTTTCTCTCTCCCAGCTGCTGCCAGCCCTCCAGGGCTCCCCAGGTCACATCTGACAGGGGCTCCTTCTCTGGCAGAGCAGCCCTGGAGAGGACAAGAGAGAAAATCAGCCCCCGAGGCTGCTCTATGCTGGGCGAGTGGGCACATGGGCCAGGACTCCGGAACTCCCTGACCCAATCGGGCTAAATCGAAACTACAGACAGCAGGCTAGAACAGGCCAAGACCATCCCTGGCTGACACACACAGCTGTACGCTGGGCTGGCCACCTTCCAACACCCAGCTTGCTCAGAGAAAGTTCTGGAGCTGGAGTGTCCTAGCAGATCACCAGGGTCAGGCGAGCCAGCTGCCCGAGCTGACCCACAGTGCCTGGGGTCCTTGGTGGTGCCCTCGAACTCCACATCAGCCTTTTGTGGCAAAACTTAATCATGCTATATCAACCTAAAGGTCCTTTGTGGAGTTCTGTGTCTGTCCTCTGAGATCCCCTGTGGCCTCCCTTTTAAGGAGAGCTGGCACACACTCCTAACACTCCCCAGTAACTCCCTGCTGATTCAAAGAATCCAAAAGGAGAAAATCACAGGAGCGCGTTTGCTGTTTCCGCCGTTACTGTCTTCAGGGTTACACTTTCTCCAACTCATTCCACAGGAGTTTATCCTTAATGTGTCCCAACGACAATAACGAAAGTACCTCCCTCTCCCCAAAATGTGCCACTAGGTACAAGTGCGCAGATGAAAAAACATTTCAATAATAATACTGTTTTTTCAGATTCTATAAACCCTTCAATAGCCATTTACTCAAAAAGCTGAACCGCTTTCAAATCACCAACACTGCCCAGCTTCCAAGCTGCCAAAGAAATAACCAAGGACTCTTCCATGGGAATAAAAATTACATTCTATATAAATTAAATATATAATTTGATTAAACGTGTTTATGTCTTTGTGATGACATTTAAAATAGAAGTAATCATTTTCCTTCTTAAAAGAAAAACTCTTTCAAATATAATTCAGAGTTGTCAAGCCTATCTCCTGCCACAGATCTTTTAAATGTCACACACCTTCGAAAGGGGATGGCAGCTTCCTTTTAAACATGCAATTCCAAACAGTGCGTTCTGAACCAAGCATGTATGAAAAGACACCGCTGGCATTTATCCTGATTAGGAATGGCCCTCTCCCCTTGCTCCTGATGGATCTGCTCAGGAGCAAGCACCCAGTCCGTCTCTCCTCATACAACTCCAGAGTGGTTAGCACCACTGCGGCTGGCCGTGACCCACAGGGCCCAACACCAAGTCACAACCCCGACGGCTTAAGGGGGCAAAGGTATCCTCTTATGATTCCTGCAGTTTCCCTCCCAGATATCTTGCTGAACTCTGTGTAACCCAATTTTGGCATAGCATCAACCACCCAATTGTAAGACAGTGTTAATCAGATGCAAAGCAAACTCCGAACTCATTCTCTTAAGTCAATGACCTACATATTCAATTGCTTATTCTCCAACTCAGTAGCAAACACGGTGCTATATTTAAACACAGAGCACAGATGTATCTTTCTTCTGAAAGGCAGAGAGATACAGAAAAGCCTCAGACTCCAGCCCTCCTCCTCTTCTCCACTGAAGGAATGCAAACCTTGTCAACATCAACTGTTTCAGGAACTCGGAAGAGAACAGTATGGTCCATGTCTCCAGTATTTTAATAAGAAGGTACTAAGTGTCATTTTTGTAAAAAGCAGCCACGAGCAGCAACTCCACTGGAACTAAGCAAAGTGAAGCCTGGTTCACTCCCGCCTCTCCAACACCTGGCAAATAGCAAGTGCTCGGAAAAAAAACAGACCGAACGACTTCAAGTCAGTTAAGCAAATGACTTCAAGTCAGCTAAGCGTGGGTAACAAGCATGTCATTCCTCCTGGGAAAGGGGCACTGTACTTGGGGGAAGGGCAGGTAAGGGAGGGGCCAGGACTGTGCCACACAACTCCAGGGGAGCCTTGTAAACAGACTGCAGTGCAGGGGACCAGGGTAGGTGGGATGCACTTCACAACCAAAGCGCAGATCCCGGACAGAGTTCGGGAACCTCAGCTACAGACACCTTCCTGCCATGTCGAACTGTGACCTGAGGCAAGTCGCCTCGCCCCTCGGAAACCAGCTTCTCATGAGTCCAGGAGAGAAATCCACCCAAAGACACAGGATTCCCTAATTAAAGGTCTAATACCATATAAAACAGGCAAGCATGAAACAAAAAAAGCCAGTTCTCAGGTCACTGGGGCTTGAAAGAAATCAAGAGTGTGGAAAAGCAAGAGTTATAAAGGGGACTTCTCTTTTTCTTTGGATTTAGGCAAATTCTCTTTCTTGGGCGGAAATCTCCACCCCCAAAGTGTGGATGAGAAGGGCTGGTAAACACCACCCGTGAGGCCAGATCCTGCAAACTGACCTGTGGCACAATGGTGAAGCCAGAAAGCACAGATGAACCGAAGTGCAGAGTGGGCCCAGGCCCACCAATTGGTCAAGTGATGTTCTTGTTCCTTCTTGGCCACACTGGCCCTTCTGCTTGGTTCCTGCACCCCCAGCCTCTTCCTAAGAGGAGAGCCTTCCTAGTTAACACCACATGTACTCCCATCATCCCATGCCTCAGCCCACGGAAGTAGTCCGCCAGGTTACCCCCCAGTAAACTCTCCGGGGGCTCCAACGTTGCTTTGTGAGCCTTGCTATCAAGCTTTCCTTATCACCCCCAATATATACACATCTATATACAGTCTGGCATCACTTGACAAGGAGGATCCATTCTGAGAAATGCATCGTTAGGTGATTTAATCCTTGTGCAAACATCACAGAGTGTACTGAAGGGGAACAAAATTTGCCACCCCAAAATGTATCTCTTTAAGGTGAGGATTATTGTAGGCTGATTATTTTTAAGAAACAAGACTCAAAGTTTTTCTTGTTAGCTCCTCCCTAACAGCCTAAAAGAATTCAGATAAAAAACTTGTCTCAGGAAGCGAGCTATCACCTGAGCATTATGTGAACTAGGTGGTAGACAGGGAGGAACGCAGAAAAGCCTGTTTGTTGGGCTCCCCTCTGAGTTCTTCTGTTTCTGTGTGGCCAAACATTTGTTTTCCCAAGTTTGCTCCTTCTCACCTACCTGTGAATTGCCTCCCTTCCCTTTGAAGTCCCTGACTCTCCCTACCCCTAACATCTTTTGTCTTTAGATGAAGATGGTATTTAAGGTGGTGGCTTCGGCCATTTTGGCGAGTTACTCAGGTTTCCTGGGTTTCTCCCATGTAAACATGTTATTTAACTTTTGTTTTTCTCCTGTTAATCTGTCTCATGGAACTTAATTCTTAGACCAGCCAGAAAAACCTAAAAGGACAGGGGAAAATTTCTTCCTCCCCTACAGTACTGACCTGGGCTATAAGGTACTAATCTTACGGTACCACCATCGTATATGCGGTCCACCATTGACCGAAACGTTTTGTGGTGCCTGATTGTACATACACACATATATTTATATATTTCCACGTATGTATATTTATATATACATCAAAAAAATTGGTGTGGGCTCCTGATGGTCAAAGCCAGCAGCCCTTTCTCACATATACACCACTCTACTTTATCCATTCTGATGCTGCACCAACTGAGAGGCAGGTACTATTGAGAGAGGCAGATCTGAAGATAAGTGAAACATAACTTCACCTTCAAGGAGTTCCAACAAGAACAAGAACAGAACACTCAGTGCTAGAGAAGCAGGCATGGAAGGAGAGAGTGCAACTCTGCTTCAACTCCCATTCAGATGCTCCCAAATCAGTTCCTTCTGCCAGTCCCTCTAAGGAGCTCCAGATGCACCACACCACCCACCTTCTAGACAACTGCTCTCTGACCACATGTCCCACCTACCCCTCAAACTCAGCTCACCCACAGCCACGGTCATTACCGCCTTACCCCTTGGAGTCCCTGTCTCTAAACAAAACAAACCCAGACCCTGTCCTGTCTTCAAGTTTGTGTTACTGGAACCAACCACATCTGCCCCTACTCTTGTCTACCTCCACGTCTGAGAGGCCCACAAGTAATCCCGACACTACCCCTGCACATCAGTTCCTGGGCAGGAAGTGAAACTCCAACCATTGTCTCTAAAATACCTATCAAAAGCCCAGCTGAAATAAATACTTTTCTGGAAAAGAGAATGACCCAGTCCAATTCACGGGGGCCAATTACCAATTGGCCTAGTCCTCTAAGTATTTTAAATACCACCCCATATCAAATGGTACCCTTAGAAGGGCTCCTCACAGAATGGCTTCACCTAAACTGCCCCTCAACATCATGCTTCGGACTTTTCCCAGTGGATCCAGGCACAAGCAGCAGCTGCAGGAACCCAGGCCTGATATTTCTTACCAGACCTCGGTTGGTGGTAGAACTCTCTACCCCGATACAGGCATACCTCGGAGATATCGTGGGTTTGGTTCCAGACTACCGCAATAAAGCAAGTCACATGAATTTTTTGGTTTCCCAATGCATATAAAAGTTATGTTTACACTATACTGTTTTTAAGTGTGCAGTAGTATTATGTCTACAAAAAACAATGTACATACTTTAATTTAAAAATACTTTATTGCTAAAAAATGCTATCATCTGAGCCTTCAGCAAGTTATCTTTTTGCTGGTGGAGGATCTTGTAAAAAATGCAATATCTGTGAAGAGCAATAAAGCAAGATATGCCCGTATACAGCTCCCTGTAACGAAGCATTTCTCTTTATGAGCGACTCAAGGACACACGCTCTCTCTCTAAACTCAAAAAGAAAGAGCTGTTCACAGCCAACTGTCCTGAAATTTGTGGTTGCTGTATTTGCATTTTTTATCACCTCTGGCCCTTCCCCAATCTCATCCCCTCTTACAGCATCCTATTTTTTTGAGACCTCAAAGCACTTTCTTGAAAGAGGTAGGATATAAATAAATAAAATGGAATCCACTCAAGAGGACACATTAGTAGCCCTATAAACCATGTCTCCGAAAGCACTGGCCCTAGAGAGACTTGGAGAAGCTGGCAGCAGTATCCCAAGGCCAGCGAGGCCAGCATCCCCAGACCGCTGGGTTCTTGGATGGCCCAGCTCACAGGGTGGCTCATCTGCAGGCAGCCCTCGGGAACACCTGCTTGGCCAGTATCCTCACGCTGAAACAACCAGAAATGCACGTGCTACCACATGATTATCAGTGGACTCCAAAAACCAACTTCTGTCAGTCATGAATGCAGAAAGGCGGGCACAGATGTTAAGAAGAACCAGGAACCAAAGGTCCTGACCCTCATGCTTCATTGGAGAGCACGTTATCGGGGAGAGGCAGCAGGGGAGAGGCCTGGTCCAGGAAAAATCAACAATCGTTCTGAATATCCAAGGAAAGCTAAGAGAAGCAGGACCCTCTAAATAAAGAGGGCTTTTACTTTTTCCAGAGCAGATGAACTCCACAGCCCACCCCCAGCAGAGCAAACGGTGCAGACTCTGCATCTGTCTTGCCAGTGGAGGGACCAAGGGAGAGGAGAGTGCCCCCCACCCACTTTCCTTCCCCCCACTGCACCACCCTCAAGCAAAAAGTCAACATTCTAGCAAATGGTTTAAAAAACAGCTCCATTTTCCATACATGATTGGTAGCAGTGTAAAAGTTTATAACTGCTTTATAAAGCTAAACATATACCTAGTTTATGACCCAGCAATTCCATTTCTAGGAATTTACCCAAGAGAAATGAAAACATATGTCCATAAAAAGACATGTACAAGAATGGTCCACAGCAGCTTTATTCAGAATAGCCAAGAGCTGGAAACAGCCCAAGTGTCCATCAACAGGTGAATGGGTAAACAAACTGAGGTAGAATCCTACAATGGAATACTATGCAGCAAGTAAAAGGGAACAAGCAATCAAGCCAGCCTAAATCAATCAAAAATCCCAAACCATTATGTGGAATAAAAAAAAGCTTTTGTAAAAAGGGACATACGGTATAATATGCATGGTATGTATATTATATAGTGTTATATTAAGTTCTAGAATAGGCAAAATTAATCATGTTGGGGGGAAAAAGTGGTTGCCTGAGGTGATTAGGGAGATGGTAGTAGGGACTTCCTGGAAAGGGACATAAGGGAACTTTCTGGAGGGATGGTATGTTCTATATCTTGATAGGCGCTTGGGGTACACAGGTGTGTGTATTTACCAAAACAAATCGATTGGCATACTTAGGATCCATGCATTTCATTTTACCTCATGCCCCTGCTCCCACCCCTTTGAACACCTCCCCTAAGTTTTACCTCAAGGAAAACAAAACAAAAGGAACCACAAATAAGTCAACTTCAGGTAATGAGACGCGTGCTGAAGGACTTGGGGGTGGAGCTGAGCGAGGTCTGAAATGCAGCCAAGACACATCGCCAAGTCAAAGATGGACTGACGGGCAGAGATGGAGAGAGCACAGTGTTCACTGTCAGACCTGCGGGGGGAGGGTGTGTGTGTATGTTCCCTGGAGAATCACGTCCACTTGGGGAACCCTTCTCACAGAAGCCCCGCCTCTGGAACAAGGACACAGAAACACCTGCAAGGCAGGTGCCATTTCCCCACGAGAGCGGACAGCCCGGAGGCCCAGGCACAACCACGACTGCAAATCAAAGGGTGGGGACAGCGTGCATCCAAGTAGCATCCACTCTTCCCATGACAGATTCATGAACTCAGGGAGGCCCAGGACATGTTTAGGACGGTGTTAATTCAGGCTGATGAAACAGGAGGTCCCTGTACAGGAAAAGGGCCGCTGTCAGAGTAAAACCCCAGGGTAGTCACCTCTGCATCGTGCAGGTTCCAGGGCTTGGAGGCAGGAGAAAAGCACCCCAAGAGCAGCCTGCAGGAATTCTGACCCTCCCTCTCGAAGCTTCTGCAAGGGCAGGGCAGCCTCTCGGCCGCAAACAGCTCCCAAAGAGCAAAATGATTACCCCAGGCCCATTTACAACACCTCTAAATGCCATGCGACTGTAACACAGCCGTTGTTAAATGCTGTGTCCTACAGAAGTTGGACCTCTCAGTCTAAAGTTGCGTTCCCAGCACAGGTCACACATGGGCCACATTTATCAGCCTCTCGCATCACCCAAGAGGCTTTTAAAGTATCAAGTATAGAACATACATGCAACTTCCTGGTTAAAACACAGTGCGTGGACACCCCAAAAGGTCAAGATGCACCCGCTCCATTTTCATTACTGATGCTGCTGCACCCAGATGGTGGGGAAGCTATGATAAAAGCACATTTAAGATTCACTGCGCTGTAAGGCAAGAGTAAGAGAACCATCCAGAACCCTTGACAGAATCCGAGATCTCTCTGACCAGGGCAGGTCTTGGGAATCACTAAGCACAGCCCTCATCTTTTAGAGGCAGGCAAACCACAACCTGGGAGAGGAAATAGGGCTTGTGCCCAAACTGGAGGACATTCGTGGGCACCGTCCCTCTGACCTACTTTATTTTAAACTCAATGTGTGTTAGTTGGGGTCCTCCAAAAACAGATGCCAAGATAAGATGAGCTGTGCATGAAACTTCTTGGGGAACACAAAAAGAGACCCGAAAGAGATGCAGGTCTGGCTCCTGTAGAGGAGACAGGGAAGGAAGGAGGCCAGGTGGGAGAAATCTTCACCCGCCGCGCAGTTCAAGGCCAGAGGGGATCCTTGGGTCAAGAAGAGTCCCGAGTCTCGCAGAGCAGCCTGGCCACCCTGCACACCCAGGCCCCAGCTGGAAGCAGCCTGGGGGAGCACAGACTCGGTGAACCCAGTGCTGGATTTCAGATTCACCATGTGTAGTTGGGGCCACCAGTCAATTACATTCCCAGAAGCAGATCAGAGAGGCGCCTTTTCATGGCTGCCACACCATACCACGTCACTGCTACAATTTTAAGACCCAAGACTTGCTTCTGAACTTCTCCAAAGATTGACAATCAGACTCTGAGGGCCACCTGGCTGCACCCAAAGTGTTCAGGTGGATGTCATTTGGCAGGTACAAGGCAGGGAAGCCCTTCAGGGATGCCGGCCCTGAGGGAGCTCACAGCCTGGCAGGAGCAAGCCCCCCAAACAAGAGTGGGGAGGGAGACGGACCTCCAGGACTTAGTGAATAAATGGGCCTGAGTGGATGGAGAGGGCAAGCCACAAGGCTAAGGCTGATGATTGGGAGAAGGGGCCGCCTTCTCACTGAAGCCGAGCGTGGCGGGGTTGGTTTACATTGACTATGGAGTTAATCAACTACCCAAACTAACTGTATTAGTTACATTAATGTTACCTGCTTTAACAAACAAACTCCAAACTGAATATCAGCTCAACACAATAGAAGCTTATTTCTCTATCACAAAAGGATCCACGCTCCTGACGGGTTGGCAACTCTTCACAGGGTGATTCAGGGACCCAGGATCCTAGGCATCGTCTGCTGGACTTTCCACATTCAGTTTACAGTCAAGGAAAGAAAAACTGGGTAAAGCTCACCTGTTTACCTATGTCTGTCAGGAAGTGACACTGTTCCCACCAGTGCTCCATTGTAAGAACCATCCAGAGGCCTGCGGTAGATGCCTAGGTGGTAGCTGGGCAGGCCCTCCGTCAGTAAGTTCCACCCGTGAAGGGAAGCTCGGATCTCTAGTGGACATCTGGTCGTCTCCACCACACTCACTCTCCGACTCGGTCTCAGGACAGGCTTATTTTGGAAGCAATACAGGCCTCTGGGTCTCTCTGAACACAAGAATCCAAGGATATCTGACCATTGAACCAAATCTGAAAAGAGCTGCCAACAACTCTAGAAATGCATCTATCACATTCTCTTGTTGCCACATAGTTGTGGCAGTATAGCACACGTCTGGTCACAACTGTACTGTCACTGATCAACTTAAAAAGTTGAGCCACTGTCCTCATATTGGAAAATGCCCAACTCTAAAACTTGAAAGTTTGCAAAATGCTTTCATGTGCATCAAGTCTAAGATACCACCAAATCTTACAACCAGCATTATTGTATAAGCCACGAAGAAAGAAAAAATACTGTCAATTAAACTATGGCATGTGATCAATTTTATAACACAATTCAATCCCAGATGTGTTAAAATGTTGAAAACCAATGAAATAATGGTGCTTTTGCTAAAGTCTTCCAAAGACCTTGTAAGAAATGCAGGAATGGCCATTTCACAGATAGGGAGCCCCAGGCCAGGGTTGGGTGACTTGCCAGGGCCTTTGGTGACTTGGGAGGGGGGTTTCCAACCAGCTTGACTCTGCACCAGGATGTGCGTCAAGACCCCAGAGCACGTCCAAAAACTCTCCAAGACCAACCATGCTCCAGTATCCTCATATCCACACAGATTCTGCTTCAAATGGCCAATGAAGCACCTTGGATACAATATTCTTATAAACGCATTTGAATTAAAAAAAACTCCACTGAAATATGGTTTTTCATCTGCATAACACTTTACCAACAAATTCCACGACATTCAAGTGAGAACAGATGATGTACTGAAATATCAAAAACAAGAATCTGATTTGGTAAACAGTTGAGCGCTGTTTTCACATCATCCTAATGAATTTAGTTTCAATAAACACAAATCAGCAAACACTCTGAAAATTTTAATGGTATGGTGCAAAATGATGCTTTGAATGACAGCCCCAGAAAATGAACTCTTTTTGGCATGTGACAGATACCACAAGAAGAGAAAAATCCAAATGGATGACTCAGTTCAAAGTGTCCACTTATGGCCCATGGATCTGAACTTGGCCCTGGCTTCTTCCCACACAAAGCTCCTTGGACTGTGGGAGAAGCAGCGAGGAGAGGAGCTCTGGACCCCTGGATCCCGCTCAGACTGCCAGGCCCAATCTGGCAGGTGTCTGACATGTGCAGATATGTGTACAGCAGGTGGGTCAGCACCCACAAAAGACGACACACAGATTTCTGGTCAAATTCTTGCCCAGGGCAGGCTCCTGTCTCTTTATCCATCTCAGTATGGCCCTCAGCATCAAGTGCAGGATGCTGGGAAGCATCTGGATGCTTGTATCTGGGGATGGTAGGATACAGGTTAAGGTGGGCCCGGCCTCCTCCTCCTCCTCTCTGCTCACCTGCCCACCCATCCTCTGTGTCTTAATGTCATCACTCTGAAAAGTGTACCCATGTTAAATCTCCACTGTGAGTCTACTCCCACTTTGTTAAACTCAAGTGTGCAGTGTCCAGGAGATGGGGAAACACACCGACACCCCAGAGGAAAGCAGGCAGGGCCATTTCTTGCGGGGGGGGGGGGCGCGGTCTGGGCAGTTACTCAGCTGAGCTCTTCATTTTCTCCATTTGAAAACAGAGGTTGCTGTTTGGGGGCCATAATGAGAACACATTTCACTATAAAAAGACTGGACTGGTCTTTTGAAATGATGTTTTTGTCTTGGAAATAATAAACCAAAATAAACAAATTCAGAGTATTTTTTAGAAAGAATCCCAAAGTCTAATAACTTCCTTAAAACACAAGTATTCCCATCTCTCCGGACTGTGAGCTCATGGGGACAAGGAAGTGCCTCATTCTTATTGTATTCCTCCCTGAGTCTAACACGTGGGAACCGACATGTGATTGACTAAATTCTGAGTGTCTGGCAGACACTTCCTGGCCGTGGCCCCAAGATAGAAGGAGCTTTTTTTCTTCACGGGCAATGAAGTTTGGTTCCAAAAAGAAAGGCACACATAAAGGCATTTAAGACTTCACCGGTATAATGTTAAGCAAGAAATAAAAGACTACAGATCAGATTTTAAAAGCATATGGTCAGAAGGAACAAACGCGAGCATTCAAAAGCCATATCCTGGAGCATCAGTTATTCTCCACTTGCTATGCATGCAAAGACTAAGGCAGCCCCCAGTGATCAGACCTACACAGCTGGAACTCTTAGACCCATTACCTGTTTTCATTCTAGCAGCCACTCCATCAAGTAATTGTTATCATTGTACCGCCAACCTGTGGGTGGGGAGAGAGCCTCATGCCAGAGTCCACAGCAGCAAAAGCAGAGGTTCAAACCAAGTCCAATTCAAGTGCACCCAGCGCAAGGCCACCAGTAACCTACTCAGCAGAGGTCAACGGGGCTGGAGGAATTTGGAATGGGACTAAGCTTCAAGATGGACCCCCATGGGGAATTCAGGACCCTCTGCTTCCTGCTACCCGCTTTACCCAGGTGGGGGCGGGGGTGCGTCACAACACGGTTCTAGCTCTGAGCTCAAGACAAGCCAGGCAACCCCAGGCAGGGAATGGAGCATCTGCTCAGCCCCAAGATCCTACCGGTCCTATCACCTGCTGGAGACTCCTCAATGAGGGAGGAATGGCCGAGCTCACAAAGGACTTGGCTGGGAAACTGCGCCACCTGCCACAGCAGCCCCAGACGCCTGGCTCCACAGAGCAAAGAGAACCCAGCCAATGACAGAAGGCGAAGCACCCCGCACCCCCAGGTGCCACCTCTGCAGGTGCTCAAGGAAGGGAAATCAACCAAGAGGTCCAGACGAATGGGCTTCCGCCAGTCGGAACCTCCGGACTCTCCCTCATTACCCTCCCTAGCCTGGAATCCAGGTCAGGCACAACCCTCCCCCACCACCAGCCGAGGCCTCTCAGCCCGGCCTGCTGGTCAGCTCCCTGTCCCTGCTACGTCAACCCCACAACAGGTTCATTCTGACAGCCAAAGTTGCCCAGGATCTTATGTGTGGTTTTTAGAATCTCAAACCCTTTTCCATGCATAATTAAGAGGCAGCAGCTAGATAGCAGCCCACTCAGAGAGTCATGGGGCGTTGCCACACACTTGGCCCAGCTAGAGGACAGGCTTTCCTTGGTGCAGGTATCACTCGGATGGGATGGCCTGTGTTCACTTCCTCCTACCTGGGGGCACCACAGCCCTCATCTCCCCTCCCCCCAGGGCCTTCCAGTGAAGCCCACTGACCGGTGAGCAAGACAATTCCTGGAAACTCCTCCAGGGTTTCCTTTATTCCCCCTTCAGCGTCCACCCTGCACACCCTAGCACCCCTAGTTCCCTGTCTCCCTCCTGTCCCAGAATCCACAGAACACATCCCCCCACCCCCGCCTTGGTAGGCCCAGGAATCCCACACAGGGGCCCTGAACAATGTTAGGTTCCAGACTCCTATGAGACACCGTCGAGAGCCGGATTCTTTTCCTACAAAAATGCACACATGACCCTCCCCACCCCATCCCCCTTGACTCGCGCCATTTCTGGGGTTCACACCCCCCCAGGCATGGAGCCCCAAGGGGTCCACAGGCCTGACTCAGGCCCTCCAGCTTTGTTTCCTAGGCAACAGCCGCTCTCCTTCCAGCGTGCCGGAACGCTGACCGAGGCAGGAAGATTCTGTCGCTCCTGGAGTTCCTTCTCAGGGGGCGGGAGATGGCAGCTTTCCTTACCTATGGGCAGGAGGGGCCCTGAGGTGGAGGGGACCCCAGCAGCTAGTTCTCCCCCAACTCCACCTCCAATCCACCCACTGTCTCACATGCTCACAGTCACCTGTCCTGCAAAGCTGATTCCACTTCTGCTCCAGGAGAGCCTCACAAAAGAAATGACACAGCCCCAAAGACCCTCACCTATCGATGGGAAATCAGGCCACACCGTCTCCTGCTCGTGACACTCCTCGTGAGTGGCTCTGTGTCACCTGGCGTCTGGCCCCGCAGGAGAGGCGTACCTGTCCCGTCAGGCGCGTGTTTGAGGAGCCAGGCCTCCCAGGAAGCCTGTCTCCGCCCCTGCCTCCAGAGTGTGGGGCAGGGAAGTTAGGACTTGCCTGATTCTCTGGGCCCGTGCCTTCCGGCCCATGGGCAGAAAAGGGCAAGAAGCCTCAGCTGAAGGCTGCTGGGCTGGCAGTGGTTCTCTACCTGGTTGCCCATGAGAATCATCTGGGAGCTTTTAAAACTACGTAAGGCAGGTCCCACCCCAAGACCATTGACTCAGAACCTCTGAGGGTGGGGCTGGGCTTAGATCTTTATTCAAAGCTCCCTCAGGTGATCTCAGGTCCAGGCAGGGATGAGAAGGATGGGGCTGGAGGGAACCAGGCAGAGGGCGGGGCAGCCGCCAAGGGAGGACAAGCTGGAGGGAGCCCAGGCAGTCCCTCTGCCTGCAGCTCACAGCCCACACCCTTCACGAGATCATCCCAGACCTCACCGTGCATGGATGGGACCCGGGTTCCCAGTGCTGGCTCCACTGGCCGCCCACTGCCCTCTGGTTGTGTGATCCGCTTCTTGCAGGCAGGACCAGGTCAGGCTTGTTCAGGCCATCAGCTCAGGGCTCACACAGTGTTGACCACACTGTTCTGCCATCCCCCCATGGCTTATTAGCCCTGAGATGACGAAAGGTCCACTCCCTGGGTGTGCCCATCAGAGAGGGAGGAGGCACCGTGGAGTAAGTGGGCAGAAGGAAAACAAACCCCACGGAGCCCATTCTTACAGGAATTATGCCCTCAGCACCTTCCAAGCCCCCCTACTTAAGTCCGATTTACTCCTGAAACAACCCCCGGCAGAGAACTAATGCACTGAACCAGTGTGAACCTACCACGTGCTAGGGGCTGATGAACTCGGACCCCACAGTGTATTACAGGACACTATCCAAAACGCTATTAATTCCCCCAAAATATCTTCAGTAGGCCACGGACATCTAGGGACAGAGACATAAAACACATTCTCCCAAAATGGTAACAGGATGTCTCCTGGGTGGCACAGCCCGTGGCCTTGAAAGAGCTGGGAGTGATTTCAAATGGGCTCTGGGCAGGCGAAGGGAGAGGGAGCCACAGTTAGCAGGGGGCAGGTCACCAAACTTTCCCCGCCCAAATCTTTAGCACTGACATCACCACCAGGAAACGAGATGTTTATTTTTTACAAGGTCTCATGTTGCTGCTTAGTCTTTAACTAGAAATCTAAATTTCCCATCTGGGTCTTCACACACCGATGTCACCAAAATCACAATTCAGCAAAATACCGAAAGCACCAATTATTCCAGAGAAGGGGTTTAAAAAGAAAAAGGGACCGGGAAATCAAGATGATAGGAAGAAGGGTCTCGAAGGAAAAGTTCAGTTTGATCAGAATGGGTTTTCTTACAAAGGGCTACGACACGGGCCTATGGAGACGGTGTCCCTTCTGGGTGCAGCAGATGTGACCAAATCCGTAGCAAGGTCCTGGACCCCCTCAGCCTGGTTCCCCAGGGGGCCTCTGAGTCCCTGCTGACTATGGCAGGCTGGTCCTCCACAGCCAGCGCCTCTGTCCCCGCCATCTCCTTCCCCAGCCAGGCTGCAGTCGGTCCTCTTCAAGGATGCTAAGCAGCACCCACGGTATCAAGGGGCAGATTTTATCTTTTAAATGCACAATGTGCTTGAGCCAAAAACAAAACAAAAAGCCTTTCCAAGATGCTTTCCAAATTCCAGAAACACACTGGGCTGGAAAAGTGGAGCCCCGTTTCCTCTCATTTTTAATCTTACATGGGCTAGGTTTATAATAAAAGAGAATCACCTATTTATTTGCCTACCTTACTTGGAAAGACAATAAATTGGAAAGGCTTCACAAATCTCACAGGGAATTCCTTTAAACAAGGACTGTCAGCAAAAATCCATAAATAACCTTCCTCCAGTCTCCAGCAATCACCTCCACCACACACTCTTTTTCCTTCCTGCTTTTGTACTAATCGTCTAGCAAACAAATCAAATCAAGCACCAAAAACGTTTTCATTCTTATCAAGGTAAGGCTCAGAAAACATCCGGAGTCCTCCGGGGCTGTTGACTTAGGAGAAGAATCCAAGGCAGAGAAGGCTCCAGGGGACTGGACGAGGGAACGCCCTGCACCCCTAGAACCAGCCACACTGTTCTCGCTGATTTACAAAACCGAGGCTGGCGATCAGCTTCACAAGTAGATGCAGGGACGCAGCATTAACTGGGTCTGGGGCAAACTATCAGCAAAGCCTGGGTAGAGGCCTTACAAAACAATGTCCTTTCCAGGTTGGTGACAGGTTCTCAGCTGGGCTAGGCTGGTGTCAACGACAGTGTCTCTGTTCACTTCCCACCCTTATAATCCCAGTGTTGACAGAGCTTCCAGGCCCAGGTGGCTGCTGGTCAAGTTCACTCATCCCCGTGCTGACCGAGTCGAAGAAAGCTTGGCACTTCAAGACGTCGGGAGCAAACCCAGGCCCCGTCCAGCAGGCCCTGTTCCTACCACGCTAACGTGACTTGCAAGGCAACCATTGGATGGCTTGATTAAAATGACCTTCGGCAGTTCGGAAACAGCAGAGGATGGACAGTCTCACACTGAGGTTTCAAGGACTGTGCTAAAAATACGTCTAAATAAGAGGCAGAAGGAGGCTTGTGGATAATCAAAGATGCAAGACTTGAAAGAGTTGCTGTAATCAATTTACATATCAGGAAAGAATAATTACCATAACCAAAGGGAAAATTTCTCCAAGCCAAAAGGTTAAAAAAAAAAAATTAGACCAGCAAACCACTACCCAAATGTAAACAAAAATGTATGTTTTCAGAAAGGACCAGCCTCTCGAAATGCCTGTCAGCTTCCAGGGACTTGAAACTTCACTCCCAGACCTTGACTCTTGGACGTGAGATGCACAACTTACCAAATCCAAACACACTTGTGCACATCCATAGGTTCACTCTGGTTATTAGCTGTGCAAAGGCATGGGCTTTTCGTTCAAGTCCCACTGAGGTTCCCATGCAGTGGCTGTCACCAAAGAGCTGTGTCTCTGAGCGTGACTGAGCTGCCCTGAGTCTAATGTCCTGAAGAACCTCCAGCCTGTGAGAGGCACATTAGCTGTTACTATTATGGATGCACCCAATACATTTTTATTTTCTCCTGTCTTGGCACATTCCTGGTACTCAATAAAAAGTAGCTATAATATTATTATTGTTTATCTACCAAATTATTCTATTTCTAATATTCTTGAATGAAGGCAAAGGCCTTTTTAACTTCTTCCCTTTGAAATAGTCGTTGGACAATTTGTACACCTCAAGAATGTTTTTCTAGCCGAGGCCAGCTGGGCCCGGGCATAGAATAGCAAGCTGCTCACCCCACAGGTACAGCAGAGTGGCTGCCCACTCCCTTCCAAGTCCGCTGGAATGTTAGGATCTACTCAAGGGAAGTGGCTTCCCACCTAGAAGTTACCCTGTGGAGATAGGAGTGGAGCCCAAGGAAGGCACTGGGAAGGTGTCCCGAGTGCAGGAAACCAGCAGAGCCTGGGGCTGCCTAGAACCTTGACGCTACTGTGCTCACAGCCATGCACCCTGGGGCCTAGGCCACTGCTGACCACGTGAAAAGATCCATGGGTGGCTTTTATTGTTGTAGGTGGCACTACTGAATACGCTGACTGATGCCCTTTAGGACGTAAAACACTTTTCTACCTTATATTTAAATAAAATCTAGCATTCAAGTTTTCCTGTAATAAACTCCAGCCTCTGGGCAACCTTTTCCCCCAGCCAAGGATCGGAGGGAATTCCTGTTGCAGGGCTGTGTCTGAACCCTGGAACATCACTGCCACCAGGTCCTGCAGGCTCCCCAGGCCACGAGGACTCTGGTCTTCCCAGCAGCTGTGGTGGTGCTCCTCCAAGGGATGGACTGCCAGAGGGCAGACTGGTGTGTCCACGCACGTACCAACTTCTGCTCAGGGTCCAGGACACCAGTTCGAACAGTCCCTGTCCCACTGGCCCTGAAGCCTTCAGGACACACTGGGGTATCAACCTTTAGCTACTAACCCCAGGTTTTGGAGTCTCCTTGCAGCTGGAAGCCCCTCGAATCCTGTAAGCACGTGTCCACATCTCCACCACACTCACCACGTGGCAGCTCCCAGACAACCACCCTGAAGATGCTGAGACAGGAATTTCAGGCCAGGAATCAAGGTCATGTCAGCCTGAGCTCACGGGCATCGAAGGCTTTCCGACCAGGGAAGGCACACCAGACGCACCGCGAGCCACTCAGCACGAGGGCAGCTTTCTCCCTCCCTGAGAGCTGGGGCGATGTGGTAGGGGCAAATAATGAGCACTGAAAAGACATTTCCACTAACAACCAGAAAATTAATAAATGCAGCAATCCCCAGTTAACAATCTAAAAACTTCCAAGGCTCATTTCATAAAATTCCCCCCTAACTGAACGGAAGTAAGAGAATATTAAAAACTATGAAGAGAGCGAGTCCATCACAGCTGCCTTCGCGGTGCAACAGGGAGCACTTGCCAAGCAGGTCCTCTGGGCTCAGAGCGCCTGGCCCAGCCCACCTCATTCAACAGCTCCTCCTCTGACAGAGAGATTATGACCCCATCTGACACACAAGGAACCGGGGCAGGAGTGGACCCAAGGATGCTGGCTCCAGGGCAGCATACTCACTGAGGTGCCCCACTGAGGTGCCAGCGCTGACTTGCCCGTGGGAAAGCTCTCCAGTCCCTCCAGGCTTTCCGCAAACCACCCTCCTTGACCACAAGAAGGCGGCTGGCCTGGCGGGACTCTACCTGCAGGAAAACAAAGGGGGACCTGAGGGATGCCCTGCCGCCCCATGCCCCCATGCTGGCAGGAATGCTGGGAGAAGGCCACAGCACACAGTAAGTACATCACCTAGCTCTCTCCAAAGCCACTTCCCCCACCAAGAAAGGAGGAAGCAGCCAGCGGCCCAGCCGGCAGTCACTCCCAGTCTCTCTGGACCTGGAGCCAGTGGCCATGGAGCACAGAGGAGGCATCTGTCCTCGGGCACCTTCCAAGAGGGACTGGTGGGACATTGTGTGGAGGCGGTGAGCAGCTGTTGTGTGCGTGTCCCCAGGAGGCCCTGGGAGAATGGCCTGAGATGCACTGAGGCCGAAAATGTGGGCGTGGAACTGCCCACTCCTGTGGGGAGAGGAGGGCCCCTGAGGGGCTGGTGGTTTAATGAGGCAGACAAGGTTCTGACCCACTACAGTGACTGCCCAGCCTGGGCCCACTTCCTCAAGTCTCAGGCATTCCTGGGATGGCAAGTCCATCTGCTGTGACTGGAGCGTCCTCCTGGGACATCACAGATGTCCCATAAAATCCTGGCACCTCACATGAACTTCCACCATCAAAAGTGGAGGATTTAATCAGCCGTGGGCGGGGCGAGGCATGACTGCGAAAGGCAGGGGGAGCTTTGGTGATGGCGTCATCGGCACCCATGTGGTGTTTGCACACCGTTCATCAGAATGTGCAAAAATGCATGCCGCAAGGGTGAATTTGACTCTACGTAAATTACATCTACACAAAATTTTTAAAAAGTTGATCCCCCTCTAGAGACCAAAACAAACGACATTCCCCGTGAACTGTGCAATCCCACTGCAGCCAGGGTGGCCTTTCCAACTAAGGGACGGGGACACCTGCAGACAACGACCCTACCCCACCAGCTCTCCCCAGGAAATCGCCTCATCCCAGCTAGCAACGCCCAGAAGAGACTCGACACGGCAGGAAGGATCCCGTTACACACACACACTCACGCAGTCTCCCTGAAATTCAGCTGCGCTTCAAACAATCCCGTCAGGGAAGACCCTTCCGGTACCCCCGGCAGTTTAGTGGCCAGGAAATGAGAAATGAGATTCCCCTCAAATACTCTTCCTTAATTGCTCTGGCCTTGGGGTTCCATCCATCACATTTAGCCTCATCACATTCCCTTTAGCCTAACTCCAAACCCATCTGTTATCAAGCGAGGAATGCAGAGGCTCCCAGCGGCCCCTCCTCACTCCCTGCAGGAGCCCGTGGGGCTGAGTCTACCCTTGCTCCCAGCTGCCATGGTCGTCCTGGGGAAGGCATGGAGTGAGCCACAGCCCCCCCCCCAGCCACACCCAGCCAAACAGGTCCTCGTCTGGTGGTGATCTAGAGAAGCCAGGCACGGCACTGAAGGGGAAACAGAGGCACAGCATCAGAGTTCACCCAGGGTCACATGGCAAACTAAAGGCAAAGCCAGGACAAGACCTTGAGCTCCCCCCGTTGGTCCCTTCTGTTAGAAAGGACTGCCACCACCCCATGCCCATGCAGATGACCTATGTGGGAGCCGAGGGCAGACTGATAAAATAGCCTTCTGCCCTACCTCAGCACCTGGGCTTCTCCTCTGTGGAGAGGCACAGCGGGGTCACGCCCAGGGGCTCCACAGTGTGACAGAAATGCAGGCTTCCGTGTAAGCTGAGCTGGGTCGAAACCATGTCTGACTCACCTGTGTGCCCCCAAGTACTCGAGCAGACCCCGCCGTCTCCCTCTCCACCCCACAGCCAGTCGGGCACCTAGACCTGTCAGTCTGAGTCCCAGACACTCGTCTGACAGCCCCTCCCCACTCATGTCACCTACCCACTGAGTCCACCGGCGGTTCAGTCTCCCAGTACCACGGCCATCACTCTAAAATGCCATGTCTGCTGGAGGTAAACCTGAACTCAGGGCCACCCCATGACCCTCTGGCCCTCTCTTTGCCTCTCCAGATCCCACCCCCTCACTGCCCCACAACTCATTCTCTTTACTCCAATAAAGAGACAATAATAATGCCCATATCTGAGAACTTACTCAATGTGCATGTCAAGGGTTTGTCTGCATTGATTCATTTAACCCTCACAGATACCCTGAAGTGATATAAATAGCACCCACCACCCCAGTGTGAGGACACAGAGGCACAAGGAGGTGGGGTCATGTCCCAAGGCCTTCAGCTAGTCACTGGTGGGTGGGGGGTGCTGGGACCAGAAGTGCACATCTGGAAGTGACGTTCTTAAGTGCTACACAGTACTTCTTCAGGCACAGGAGAGCACCACGAACATCTTTCAATTCTTCCAGGGGGTCACCCTCCCTGATCCCTCAGCCTGGGAATGACCCACCCTCCATCATGTGCTCAGGGAGCACCCCCGCCCCTCCCAGCTCTTGCACACTCACTACCGCTTTGCTAAACTTCAGGGTAACCCTCCTTGCTCTTGCCTGCAGCCCGGGCGTCCAGCACACAGTAGGGGCTCTAGCTGCGGAAGAGGCAGATCGTTGTTCCACAGGTAATTTTCAGAAGAAGCCAAATCATCTCAATGTCACTGCATAAATTTCCACAAATCAACTCAAATTGAGTTATCATATAATGTAACATTTTTAAACCCAATGCATAAAATATCATACATCTATTTTTATTTGATCTACTAAATTATAAAGAAGCTTTCCTAAATCTCTTAAAGGTGGTTTTTCCAGTAATACATAACTGCTTAATTGGGAAGTGTACAAAACATAATTATACTGCCTCACACTACAATATTGCTTATGGGAATGTCTTCGTTCACGCATTCTGCTTTATTTTGTATTTAATCTCTATTAAGATGTCAATAAGAAAATAGATACGTATGCTAGTCTTCATAAACACCGTAAATCATAAAGTCATTTCTTTGCTAACCCAAGTCCAAAAGCAGCCCCTCAAGAAACTACTAGGACCCCAAAGGTTTCCATTTCTTGTATCAGAGCACAGCTGGAGGCTCTCAACCCGTGGCCCCAAACACCTAGCCCTGGGCCACTTCACCAGGGAAGGCCTGCAATTTCTTCATAGTAAATGGCTCTGCATGCAACACAAAGAGTACCCCAAACTTCCCCCAGAAAGCGGTTACCCAAACCAGAAAGGGCAAATCCTTTCTGCCCAAGACTTCGGTTACCAATCTGGAATGAAGGGGCAGATGGAGGCCCCTTAAATCATTCCTCATCTGAGGACACTGTGCATGTCCTTTCAAGTCCACCCTTCAACTAGCACGGGGAGCTCCTGCCAAAGGTTCCAGACTCTTAAAACTGGATGGACTTCCCTGCCCCCATGCCCACCTTCAAGTTTGTACACACCCTCTTCCCTTGAATTTGGTTGTCCAAATACACAGCCATTCTTCAGACAGCTTGGTATTGGTGGAGAACCAGCTCAGACCCTGCTCCATCATGTGTTAACCGTGAGCCTGTCCACGCAGCTTGTGAGACTGGTCTGCCAGTTTCTCAAGGGGGAAGTGACCACACTGCCGCAGTGTCTCATACCAGGGTTGTTAACTAAAAACAAAATAAGTGAGTGTATCAAAGTGCTTCTACTAAACGCAATAAAGGTAAGCTGTCATCCATATGGAAACGAAAGCAATCAGCCTCAATGAAGCCTACTAATTAATAAATTCACCGATCAAGATAAAGAGGATTTGCTGCAAAATATGTTTACCTTTGCTTCTAAAATAGAAGGTGTCGTTCCCAAATCTGCGTTTGGCATCACAATGAAATAACGCTACAGGCACGAGTGGGCTCCTGGAGGTTAATTTCATTCACCTGCATAATGAGGTGGATGCACCTTGTGGTCATCTCCATGTTCTTGCCCACGCAGGCCAACGTGAAAATCATCAGCTCCACTGCACTCATCTCTGACTTGTGCACACAGACTTGGAAAGTGTGCTTCACTGAGTAGGCTCATATTTTGCTAAAATATAACTTGTAAAAACAATCTCTCTCCCTGCCAGTATTCTATGACACTCAGCCCAGCCTCCTTTCAATGAACACTGCTGACTGGTCAAGAGAGAAAGTTAAATGTCAAGTACATCTGAATATGGAACCAGCTCCAATTCTAATGGGCACACACGAAATTTCCCCCATGTCTCCAGGAATGCCTGGTGCTGTTCGGAGGGTGGAGAATCCCTCTCAAACCAAAAAATGAGACTGGGTCAGGCAGAAATCCGTATTTCCACTTTCAAATCTATTCATTCAGATTTGGGGGGGTGGGAGGTATTTGAGTTATATGAAATCTTTCAATCATTTGTTGTGCCAAATGTTCAATGACTAGACTCAGGCGTGTGGGTGTGTGTTGGGGGAGTGGTTTGTTTTTAAAGAAAGACAGTCTGCGCACTGTTGGCAGGTTCTGGACTGGCCGCATTAAGAACCCCCCGAAGGAATCTGCTAAAAATACAGATGTTCTGGCTCCACCTGTAGCTTCTCGAACAGGATGTTGGGTGGAGCCCCAGAAGACTGAATCCTGGCCAGGGGTGCCCTGAGGATCCCCCTGCTCCAGAGGCCACCCTCTCGAACCACCTGGGCACCAGGCCCTCCCTGGGGACTGCATGAGTCACTCATGTGAAAACCACCAAGCCCACAGCCAGCTTCTTACGACTAAATGCACGTGCCTGACTCACGGGGCAGGCCAGGGCCTGGGGTGGGGGTGGGCTGAGGGGTGCCAGCACCTACCTGCTCCCTCCTGATACAACAAGGCACCAAGGACCTCTCCATGTTTCTGGGAAGACCCTACTTCCAACTTATGTTCTAGAGGATGGAAGGAAACACACCGTGCAGAGCTTGAAGGAGGCAGAGGCAGGAAGGGGACTTCATCTCAATTACATTAATACCACCATAACTACTGGTATTGCTGTCATTCCTACTACTCTTACCACCACCACCACTAATAACAATAGTAATAAACAGCTAACATTCGAGCACTTCCCACACACATCAGCATCTTATTGACTGTGCACACTCCCTAGGATTTGCAAATGTGGAAATATGACATTCTGACCCCTGGACCCCCGAAACACCCTTGCATTCCACCACTGGCTGCCTCCCGAGGGCATTTTCAAGGATCATCTCACCTTCCAAGTGAGATGTTTTTAGTGGTATGAATTGAGCCCAAAGAAACTGCTGGTCCATGAAATGACCAGCCCATCTTGAAGGCGACAAAGTCTTTTCCACAGACCCTGGGAGGACATCTTCCCAAACATGTCCCTTCAGCCCCCACCTCCTCACTTCACACTCACATGACCCTACTACTCGAACTGGAGCCCAACACTAAGTGTGGAGCAGTAACCCTGCCCAAGAGAGTTCACATCTACACCCACACCGTGCCTGGCCCTAGTGGGCACCCGGTCAGTCCCTGTGAGTGAATGAATGAATGAATGCCCTGGTAGGAGACAATTAAGTACTACCCCCTTTCCAGGGCCGGGGTCGGGAACACAAGCAAACATCCACAGCAAATCTGTCAACCAGCTGGACCTGGGCCAAATCAGTCACCAAAGCTGCTGCTGACCAAGTGCTCACCACCTGCCAGGAAGACAAACCCAACAAGCCATTCTCTCAGACCAAGTCCACTGCCCACAGTGCTCGAGGCACTAACCGCCTACTGTGTGCTCAGGACCCAGAGAGGGGAAGGGAGCACGTGCAGACAGATGTGTGCGAGCAAGGGGCAGATCCAGTACCTTTCCCTAAACAAATTCCCCTGGGAATGTGGCCAATCATGCCCACCTTCACGGAGCTTTCTCTACTCTGTAAAGAGCACGCTGAGCTGTCCCGTCAGAGGTGGTGGGTTAAAACCTGAGCCGCCCTCCCCGGCAGCCCTGCCTGTCCAGGGCAGCTAGAGCAGGCCCCACGCTGGCCGTCCTCAGGCGAAGGCAGGCAGCTCAACCACTCACTTTTTCTTCCTTCTCTGGGAAGGGAAAGTAGGTCTTAAATAGAAAGTAAATATTTTACTGGGCATTTCTCGGAGTGACCTAATACAGAGTAACATTCCACAGTCTAAAGGCAACCTCCCGATAGGTTTTCAGGTCATCACTTTGGCCCCAGGAATCAACGAGAAGATGGGCTCCTCCCCAACCAGCCCAGCCACCGCCCCCCCTTGCCCCATGCACTGCATACTCTGGGTATTTTAAAACAGCACCGGGATTCGGATCTCCCACCCCAAACACTTCTCACTATTCACCCCCTTCACCTGGCACTTCATCCGGTTCCATAAAACTCCTCCATCCTTTATATGTGCAAAGGATAAAACCTCATCTCTACTGTGGGTCTGTTCCCCTAGCAAGCCCCATTTCTCACCCTGCACAATCACGGCCCAGGGAGCCTTCTCCGAGGTCCTCCGACACCCCCGACATGAGGGGAATCCCTCCTTCCACTGCCTGTATCAGGATCCTCTGATCTCGGCCCAGACAGTGTGCAGACTGCACATGGAAACCTGCTCCACTGGGCACACAGCACCTCAGAGCAACAGTGGCTGATTTACTTGTTTATTTATTTTTTTGTATTTTCAAAAATTTAACCAACACTTATGATGTGTCAGGCCTGTTCTAAGCGCTTTATAAATATTACCTTGCTGAATCCTTATAGCACACCCTATTCTTACCCTCATTTTAGATTCAGAAAAGGAAGCCCTTTGCAAGGACTCAGTAAATCCCAAATGCAGTCAAGCATCTCTCTCCATCTCTCCTTTGCCACAATTTCTAGAACAGTCTGTCCCATCTGATGCCACTTCCTGGCTGGCTGCTGATGTATGCATCTATCCTGTGGCCTACAGTAAACTCATGGGCCCAGCTTCAGCCCCAGGAAGGCAGACCTTCACCACCTTTCACTGGGACCTCTCCCTCGCCGTCAAAGCACAGATAACACTGAGGTCAACCCGGTGCTCCAAAGCAGGCAGCCGGGGTGGCTGAGAGCAAGCTTTTGGATCTGAGCCTGGAGCCCGCCGGGCCAAGTCATGACCAGGTTGCAAAACTCCCAGCTACAGGCACGGCCCAAGAGTGGTCCCTGCACTGACCCGGCCCCCTCTTCCCCGCTAACACAAAGAACCCCGAGCCAACTCCCGCCAGCCACTCTCCCTCCAAGACCCCAGGCTTGCCCATTGCTGCTCTAGAAAATGAAAGGAATTAGGGAAAAAACCTTTTAAATCTCCCCTGCAGACAAACATTTTAAAGAACCCCAGTTATACTTGCAACTGTGTTTCAAGTGGTTTTGCTGAGCTTGGGGCTCCTCTGCCATCTGAGACACACAGTAACAGCACGAAACCAACAACTGTTACATTCCAACCCCGGCTCCCTTCATGCCCCTGGGACACAAGGGACTCAAATGAGACAAGCTCGCAATTACCGCCAAGAAAACTCAAATCACTCTGAGCTGCCTCCTTTGCCCACTACTTGGAGCACATCTGGCCAGTTCAGGGAAGAAAAAAATTACCCATCATTCCAAGTCCTCCTTAAATACTCAGGAAGACATCATTACAGATAGAATTCCAACTTTAATTCTGAAATCTCCTGGCTTTTGTCAGTGGAAGCCACATTCTTAATCCTGGGCTTAGTTGAGAAATAAGAAAGGATGTGTGTGTGTGAAAAAAAATCCTCAGCCCTGAGTGAAAAGCAACAGCATCTTGGAGGAGCAGGAAGAATAAACAGAACTCTGCACAGAGGTCAAGGCCGAGAAAAATACGGTCTCTGGAAAAATACGGTCTCTGGTTAAACCTGGCGTACCCCCCGTGGCACCAATGTGGGCACATTGGACACCTATCAGATTGCCATCATGTCCTGCTGGAGTGACTCAGATGCCAAGCTCAGGGGCTTGTCTGCAGAGCCAGGGATCCCTACAACCCAGAACAGGACGGGGATACACACCTCCTGCTCCACGGACCCACAGGTGGGTTCTGAGGCCACCCACAAATCTCAGCTCACAGGAAATGACTCTCTATCAAGAATCTGCATGCTGTGGCCCATCAGCCAAGACTGACAAAACTACCAGTGACTTGAGAACATTCCCTGCTGAGATGCCTTAAGACCCAGCCACACCCACTTTCCAGACAGAAAGGCCTGAGGGAGCACCTTCTCCCTTCTCAGGTCCTGCAGAGACACAACTGAGACCTGAGAGGCCCATGAGGTGGGAGTGGGCCCAGGGCTGATCCTGGCCCCACCGCAGCCCACCCATGCCCCACCCTTTTCCGTGTGGAGTGAAGCAGAATGGACACCTGTTTGAAAACCACAGGGGGGATTTAGAATATAATCATTACCTGAGCTGGAGCTGAGCCAGCACGCCGGGGCTAATGTGACTAATTGGTCAAGAGACACCCCCACCCCCCAGCACTTCCCTCTCCGGGAGACAAGGCAGAGAACCCTAAGGCTGAGACAGGGACTCTGCTGTGTCCCCACCACCCCCTGCCTTGGAGCACGGGCAAAGACTCCAGAGATTTCCCAAGCACACGTGTTTGCAAGTGCACACGTGTTCACGAAAGGAAGAGAAGCATGATAGGGCAGGAAGGTAATCTTGTAATTGAAGGAAAGCCTGTTTTTCAGGAAAATCTCCACCTTGTGGGGACCTTACCTTCAAGGAAGCCAAGGTCGGCCGGGGAGCTCCCGATCACCTGCTCTGGGGGCCTCTCAGGTGAGTTAATCACCCAAGCAGGGCCTGTCTCCAGATTTCAGGACACACCCAACTTCGTGCCATTCCCTGTTCCTTTTGTTCAGGAGTACTAATTCAAATTCCTTTCTAAGACCAACACAGACACGGGACAGCAACCCAAAGGAGGTTTATCCGGCAGAATCAAGTTTCTCGCTGGTTTTTACAGGAGTGATGCAAATAGACTCTTCCAATTAGGTGAAATCCTCACCACTTTCCCCAAATTCCCCTGGAACACAGGAACCAACTCCTATTGCAAGATGTGCATAATGAATCCAGTTGGAAAGTGAGAAGCAGCCAGAGGGAGAGGGGAGCATCCCATCCACCTCCAACCCCTCCTCCAAGTGAGGGTCACACCAGGAAGGAGGGGACTCTCTTTGAGAAGACTGAAATCACAGACCACAGACTTGGAAATCCGAGTCTTACCTACTGATAAAATGATACCTGGTCACTGAATCCAATTTTACCACAAAAAAATCCTAAACACAGTGAAAGCTATCCACATAATCTCAGGGTGTGTGTGTGTGTGTGTACGTATGTGTGTGTACGCATATGCGTGTTCTGGGGGCGGGGGCACCAGAGACACCCAGATGGAGGCAAGGAGAAAAGGAGATCGGAAGGAGATTGGGAAGACAGAAGGGTCTAACTTAGCTAGCATGGCAAAGTCACCCCAAATGTACCCAAGTCCCAGTCAAAAGCCAAAAGCAGCCTCAGTCAATTACAGAGAAACCAGAGCCACGTGGAGCTGGAACTAGCTAAACTTCTAGCTCCCTTATGTCCTTAACCTCCCTGGTCCTCAGTTTCTTTGTCAATAAGAGACTCACTTCCACCTCAGAGAGGATGTGGCTGGAGCAACAGCACTGTGCCTGGCCCTCGACGCCCTTCCAGGTGTCTGGTCTTTGCCTGGACAGTGAGGCTGTGATCCAGAGGGGCAGAATTCTCCCCCTGCACCCAGCGTGGGCCCCTGTCTCCTGAGCCCGCCTCAGGCTTCCGATCAGGAGCCACGCTGTTATTAACCCAAAAAGTGTAAGTGAATTTAAAACAGGCCTGGTCCAGGAAACTATCTGGAAGTCCCTCCCTGGCATTAGATTGTGAGATCCTAACAAAAGACCACTAAGTAAAGAAGGAAATTAAAACAAGCCAGACTTCTCATAGCCCACGTGATCTGGAAAGCAACCCTGGGCCTGAGAAAGATAATTGTTTCTGAGAAGCCCATTTGAACCCCGGGGGGAACATGCCAGATTTGGGGCAAGCCTGGGACTCTGGCCTCTGTGCTCTCGGGGAAGCATGAAGAGGCTCCCCAGGCGGGGGTTCCTCCTCCACCAGGGAACCCTGCCCACCTCACCGCCAACTGGCTGGTTCGCAACCCAGCGCTGCACCTTGGGGGGCGGGGTAGGTCATGGGCAAGTCACCCGGGTGCCTCCAGCGCCTGACATCACCCCACCCTGTTGTGAAGATCAAATGCAACATACACCAAGTGTCTAGTGAGGGAGTGATTAAGATACTAAGTAAATGCTCAATAAATGGTAGTTATATTGTTACCTTGACAAAACTAAGAGAGCTACTTAAATGGCCAGCATGCATTTCTTGAGCATCAAATTAAGTCTGCAGGATAGAAAGAGCCAAACGCAGACATTCCTCCGCCAAGGAGAAGAGGGGTGCAAAGCGGCAACGCCCCAGATCATCCCGGCTCTGAACTGACTGGCCGGGCAACCTCTAGTCACGCGGCTCCTCAGACTCCAAGCGTTGGAGCAGCGCCGCCGAGAGGAGCAGAGAAAGCAGCAGGTCCCTCGCCCTGGAGGGAGATTCTGATCAAGGCCTCCGCAGCCCTCGCAGTTTCCGGCAGCAACTACCACCGCGCTATTTGTAGCACAAATAAAACACCCAGATCCGAAAGCTGCGGGAGAACAGCGCCTCAAACACCACCCAAGGGACGGGATCCCGAGCCGGCCCAGTGGTAGTGATGCGGCCCTCTACCCTTTGTTGCATCTCGGTCACCATCACGCAGTCAATCAACGAACCTCCCTGTCCACTGGGGGGACGGGGACAACACGACCCCCAGAGCCTGCGATCACTGAGGGTGGCTCAGGCACGGCCCAGCCAGGTACCTGGTTCTGCTCCGAGCCTCAGCAGCAGGTTGGGGCCCCCCTTGGGGTCCCGCGTCGTCTCGTGGCTCCTTCCCTGTCCAGGGACCGAAAGGGACGCGGGCGACCCCGCGGGTGTGGGCGGCGTCGGGTCGGACCCCGCACAAAGGCCTGCGGGAGGAAGGAGGAAGTGACACGGGGGGGGGGGCAGGGCCCATTTCTATCACCTCTCGACGACTTCCCCGCGGCGGGAAGCGACTCCCTATTTACAAGTGAAAAGGAGAAGCGCGAGGGGAGGGGCGCTTCCGGCGGTGCCAGGCACGGCGTGGGGGACAGGTACGCGGGCCTGCGGGGGGAGGGGCGGGGCCGCCAGGTAGGCCGGCGGAGCGGGGGTTGGGGGCTCCGAGCAGCCAGGTACGCGGACCTGCGGGGGGCGGGGCCTCCGGGTGCAACAGCCGGGAGGGGGAGGGGCGGGGCCTCCAGGTGCAACAGCCGGGAGGGAGGAGGGACGGGGCCGCCAGGTCCACGAGCCCCAGGGATCAGGGGACCTCACCTGCGGGTCTGGGGTCCTAGAACCCCGGAGCCGCAGACGCCCGGAGGCCGAGGACCCTGGCTGTCGGGGCGCAGTCGGGGCAAGGCAGCCAGAGCCCGCCCCCTCCGGCTAGAGCGCGGCAGGTGCGGCGGGCTGGCCTTCGTCCAGGCCCCACCTCGCCCTCCGCGCATCCGAAGGTCGTGCAGGAGACCGGAAGTCGTCCTAGGTTCAGTCTGGACGGAGCGTGGGGGTTCCCGGCGCGCCAGAGACACGAGAAGCGGGAGGCGGGAAGAGCCTCTTTGTGACTTGGGGGTGGGGGACAATTTAACGTTTCTTCCTCGCGTAAAATAGGAATTGCTGTATTTACCGAGCCTGCAGGAGCGTCGTGAAGATTAACGACTGTGAAATGTTTTTAAGATCAAAAGCATGTTGAGATTTTACTTGTGGGCACTTATATGTGCATATTGATATCTGTACAGCAAAATACTCTTTATTGATTGCCCTCCTGGAGTGACTTCTAGTCCATAACCAGACAGCACTGAGAAAAAGGAAGCGGGTACATCTCTGTGCGCTCCTGGGATACCAAGGTATATGGGCAGAAAATGTCATTTCTGCTTGGCATCCTGCTCCATCTGGTCCCTGAAGGGCAGACAGAGCCATCGGGCCAGCAGTGCAGACCAGTTTAATGTCTGGAGAAGGGATGGAAAAAACTTTAAGAATATCTGTCACCCCCACTGGGAAGAAAAGGCAGCATTCCACCCTCCCCTAGTTCATTAGGCAGGTGCCCCAGAGTGTGGGCCGCCCTCAGGGTCTCCAGTGTTTGGAAAGCTTTGCCCCACACCCGGCCCAGTGGTCAGCCAAGCTCTGCCAGTGCTAGGAGCCCACGCAGCCCATCTGGCTTAGCAGCTCCAACAGCAAGGCCTCCTGGGTGTCACCAGCAGTCCGTCCCTCCCAGAAAAGCAAGACCATGTGACTAGGCAAGGCTGCTCCTCTCCAGACTGAACACATTGTCAGTCCCCTCAACCATTCCTGGGACAGGGTTTTAAGAGCTCTGGAGGGCCCTCCCAGCTCACTGCTGGCTCCGACTGCACTCCGGGTCGGCAGGCCCCGGAGCTGCAACATCCTCCCGGCTCTCCACCATCCAAAGGGGCATGCGAGCACCACCCCCGCCCCTTCCCTCAGCCCACCTGGGCCTGAACAAGCAGAGGATAAACGGTGACTTTGCTTGGGTAGACCAACCTCACTAAAGACATCCACCAGCAAAAGCATGAAGTCCCAGGGACAGTTCACTCTACAGGGAAGGTACACAAGCCCTTTCCCAGCCTCTTACCCCCTAGTGCAAAGGAACTTCACCTGCTGTTCCTCCCTCCCCTCCTGCCCTCCTTCCTCGCCCCCCCCAACACACCTGGGCCAGGTACAATAATACCACTTCCAGGTTTTATTTGGGTCATTTTCACCTATCAAATGAATCTGTGCTAGCCCCAACATTAAGTGGGCTTTTTAAATTGCCAAACTGGAAAAAGAAGATGCTCTCTATGATCTTGGTCTGCGTTCCTTCCAAAGAAATTTCCTGGGATTCCGTGACTCCATAATGAAGTTTTCGTTTGTCCTGGGCTTGGACAGATTGCTGGAGGCCAGATTCCAGGCCTGGCTGGAGCGAGGCAGGGAGTTGACGCTGCAGAAAGACCCACATCTATATTCCACGTCCTTTAAAAAGGCCCTTCCAGGTTTCTGCACAGCCTAGGCTGCGACGAGACACAGAAACATTGCCACATTTCCAATCAATCTTCCAGCCAGCTAAGTTTCTTTCAGGTCATAATAAAGGATTTATTTTAATGCAAGAAGCACATTTCTGCCGATCAGAAGACTTTTGAAGGGAGTAAAACCAACATGAAGGAGGTGTATTTTTTCACATTTTCCAAATGGGAAGGATTTTTAGAACCACAGTGGATAAAAAGCACTGCCCTCCCAACAACCAGCAAAGGCAAGCCTGCCCACCAGTTCAGGCAACAACAGCTACTCGGATGAGCATCTTCTGAACACCGTCTGACCTTGGGGAGAAACAAAGGCTCCACTATTCCCCAGGATAGAAGTCACAATTCTCCATGAAACCAAAAGCATCACTTGCCCCATGAATAAGAACCCAACGGTTTTATCAGTTTTTGTGACTATTAAGCCAACTCCAGGTAACCATCTGTTCAATTTAGTTACAGAAACAATTAAAGCAGATCATTTCTAAAACATTTGCTCAGGGCTAGACTAGGCTAGATGCAGATGGAAACATCAAATGACCCCCAAAGTTCTCACCAAGGGACTTCGCCGGCCTCAGCCCCCAACAGTGGTCAATGTCTACACTGATTCCATTTAGGGTAGGATTAAGAAGAAGGGTTGGGGGAGTGCGTACCACCTTAGCTACAGAGTCGGCTCCACTTTGGAACCTCAGCTCCCACGTGGAAGCAGAGGGCTTTGTCAATAGAGGAGGAAGATGCAATACAGAGGAGCTGTTTCAGAAATGGCAGCGGCTGTGTAGCAAAACACAGATATGCAACAAATACTCACTTTAGTGGCACTTTCTCTAATACTACAAACAGATTAAAATCTACTTTAATGTGAGGAGAGTAATAAACACAACTGCCTCCTGTGACTTCAAATGCCTCAATTTCTAAGTGTTGAATATGATTTCTTAAAATTGCATTTCAAGGGGAAAAAAGTTTGTTTTACACTTTCTTTAAAGAACTCTACCGTCTGCTTTTAGAATCTTGCCTCAAAAAAGCAGACAACTGAGAAGAAAAAGTGCACAAAGTTCCCTATGGGTCCAGAAAAGACCACCTTCTAAGAAAAACTCTGGAAAGGGAGCAGGCTGGCGCCCAAATTTCCATGCCCGGCAAAGACAGATGAATGTGATGCTGATTCCCATCCCGTCTGCAGCTCCTGAAGTTTCTGTGCTCTCGAGCAGTTACTAGAATGAAGCTGAAACTGCCCCTTGGCTCCCATTGTCAACATTCCACACACACAATGGCCTGGCTCTCTCCCTATTATCCATTCTGTATTCATTTGTGAATCCCCCCTTTTTTGCACAATGTGCAAAGTCCTTCCTTTCACTGGTGAAGTCCTGAATGCCCAAGTGCAGGCATAATTTAGACTTTAAACATTCATAATGATAGCTAAAAGCAAACTACGATTATGCCCAAACATTCATTTATGAATATCATTAGAACCACATTGATGGATTTTGGATACTATCCATTAAATCATGATCAAAAGAAACACTGAACACCTTAAAAATGGTTCTGAAGTTTTTAGCAATTATTAAATATAATTTTCCAAACCCGTAGATAGGGTTTAAAAAAAAAAAACCCTTTCATAAATCTTTGATACATATTCCATCAAACACAGACATGAATAAAAATTAACTTCAAAAGATTGGGTGAGGGGGAAAAGCTGTGCATTTTTCTTTCTTTCCCAGGGTGCTGTAACTTTAACTGTATCGATGTAAATTAGGACATGCTTACCAGCTGTAAGGCAGAAAGCTGATATCTGCCCAGGCAGTCCAGCATCGGAGAGCATATCCATTCCAGCATTTTCATGTGCCTACTCAAAAGTTCTCAGTAGCTGAGTCCACACAAGCATTCCTTGGGTAGCGATTCACAGGAAGATTCTTGGGGAATAAGGCACCCCAATATTTCACTATACGGTGTCCCTTCTGTTAAGTACATCTTTTCAACTGCACTCCCATTTTTAAATTACTACAAAAATGTGTTCCACCCTCTGGAATGGAACTATCAGCCAGGCGGTGGAAATATTACCTGAGTTGTGTGCCCTGCCCAACAGATAAATTTCCTTTCCCAATCATGTCCTGTATGAATATATATTTGTGGCCTGACTCAGGGACAGGGGACATTTGGGCTGCTGCTTTTCACTGATAGAAAGATTATTAACAGAGGGACCCAGGCTGCACTCACATATGTTATGACAGACCTTCTATATTGAAATGACAGTAGTAAAAAAAAGACAACTGGGGTGGCCATTCTACCGTTGCTGTAAACTCTTTAAATTTTTTCCATTTAGGGAAAGCATTAAGTGCAAAGGGTATAACTTTGCCTTCAAAAATGATTCATGATGGGAGAGAACTGTTGGCAAACGGCATTCTGGTGCTAGATCTCAGTGGGGCCGCTGTGGAGAGATGTCGGCGCTTTTTGTTTTTAATCCTCGAATCTCAAGGATTTCAAATGGTGTGAGCCATCCCAAGCTCCCTCTGCTTCAGTATGTTAACAGTTCTCAACTATCCTTTTCAAATCCGGTGCATTACTTGTTCAGGACCCACCGAATATACACATCATACGTTTACCTTGTAGCTAGCTACTCAGAACACTGAAAAAGTTGCAGCTGATTTTGTAGTTTTGTTTGGTTGTTGCTGGTGGTGGTGTTGTGGCTGTTTGTTCCATTTCATCTCTCTTATAAAAACACTTTTCAGACTTATGAATAGGATTTCTGTTAGGAACTTTAAAAGTCAAGAGTAAAGTTATTGATTATTCCCTGAAAGGGTAACTGATGGGCTGGTTAATAATTATACAGATAGCAAGTCTTCCTGTTTCATCCTGTGTACCCAACCAGATTAACAATGCCAGCGAAAGCAAACTCCATCCACAGGGACAGGAACAGGTGTGCCCTGACTCTTAAAAGGCCAAAATATCTCACAAAGTATGTCACTGGTGTATTTTTACAACGCTAGTAGTGTTTGTTTTTAAGTAGCCAAACTTTTTTCCTTTAACTTTAAAGAGACACTTTGCAAATATTTCTTCTCTGAGTTGATGACTAAAGGCCCAGACAGAAGTTGCCACTTGTGCCTAGCAAAGAAATACATTTTAGGGACAAAGAGGTTTTTTTAAAAATCACTTAAGAAAATGTAATTCACCCTGCCCCTCCCCCCAGAACACCCATTCAAGGGCCAGTTTCAAAGATCCCAAGTGAAGTCGTAAATAACACAGGGCTCTGAGCTCAATCTGCAGAGCCACACCACCCTCCACTCAGCCTTATTAAGGAACAATTAGAAAGGGGGGAGGCAACATATCCCTTAGCCTTATCTTCCCAAACAAGAAAAAGATTTCAACCAAATATCACCTTGTCAGGTTCAAAACAAGCTCCAAACCCAAGATTTTTAAATTCCCCCTAATAACGGCTTTCTACAGGGACAAACTGGAGTCCCCTACCCCTGGGGCACAGAAAACCAATCAGTGCCATAAATTCCCTTTGCCTTCAACCCTCACTCCCTTGTACTGGGGGCAGAGTGGGGGGAGGGGGTGACCCGACATCAACACTTACACTAAACCCCTCAATGCTCTACAGAAATATGCTGGCTTATTTCCTTTGTTTGGTCCTGTTATACTTGATCAAGTGTGAACGATTAAACTGGTTTCATTAAAGGCAAGTGCATTCACGGCTAACATCCAACTTCAATGGCAACTGGAAGCATATTTTGCAAGAAGGAGGGCCTGCTTTTTTGCTTGAAACCTACCATCTCATTAACTTTTCTTTGGGGGGCAATAAAAAGGGCACCCGAGGTTTTTACAGGAGAGTGTCAGAGCGGTTCAGAGATCTGATGCCAGACAAAAGGATATTTAGTGTTCCAACTCTAGGATACAGTCCCTGTTACTTAAAAAAAGAAAAGAAATCCTGTTTCAATATTAAAGCTGCTCTGACTGAAACTGTTTAATTAGCATTCTGAATATCACTTTATAATTGCCATAAGAAGTACTCTTTGAAATGAAATAATTATAAAAACAAGATCCTTTAAGGTCCCATTACTTTAAAATGTAAAAGATTAAAAAAAAAATTCAAAACAGTGGAATTCTCCAAAGTGCATGAAAACTAACTAGTTCTGCTTTGAGAACCCTAGAGGCTGAACAGCAGTCTTAGGTACTGAACACGAGGTGATTTTTAAACTGTCTCTGAACCCAAGCACCTAGCGCGAAGAGTATCTTCTTTGAAAGAGTAGTACGAGAGTTTGATACATTTCGCCAAAGTCGGGAGGCAGAGTCACTTTGTAAACTAACCAAAATATACGTCCCCTCCAAATTACCATGTCAGATAAAAATACACCAGCCTCTAGAATATCCAACAGAATTGCAAATAAGGCACTTAGCATTTTAAATTCCCGATGCATATTTATAGAATAGAATTCTCTTGTCTATCCTTCAAGTCACTCATATCTGACTCTCTAAGAACTTAACCCGATCTCCAATCTTTAAAGAAAAAAAAGGGGAGAAATCCAGAAAGATCTGTTTACCACGGATCGGGCAAGTCGGATACGGCAAGTGAGCCCGGCATGACGACGTAGGCCACTGCCAGCAGCCTCCACCGCAAGGACGCAGAGCAAGCGGGGAATTCTACGAAAAATTCCTCCTTTCCCCTATAAAATACTAAACATGGGGACCCCGTGGAATCAACTGCTACTTGGGCCGCCTCCGGAAAAAGTACTCGGGGGCGGGGAAGCGGGAGCACCACACACACTCGCGCGCACACGCACACTCTGTCCGTGACCATCGGCGACGGCGGAAAGCGAGCCACCGGAGGGAGTGTGTGCGCGCGTGTCTCGCCGCGGCCGGCGGTGACCGCGCCGAGCTCCCGGGCCCGCGGCCTCCGAGCACCAGGACCCTGCGTGGGCTGCGGGCGACCGGCCACGCCGCGGGGCCTCCAGCTGGAGAAAGGCCCGGGCGCGACCCAGCTCCCGCGCGCCTCTGCCCAACTTGCCCCGGGGCGCTGGGAAGAGCGCGCGCGAGTGAAAGAAAGGCGCTTCCCCTCGGCCGCGCGGGTCCATCCAGCGCCGCGGAGGACGAGGTGGAAGAGGCGACCGCGGCGGCCAGGCTGTCGCTGCGCCCCGCCGGGTCTCCGCCGCCCCAGGCGCGCCCTCGCCAGCCCCTCCTGCGAAACTTTCTTTTTGGTTCGCCCCACCCGAAAAGTGTGGCCCGGGCGGGGGAGGCGGGCGGGCCGGGTTCGCGGCGGCGGCGGGCGAGGAGGAAGTGGTGCCCGCGGGAGCGCGGCCGGGCAGAGGAAATGCCCGGCCCGCCCGGCCCCCGCCCGCGCCCGCCGCCCGGCCCACCATGGGCCCCCGCCCTGCTGCGACTTTGGCGGGCCGAGCCCGGCGCGGTAGTAGTGGCGGCGGCGGCAGATGTGGCCCGGCTGCCCGGAGGAGCCAACAATGCGAGGCCGGCAAAACAAAAGGGTTCCACTTCGCCTCCTTTCCTGCCTTTCACTTGCGCTCCCGGGGCGCCGCGCGGGATCCCCTGCCAGCAGGGGCCGCTCCCCTGGGGGCCCCGAGCCGCGCGCGCCCCGGTTTGCCCGCGGACCCCCCGCTCGCCCCCGCCCCGCAAACGCAAGGCCCCGCGCGCTCGGACTCCCAGTCCCGGGAGATCCGGTCGTATTGTCCCCGCGGCGCGCGGCGCGCTCGGCCTGGGTCGCGGGCGGCCCCCGCGCGCGCACCCACCGGCCTCGGGGAGCAGGAGCCGGGGGCGCCTAGGAAACCGTCGCCGAGACGCCACCGCTGCCCTCCGGACGCCGCCGCGCTCGGGGTTTCTTTTTTTCTTTCTTTTTTTTTTTTTTTGCCAATCCTGATGGGAAGGAAGGTGACCGCCTACTTCGCATTCATCAACTCTCATCACAACAACAAAAATCCTGGTGCAAACGGCGGCCAGCAGGCGCGATCGGCGGCGGGGGGCAGCAGGCAGGGACCCCAGGCCGGCGCCCACCCCCAGGCGCCGAGAGGGGACACGGGGCCGGGAGCGCAGACCAAAGATGTCCTCGGATGCCGGCTCCGTGTCCTTCGCCCTCCTCCTCCCCGAGTGGCGCAGTGAGGCGCGGGCGCGGCGCCCCCAGCCCCGCGGCCTCAGGTGAGGCAGGGGCGACAGCGGCCTCAGCCCTCCCCCGGGGCCCCCCTTACCTCGTCCCGGGCCGCCGGCGTCCACGGCGAAGGGCGCCCACCCGGGAGGCGGCGGCGGCGGCGGCGGCGGCTCCCGCCCCTCCCACCCCACCCGGCGGCGGTGGCGGTGGCGGCGGCTGTGCGGCCCCCCCTCAGCGCGGCATGGCTCTCGGCTCGGTCCCTCGCTCCTCGGGCCGCCGCCGGCTCCTTTGGGCCGCTCCCGGGCCACCTTAAAATGACACACGCACACAGGGACACACACAAAAACTTAATCTCTCCAGCTCCCCGCCCCTCCCCCTCCCGCCTTTCCCTCCCCTCCCCTTCTCTCCTCTCCCCTCCCTCCCCACCCTACCCCTCCCCTTCCCTTCCTCCTCCTCCCCTCGCCGCCGAGCCTCTTCCTACTTCCCCACCCACCCCACCCCCTTCCTCCGCCCACCCGGCTCCCAATCCTACCCACCCCAGTCCCGGCCCCGCGCCCGCCCGCCCGCCGGGAGGGGGCTGCGGGGGGGTCCCCGGCCCGCGCACGCCCGGCGCCGCGCTCACCCCTAAGAGGATGCTAATTCCAACTTGGATCGCGGGAGGGAGCGTCCGGGATGCCGAGCGCCTCCCGGCTATTTGCTCTTTATTTGTTTTCTCCTCCGGGAAGGAGGAGGAGAACCGAGAGAAAAGGAAAGGGAAAGAAGCGACGCCGGCCGCGTCTCCCGGTGCCCGCCGGCTGCGCAGGAGCGAGGCGGGAGGCGAGGTGAGGGTCGCCGCTCGCTCACTCCTCTCTCCTTTTTTTTTTTTTTGGGCAAAGGCGGGGTCTCTCTTTGCAAACCAATGACACAACCCCACATGGGCCGGCCTCGCCCCCTACAGATACTCCTCACTACAAATCGGCTCTCTCCGGGGATTAGTGGCTCCGCGAAAGTGCACACAGGCTCGGCGGGCGGGCGAGGGGGCCGGGCGCGGCGGGCACTCCCCGGCCCGGCCCCGCCCGGGAGGCCCTCGCGAAGGGCGGGGGCCCGGGCGGCAGGGGTGCGGGTGCCGCCGCAGCGGCCGGGAGACCAGCCCTCCCTTCGCCCTCCTTCCTCCTCCGCCCCTTCCACGTGGGGCCCCGGGCGGCCGGCCACGTGGGGGGACGCGAGCCCGGGCGGGCCTGGGCGCGGCGCCCCGAGGTGGCCGTAGCCCCATCGAGCCCCGCCAGGCCCGCGACGCAGACCTGCCCCCTTCCCGGCCCCGTGGCTCCAACTTCCTCCTGGGCCCCCACGCCGGCCGCTTCTGCCTTCTCAGGCCCGCGGGGTCAGGCGCGGGCCGGCCACAGGGGGCACTTGCGCTCCCCAAATTCGGATCCCGGCGACGGTGCCCGCGCCTTGCCCGCGAGGCGGCGATGGCTGTGGGTGCGCAGGGACGGGGCCCTATACGCTGGAACTTGCAGCGGTTGTGTTCCCTACAAAAAGCAAAACATTTTTACACATTAAGAAAAAATGTTCCTTCCTGTTGCTCGGATCTCGCTGGGGCTATTTTTAAAGCCTCGCCTTGAGTGGGAGCTCCGGGCCTCGCGGGACGGAAGCGCTGCGGCCTGGGGGGCCTGAAAGCCGTGGTCCTGGGCGTGCGCGGCGCTCTTCCGCAGCCCGGAGCCCGCGCCGCCCCGATGCGCGGAGGTTCGCGTCTGGACACCAAACCTGGGGAGCCAGGCCGAGCGCCGGCCGCACCTGGACTAAATTCCGTGCGGGTGACCCGCGGCGTTGGAGCCAGGTTTGCAGAAGGGACTCAGCGGCTGCGGGGTAGGAGGGCCCGTCTCCCTGCGCCCCAGAGCCTCCCAAGCTCATCTCACTTCCCGGAGGTCGGCCGCGCGTCCTCCAAGAGCCCCTGTGTGGGCTGAACTGAGCCCTTAGTCTCGATCTGTTTAAAAACCATATTGAGATGTTACGAACTGGATTGAGATGTTGAACAGGAAAGGCTTGCGGAGGGGTGGGAGGTCCGGCCTTTGCAGGCCGCAGGGACAGCCATTCTGGGAGCCGCCGAGTCACTCAGTTGGACCCCCTGCGTACCCGGAGTGCACCACACCCTACGGAGCCGAGGAAACTTAAGCTGGGGCCAGAGGAAGGGCCACGGGGCTGCAAACCCTTTTCTGCATCCCAAAGAGTGCTGCTCTAGGCCTCTCGGTCCATTAACATTTTAAAAACTCCTGCTCCGGCCCGCAGCAGGCGGTGGTGCTCACTGCTCGTTTGCTGAAGTGCACCCAGATGTGGCATGCGCGACCTGCGGTGTGGGGGCCGTGGCTCCTGATGCTTGTTTTATCATCAAACAATAGGTTTTAAAACTATTGAAGACCTGGTAGACGTGATAGCAACGAGGGACCAGGCGTTTCACACCCGCTAGCTCACGAAATTCAGTTACTAAGAAGTCCGAAGCATGTTTTTGACGTGGCCCTAATAGGCCCTGGCCAGGTCACCTACGTGGCTCTTGAGTCTGCGGTTCTGCCGAAAAACTCTCAAAACTCTCCCAGTTGTCTCCATCTGTGTTCATGCTGGACATCTTCTGGGCTCTCCTTTCCCCAGCAGTTTGCCCCAAGGTCATGGCACCCAAGATAGTTCTTGGTTATAAACTGACCCTGCCCACCCCTGGCTACTGGACTACTAGTATGTGCTTTTCTGTTTCTTAGGTGTAAACTATCATAACCATAAATAAAGATTTTCTGCTTCCTTATTTCACAATTTCACAAATGATCTTTGGTTCCGAGTGGCCCTCTATTCTCACCCAGAAACCACAGAAAGTCAGCTGAGTTTTCATATTGCTTATTCAATTTTCATGTCTACTATGAATTCACCCTAACTTAGAAAATACTATGTTTTCTGTTTTGAGAATGTTAAAAAGAAGGCGTCCTCAGAGCCAAAAATTATTTCTCACTTCAACTTGACACCCTGCATTTAAAAATATTAAGCCCATTTGCCCCCAACGTGTGAATTATTTCAAACTCCAATTGTTTTTTAAAAAAACATGTTCCAAATAACACCAAAACCCCTTCTCCAGTTCAAAAATGGGCAAAGATTTGAATAGACATTTTTGAAAGGAAGATATACAAATGACCAATAAGCACATGAAAAGATGCTCAGCATCACTAATCATTAGGGAAATGCACATCAAAATCACAATAAGATACCACTTCACATCCATTGGGATGGCTGTTATCAAAAAAACAGAAAATAACAAGTGTCAGTAAGGATGTGGAGAAATCAGCAAACTTGTGCATTGCTGGTGGGAATGTCAAATGGTGCAGCTGCTGTAGAAAACAGTTGGATAGTTCCTCAAAAAGTAACATAGAACTCTATATGATCCAGCAATTCCAATTCTAGGTATATACAGTGCACAAAGAATGGAAAGCAGGATCTCAAATAAATATTTGTACACCCATGTTCATAGCATTTTTCACAATAGCCAAAAGGTGGAAACAACCCAAATGTCCATCAAAGGATGAATGGATAAACAAAATGTTGTGTGTGTGTGTGTGTGTGTGTGTGTATATATATATATATATATATATATACACACACAATGGAATATTATTTAGTCTTAAAAAGAAAGGAAATTCTGATACATGCTACAAGGTGGATAAACCTTGAGGACATTATGCTAAGTGAAAGAAACCAGGCACAAAAGTACAAATATTGTATGATTCCACTTATGTAAGGTATCTAGAATAGGCAAATTCATAGAGACAGAAAGTAGAATGGAGATTACCAAGGACTGGGGGAAGGGGGAGGGGCAGTTATTGTTTAATAAGCACAGAGTTTCCATTTGGAGTGATGAAAAAGTTCTGGAAATGGATGATGGTGATGGGTCACACAACATTGCAAATGTGCTTAATGCCACAGAACTGTACACTTAAAAATGGATAAAATGGTAAATTTTATGTTATGTATATTTTACCACATAAAAAATGTTGCAAAGTAGCTTTTGTCTTACAAACCTCTTAGTTTATATTTATTACTATATCTGAAGGTATTTTTCAATGAGAAAAAAACATTAAGATAAAGAGAAAATACTTTGTTTTAAAATGCATTTCAGTTAATTTTCAGAATAAATCCCTTTTACTAATTTTTATCTCTGTGTTACCTGTATAGAATATAGTACTGAAATGCAAATTTTTCAGTACTCGCCCTGATCTCTTCCCATCTAATCCTATTTAATTGGTCAGATTCAACTTCTGGTGTCCCAACATGGATTTTGACAGACATGGAAAAAAAAGAGTCATAAAAATAACAATAACAGGGCTGGCCCGGTGGCATAGTGGTTAAGTTCGAGTGCTCCCCTTCAGCAGCCTGGGGTTCACAGGTTTGGATCCTGGGCACGGACCTATGCACCACTCATCAAGCCATGCTGTGGTGGCATCTCACATGCAAAATAGAGGAAGATTGGCACAGACATTAGCTCAGAGCCTGTCTTCCTCACCAAAAAATAAAAATAAAAGTAAAAAATGACAATAACAGCAACAAATGTTTGTCCATGATTCACTAGGGTATCTGGTGCTGGACTAAGCCCTTGATGTGCATTTTTAATCCTCACAGCAGCTCCTTAGCAGAAATACCACTATTATCCCCATTTCACATATGTGGGAAACTTAGGTTCAAAGACTGAGCGTGACTTCCCCAAGGTCACACTGAGGTTGAGGAGCTGGGGTTGGACCCCTGTCTGACTGATTCTGACACCCCCCATTCAAGAAGGTCTTCTCCGTACGTCCACATATCTTCATTATTAGTATGGATTCAGAAAAGGCAAAGTTAGTTACTTTTGAAACATTTTTAGCATCTTCATATTTGAAAGTTTTTTCTTTGTTTGTTTGTTTAATAATAAGCCTTCAATCTAATCTTTGAAGGGGAAAAAAAAGCCCAAGAATTAAATGAATTGTCAGACACTGGTTAAAAATAAAAAGACGAAGATGGGTATGGCCTGGTGGATTTTAAAACTCCTAAGGATCATTTTCAGAATAACAACAAAAAACTGATAATGAGAAAGTAGAAAATAAATTTTTGGTGACTGAGAACAAGGGTCTCACATATTACTTTCATATTGAGGAAGAAGAAATACTATAAAGAGTTCGAAAAGGTGGCATCTATCTTTTTTTTCTTGGAAAAGATCCGTAATCACTTTTTCCTGATTGGCTAAGTTAAATAGAAAAATCCAATCACCTGGAATACTACAGTTTTTTTTCAGATAATCTCATTAATCAAGCTTCTTACGTGGGAGGAGTTTGAAATGTACACACTGCGCTGGGATGTGTAGAAGAGGCTTTATCTTTATTTCGGGGAACTCACCTCATTTGCCAAGGAGCCTCTGGTCCTGCCTGATGTTACCACTGAAAGGTAACTGTGTCTTCTGGTTTGATTTTGTTTCTTGTGGGTTAACTGGCCTCTTTCAGCACATAAAGTTCAAACCACTTAATAAAGTGATTTCTCCCTTTGTTCAAGGCTCTCCCTCCTTTCTGGTATTCAAAATTGGGATTCAGATGGAGGGGTGTTTTCTAGCGCCAAGGCTGTGGGGGAGGGATCCTAGCTCTCCAGTTGAGGGGGCTGGCCCAGGGGAGCCCCCAGTACTGCAGTATGGGGGCAGGTGTAACTGACGCAGGTGTCAGTTACACCCCTCAGCACAGACAGGGCAGGGGTGTTTTTCTTGGGGGCCCAGCCATTCCCCTCCTGACCAGGCCTTCTGAAATGCTGCCTTGTCCTCCACAGCACCCTCTCAAGCCCCTCCCACAGGGCCACTTCCCCCATGAATGCACAGTGCCTCTTAACTTCCAGGGGCTTTCTATGTCCCCCCACGAAGCGGTGGGTTCCATCCAGGCCACAATGTTGGGGAAGCACTCCTACCACAGGCGGTCAGTCTAGTCACTTCCCCCTCCCACCCCTGCCCCCCACACACACAGCGGGAGGGGACAGGCAGCAAGATCTGGTCCAGATTCTCCCTCAACCCTTGGGAGTTTCTGTCATCTCTGTTCTGCACTCCTTCAAAAGAAAATAAAGAGCATCTCTCTTGAAGAACAAATGGTTTGCTTTTAACAGATAATTGAAACAGTGTAAACCATCATGAGTCCTTGTTGCCTTGGCTCCTAGGAAGCTCAAAGTCAAATGTAATGCTCAAGGATGCCAACCAGCCTATTGTCATGTTCCAGGAAGCAATATCTTCTTTCCTCCATGAAAAGTGATTGTGAACTTGCTATGGCAGAGGGGTGGTTTGTGCTGTTTGAAAAGGCATATTAAATATTTTCATATAATTTTATATTTGGAAAATAAAATACCAATTGTTCTGATAATACAAATTATTTAAAATAAAGGTCAAAAAAAATCTTGCTTCGTGATGATACACCGCAGATGACACAAGGATCACTTCCTGGACTTGAAAAAACTGGACTGAGAAACTGTTGGAAGGAGTTCCTGATTTCGATTTTGACTTTTTGATTAACTGTAGGATTGTATGTATGTTTTTACTATAACTAACTAAAATACTTTTTTGGAAGTTGGTTGGAAATTATTAGTAAATACACAAAATCCCCAACCATAGCATCCTTGGCTTAGGGCAATGGACTTTTTTTAGGGGAGGAACAGTGCAGAGGGGCCAAGAATTGCCCTCAATGGCAGTTATCACATTTTGTAACCATGAAATTATGTGATGATTTTATCTGTTTTGTAGGGCCTGGGCCATAGGAGGTAGGTACTTGGTTAAATATTTCTTGGATGGATGGATGGATGGATGGACAGGTGGGTGGATGGATAGATGGATAGGTGGGTGGATGGATGGTTGGATGGATGGATGGATGGATGGATAGGTGGATGGATGGAGGGATGGATGGATGGATGGACAGGTGGGTGGATGGATGGTTGGATGGATGGATGGACAGGTGGGTGAATGGATGGATGGATGGATGGATGGATGGATAGGTGGATGGATGGATGGATAGGTGGGTGAATGGATGGATGGATGGATGGATGGACAGGTGGGTGGATGGATGGATGGATGGATAGGTGGATGGATGGATGGATAGGTGGGTGGGTGGATGGATGGATAGGTGGGTGGGTGGATGGATGGATGGATAGGTGGATGGATGGTTGGATGGATGGATGGATGGATGGATAGGTGGGTGAATGGATGGATGGATAGATGGATGGATGGATGGATGAATCACTCAGTGAATATATTTCAAGAGATCTGAGCTGCACAAAGTCATATATGCAACCTGACAAAGAGAATAAAGTAATTTTAATTGAACATGTTAGTATTAGGGAGGTAGGGTTTGGGGTGATCTTTTATGAGTTTTTATCTTGATTTGGTTACATTATTTTTATAATTTAGAAAAGTAAAGGGGCAAAGGGAAATGATGCATGCAACCTACTCTCAAACAGTTCAGAAAAAATAATGTGTATATAAAGAAAATATGGCAAAGTGTTAAAAAATGGTGAATTAGGGTGATAGATATATGGGAATTCTTTGTGCTATTCTGACAGCTTATCTGTGAATTTAAAAATTATTTCAAAATTAAAAGTGTTTTTAAAAGTAGTGAAAAAAGTGAAAACCATAGCCCTAGTATGAAAGGTTGAGTTTGTAAGGCCCCTGTTGGCTCTCATGTAGCACCCTTTAAACAGGAGGCCATCATTCCTTCTCTGCTTTGTGCCTCCCTGGGGGTGGCCTGGAAAAGGCCCGGGCACAGGCTTGCTGCTAGAGTGCAGCCGGCTTTCCCTTTGCCACAATCGAAGACCTCTAACAGGTCCTTATTTCTCCATTCCCTATCTCTCTCCTGTTTCATTTCCAGGAATCAACGGTTGTAGAAAAAAGATAGTGGCCCTAGATAATAGTAGGTCCTTTTATTGTAACTGTTTTGTGCAATAACATGGACTAGTTGTGTGTACTTGAGGGTTTCAAGGGTCTGTGCAGTGAGAGTTGCTGGGAGTTGGACTTAACCGTATTGCCACTCACCTATCTCTGTTATTCAGGGTTCAGCTCACTTCAGAACCACAATTATCTGAAGCTCTCAGTTGCTGTCCTGAATGGAGGTGGGAATTTTGCCGCCCTAGTTTATAGAATAGCTGTGCTCATTGTGGCTATAACATAATCGCTATGTGATTCATAATTAATTTTAATCAGTGAGTACAAGTTGCCCTTAGAGATGCTGTGGTCCTTCCCAGCTAAGCATTAAAACTCCTGGGCTCATGCCCTATGCGGTGAGGGGTACAGATCGGAGTGGTTGAAACTCTCAGTTTCAGGATTTAATTGGCATTTGGGTTTAAGCCCATCACTTTTATTTTTTAATTAAACACACACAAACACACACTCTCTGCCTGAATGCTTTGAAAAACAGTGGCTCTGTCCTAAGAAAACAAAAACAAAAACAAGCATGCTGATCCACAGAAAGGAGCAAATCTGTAGCGTAACATACGGAAGAAATAAACAAACATATTGAGCTGGTACTACTCAACAAACATTGACGGAGGGCCTGCTCTGTCCCCAGCTCAGGCTGAACCCTTGGTACGAAGGTTGACCTGAGCCGGCTGCTTCCTCCAAGGAGAGGGGATCTCAGGGCAACTACATTGCCAAATATTATCTCATTTAATCCTCACCAGCTTTCGAGGTGAGGATTGTATCCCTCAGTCGTCTGTGAGAAGGACGAAGCTCCCGGAGCGTTAGGTGCAGGCCAACTCCACGGGCTGCGACCCATGGGGTCACACAGGCCTCACGCTCAGAAGGGCCCACACTTGGCTTGATGCTCTGCTGTTGCCATCTTGAAATTCTGAATAATTTTGAACAAGGGGCCTTGCATCTTCATTTTGCACTGGGCCTCACAAATTATGTAGCCAATCCTGATTAAGTATCTTGCTTAAGTTTCCTCAGCCAGCAAGTGGCTGACCTAGTGTGCCGGGTGGTTCTTAAAACCTCCAAGTTCACTGTACTTCAACCACCTTGGGAAACTAATTTAAATACTAGATAACATACGTCCAGTCCTGGCACAGTGGAACCCAGAGTGGGGAAGCCTAGAATTTTCTATTAGTGGCCCATGGAGTCAAACTGAAGCCAACATGAGTCTAAAAAGTCCCCTGGCCTCTTGTGAGGCCACCTCCTCACACGTCCAGCATTGGGCCCTACCCTTGGAATGCTAATTTTCCTACAGCAGGGCAGGCCGGTGACACGAAGACCTTCAGACGTGTTAGCAATCATGACTAACACCAGAGTCATACAGGTCACTGACATGACTCAGCCCACAGTCAGGCCCATGGTGGGGCCACCGCTGGGAATGACCAAGGGAAAACGGAGCCTAGGAATGGCCAGCCTCCTGGAATTGCTGCACACAGGGGAAAGGAGTTCCATCGTTAAAGGAAACTATTCAGCTCCGACTAGAACTGGATTTTCTTTGTTTTGTTTTTTGTTTTGTGAGGAAGACCAGCCCTGAGCTAACATCCATTGCTAATCTTCCTCTTTTTGCTGAGGAAGACTGGCCCTGGGCTAACATCCGTGCCCATCTTCCTCCACTTTATATGGGATGCCGCCATGGCCTGGCTGACAGCAGAGCGTCGGCGGGTGCCCGGGATCCAAACCAGCAAACTCTGGGCTGCCTAAGCGCGAGCTAAACTGCTGCAACACCGGCCCGGCCCCCGACTGGAACTGGTTTTAGGGTCTAAAGCTCTTGATGGGGCCTGCAGTTCACTCACCTGCAAAATGCCCTATGATGGAGTTGACTTCAGTGAAAGTCTGTCCTCCCCAGGGAACTCCGTACTTAAAAAAAATCATTAATCATTCTTTTCCCTGAAAATCTGCAAATCAGGCCCATGTTCATCAGGTCAGCTGGTCAGGGGAGCCCAGGCTTGCCAGTACCCACCATTCATGGCACACTTACTTGTCCCAGGAAAGCACCATTATTTCACGTTACCTAGGGCAGCCCTTGGATTTCAGATGAGGATGCTGAGGCTGCAAGATTAGGTCACTTGCCAAGGCCACCCAGCAGACATGCTGTGGGGCCCACATTGAAATTGCACGTCTGGGGGTCTCCCAGGCTCTCCCTGGCTCTGCTGTCTTGCCTGCCTAGTACTCAGTGGGATGTGGACAGGTGAGTGCACCTGGCCCCCTGGCCCATGCATCTCTGGAGACTTGCCCTCACAATTAATTTCGTGCCAGGACGAAATGAAACAGTGGTCTGCTAGTTTTTCTCCCCTGCTCCAACTTTTCATTTCAGGATTGTTCAGATCAATAGTTGATTTAATAGTAGAGTGAATACCCACAGGCCGGCCACCTATGGAAACCATTTGTTCACATTTTGTTACACTTGCTTTAGCTCTTTTTTTTCTTTCTATTCGTAGATACTTTTTTTCTTGAGCCATTTGAGAGTAAGTTGCAGACATCCTAATGTTTTATCCCTAAATACTTCAGCATGTATCTCCTAAGAAGAAAGATCTTCTACTACAAAACCCCAATATCTTATCACACCTATGAAAATTAACAATACCTCTTACTACCAGGGCTGCCAATTCAGTGCTGCTCAATGCGTGGTCAGCATCCTGGGGCAATCTGCAGACCATTAGTGACAGATCTGCAACAAGCTAAATACTGAAATTGAGAGCAAGCTTTTAGAAACTTTCATAGTAGTTGGACAGCGTAATGTTAGATCTCTTAAGCTTAATAATAAAAAATCTGGGTTTGCATTCTGTATACTTTTCATTTTATTTTTCAAGAAATTCACTTTTATTGTATTTTACAAAAGCGTCAGTCTGAGATACACTGAAAAACAGAAACAAAAACTGGTCCTTCACCAGAGATAGTTTGAGAAGCATTGTCTAATTCCCAGACAACTTTCAAATTTCCTCGATTGTCTCAAAATGTCTTTTACAGATTTTTTTGGATCCAGAATCCAGCTGAGGTCCACACGCTCCATCTGGTTGTCACAAGCAGACACTGGGCCATCCTCCTGCTTTTCTTTGGAACTTGAAGGTGTGCCCAGCTTACGGCCGGTAACTTCAGTATTTGGGGGGCCTGGAGCAGAGGGGTCTGCGACTCTCTGGGGCCTGTAGAAATTACTGTTCATAAAGCTGTAAAACTGTAAGCCCAATGATCTGATAAATCATTTTCAAATTTCATATGAATGGTTTCTTGATGACAGGAAAAAATTTAATATATCTGTGGCATTTTGGCAGAATTATGCAGAGAAACCTATGTTCATGTTAAATACCAGCCAAACAAAAGTTTTGTGATGTTCTGATGTCAGAGAGGATAATGAAGAAAACCATGAAAACATGTTCATGCAGAACTCAGGGTTTGGCTAAATCCCTTCGCACATGAGTTGAAAGTTGTCAGGTGTGGGTTCAAGGTGGTTCTCAGCCAGCAAGTGGTAGACCTAGTGTGGATTTAGGGACCCCTCAGCTAGGAAATAGCATGCATTTGTCTAAATTCATTCCCACCAAAGAGAAACAGTTACTGTGATTGTCATAAGGCGTGATGTAAATAACCACCCTCTACTGCTTGTGTCAAGCATTCAGTGTGGTGCCTGGCACATAGTCAGCACTTAGAGCAAATGCCACAGAGCTCCTCACTGCTGGCCGGCTTCATGGCTACAATCTGTGCAGTTGCACAGGCCCTGCACTTACAAGGACCCTGTGCTTGGTTTAATGCTCCACAGCCAGTGTCTTGAAATTCTTAACAATTTTTGAACAAGGCACCCTGCATTTTCATTTTGCACTGGGCCCTGCCAATGATGTAGCCTGTCCCGCCTTTGATCTCAGTAGCAGATGAGGTGAATGGCTGCATGCCAGCTCAGACTCCCCCCACAGTACTGACAGCGTGCACCTCACTCCGATGGCACAGCTTCCCCATTCTGCCCTGAGCCTTCTCCAACACCAAAAGATTGTGTTTACCCGCACTTGGGTATAGCCTGGACGTTCAGGGGAGATAGTGTGTGTGTGTGTGGGGGGGGAGGAATTCCCCCAAGCAACCATCATCAATGGGGGAGGAGTGGTGGGTAAACGCTCTGGGCTCCTGCTCCTTGGACATTGAGTTCTGAAATGTGTGTGTACACTTCTCAGAGTTCCCAGGGTAACCGACCGCCTGAGGCCCATTCTCACTCCCTACACCTTCACGCCTGCTTCCTGGGATCACCTCCCAAATAAAGCCCCTGCACCCAAGACCTTGTCTGAGGTTCTGCTTCTGGGAGAACCCATGCTAAGACAGTCTCAGTAGAGAGTGTTCCATAAACATGTGTTGAATGAATAAGTGAGCACATAGGATTAGTGACAGAGGTCAATAAAAGAACTTATGGAAGCATCTGGTTCCGAGCCTGGTACCTAGTAGGAGCTGACTAAGTTGTAGCTGTTGTTAGTATAACTAGCATAAATTCCTACCTTCTTCATCCAGAGTTTCAGGCCAAAGGATAGTTTGTAACTCTGGGATCAGTTCATGTGTCACCTTAAATGGCATTTTCACTTTTATGTCATTAGGAAGAAGCCAGACTTCTTGGATGGATTGTAGCCATGTTTTGACATGGCTTTTTGTAAGTGGGCTGAGAATTTAACTTCTGACACAGGCCTTAATCCCAACTGGGCTTTTCTGACATAGCTGTTTATAAATAGCCTCAGACGTTAATAATTAATACATGTAAAATATTTATTAAGCACGTTATTTATGCCAGGCTCCTGTGCCAGGCACTAGAGAGACAGATTTGGGAACAGACCCTGCCCGCAAAGAGCTCCTGGTGTGCCAGGCAATGGTAACAAAAATTCACAAATTCTTGCCATGAGCATTTACTGAATACCTACTGCATGCACAGCACAAACTGGGTTCTGAGGTTTTTGCTTTTTCTATATCTGCAGTCCAGATGGGCTGCCAGGGAATTGCTCCCAGGCAAAATATAAACACAGGAGCCACCGCTGAGAATTACCATGATGTACTGAGCCCAGAAGCTGGGTTCTTTTCTTGACTTTGCCTTTCTTCTGATCATGTGATTGTGGGTAGATCGCACCCCTCTCTGGGCCTCCTTCTCCTCCCCCGTAAAAATGAGCAAATGAAATGAGATGATCATGCAGGGCTTGCCAGCTCTTATATCATCATTGCAGTCAACAGAGTCAACATAGACATTTCTCAAGCACTTACGATGCTCCAGGAAGAGCACTAAGTCCTGGCCATGTGTTATTTCATCTAATCTTCACAACCTATGAGGTGTGGATTTTAGTTATTCCCATTTTACAGGCTAAGAAACCAAGGCATTGAGTGATTAAGTCCATTTCCGTAGGTCATAGAGAATTCAATGTTAGAGCAGGGGTTTAAACTCAGTCTGACCCCAGGACTGAGCCCTCCATCGTCCTGCACAGTGTGGCAGTCTATGATTTTGCAGTAATGAGAGGACTTTTAAAGGGAGCAACACCCCGCCAGGTGAGTGTAGGGAGGGACGTCTTTACAAATCTTGGGCTGGCAGAGAATGGCAGCAAATTCTTTGCCCTCTTTCCTTTTGCATCTGTCCCACACAATAACTGTAACATGTTAGACGCAGAACACGCCACTGTGTCCATCCTTCAGTGAACATCTTTCTCTTGAGCTTGTTTTTACCTAATGGACACCACAGGTCTCCTTTCTGGTAAATTTCCCTCTCTGTGCTAGTTGCTAGGAAGCTCATACCCCAAATCTGAACTAACTCTGGCAACTCAAGAATACCTTACAGGACATAGTTTATATACTCTCACTACCCCTGGCTTCATCTCATTTGCATATTCTTATTTTCCTTTTCTTCTGCCACATGTCTTCCATTTGCCTTCCAGATCCATTCTGCATTTTTTCCCACCCTGCTTTCCGTCTTGGGAGGCTGACCAACATAGACCACACCAATGTTCGCTCGCCCACTGGCTTTCATTTGAGGGCCGATGGGGAGCCATAGTCAACCAGAGGGAGGGAGGAAAGGGAGGTCAGTGTATTTATTCCCCTGGTGTCCCCTTCTTCCCCTCCTTCCTTCAACAACCCCCCCAGGTTGCCTTGGGCTGCCTCTGCCTTTCCACTGAAGGTTATACCTCCCCTCCTTTTTTAAGTTTATTAAGATACACTTCACATACCGTAAATTTCACCATTTTAAAGTACACCATTTCAGTGGTTTATAGTATATTCATAAAGTTGTGCAATAATCACCACTATCTAATTCCAGGACATTTTCATCACCCCAAAAGGAAACCTGGAACCCATTAGCAGTCACTCCTCATTCCTCCCTCCCCCCAGTCCTAGGCAGCCACTAATCTACTTTCTGTGTCTAAGAATTTGCCTATTCTGGACACTTTCCTATAAATGGAATCATATACTATGTGGCCTTTTGTCTGGCTTCTTTCACTTTGCACAATGTTTTCAAGGTCCATCACATTGTAGCATATGTCTGTGCTTCATTCCTCTCAGGCTTCCTTTTGACCCTCCATATGTCTCTCTTTCTGGATTCTAGTAACTTCTTCCTTCCCTTGCCCTTTGGACCTAGAGGTGGTAACAGTTCTGCTGCTGCTAGCCCCCCGTGGCTGCACTATATTGTGGGGTTTCCCTGCACCCACGTTTTTATAAATAAACCCTCTTCAAATTATCCTATTAGAGGTATGCCTTTGTCTTCTGGCGGGACCCTGACTGAGATGCAATTTCCTTGTACAATGCTTACATTTTGCGTGAATTTCCATGATATGGTTCACGTACTTTTTCATGATGAGTTGAGACAGAAATAAATACATGATACGTTTACTGATAACATGAAACTTGGTGGGCAGCTCTTCCTTACAGCCCTCGCCTGTTACCAGGTCACCGAATGATTTTAAGAACTCTTGGGGGGCCTTACACCCTCCAACCCTGCTGTTTCTGGAAATACCCATCAGGGGAAGCCTGGTGCTTGGCCACATTTTGGAAGTAGCTACATTTACTTGGCTCAAGTGAACGTGAATGGAACTCCTAGTGATCGGCTGGACTGAAAAATGGTCATAACTTTTAAGTTCACATGAAGATACACTTGGGAAATGTGCAAAACCCTAATTTAAAAAAGAGGCCCGCTTGGGAGGAACGTTAGAGCCATTTTCTTGCTTCATCTTGTCACCAGTGGTGGCTGGGAACAGACGGTCCAGCCTCTGCCTACTCATGAGGATTCTCAAAAGAGTTTTCAATAAATTTCATTTATTAACAAGGAACCGCTCTGTTTAGAAAAGAAAAAAAAAAAGAATACCATTTGCAAATAACCTCCTATTACTCAAGGCTTTGATTTTTACTGTATTATGGAAGAGTTGGCAGGAACAGCAGAGTAAGACAATGGGCCCCGTCGTGGAGAACCAACAGTAACAGGCAGGGTTTCCTTAAGCTTGTCACTCAAACCCGAGGGCTTCTTTCTGGAGCAACCTTTGATGTGAATGCTCGAAATACCCCAAATCCAATGCCATTTAAATCTTAATGATAAAACTCAGGAGCCATGCAACTGTTTAGAACAGGAAAAGGACTCTGAAAGCCCTACAGGACAGAGACTTGGATCCCAGTGCTACTGGGAGGAGAAGAAAATCGAGGTCAGCTCTGCTCGGCTCAAGGAAATTTTATCTTCAAAGATAGCGTGTAGCTGCTACCATTACAGGGCTAATGTGAGCGGCTTGCTTAACATTTCATCTACATTACCTGGGGAAAGTTTAAAACTTGAAGCCATACAATGTTGGCTAGAAGCAAGAAAAATTGCCCTCTCATTCCTGGTGGGAGTTTCAACCGGCCCAACATTTCTGGAGGAAGTTTTGGCAATATGTATTAAAAGGCTCAAAAAATGGCCAACAGGCATATGAAAAGATGTTCAACATCATTAAACATTAGAGAAAGGCAAATCAAAACCACAGTGAGATATTGTCTCATACGCATTAGGATGGCCGCTATGGAAAGAACAGAAAGTAAGTGTTGGTGAGGGTGTGGAGAAATTCGAGCGCTCGTGCATTGTTGGTGGGAATGCAAAATGGTGCAGCCGCTGTGGAAGACAGTATGGAAGTTCCTCAAAAAACTAAAGATAGAATTACCATATCATCCAGCAATTCCACTTCTGGGTATATACACAAACGCATTGGAAGCAGGATTTTGAAGAGATATTCACACACCCATGTTCACTGCAGCATTATTCACAGTAGCCAAGAAGTGGAAACCACCCAGATGTCCATTGATGGATGAATATGTAAACAAAATGTGTTGTATATGTACAATGGAACATTATCCAGCCTTAAAAAGGAAGGAAATTCTGACACATCCTGCAACATGGATGAAACTTGAGGACATTATGCTAAGTGAAATAAGTCAGTCACAAAAGGACAAATACTGTATGATTTTACTCATATGAGGTCTCTAAAAGTAGTCAAAATCATAAAAACACTAAGTAGAAAGGGGGCTGCCAGGGGCTGGGGGAGAGGGAGGGGAATTAGTGTTTAATAGGCATAGACTTTTTAGTATTGTAAAATAAAAAAGTTCTAGAGGTCTGTTGAACAACTATATGAATATACTTAACATTACTGAACTGTACACTTAAAAATGTTTGAGATGGTAAATTTAAACCATTTAAATTAAATGTTATGTGCTTGTAAGTACAATTAAAAGTAAAATAAAAGTTTAAACAAAAAGTCTCAAAAATGTTTTTACCCTTTGCTAAGGAATTGCATTTCTAGAAAGGTATCCTGAGAAGCTCTCGGGGACTTTTGCACCCACAGTTTGTCACAGAGTGATATATGACAGCAAAAAAATAGACGCAATCTAAACATTCAGCAATAGGGGATTGGATAAACAAATTGCCGTAAATCATCCAATGGAATACTCTGCAGCAACAAGAATTTTGTCATAGAAGACTATTTAGTGGCATTGGAAAATGATCATGACATATTAAGTTAAAAAGGCACATTAGGACTTAGAATTATAGTGTGATCCCAATTTTGCTATAATTCAGACATACATGCAAAAAATAAAGACTGGAAGATGAACAGGGGCCATCTTTGGGCATCAGGACTTGAGTTGACTTTTATGTATTTCTGTGTGTTCGTCTCTATTCCCTGCGATGAACATGCGCCACTTTTGCAGTCAGAAATAAGCCATATTTTAAAAGATGAATAAGAATGAATTCCCAAAAGGATTATGCCACACTCTGGGAGGTGAGATTGGGGGAGTTGAGAAGTGACTTTCATTGTCTACTTTTTGAACTTTTTATATTTTTCATATATGAAACAACGTACACATTACTTTTATAATTAAAAGGAAGAACGGAGGCCGCCCGGTGGCGCAGCGGTTTAGTTCGAGCTTGGCAGCCCGGGGTTCGCGAGTTCGGATCCCAGGCGCCTGCCGACCCACTGCCTGTCAGCCACGCTGTGGCCGCGTCCCATATAAAGTAGAGGAAGATGGGCACGGATGTTAGCCCAGGGCCAGTCTTCCTCAGCAAAAAGAGGAGGATTAGCAACGGATGTTAGCTCAGGGCTGGTCTTCCTCGCAAAATAAATAAAAAATAATAAAAAGAAGAATGAAGTCAAAGCAAAGTGTAGTCGCTGTCATCTTCTTTTCCAGTCCAAACCCACCAGTGGCCTTTTCAGGGGCGCAGCTTAAAAGAGGGTAAACATAAAAAGCACCTGCCGACTGCAGGCCTGGACACCCCCATGATGGGCGCTGCCTGTTCCGTAAGTTCCAGGGCGTTCGGGGGTGCCATCCTCGCGCAGAGGCGCGGAAGTGAGGTGAGAGCCCGAGTGGGCGGGGGTTGGGCAGCGGCACCTCTTTGAGGACCTGTCCTGGGGGAGTGGGGACCAGAGAGAAGGACCCGACCCCCCACGAATGAGCTGCGTGTCTCAGATTGAAGAGGACGCCGCGTGGGAGCGTTCTCCTACAACTGGGTGTAACCGTCCGTTTTCAGAGTCTAGACTTCGTTCTGCAGCGAAGAACGCAGGGTGACATTTCTGTTTAGACCAGGGAGGCGTCCGGGTTTTGGCGTGCTGCCCGAGTGTGCGGGAGGAGCGTGGTGTCTTATTCGCTAACTGTATAGTCAACACACCGGAGGAGAGGCCTGTTCCCGCGCAAACGCGGAGTCACCACAGGCTTCACCTGCAAAGGGACAAGCCCTGATGGGCCCGTTACAGACATCCCAGGCATTTCACGCTCGGCAAGATTCCAGGCTCTGGCAAAATTTGCTGTGATCATTTTGAAGGAAATCTGAGACAGGGAGGGGTCTGTTTTCAACTCATCTAGGGATTTAATTTGCTTCATCAAGTTGATTTCACATTTTTCTAAATTGCTCTCCATTCTTAGGGCAAAATTGGTTATTTTCGTCTTGCTTTTCCTTTATTATTATGACATAAACATATTTCTTATGTTAATACAATTTCTTCAAAAGTCTCCAGAATGATGTATAATATCCCATCATGACCGTGCTGTAAATTATCCCTTTGGTTGCCATTGAGGTTGTTGGCAATTTTATTAATATTAACACGACTGCAATTAATATTTTTGTGCCGTTAAGCTCTGTTTGCCTTTCCGATGATTTCCTTAGGACTGATTCCAAAAGTGAAACCACTAGGTCAAAAGTGTGTACATTTTCCAGTGTTTTTTGTCAAATTTTATTTCATGTTGCTTTTTCTTTTTTGAAGATGAAAATGGCTTTTTTCCTAATTGTAAAAGAAACACCTACTCGATGTAATGATTCAGATAAAAAAGATATAAAGAAGTGAAAATTACCTGGCAGATCCATCATGGACAATTACTGTTAGCATTTCTTCCAGAGCTTTCCTTGTGTTCATATGTATATAATAACATAATCCTATGATACATGTATAATAACTATACATATATATCTCTAACTTATTTTCCCTTAACATATCATAAACAACTTTCTAATTATTTAATAAAAGACTAGATAATTTTTTTGGCTGCACAGTGCACCACTGCATGGAGACATACTTCACGAAACCAAGTTTGGACATTTTTTTTTTTTTTTGTGGGGAAGACCAGCCCTGAGCTAACATCTGTTGCCAATCTTCCCCTTTTTGCTGAGGAAGACTGGCCCTGGGCTAACATCGTGCCCATCTTCCTCCACTTTATATGGGATGCCGCCACGGCATGGCTGACAGGCAGTGCGCGTCCGCGGGCGCCTGGGATCCGAACTCGCGAACCCCGGGCTGCCAAGCGCGGACTAAACCGCTGCGCCACCGGGCGGCCCCCATCTTCCTCTACTTTATATGGGACACCGCCACAGCATGGCTGACAGGCGTTGCGTCCGTGGGCGCCCGGGATCCGAACTTGCAAAGCCCGGGCTGCCAAGCGTGAACTAAACCGCTGTGCCACCGGGTGGCCCCTCAAGTTTGGACATTTTTTTAAGGCTCTTGACTCCTATTACCAAAATACTTTCTAAATGGCTTATACCAATAACATCTACTCCCACTGTCAGTGTGACAGTCCCCCTTGTGACAAAGGAAAACCATCTGCAATGTTCTCCTGAGACATTTCTGGCAGAGTAGTGCCAAGACTCTTGACTGGTAAGTTGGAGGTCTAGGCTGTTTTCTCTGAAAGAATGGAAAAGAATCATGGTGGCCGACCTACCTTGGAAGACAGCTTATTTCTGAACAGGAGATTGAGAGAGTGTTGGAGAAGAGAGCCTGGAGCACCCTGGCTTTCCATAAACATGATTGTGCATTTATAAAACCCGTGGTCACGTCTCTGAATTCAGATGGGGGGTTTATTTACTGTAATATAAAATATCTTGGGGGAACAGTGCATGCAGATATTAGCAATTAACTCTATCTAAGAATCACAATTCTTGCAGTTAATAGAGCGCCACTCCAACACTCTAATTACGAACTCTGCCCAAAAGGCCAGTATCACAGGAAGCAGGAAGACTCCTAATTAGGCAGGACTTCCAACACAGACTAAAAATTGAGACACTGAGGGCCAGACAGGCAGACACACAGATCTGCACTGTCACCCAGGCCAAGGGTGTGTCACATATAAACGCTGTTTTCCTGCCACAGGGAAGAATCCTTTGCTGTGCCCACAAGAGCAATGGGATGTTGGGGCGCACCAACTCACACCTCCACACCACCTTTTAAATGGCTGGAGGGGCCTCTGATAACCCGCTGTTGCTGGCACTTGGGGCCGGGTGTGACTTGCCATCTGAAGTGCAACCTCTCTGTCCATAAAACCTCAGTGCACTGAGCTGCCCCAGAAGGGGAGCTGGCGGGGGGGGGGGGCGGGGGGGAGGTGGGAAGTATTGGGGGCAGGGAGCTCTGGAGGACTGTCCCGCTGTCTGGCCTGACGGTCTGGAAGGCTGGGCTTGTTGTGTGAACTTTTCTGATCCTAATCCTTTTCCAAGGTGTGTGCACAGAAGAAAGCACTGTCCTGCAAACAGAGCACACTCTGCCTCGGGTAGGGTTTTAATTCTTTTAGTTGAGGTTCTTGGAGGGGGGGGACACTGAGCCATGTGGCAACATGGGGGAGAGAAGCAGCAGCAAATCATGCTTTTCTCTTATACACGGACTAAAGGTTTCCTGTGGCTCTTTCTTTTTCTACTCTGTTTTGTGGGAAAGCAGACAGCAACTGAGAAAAGAAAGTTCTGCAGTTGAATAGCCAATGGCCTGGGTGCTGGCGGTAAAGAGACAGAGGGCAGGCAAAACCAGCTGACTCTTGTTTTGTTTCAGGAGCCCGGGACTCTCTGTCTCTCCCTGTCTCTCCATGTCTCTCTCTGTCTCTCTCTCTCTCTCTCTCTCACACACACACACACACACCCCGCTGTGTCTTGCCTTCCCCAGTGCGTGGTATCTATGAGAAGACCTAGTTCCAGAGCCAGTGCTGCCCCTGGGCAGTCACCACCCTCTAAGCTTCAGCTTTCTCCGCTCTATGAAAATCATAGCGTACAACGCACAGGGCTGTCCTGGGGGCGGAGGAGCTGGGGAACGTGAAAGCGTGTAGCAGAGAGTCCCCACGGATGGCACTCAGCAGCGGTGGCCGGTTCTAAAGTCTTCGAGTGGAAGTGGCTCTAGGGTTGTTGACGTATTGGTCCCTTAGTGATGTCCAGAATGCCCACCGAGGCTCACGAGGCAGCAGCTGGGTGAAGAGCCCGTAGTGGGGCCACGAGCGACATGCAGTCTGGCTCCATGTCCGTGCTCAATGAATGCCCATTGAACGAATGAAGGAAGTATGAACACACAAATGAATGAACTAGCTTTTAACCTGAAAAACAGCTGACAGGAGTGCAGCACTGAGGGTGTGCACCCAGGTCCCCCACCCGCTGCCTCGCCTGCTCCTCCCAGGGCTGCTCCATGTATCTGGGATGCTGTTCCCCTCCTTCTCCCTTTTTTCCCTCCCCTTAACTCCTCCCCCTCTTCTCTCCCCCCTCTTTGTCTCCACTTTCCCCAGTCTTCCACCCAATGAACTCCTATTCATCCTACAGAACCCATATCAGAGCGCATCTCCTCTGGGAGGCTTGCCTGTCCCCTTGGGTAGAGGTAGGTGTTCCCTGCCTGGGGCTTCCCAGCCTCCCTATAGCATGTGCTCATCACTTCGGAATTCCCTCCTCAAGCCTGGGAGCTTCTGGGGAGAGATCTTGTCTTATCCAACTCTGTATCCGGAGCATCCTCTCCAGGACCTGTCATCTCAAAGGTGTGTCCTATGTGTTTGGTGAATGGCAGAATGTCACTGAGTATCAGGGTTTTATAAGTGGCCTGGCCCCATTTTGCACATGAACCCATACCCAGGATTCGTTAAAGCCTTCCCAGTGCCCTGAAACTGCAAACAAGAAACATGGCAGATGGTCCTGCTCTGTGTTAGTTTCCACGGGCTTCTAGATGATTGGCAGCCCTTGGGACACCACACTAGCACCAGAAGACAATGGAGCAACATACTGAGAGATCATCAAGAAGAAAATCTAATAAAGGAATGCAAATCTCTTTAACCAGAAACCCAGGGCACAAAATGTTTGTGCCCTCCAAGGGGGCTCGCCTTCCAGAAATAAAATGAAAATAACCAGGATAAAGTGCTCGGCTTTGTAAAGCTGTTCTTGTCAGCCATTCCTCCTTCACTATCAGAAATGTCTGTGCTGCACCAAATATTGGCCCAGGGCATAGAAGGTGAAGAAAAGGTCCCTCCCTCCCAAGGAGCCACTGCCTGGAGGAGGAGACACAGGAGAGCCATTGCAGTAACCCAGAGGCTCTCAGACGTTCCCAGAGGGGTACTCCATTGTCTTGGAAGGGCAAAAGGCTTCTTAGGGGCTATGATATCTGAGTGGAATTTGGAAGGATTGATAGGGTTTCACTGGGTAACAGCATGGAATAAGAGCACAAACAGAAAGTCAAGCATCTGCTAATCCCTAACTATCAAAGTCAGTCCAAATTCCTCTGCTGGCATTGAAGGCCTCCTACATGGGTTGCTTTCCTCCTCTGGAGTCTTCAGTGGCTCCCCAGTTCAGTACCACCAAGCTCAGCACAAACTCCTGACAGACACACTAAAGGCCATCCACAACATAACTTCTCTTGGCATCATCTGTCATCTCTTCCCTCTTCCAACCTCATACTCCTGCCTTCTGTCTGGAATGCTCTCCTCCTCCATCTGCACCTTCTGAAGGTTCTTCCTGCTTTGTCTCCCCCACGAGACTGTGAGCTCCAGTGTAGTCACCATGGAAGCCCTTTTAGGCCCAGCTCAGTGGGAGCTCATGGAAGTTTGGATTGATGGAGAAACCTCTCCAGCTGGGACAAGTGCTTTCCAGGGGCGAGGGCACCGCCTTCTCCTTTGCTGGGAGAACAATGAGCAGCCCCTGGGCTCCTTCACGAATGGGGGGAATGGGCTAGTGGCTCTCCGACTGCTCTTTTGTCTTCCTCATCAGGACAACTCCAGGCAGGGACTCCTGCCTCCGTGTCCCCCACAGCGTGTTCTGAAGGGGATTTCCAGATGGACTCTTATGCAAGTACGAGGACCAAAACTCTTTCCTCGTTCATTTTGTCTTTCATTCGTTCATGCCCCAAACACATATAGAACATTTGCCATGTGCCAGGCATTGTGATGGGACCGTGGTACAGAGAGGACTCTCACAGGCCCTGTCCTGAGGGGCTTCCAGCCCAGAGGGGTGTCAGAGCTGTCACAGGTAGACAGAGCCTGAGAGCTGTGGTGTCCTTCCTCACAGGGAGGAAGGGGGTCAGGAAAGGCGATGCAGCCAAGGTGGCACTGGAGCCGAGTCTATGAAAATGACTAAAATGAGGACGTGTGGCGATATGTGTGCATGAGTGTGTATGAGCATACACGTGTGTCTTTATATGTGTCGGTGTATATTTGCACGTGTATATGTGTGAGTATGTATACAGGTGTGCGTGGCTTTCCATGTATATGCGTGTATAAACATGTGTGTTTATATACCTCTGTGTATAGGTGTATGTACGTGTGTGGGCATATCAGCATGCACGTGTGTATACGTCTTGTGTGTGTAGGCAGGTATGCGTGTGTGTGAATGGAGGGCGCGTTAGGCAGAGGGACGGCATAGATGAGAAGGGCGGGAGCGGAGAGCAGTTAGTCGGTGGTTTTGGGGTGGGAGGGCCACAGTGTTCGGTGAGGGTGAGGTTTGGACGCGGATGGCGGGAAGTCTTTGAGTTCACTTGCTCCTTGGAGGACGCCCAAGGAAGCAGGATTGAATCTCTGGGCCCTGGGGCGTCACTGAAGTGCTGAGTAAGGGAGTGACTGGCCAGAGCAGGTCTGATACCCAACACCAACCCCCACATCCACCTCAGCTCCCCCGGCTGCTCCACGGAGGCTGACCGGGAAGCGGCCATGGGCAGGTGCATTTCAGAAGACAAGGGCAAGACCTCCAGTTTAGGGGGACTTTGACTGAGAAGTTGGAAAAAAACAAAGAAGGAAGGCTTGCACTTTAACTCTTGGTTTATCCTTCCTGCTCTTCCATTCCCATGGTTTTGCATTAAATAACTATTCGAGGCACGACCAATGCCCTACACTGTTGTGTGGTGCCTGGGGGTTCCCGTAGCAGCGGAGCCTGTGACCTCAGGTGACCCTCGTGCTGGGAGAGGGACGGCCTCCCACGGAGACCTTGGCACATCTGGATCATTCTGGGAAACCCACTATGGGGCTCTTTAAAAAAATAAGGGCCTGGATTTTGAACAAACTCTTTTTGTGAGAATAATTTTTATGTTCCCAAGTATTTGTGGGTTCAATTTTGCACACAATTAATTGTACTTACAAATGCCTCCTCCAGGGCACAATTAGTCACTGGCAACTCATTCTAAAGGTGCCAGAGGCTAATTGTACCCCCAAGTGAGAAGTTTCAGGTGTAATTAATTATTCTTTAATTATTAAATTTATTATTCACTGGTTGGATGCACAAAGTTGTGCTCAGATGAACTTGCTGGCACAAGGATGGCTGGAAGGAAGGGGTCTGTGCCACCCTCTGTGCAAACCTCTGCCAAGGAGACGTGTGAACAGAAATAAAGGGCTTTCTGGCTGCCTGGCCCCGCGTGGGAAATTCCTCAAGTGACAGTAAAGAGCCTGCTGAATTGGGAGACAGCGGGAGGGCAGGCCTAGAAAGCCCAAGGTCTTGGGCCCCGTGGGTCAGGCAGAGGGAGGGCTGGGGTCTGAAGTCTTCCAAGTCTGCCCCTTCAGTGGTGTGACCTGGGCAGATCACGGCTCTCTGGGCCTCACCTGTGGAACAGGCTGACAGTGCTGACCAACGTCCCTTGCTGTCAGATGGAGGAGCTCTGGCCACACATAGTGAGTTTTCAGCAGACATCAGCTTCCTTGAGAGGCCATACTGTGGGGGGATCATGGGAACGTCCTCTGGAGCCAGACTTCCCACTTTTGAAACCCATATATAAACATCAGCCGCATAACCTTGGACAGGCCATTTAATCCCCTGGGCCTCAGTTTCCTCATCTGTAAAATGGGAATTCATAACAGCAAATTAGTTATGGGGTTATGAGGATTGGCTGAGTCAGCGTGTGTAAAGCATTCAGAACATGCCTGTCCACAGTAAGCATTATCAAGGGTTTGCTATCATTTCTTCTATTCCCTCCACAGGGAAGGGAACAAATCTGCTTCCAAAGGAAACAAGCTGCACAAATAACCATCCAGCAACCTCGTTTAAAGCGCTCTCTGTTTATGCTGCGTCCTGACTCCAGGAGGATATCTATCTTTTGTAGCCAAGACGGGAGGAGCCTCATTAAAACATTCAAAGTGGTTATTTTTATCTGCGTGGTGAGATTATGGATGGTCATTTTCTTCTTTGTCCTTTTAAGTCTTCAATTTTTTTTTTAGTTTTCCTTGGATGTTATTTTAAAAATGTGCAATGTTAAAACAAAGACGAGAGAATAATGTGTATGCTTCCAAGCACTTGTGTGTTTCCTTCTGCAAACAGATCCTCATGTCCAGAACTTAGGTGCCCTTCTGACCCTGAATGTGCCATCCAGAGTCTTTTTGTCCTTGCTCCTTCCCCTCGCCATGCCCACCCTCCAATGAGCAATCGTCATTTGTTCCCTGGCTCCCCCACGTTCTCTCTCCTCCTGGAGGATGTGCACATGCTCTCTGCTTTCTGGTTTGCTCAAGCCTGACTGTCAGTCTCTGTGCTGTGAGCTGCCGAAGGCCAGGGTCTCCGTCTGCTTCCCCACGGGCCCAGCCAGGATCTTGGCCAACACGGGTGCCTGAGAACTGGGAGGGCCTTCATTTGATTTTATGTTTTATCGGGACAAAAGTTCAGAGAAGCACCTCCTCGGTACCGTTTCCCCACTCTCCCTCCCCAGAGGTAACTACAGACAGGAATTTCATGTGCAACTTTCTGATTCTCTTTGAATAATTTTATTACATATGTATGCATCTGTCAACTATTGATAGTGTATTATGTGTTTTTAAGACGTACATCAATGATATCATTCTGCAACATGATTTGTTCACTCAGCTGTCTGTCTTTGAGAACCATCCATAGTTGACGCGCAGATCCAGGTCTGCACTGAACCAGGTGACTGAGGCCCCCGGGCCCCTGCAGCCTGAGTCAGCAGCAAAAGAGCCCTGGATCCAGGGAACTGTCCCCACTGATGCTTCTGTGTTACATCAGACATCTCTAATTGCAAGCAACAGAAGCCAACACTCAGCAAACATAAGTGGAAAATGAATTTACTGACAGGCTATCACATAGCATAAATTATTGCAGGGAGGCTAGAGAACCAGATTTATGAATAGATAGTAATAGGGCAGTTCCAGGAGTCTGGGGGAGGAGGGTGGGAATAACCCATAGCTTTGTCATGAAGCCACTGGAATGAATGCCCTCTGGCTAACATTTTTTGTCCTTTTGTCATTTCACTCAAGATTCAAGGTCCATGAGAGAAAACTCTACTCAAACTGGCTTCAGCAAAGACAGACTATGTGGCCCGTGTAACTAAAAAGTCCAATGTTCAGAAGTAGAGCTAGCTTCATGTATGGCTTGATTCAGGGCCCAAATGACATCACCAGGACTCAATCTATCCCAGCTCTCACTTGTGCTTCCCCCATGGTTCTTGGTTGTTTTCCCCTGGTGCCGGCGTGACGGCTCCTGCAGCTCTAGCCTTCCACATTCTCAGCTTTCACAATGGAGGGGAAAAGTGTCAGCTTCTGTCCCAGCCTTCCCAGGAAAGGACTCACTGCACGGTATTAGCCCTGATGAGTTCATGTGTCCACTCTGAACCAATCGCTGTGGCCAGAGGAATGCAGTAATCTCATTGGCTAACACTTGGTCACGTGCTCTCCCCAAGGACTCCCACCGGAAGCTCAGAGCCGAGGGCTTCTCAACGGGAAATTGGAGGTCTTACCCGAATAAGGGGAAATCGATGCCCAGTTGGCAAAAACAACAACAACAAAAACCAATAAATGCCCACTCTGACAAGCAAACGTAAATAAACAAGAGAGGAGATATGAATAAAATAAAAGAGGGCTGCAGGCTGGCCACCCCAGGACTCGCCAAAGCCTGTGCTGGGAAGGAGGAGGACGCAGGAAGCAAGTGTGGACAGACTATGTGATGGGCTGAATAAGCAGCTTTCTTACACACGTGCCGCCAGTTCACGAGGCTCCCTCGTACCCCTAGCAACCTAGGAGGTCAGGCTGTGACATACGGCCACGTGCTTCCTTCCATCTTCCTTCCCTTCTATTACTGTCAAATGATGAACTTCAACCACATACTCCATTTTCCAGGATCATCCCCTCAAATGAATTATATGAATAATAAAGTTTCCATATTTTTCATTCAGCAATTAATCTTGGTGAGCACGAAACTTCATTTAAGCACTGGTACAGTGGCTGGAATCCATTAATCAGAGCGGTGAAGGAGCCAGCCAGGCGCAGGCTCAGCCCAGGCAGTGAAATACGGGCACTTCTCAGAAACCGGGGGATCCTCTCCAGTTGTGAGACGCGTCACATTGGAGGGAGAGCTGTCCCCAGACTGTGGAGTAGGCCTGTCCTGCAGGGCCTTTTATTTCAGATTCTGTGCGGGAAAACTCTGCATTGGGTTTAACATTCATGAGGAGTGTTCATAAGAGGAAAGAGATGATCGAAAAAATAGTTCATAGACCCAAACCAGTCGTTATTAGAGTGGCAAAAACACAGTACTTATGCACGGAATAGTTTACGTTAAATTAAAAACCATAACTTATCTCTGAGACACTCCATTTAGCGCATCTGAGGTTAAATATGGTTCATAGCAGCTCTTTCAATTAAATTGTTCTTCCTTCGCTCTAGTAAAGTATATTAAACGTAATTTCCTGAAAAGTAACAGAGATCATTACTCTGTTTGCAAATTGATACTATGTTATTAAAAATAGGAAATATTTGCAGGGATATTTCAGATCACTGTATTTTCACAGGGAACCTGGTATTGGCAGCGAGGATGCCTCGGAGACCCAGATTTCTGGCTTCCTGGTCAGCAGCGGGGAGGCCATGTGTACACAAGGGGAGGGGCTGTGGAAGCATCAGAGCACGTGAGCTGGCCATGACTGGGAGTCCCCAGGCCAGTCCTGGGAACCCGGGAAAGAAGTTTTCTAGAGTCCTGTGTCTTTCCATTCTGCACCCCAACGTCCTCATAGCTGGAGTGCTTCAGCTTCGGGTTGATTCTGAGTTGCTTATTCACGTTTGACTTTATGGCTTGTCATTCCACTCACATAAATGGACTTTACAGCCCTGGCTGGCTTTTATCTTTGCCTCTCCTATTAGAAAGGCCTGTGACATTTACAAGGAGCGAGGCCATCTCTTACCTCTGCCCCCTGAGTCACTGTCACAGAATTATTTCAAGTTCATAAACAGAGCCCCTAAACAGCTTTTCCAAGTTTTGATGTGGCTCAAGTGGAGCACGGGGTTTGCAAGCCTGGGCCCAAGGCCAGCCTGCCATCCTCCAGGGATTTGGCAAGGAGAGGGTTGAAAGGCCGGAGGGAAATGATCTGGTGGCAAAGCCCAGCTGAAGCCCCGCCCTTTGGTCCCAACCCCTTTGTAAGGGGACAGAGTCCTTGGGAGCCAGGTGGGGCGTGAAGTCAAAGCCACCTGTCCTTGGCGGTAGGGTGTGATGTCAGGCCTGCCACGGGGATGCATTTCACCCGAGGGAACAGCCCAGAGACCTCGAGGGGATTGCAGATGTGGAGAAGGAGTGAGGGAGCCCTGCTCGGACAGGGAAGTGGACAGAGGGGGCAACTCACTGCTCTGGCCACAGTCCAGTCATTTGTGCAGAACTTAGTATTTCAGGTTAAACCGAGAACGTTGAAGAAAGATTGTCGTGTGTGATCTCTTCAGAACCACCTAATCCACGCCATGAGATGCCTCTCCCATCCCATAGTGTCATTGTCCCCTCTGGGAGCAATGAGCAGTCTCTCAAAGGCTTAGGGACTGGAGCACAGGGTAGAAAATGCTCCTTGCTGTCTGTGACCAAGGATGGTGGAGGAGCCCTTGAGTCATGGTCACGCTGGCCTGTCCAACCAAGCATGCAGCTCCTGCCAGCTCTGTTCCAGGGCCCTCTGGGCAGACTTTGACCTGGGTGGCAGGCTTACGTGTGTGGTTGGGACAAACCAGCATAAAGCAGCTAACACTGCTGTTCTACACGGTAAACTCAGGAAAGGAAACTGCTGGGCTCGTGGGTGGGCACGTCTGAGTGTAAAAGGTGCTTCTAAACTGCCCTCTGAAAGCGCAGGATCAATTTGCACTCTGACAACGTGTAACAGAGCCAGCTCCCCAAACTCGCCCATGACTGACGTTATTCAACTGAAAATTTGGGCCAATCCAGTGAGTAAAAAAGGTATCTTGTTGTCGCTTTAATTTGCTTTTTCCTGATTACTAGTGAGGTGCAACAACTTTTCTTAATGCCTATTGGCCATTTGTGTACCTCCTATGAATTGCCTTTTTGTATTCTTTGCCCATTTTTCTACTGGGGTGTCTTTTTATCATTAAATTGAAGCATCTCTTCATATAATCTGACTATTAACACTCTGTCGTATATGTTGCAGATATTTTCTCCCAGTTGACTTCTCTTTTAACTTAGTTTATGGTTTCTTTTTCCCTACTCTTTTTTTCTCCAGAGAAATACTCATTTGTTCACAAGAAGCCAAGACAAGGATGCCCATGCAGCATTGTTTTTAACAGTGAGATGTTGGAAAAAACCCACATGTCCATCAATAAGGGACTAGTTAAACCAACCACAACACATCCATACTAAGTACTGGATGACTAAGCTGCAGGAAAAGACAAATGAGTCCAATATGTACATACTGACTTGGAACATTCTTTAAAGCAAGGGACAGAAGGATGTGTATGGTATGATACCACTTAAATTAATAAAAATCCCAGCAGATAAAAAAACCTCAACTACACATTTCTTTATATGATATTTCTATAAGCATATACTCATAGATGCATAGAAATAGACCTGGATGGATCCACGCTACACAAATGCCAGTAGTTACTTTGGGCAGGAGCCTGGAATTGGAGGTGAGGAGTTGAATTAGTTGTATTATTTATTATTATTATTTGTAGTGTTTTATCCATATTATTTGAATATTTCATAATGAGACTATGTTATGGACTGAATGTTTGTGTCCCCCCACCGAATTCACATGTTGAAACCTAACCCTCAAGGTGATGCTGTTAGAAGGTGGGGCCTTCGGAGGTGATTAGGTCATGAGGGTGGAGGCCTCGTGAATGGGGTTAGTGCCCTGATAAGAGGGAGCTTGTTTTCTCCACCGTGGGAGAATACCGCCAGAAGTCGGCAGCCTGAGACCCGGAAGAGGGCTCTCAGCAGAACCCGACCCTGCTGGCACCTGGGTCTCGGACCTCCAGCCTCCAGAATTGTGAGGAAGTTCCCCGCCCCCATAAGTTTCTGTTGTTTATAAGTCACCCAGTCTGTGGTACTTTGTTGTAGCAGCTCGAGCTGACCGAGACAGACTGATTCCTATTTCACACGGGTTATTGGAAAAGAAAAGCTGGCAGGTCCCGCAGGCTCCAGCAAGTGCTGTGAGAGCAGCGAGGAGGCTGGGGGCTCCTGAACCCATGCGCTTCATCTCTTCTGAGTCCACAGAGGCAACCCAGAGGCACGGGGGGAGAGGGAGAGGGAGCGGGAAGGAAGTGGGGCGTGTGGAGCATCTCCTTTGGGTCACACCGTGTCAGCATCTGTCCTTGTGGGGGCATTCAACTCAGGACCAGCAGAGTCGAGTGTGAGTGTCGTCCTTGTCTTTTATCACCTGTGTGGCCCTGGGCGAGACGTTTACCGTTTAGCCTCTTGGGGCCTCGAGTTCTGCATGTGTAAAACGGGAATGCTGTCACCTGCACCGTCGAACTGGTGCCAGGCAGAGAGCAAGGTGCTGACAGGACAGAACAGCCTCAAGGAGCCCACAGACCTAAGTAAGAGGGAGAGTGTGAAAGGGCTACGCAGATCGAGGGGGCTAGAATTGTTCTCCGACTGTGCAGGCCACAGAGGTGCTCAAGAACTATTCCTTGAAGACGCCTGTCACATAGTGTCTGCTATTCTTCGTGGAGGACGAGCCTTGGCAAACTCCCCGAGGTCTCCTAGGGCCCCTGCCTTTGAACCTTCCATCCATAAGAGGCCTTCGGACAACAGGCATAAAGTGGGCGCTGTCCCCAGTGTGGCACTCGGGGAGTGAAATCCACAAAGGGCAATACGGAAGAGTCCAGACGGAGAAGACCCTCCGGGGAGGAAAAATTCAGGTAAGAAAAGCATCCATTAGGGGCATGTCTTCCCTTTCTGAGACCATCTCCGAGGCGATTCGTCAGCGTCAAGGCCGGCGAGAAAGGCCTGCAAAGATCAATTCCTCTGTGCAAGATAAATAGTTTAAAATAATTGTATATATGTAAGGGGTTTGCCTTCTCATAACTGAAGAGAACAGGGGGAGTCAGGGAGAGTGTCTTCTGCTCTGTGGCACAGAGTCTGCGGCGTCGTGAGATGGGTTAATAGTCGGCAAAACGCCAAGGAGCTTCATCAATCTCCCAAGTTTATTAGGAAGAACCCCCAAAGCTAATGGATCATTCTTAGCAAGAACATCATCCTGGTTATTTCCTCATTTTTATAAATTGATCTACAACTTTGAATCCTGGTCCTTGAGAGAGCTGCAGGGGACTGAGAAATTAGCGAAGCCAGCAGAATTCTTTTATCTCCACAAAGATCAAATGAGGCTGTTCTTGCTCAAGTTGGGGCAGGATCCCACCCACTCAGACCCCCTTCCCTGGGCCCCACAGTGGCCCCTGAGGCACCTCCTTGAAACCCAAGGCTCTGGAGAATACAGAAACCACTGGCCTTACCAAATTTCCCCATTTTTCAGATGGGGAAACTGAGGCCCAGAGGGAGGAGGTGACTTGACCACAATCACACCCCAGGTCTGTGTGGCGCACATGGCTGGTTGCTAACTCAGCAGCCATTGCCTACCTACCTTTTTCTTGCTTGAAGAGCCCGCCTCACATTATAGGGGTTAAAAATGCTGGATTACTCACTTTCCCAACCTCTCTTCCAGCTAGAGTGTTGGCATTGACTCAATTCTGCCCAATTCTGGGAAGGGTTTACCTCCCTAGCAAAAAGAAGCAAACAAGGAGAAACTGTCTTTCTTCTTGACTTTCAGTGTGGCTATGGTGAGGATGTGAGGGCTGGAGCTGCAGCAGCTATCTTGTAACCATGCAAACAAAGCTTGAGGATGATCATTGCATTCCCTGGAGTCCAGCCAGGAAACATGAACCACTCTAAGTGTTTAAAACAGAGGCAATGAGTGCAAAGATTGCTTACATAGATAATGGAAGAGCTGACAAGCCAAAGGGAATGATGAGTCATGCCCTCTCCACAGGTGAGCAATTGCAGGACACAGTTAACACTCCCAGGACTGGAGGGACAGAGGAGAAAGGAGTGTTATGAGAGCCCAGAAGCTGGAGTTGAGATGTAGAATCATGGCAAGAGCCGCTTGGAAGCAGGTGGGACCATGGGGGTGAGGGGAGGTAGAGAGGCGAAGAGTTGTCTGGTGGGAGCTTGAGCCACAATGGAGGTCCAATAACTGCCAGGGATACCCTGGGATGCACAGAGAGAGAGAGAGAATTGCTCCAACTTCATCCCTCCGTCTGCCTTCCATTTCTCCATTAGTGCTTCTCATTGGCCAAACCACTCCAGAATCCCAGGAACTGTAGTCCTCTGGAGTGCAGTCAGAGCAGGGAATGGAGCCAAGAGCAAACGGCCGTGATCCTGTCACCACACAAAGAATGGTAGGGCAGAAAGATGGAACACCTCTGTGCCTTGATGACCTCACTGAGCCGTGGACCAGTCTGCACCTCACCTGCTGCTGGACTTCTCGTCCCGGGGATAAGAAAGGTCCAAATTCTTGAAGCCACTTGGACTTGGGCAGGTTGGATTCTTACAGCTAAAACAGTCTCAGTGCTGCAGCTGAATCTGAGCCAGAACCCATGTCTTCCAACTCCCAGTCCTAAGCCCTGGCCGCTCCATCTGCAGAAGACAACCACAGAAGTTGGAAACCTGAATGCGTCATCCAGCGGGTGAAGAGGTCCACAGCTCCGGCAGAGCAGAGAGAACGAGAGCGTGAGCAAGTCACAGCAGAGCGCTGGTCTTGAGTCGGCAGCAGAGCCATATGCCCCTGACCTCAAAAGGAAAAGCTGCTCTGAGGAGCTCACAGCAGAGAGTGGAAGGGAGTTTGGTGGCCCCAAATGGAACCGCTGATAGAAGGTACCCACGGGGCTAAATCTTAGTTTTTTTCCTGGGGCTAATATGTGAAAACTGGGATATCAGCTGGATGGGTCACTCAAGCCAGTAGTTTTCGTACTTTGTTGAGACTCAGAATCAAACAAAACTTTGCTTGGGGGCTCAAAGCGGGGTTGGGCGCTCCAAGTACCACTTCGTCCTCTACCACAGCCCTGCCGACCTTCCCAGCACCCCGGGGACCAGTGTGAAGATGAGTCTGCCTGAGTCCATTAATAGCTGAGGAAACAGAGACTTAGGTTCTCCACGAGTTGGCTGCAGTGACAGAAACCCTACTGTGACCAGGGGGATTATTGGCTCATCTAACAACATTGGACAGGTGGGGACAGGATTGGTCTCAGGGATGTGTGGATCCAGGGCTTCATCAGGTTGCCAGCAGTTCTCTGTCTTTTTCCTCTCCCCACAGGCCACCCATGTCTGTTGGCCTCTGCATGGCAGCTTCGTCAGATGTCTGAGGGCCCAGCCTCAGTCATAAGCTCAGTCTGGGCACCAGGTGTTGATACCAGAGAATTTGCAGGCAGCACAGTCATGGCCCCCGGGAAAGCACGAGGAGTGGCACAGGTCTCCCCGTCTGTTCCTGTCCTAGGTTCCGTGATGCAGCGAGAGGAGATAGCTTCAGAAGGCCCGGCCTGAGCCCAGCTTGACCACGCACTTCCATCAGATCTTGGCAGTCCTGAAATCTCTCTGGTTCTTGGTGTCCTCAGCAATGACACAGGAAGACTACTTCCCACTTCGCAGACATCTTATGGTCATCAAGTAAGATAAGAAGTTGAGAAATGTTTAATAATTAGAGTAAAGAGGAGCATCTACAGCCACTGGTTAGATTTCAGAATGGGGCCCCTGACACCTGGTGGTGCTCACTGACCTTGATGCCGGCCCGGTCCCCTGCTGGTCCCTTCCCAGAGCTCCTCAGGGAATGGGACGGGGAGTGCCCAGCCCAGCCCCTTCCCCCGGAGGCGAGCCCTGACTCAGGACCCCGACTGACAGGCCTCCTGGAAGCACCTCTTCCCTGGGACTCGAGTGCTGTTTCCAAGCATCTTTATTTCTGGGGCCTGCGATTCTTATTTGGTTAAATAACACATTTTAAAAAATTGTTGTGATTCCATACTGAAGCTTCCCATATGGTTAATTGGAAGTGTTCTCACCAATATTGCAGGCTGTAAAAACTAATGAGGTAAATGGAAAATTTATCAAGTGCCACAGTTAGAAATTAACTTACTGCTTGATGCCACACTCATGACTGATGAAGTTAGAGGGGCTCCTCACACACAGAGCAGGAACGCAGGGGTCGGCCAACCGTTGTCGTCGGGGAAAGTCCTTCCATGGCACTTCTCCACCTCCCTCCCCACCTCCTCTGTGTCAAATATCAGATGTAGAGCAAATGACCAGGCTAAGTCTAGATCACCGAGCACAAGGTATGCGTTCAGGTATGTATTATGTTACCAATAATAACCATCGCAGGCATTTTTTGGTGCTTGGTGCCTGGCACTTTGTATGCATTATCTCACGTGCTTCTCACGTCGAAGCCGTAAGGGAGGTACCGTGATTACCCACAATTCACAGACGAGGAAACTGGGGTTCAGCAACATGAGGTGACACAGTCTTAAGTGCTGAAGCTTCAAACCCAGACCTGACGCCAATATCCATACTCACTCCACTTAGCGATTCGGGAATTCATTTGTTCATTCAACCGAAATGACAAATGGGCACAAGAGCCTATGAAGCGCCAGGCACCATGCTCTCTTGGAGACACTAGGATGGAGCAAGGCAAGGATGAAGGATCTGGATGCAAATCTGGCTCCCTCTGCCACTTTCTGGCTCTGGGATGATGCTGGGCCTTCCAGCTGGCCCTCCAGATTCCCTCCACCTTCTGCACTCAGCCTTGGGCCCTGGGAGGCTGACCTATGTGGTCCACATCCGTGGGCTCCCTTGCCCTCTGGCTTCTGGTTGACCTTAGCCAATGGGAGGCACTGAGCAGAGATGACATGGAAGGAGAGTGTGTGTGGGGTTTCTTCAGCTCCCTCCTTGTTGGTTACTGGGGTTGGCTCCGTATCCCCCACTGAAAACTGAAGCTGCTTTCTGGGTTCCTTCTGCGTATAACTACCCTCTGTGGACCTCACGGCCCTCACCCCTCACTCCTTCAGGCCCAGGGGCGGTCAGGGCCCCCTGTTGTCACCAGTCTGAGAGACTGCACCATCCGCTGCTGGTTTCCTTAAATCTTGCCTCCACTTGTGTGAATCGCCTGTTTAATAAACTCCTGAAATGACCACTCTGAGTGGCGTCTCTCCCCTGCTGGGTCATGATACAGTGACTTTTCTCAAGTGGTTGACTTGGGCCTCGGTTCCCTCACTCGTAAATTGCAGGTAGTAAATTGCCGTGGTGAGGATTACAGGAACTAATATGTGAAGAGTGCTTAGCCCAGTGCTCAGCACAGTAGCTACTCGGTGAATGCCGGCTCTTCTTAAGACAGGATCCTGCCTTTAAGGGCAAAGTGCCGTGATTCTCAAACTTGAGCTTCCAGTGGAATCACCTGAGACACTCGTTAAACGTGCAGAGTTCAGCTTCAGCCCCTGGGCCCAGGACGAGCCCTGCAGGTGACTGGGGAGGCCCTTGTGGACAGACTCTAACCACCTGCACAGGGAAGGAGCACCGAGCAGGCGTCCTCATTGGTGTGGGTGCTAGTCTGGGAAGGCTTTTTGGAGGAGCTGTCACTGAACCGAGACCTGCATGGAAGTGTGTGCAGCAAGGATGCTCCAGGTCCAGGACAGGCCCAGAGGTGACAGAGCAACTTGCTATGGTAGGAGTGGCAGGAGGTGGTGGGAGACGGGGCTCTGGTAGGCCGTATCCTGTAGCTTAGACATCATCTTTCAGTGAGGGGAGTCCCTGCAGGGTTTTCACTGGAGAAGTGGCCCAATGCGGGGAGATCAGGAAAGTGTTTTTCAAGTGTGAGTCACCCCACCTTATTAAAGATGACAGACTGCTGATGGCGAGTGGGGGGAAGGGAGGGATCTGAATTTTCCCCAGAATCTAGGTGATTCTGGCCCACATTAGGATTTGACACCCTCTGATTGGGAGCCTGCCGTAGAGACTTGAGAGATGATGAGAAACTGGACTTGGGTGGCGGTGAGGGAGGAGGACTCGGAGATGTCCAGGAGGAGGAATGGCAGTGTCTGTCGGTTGATTAGGAGTGGGGGTGGGGCAGGAGGAAGCAGGGGGGATGCCCGGGGAGGTTTGGAGGGGGCCTTTGCAGGAGGGAGGACCAAGGGAGGTGGTATGCTCAGCATTTAGACGGTGAGCTAATTCGAATGTATATTGGGTGACACATTCTTGTACTCTTCTGACTGCCCTGTAGACTTGTTGTGTCCCGGCAGTTATTTTCCTTCCATGCTGTCACTTCTCACCAACTTTACTCTATGCCTCAGCATGTCTTTCTTTTTACTCTTCAAAGACTTCTTGCTGCCATCAACCACTGTCCCAGTCCTGTCCCCAGGAAGAGGAATGCTCCTCTGACAGCCCTCGAGGTCCCCTCCTGGGAAAGGTGAGGCTAAAGCAGCTTTTTCCATGGGAGACCAGGCCTCCATTGGGTACCAGCAGGTGGGTTGTTGCATGGAAAGACCTGGAATCTGGGATCTGAAGGCCGGGGTTTGGCTCTCGTCCTACTCCCTGGGGGACCGTGGGCAAGTTGCTTCGCCTCTGTCTCCTAATCTGCAAAACGAAGCCAGCAATGCTGATCTCCCTGAGATAATGCATATTATCAACTTGTCAACCAGACAGGTGGGGTTGATGGGAGACAATCATATTATTTGAAAAGGTCCAGTGAGCCAGCCCTGATGGTTAAAGTTCAGCACGCTCTGCTTCGGCAACCTAGGTTCGGTTCTTGGGCGCAGAACCACACCACTTGTCTGTCAGCAGCCGTGCTGTGGTGGTGGTTCACATAGAAGGACCAAAAGAAGTTACAACTATACCCAACTCTATAATGGGGCTTTGGGGGGGGGGGAAATAAGGAAGAAAACAAAGGAGGAAGATTGGCAACGGATGTTAGCTTAGGGTGAAAACAATAATGGGTCCAGTGGTGCTGGATTCAGAAATGGGCCACTGGGTTGGACCTAACCAGGGATGGAGGAGGAAGAAGGTCTTGATTTCTCTGCTTTCACGTTAGGCTCACAAGAGCCTCTCACAGAGGTCGGGCCATGCAGTGGGGTCACTGCTCCAGAATGCCTGACCCCCAATGTGGCCAGAGCCCAGCTGGCAACCTGGGATGAGGAGTTGTTGAATTCCTCAAGAAATTCAAGTAAGGGGTCTGCTTTGGGTCCCTTTGGCCTCCCTGGGGACCCTTACAACCCACCCCGGGTTGACTTCAGCAGTGCCTCGTGCAGGCTCAGGCCTCCTGTGTGCCTGCCATCCTCTCTCTAGTCCATCTGCCAGGTGTCCAGCACATCGTCCCCATATCCTCCTTGCACTCGACTCCACTGGGGAACTGCTTGCTCCTTTTTCCTTTTCTTCTTTGTAGCTCATCCTCTCCTCCCACCTTCGCTTCCTCCCTTCTGCATCAGTCGCCCTCCATTCTACTCACTGCCATTACACCCACAATTCAGGGCCCTTCGCATAGCCGCCTGCAACTAGGACAGTTATGGCCCTCTTTGGCCAACAAATACCAAACAACCCCCCTCTCCTTTCAAACCTCTGTCTGGGTCAGCCTCTCTCTGACCAGGACTTTTTCCAAGAGAAAGGCCATGTCAATGGCTGATGACCGAAGTCATCATCACAAGGGGCCAGCTGGCCAAATCATTCCCCACCTCAGTGCTCTTGCCTGTGCCTGTGGAGCTCATGGTAGAAGGGACCAGAAGCAGATTTGCAGGTCTTGAACTGCCATCTCCCTGTAGACTCTGTGGGGCAGAGGCTATGTCTGTATCCTCAGATGTCCAGGTGCAGTGTCTGGTTCGTTTGGTGTTTCTTAGGTGTTTGTTGGGTAAGTGAAACCAGGTGGAGTGATCATTTTCAATTCAGTGAGAATTACTGACCGCATCCTGTGTGCAAGGTGCTAGGAACTCTTTATAAAAGAGAGTGAGACCCAGTCCCTGACCCTAGGGAGCAAATAGCTTTGTGGTGGAGAGAACACACACTCACATCGATCTGCCACTGTGTCAGCATGCGTGAACGCTAATACCATCCATCCCTGAAGGCGTGGTTGTCATCACCTCCTCCCTGGACCGCTGCAGCAGCTCAGAACTGGTCTCTGTGCTGCTGGCTCCTCTCTTCTCCAGTCTCTCCAGCACATCTGGCCAGACAAGTCTTCCTGAATGAAGTGCAGTTTACAGCATAGCCCTCACAAGCTTCAACGTCTCCCCGTTCTTTGTGAGTAAATGCAAGTTGTCCACTTATGCTGGCATTCAAGGCCCTTCTTGTTTATCCGGCTTTTCTTTCCAGTCCATTCTGCACCCCTTCCTCACATAGCTGAACAGGATTATCCACCACTCTTGGAATGTGAATGCCCATTCCTGTCCTTGACCCTCTACTCAGGGGGCTTCCTCTGCCTGGAGCATCATCTCTACCTCTTACTACCACGATTTCCTCCTCACTCTTTAGGCTCCATTGCAAATCCTACTTTCTTCAGAAAATTTCCTGATTAAACATATTGTGAAGGACCTCTTCTACTTTTAAAATTTTATAGTACAGGAATCCTAAAAAAAATGATAGCACTCAAAGTTGGCCAGCAGGCAGCAAGCAGACAATCTATTACATTGCCTGTAGAGTCTAAATTGATACAGTCGTTCAGAAATCCAGTTTGACATATGTATCAGGAGACTTGAGAATTTTCTCCTTTATCCCAATAAGTCCACTTGTAGGAATCTATATTATGGAAAAATCAGAAATGCTATCGGAGACTCCTACATGGGGAGATTTGCTGAAGTATTTCTTGTATGTTCCCTGAGTGGGACCAGTCTGGAATCTAGAGTCTAGATGTTCATCGAGAGTGTCGTGGCTCAACACTTTATAGCCTGGCCATGTGATGAAATATGCAGCCACTTACAAATTGTGTTTTCGAAGAGTATCCAGTGCCATGAAACTGCTTGTGACATAACATCTGAGCAATGCAGGCAATTTATGAAACAAATATTTTTATGTCTGTACAAAGACTGGAAGGAAATAGTTCAAAAGGTGGACAGTGAATATCTCTAGTTGCTGGTTTACAGATTATTTAAAATTTCTTCTTTACGTTCTGTATTTTTCTAGCTTCCTATCTGTATTGCCTTTATGACTGGAAATAAACTCCTTTCTCTTCAAAAGAAATCATATCTTATGGAGGAATTCTGCCATGATTTACAATCTTGGGGGTACTTGTCTGCATTGTCTTATTGGATAATAAATCCCTAAAGGACATGGGTTGGCTTTTTTTAGCTGACTTTTGGAGCCCTTAAAAGCTGAGTCCATGTTTGCACATAGTAGGAACTTTTTGCTTGTTGAAAGGAATTGGATTGGCTTTCTCTGAAACCAGCCCTAGGGCCTTGGGGTCCCTGTGTCTCTGGAGGACCAGGCAGGAGGGCCTGGCATCGGGGGCTGCCCTGATGGGACACAGTGGCCGGGTAAGGGGCCAGCAGCCCTTGGCAGGAACTCAGTTCTGGTCATTCCATTTACTCCTCTGGAGACGGTTCCACAAATTGAATAGGTGATTGTTGTACAAAATCTTTTTGTTCTTTAAGAACTTACTCTTGTTGTTGCTTAACCATCAATTTTTATTTCTCGCTGATTTTTGGGGTCTATTTATGGACCCTGCTCTGGAGATTAAACTTCTGCCTTTTTTTCCGTAAAACCATCTCCCTCTTCCCTTTCTCCTTCGTTTTAATATTTTTGTTAACCGATGGAGATGGCTGTATTGCCTTGAATCTGACGAAGTTTGAAATGGAGCATGCACAGGCGTGATCACCACGTTATGATGAAGCATTTTAAATGAATTTGCTGTTAAGAAAATTAAGATCCCCGTGGACTTGGACAGTTCTCTGCCCTTTGCTCTCCTCCGGCTCTCTGCTCAGAAGAAGTCTTCATTTCAACTCACCGATCTGGATCCCAGGCACAATCAAGTGTGCACTTTTCTTTTGCTCATTTTTGTAAATTTCGAAGAAAACGAGCCACCGCTCCACCCCATTCTCTCCTACCTCTTCCCAGTGAAAGGACCTTCCAGCTCATTAATTCACAGGGGTCAAGAAAACACAGAGGTCACTGATTTCTGGATACGTGGTCCTCCCCCAGGCTGGGGAAGAAAGCCTTACTCTGCCTTTTTGGGGAGGTGGAAGGAAACTGGACCCTGAGTGTTTGGGTTGGGGACATGTGGTAGATTTCTGTCCCATCTGTGAGTGAGATGATGGGACACTCTGTTCCCAACTGTCACCACGCCAGGGCAGTTGCTCAATTAGACGATTTATCATTCATTCATTCACTCAATGAATGTTTACTGAGCACTTCCTTGGTGCCAGGTGCTGCCATGGGCTCCCGGAAAGGTGATGAGCAAAGATAAACTGGCTCCCGCCCTTGTGGAATGCACAGTCCCCTGGAGGGGTGGCATTCATCAAAACCACAGAAATGGTATTTTGGACTGAGGTGAGCACTTCTACAGGACCGTTTGGGCCCGAGGTCGAGGACTCTGGTCCTGAATTCAGCTCTGGGAGGGCGGGTCCCTCATTACAGTGCCTCTGCAACCTCCTTCGTAAAATGGGGACAATGCCAGCTGCTTCCTGAGGCGTGAAGGGTGCTCCAAGGATGGAAGAGGAAGCACACACAAACAGAGGCATTTTCATAAAATCTTTGCCCTTTGTGTCCCCCTCCCACTCCCTTCTGAAGTCATCTGCGTTCCTGGATGGGATCCATCTGCGTGGGCTGCGGGCAGGCTGAGATGGGCCTGGGCCTGGAGCCCCGGCTCCACGGGAGTGTGGCAGGGGAGCTGTCTTGTTGAGACAGAGCTCAGCCACCCTGCGACCTGGAGGCGGAGCCAGGAAGAACAGCCGGGCTGCGAGCTACTTCTCCTAGCCGCTTCTGGAACCCACAGCATCTCTAGGGCCATCCACCCAAGGCTCCCCCATCTTCAGGCCTTAGGGGAAGAGGCTGGGGAGTGTCACCAACCTCGGGCCAGAGAGGGAGAAACGGAGGGAGACAGAGTGTCTGCATCCACGCTCACGGCCACACAGCGATCGGAGCCAGATCTAAGATTAGAACGGGTAGGTTTCTGCCTCCCAGACACACAGCCAAGCCCCAAACCCATGCTGCTTCTTGGCAAAACCTTTTCCACATTCTTTTAACTCAGATCCACCCTGGTTTGTCTCTGGAAATATTGTAGCTGTCATAATCATTGTTCTAATAAAATACTCATCTGACGATCTATTAGTAAGGCGTACTGTTGACAGGAAATGTGCATTTGCCATATTTCCCATTATACTGTCTATTTCCTGCCTCATTTTTCTTGGGAAGGCAGGAGTCACTGGAGATAATAGCGTATTGACAGAAAGAGAAAGCAAGGGAAAGGGATCGTTGAAAGCGGGGGAATTTAGCTCTATTGGGCTGCAAAGGTTTCCAGCAGGAAATCCACACTCATTTCCTGTTGGCCTGCTCAAAACAGCATCTGCCCCTTCTTTCTCCTTCTCCCCTCCACAAATTGTCTCCTGGCCCCAGGAGGCTGACTCCCTGCTCATATGGCAGAGGTCAAGCCTGTTTTTTCTGGGGGAGATTCTTTAAGAATCCAGGAGAGAGTGTGAAACTGTTTTCCTTACACCACAATCAACAGAACTTAACAGAGGCTGGTGGAACACGAAGCCAGAAAGAACTTTGTTTTCTAGAAACTTCTTGCCCACAACCCTTTCTCTTTTGATATCAAACTGCAAATAGTGCATCACCAGGGAAAAAACCACTTGCCGGCTGTGCAAATGCCAGCGATGTGCCCGAAAGTGGCCCCTTTCAGAGTGCCCACCTCTGTGGATGGGAAGGTTTCTTGGGTGGCATTTTTTTGGGGTGACCCTGCTGATGGTTCACCGACAGCCCAGTGTACACTTGCGATGCTGGTTCTGCAGAGTTCTGGAGCCCTACCAGCTGTGGTTCCCTGGGAGGGAGGGGGCTCAGACCTGGCCACAGATTGAGCTCCTTCAGTGGCCAGGACTCCAGGACAGGTGACAGGAGGGGCCTGGCTTGGGCTCCCCAAGCCTGGATACTTCCTCTCTGGGCACTGGGGCTTCTTTGGTTCCCACTGCTATTGACCTGGAAATACGGGTGTAGCCAAAGCTGGGAATCGGGGGAGAGAGAGAGAGATGTGAGTGACGGAGGGTGACGGCTGGTTACCCCACAAACGTGAATCATTTGTTTAACAATCACGGCAATGCTTCCTAACCCCATTTCCCCTGAGCTAGGTTCCCGGGCAGTGAACAGATAGGATTGGGAGGGAGGGAGACACAGATATGGATGCAAGTTATGGAAACTGTATTTAAATAATCCTAGCAAAAGGAAGAGTTTACTGGCTCCGGTAACCCAAAGTGGAGGCATCCTGCTTCTTGCAGGCACCACTGGGTTGGGGGGGGACAGGTGGCTGCCAGCAGCTCCAGGCTGCTTGCATTCCTGTGAGGACAGCGCCCCCTGTGGAAGGGGACCCTCTATATCCTAACAGGCCTGACAAGGCTTCTGGAACCCAGTCTATCTGCCTGACTGCCCAGGCCTGGGTCACGCACCAACTCCTACTTCCATGGGGTGGTGGCGGGTGGGGGTGGGTAGTTCCCCAGGGACCACTGGGGTGCTCTTGCTGGAAGTGAGGATGCCGGACGGCACAGATGACAGGGGACCCGGCTCATCTGTCAGGACCCTGCCTTCCCGGGCCCCTCACCCGGCTCCACCCGGACTGGGCTGGGCATGCTACTCTGTACCCTCATGGCACCCTGTTTCCCTTTTGAAGCATTTCCCCACGGAACTGTAATTGTTCCTCCTGCCCTGTGACCCCACGAGGGGCTTGGTGGGTGGCAGTGATGGGCTTTTCACTTCTCCCTCCTCCCAGGGGAGTCTGAGGTCTGAATCAGGAAGGCTGTCATGTGTCTCTGTATATCTATGTGTTTATCTGGCTTTTCCTTCCAAAGCTCAAACTCGAAAATATAAATCTTGCTTTTAAGGGATGCCACGAGCCTGAGAACTCTGTGAGGCCAACAGAGAAGTAAACAGAGAGAGAGAAACACTTCAGAGCGCCCACTGTGTCCGCGGCCCTGGGCCAGGGCTGGGACATGGGTGAGAAGGATGCCTGGCCCCTCCGCCTCGGAACATGTGACAGGTGCACGTTTGAAACCAAGCCCTTGAGCAAGCTGCTCGCTCGTCTCCGGCCTGCTCCCGGCTGAGTGCTCAGCAGGAAGACTTCCCAGCCCTGGAGGCTGCGTGGACACCTCCTACATGCCTCCAGCCCCTACCCGGCATTCACTTGTTTCGGAGCCCGCCACGTTGCCTGTGGTCTGCTTACTGACCTGGCCCTCCCCTTCCCAGTGCTGTGAAGGCAGGCGTAATCTCTATCTTGTTTACTGTTGTATTCCCAGAACTTAGCATGGTGCCAGGCACACAGTAGGCACCTAATGCATACAACAATTACCACTTATCAAGAGTTTTAATTACGCTGTCATGCTCTGTGCTAAGCACTTTACATATATTATTTGATTTAATATTCACATTAACTCCATAAGGCCAAGATTTAAAAAAAATTGTGATAAAATACATATAACGTAAAATTTACTATTTCAACCCTTTTTGAGTGTACAGCTCAGTGGTGTTAAGTACATTCACACTGTGGTGCCACCATTACCACCATCTATCTCCAGAACTCTTTTCATCTTCCAAGCAGAAACTGTGTCCCCATTAAATAATAACTCCCCATTCCCTATCCCCAACCCCTGGCAACCACCATTCTACTATCTGTCTCTCTGAATTTGCCTACTCTAGGGACCTCATATAAGAGGAATTATACAGTATTGGTCCTTTTGTGTCTGGCTTGTTTCACTTAGCATAATGTTCTCAAGGGCAGTATGTTTCAGAATTTCATTCCTTATTATGGCTGCGTAATACTCCATTGTATGGATAGGCCACATTTTGTTTATCCATTCATCTGTTGATGGACTCTTGAGATGCTTCCATCTTTTGGCTATTGTGAATAAGGGTCAGGATTTTAAAAATCTCTGTTTTACCAAAAAGGATATGGAGGCTGAGAGAAAGCAAGTAATTTTCCCAAGTCACAAAACCTCAAGTCACAAAACTGGTCAGTGACAGAAGCAGGTCTTAACTCCAGGCCTGGTGAAGGCTGCTATACCATATTTCCTCCTGTTCATTGAATGAATGAATGGGTATCTGAATGAATAAGACCCTCAGAAACGTGCTAAGCTGTATTACTAAGGATAATAGTAGCTGCTGTAACAAAAAACCCCCCTAAATTTCCATTGGCTTAGCTGTGAAACAGAAGAACTCACTTCTCACTTATGTAAAGTGCAATGTGGGTGGTCCCAAGCCGCTGGGGCCCTTTCTCCTCGGGGTGATCCAGAGGCTCAGGGTTCTGTGTTGTGACTCCACCGTCCTCTAGGGCCTGGGAATCCTCTGCCTCCAGCATCAGAAGGGGAGAGAGATTGTGGAGGAAGCACATCTGCTTCTAAAAACCATGGCCTGGGAGTGACCCCCTCCCACTTGCACTCACATTTCATTGGTGTAAACCAGTTCTGTGGTCATGCCTGAGGCTGGGGCTGGAAAATGGAGTTCCCAACTGGGCGGCTATTCCCAGAAGCCTCTCTACTTTGTAGAGGGGGGCATGCATTTTTGGTTGGGTCACTTGTGAAATCTGTCATGCCAATGAGAGCTGTAATATTCTGAGTGGGTGATGCACAGAGAGAGCCAGAAAACCACTTGTGTGCTCAGGAGGCCAACGCATCAGGGGCGGGTAGAGACATAATTTAGATGCCAATCTGTCTCTGATGGTTAATCTTGCTTTCCAGGTCCCCAATGTCATGGATTATCCGGAAGGTTATTTTGTGCACCCGTCTCAGTGTGGAAGCACATTTCCATAGACAGCAGATAAAGATCTCTTAACCTTGTATTTCTCCGCATATCGTCATAAATAGCTTATGCGATGCCATTTCAGTGAGTCTGACAGTTTCTACAATGAGATCTGGATGCAGCAGCATATCTTCTTGTTATATATAAAAAAGAGTGACAGCATTCATCGTTTACAGTGACATCAATGAAGTCTGCTTGTAGAGGTTCCCAATCCATCCATTCATAATACCTTTTACGACTTTAGGCTTTTAAACACGGCACTCCAGTCTATTTTTCAAATGCGCTACCATTCTCAGCTCAGGGAACTATTCTTCAATATTTCATTTTCCTAAGAATATCTAGAATATCTTAATTTTTATGAGGCTTCTCCATGGGGTAAGCTGTCAGGTATGACTTTAACGTGAAAAAGAGGGGAGAAAGCCGCTGTCAACTCATCCTCTCCCTTGTCATGCCTGAGGGTGTTTCCCACTTTGGCCTTCCTGGAATGCTCCCCAAATGAAGTTCCCATAAGAGATGTCATTCCTGAGCACAGCTGTCCACTCTGTAGGGGGAAGTTAAAGGGTTAGAGAGAGGGAAGCAAGAACGCAGACTGGGTCAAACTGTGGGTCAACCCCGACCTCAAGATGTAGTAGCTCTTCAAAGTGCATGAGTTAGCCTCCAGGAGAATGGGGCCTCCACTCAAGGTGAAGCAAAGGAGTTCTTGTGCCACCAAGGGTTCAAGGCAATGAAGCCTCTTCTCTGCTCCCCAAGGGACCCGACTGTGATGAGAAGAGCCCTCTTGGTTCCCCAGGAAGTGACTGTTTGGACACAGGTGGAGCATTACGAGTGGCATTGCTTCCCAGGGTTTTGTCACTTTCCAGGTGCCCCCGAGTCTCCATTTGCCACCTGTTCCTGATTTCTTCCTTGCTGGCAGATCTTCTACCAGGGTTGGCAAGATCCATTTCAGCCCTAGTGGACTGGGAACAATCTCTCCATCAGTGGATCCCTCGGACAGGCTGGGGGCAGCGGACACAATTCCTGAAGCAACTTAGATGGGAAAATAATGACAGATATCGGTTTAGGGAAGGACGTTGACAAGCAGCCCGAGCCCACCCAGAGCTGGCAACTGAGGGCATGTTACAAACATCCCAGACGCTCCGGGGATGAGAACATTTGACCTAATTTAGCGACAACAAATCCTTTCCCTCACATGCACTTCTCTAATTACAAATGAGATCCTGGTAACCGGTGCAGCGAGGGTAAATAAAATTGATTCTCTCCACATAGTATTGGAGATGATAAATGTGTTCAAGAAAGGGCTTCAAATGCCTGCTTGCTGATTAGAAAAGGCAAAATAATTGTGAGATAGTGACTAATAGGTGTATGGATTCGTGGCAGAATCGGTCTCCTTGCAGAAATGTCACAGGTCTGATCTTTTCGAGATAATCACCATCAGACGTCTGGATGTTTCACGTCTAAACTTCGGTTGGCAGGGGCATTTCAGGGATCCCCAAACCGACTCTGCTCTTGTGGTTCTGGCTTTCTCTCTGTGTAAAAGCTGTTGTGGAGCCCCTCTGTTTTCTTAATGGCAATGGCTGCCCCATTCTTTGTCCCCCAGTGCCTACCACGATTTCTGGCCCAGAGGAGGCGTGCCGTGTCTGTCCACCAGCACTGCGGTTGGGATGATGGGTCTTGATGTCACGGGTTTGGGTCCCGGCTGTAGCCCATGTAGACCGTGACCTTCAGAAAATCACTTAACCTCTCAGAGCCCATTTCCACATTTTTAGAGTGAGGTCGAGTAGTATGTTCGTAGCTTGCAGGATGTTATATGCAATGAATAGGATCAAGTATTTAGTTTGACCCATAGGAAATGGCTGATATTTAACTATTTTTTAAACCTAATAAACAGTAATTTCATATGGTTCTACCTAATATGTATTAGTTATTTATTACTGCATAATAAATTGCCCCCAAATTTAGCCACCGAAAACAACAAACGTTTATCATCTCCCAGTTTCTGTGAGTCAGGAATCCGCGTGCGGCTGAGCTGGCTGCTTCTGCGTCAACAAGGCTGCAGGAAGCTGTTGCCAAGGCTGTGGTTTCGTCTGGAGACTTGACTGAGGGGGATCCGCAGGTTGACTGCAAGATCAGCTCACTCACGTAGTTGTTGGTAGGAGCTGATAGAATCGGGGCCCCAGTTCCTTGGCGGCTGTTGGCTGGAGGCTGCCTGTAGCTCCCCACTATGTAGACTTCTCCACAGGGCTGCCTAGAGATGTGGGAGCTGTTCCCCCAGAGCGAGCAGTCTGAGAGAGAGAGAGCCCAAGATGGAAGCCACAGCCTTTTTATAACCTAATCTTGGAAGCGACATTTCATCTCCCTGCCATATTCTATTTGTCAGAAGCAAGTCTTCCAGCCCAGCCCACACTAAAGGGAGGGTACTATCCTTTTCACCCAGGGGTGTAAAAACCAGGAGGTGGGTGACTCTGAGGTCCCTCTTAGGAGCTTCCTACTACAATGTGTGACTCTTAGTGTGTCGTCCATCTGGCACACATATCTCAAGAAATGGTAGTTAAAGAAAATTAATGAAGGGAAAGAGGAACAGCCCTGGACACGTTTCCATTTGCATCTTAATTCACCTGGAATAGAATTTTTTTTTCTCTTGTGAAATGATGCGGATAGAATAATCTGGAATAAAAATGCCCACTTGCAGTGCTTCCAGGGAAACCCTTTCCTCTGGAAGGCCTTTGGCCTGCTTACCTTGTAACCTGGGATCGTATTGTTGTCAGCAGATTCTGATGGTTTGGCATTTTTTTAAGCCACTATCTATTGAGCACCTGTACTAGGTTATGTAGAGCAAGATCTCTTTTATGCTCACAACAGTGGTGGGATGTGAGAACTGTTTTCCGTTTACAGATGTGGCTCAGAGTCAGGAAGTAAATGGCCCAAGGTCACCCAGAGTGAGGCTTTGAGCCCAAGTCTGAGACGTACCGGGAGGGCAGAACTTCCTGCAGACTTTTAGCAGCGGTGACCCTGAGGAAATCACTGGGGGGTCGTGCTGGATCCTGGACTCCCCTCCCACATAAATTTGAATTATCTTGTTGCTGATACTTTCAATCATAACTGACTTACTTGCTACCCAAGAACACGGGCCAGGTGAACCCATAAAGAAGGGGGCACGAGGAGCTCCGGGAAGCCATGGAAGATCAGTGAAGGGAGAGGTGGGCTGGTAGCTGGAGGATTCAGGCTGGAATCTCGACTTCTTCTCCTACTAACTGGGTGACCTGGGTGGCCCCCTAACCTTTTTGAACGGGTCTTTCCTCATTTCTCTAATGGCAGCAACCATACCTATCCTAAGGCTGAAACCAAGGGGTCTCATTGCCTGTGTGGACCCATGTGGAGGGTGGCTGCCTTCTGGAATCTTGTGTTGGGAAGGACTGTGAGTTTGATTCCAGGCTCGCTGGAAGGAGTTCTGGCGTTGATTAGTCATGTCTGTGATGGGTGAGGGAGGGTGGTGGGGGTATGTACACCTTAGCTTTTGTCAACCCTGTTTGAAGGGTTCCTGTGAGGTTTAAATCTGATGAAGCATGTGAAAGTCCCTCCTACCTGGTTGGTACTCAATAAATATCTAATATTTTTCTTTTGGTTCATTTTGTTGCAATTGATGATCAAGCTAGCACCTCAGTTGGAAAGTGCTGACGAGCTCATAGTAGATGCTCAGTAAGTATCCCGGGAGTGTTGACAGAATTAGAGGCAGATCCAGCTCTTTCTAAGCCCGCACTGACCCTGATCTTGGATCCCTGATGCACCCAGCTGGCAGAGGTAACCAATCCAGGACTCCAGAGCTGCCCAAGCAAAGAGATGGAAAAGCCATCAAAACGGCAAAGGTATTAACTTGGTGTATTTACACCCCAAGTGCTGTGCTGTCATCAGGGGCAGCCCCTTCATGAGATGTAAGTAATTTGTGCAGGCTGATCCCGGTTTTCTCATTAATATGCAAATGAGGCATGCCAGTTGTTAGGTTAGAAGAAAGCTGTCATGTTTATTGTGACAGATTTAATGGATGTGTTTGGATTGTGCATTCAATGTGTTTTCAAGAGCATGTCTTATCTTTGTTTAGGCAGTAAATCAAAAATGTAAACAACAATTCATTAGCATCTGTCAGAAGCTCAAAGCCACATTGTTTCATTTGACAATCTTCCCAGAGGTGGGGAAAAAAAAAAACCTATATCTGACTTATTCAAGATTAGTTAGAAATCACACTGTTTTTTTTCCCCTCTTTTTGCTCAGTAATGTGTAAGCAGTAATTGAAGAACAGCGGCTGTGCTTGGAGAGCTGCGAGGGTCCCGGGGACACAAGCAAGGTCTATACAGCTCCATCCCCAACGCACCTCAGTGCCCCCGTCGGGCCTTGGTGCATTCCATGGAGTCCAGGGTTTTGGGGAAGGTTCATGTTGAAAACAGAATCACTTATGGGCCCATTGCCTCATTCCTCAAAACATGTGAAGCAGCCTACTAGAAGAAAACTGTGGCACAAAGACAGAAATTAAAATATGAAAAATAGAATTAGGGGACCACAGAAAATATAAACAGAAGAGTGTGATAAGACTAAGGGGAGAAAATAATTCAGCAAGTCCTATTCTTCCACATGGTTTTTAAATTTGGCCTGCAGACTTAACTCTGAGCTTCCTGGGGGCCAAAGCAAAGAGAGGCAATTTAAGTTTTAAAATTCACTCTGTCTCAAAGAGGAAAAAAAAGGGGGGGAGGGCATACTACTTAGGAGACACAAATCTCGTCATGAGACTTGGTTCTTTAGCTTCATAACAGCGATGCCGAGTTGTGCAGCCCAGGGCCTGCATGCAGCTGTGGATTCCAGTAGCATCCTCTGGGGTAAGAGGAGGGTCTAATATTAGAGTACAACTCACACCATCTTATTTCTTCTTTCTCTCCTGGCTTCCTCTCATCAGCAGTTACACCTGGCCTTCAACTCCAGCCCTGAGTCTTTCTTGTTTTTCACAGGCAAGCTTCTGGGAAGAGTGTCTGTCCTCCCTGTCCTGATTCTGTGTCCTCATCTCCCCCTGGAGACAGCTCTGACTGCCCCCCGTCCGCCCGGCCTCCTTGGAGCTGGGCATGATGGACGCCTCACCTTGTCTGTGTTTACGGGTCCTGGGCCTCCTGCTGGTTGCTTCTTCCTGCAGCAGACTTCTCTCTCTGACGTCACTGTCCTGGTTTTCCTCCGTTCTCTGAGGGCGGCTCTTGGTTGCTGGCTCCCCTTCCTCCGCCTTCTCGCCTCTCTCCTTGGTGCTGTCTGCACCTTTCCTGAGGGGTCATTGGTCACCTTGCTGAAGGCCCCCAGCTGGGTCTCTCTCGCAGTTCTTTCCTCTGCGTTTCAGGCCTGCGTGCCCAGGTGTCCACTGGGGTCCCCCTGGAGCTGGTGTCACCTCCACTCCAGTGCCGCAGCTGGAGCCTGGAGACATCGGGTCTCCCCCTCCCAAGGGCCCCTCACCTGTCTCCTGCACACCATCCTCTGCAGTCCCACAGCTTCGGACTTGTGGACGTTTTCGCCACTCATCCGGCCTGGGGCGCCGCCTCTCCTGCACCCGGGCCCGAGGCCCCTCAGTTCCTTCTCCACCTTGGAGCCTGAGAGATCTTTCCAAGATGCCCATCTGAGTAGGCCTCTTCCCTGCTTACAATAGAGCGGTGGCCCCTCCGGCCCTCAGAGGGGCTCTGGGTCCCCTGTCCTGTTATGTGAGCTCTGCAGAGCCAGCCCCTTCCTCATGAGCCCCCGGTACTCCAGCTGTGCCCCCTAGTTTACTCTGTGCCTGGATGTAAACTGTCCCTTCTCCCTGGCCACTCTCTTGGCCTTGCACAGTTCCATTGACCTTTAACCTCTGCTTGAGTCTCGCCTCCTCCGAGAAGCCTTCCTGGGCACCTCCTTGGCCAACTCTGCCTGTCCCAGGATTGCAGCTTCAGTGCCTCTCCTCCCTTTGAAGGGCCAGAACTTTCTCACATTCTTACCTGCCCAGGCTCTAAACCAGGGGCCTGCTGCCTGTTTTTGTGCGAGCTGAGAAAGGTTTTCACAGATGAACATTTACAATCAATATGATGAGAGGGAACACCGACTTTGAACTTCAAATAAACAAAATGCTATCTTCCCAAAGAATTCCATTCTTCTCGGTATTAGACCTGTGCTACAAAAATACACCAAACATTTATCAGTACAAGATTTTGTGGAAATTTGTTTTTTCTCTTGTTATGCACATCCCTATATAATATCCTCGATTTTGCCTCTTGGCCCATAAAGCCTAAAATATTTACTTTTACTATCTGGTTCTTCATAGAAAAAGTTTGCCAAGCCCTGGTCTCAATGACATTTGAAGAATGTGAATCTGCCTGTGTCACTTTGTATCTTAAAACCAGGACAAAATCCAAAGTCCTGAGCAGGCTCAGGCCCTTTGCTCCTGCCCCAGCCTCATCGCTGCTCCTCTCTCCCTCCTCCTCTGCCATACGGAACTTCTCCCAAGACAGCAAACTCTGTGAGGTTCTCCTGCCCCGAAGCCCCTGGCGAACTTGCATTTTCCTCACCTCAGGGCACACACCTGGTCTCCTGGAGCTTTCTCTGACTCCTCAGGTGGGGGCTGGGTGTGTTCCCGTTATTCCGTCGCCTCCCTCCCAGTGTCACACTCGGCTCTCTCTGTGGTCCCGTTTGCTTGGCTTTAGTCCCTAGCAGCAGCCCCCGTGGCCTGTGGCCTTTGTGCAGGCCGCAGCTGTGTCTGTCCCGCTCCCTGCTGCCTGGCACAGAGATGGAAATGATCAAGGGTCTGTCGAGTAAACGAATGGATGGAGGCAGGGCTTGGGAGCCAAGAAGGCAGATCCTGAGGCTGAGGCTGACCCAGGCTGGCCAGAGGACCCAAGCAGCAGCCATCTCCCGGGCACACTGTAGGGCAAGTCTCCTTTCACTGTGGTTTGCTGATGGGTGACCGCGAGGTCTGACGGTCAGTCCTCCAGTGGCGCCAGTGGGATGACACCCTCAGAAACAGCTTGAATTGCCTCCCCTAAAAGGAGGGGACCCAAGTTCCAACGAAAGCCCTTTCCGTGTTTCGCAGTCCGCCGAGGACATCCACATCCGTCAGGCTGGTTCACTGTCCCCATGTCCCCGGCAGCAGTCAGGGTGGTCAGATTAAGCCCAACTTGCAGAAGAGGAGACTGAGGTCAGAGGGTTGCAGCAGCACACCCGGGGTGGCCGGCTTGTTATAATGGGACTGGACCCCAGCTTCCCAGATGCCTGGTCCAGTGCCCCGTCCATCCTCACGCCCTGCTAAATGCTGCTGGAGAATAATCATCCCACAGTTGCTGGGATTAGAAATGGGGCCCACGAGCGGTTTCCACCCAGTTTGCAGTTCTCGGTGGCAGCGTTCTCCCAAGCTGGGTTCACATAGCTCCCCTGAAAGGGTCTCGCCAGCCACTTCATAGTGGAAGTGGGGTCCACAGGTTGGGAACCCTTTAATAGTTGGCCATCTTCCTCTCTTTTGCCTTAACTGGTCCTTGAAGATCATTTTCCAAAACTGCCATCTACAGAGCACTAGTGTCCGCAACAGGTTACCAAGAAAAACCACCCTTAGTTCAACCAGTTTGGAAAATGCCACTCATGCCCAGCCCCTCCTAGATATAAACATGCACATCGGCCTGCGAGAGGGACCCACATCTCAGTCGGACCTGTCTGCAAACTGATGTTCTGGCCCCCACCCCACCCCGTCACCATCTGTGAAAAAGTCTATTGATCGGACCAATTCCCCTGCTCTGCTCTAGAGTAACAGGTGGAGTGGGGAACTACAAAGTGCTGGAAAAAGTTGGGTGGGTAGGGTTAGGAAGGGGTCAGAGACACTCATGAAGAAGAAAAGGGAGAGAGGCAAGCCCACTGGATTTGGAACATGGGGGAGCGAGTGTAGGGTGACAGGCGCAGAGGAGGAAGGAGAGGAAGAGACTCTGGGGGGGACAGATGCAGCATGGAGAGGACTCGGGCAGGAGCATGGGCAAGAGGCTCTGTAGGGCATTTGCCACATGAGTCTTGCAGTGTACCTTCCACCTCTTCAAGAGTTTTAGGAGAGAGTTGAATTCCTCCCTCCTTCCTTCCATCCTTCCGTTTATCCATCATCCATCCACCCACACCTCCACCCATTATCCATCTTCCTTCCTTCCTTCCTTCTTTACTTTCCTTCCAATGTCAGACCACTGTTTCCCTTTGAGTGTGACTGTCCCCAAGATGGCCTGACTTTGGTCCTGAGCAGTTCTGCTACAAAGAAGCCCATTTGGCTTTTGTAACCCAGCATCGCTTCCATGTGGTTGACAACTGAACACCCCTTGACACCTCCTGGGACCCCGAGAACCACAGTTGGGGCAATACTGCTCTGGGATCCTTCCCCTCCCCCCAGCTGCAGCCGGTGTCTGCCCCACCCTCACCCCCTCCAGCCCCTCACTCCTCCGGGCTCTCCCTCCTCTCTGTACTGTCCGTTCACTCCCAGCTGCTCCTCATTCGCAGTTGTACTTCCCCCTTGTGTAAGACCTTCGGTCAATCTTGAGATGCTTGTTTCCCTCCTGCTCACAGACAAGCTTTTTGAGAGTTGTCTACACTCGCCGCGTGCACATCTTCCTTCCCACTTTCTCTCCAATGCCCCGCAGTCCTGCTTTTGCTCTCCTCGCTTCATTCAGACGACCCTGGCAAGTGCTGCGATTCCCTCTTAATTGCTGAATCCAACAGCGCTCTTCAGGTCTTCTCTCCCTTGACCGATCTGTGCCGTCTCAGGCCTGCTTCTACAGTGTTCCTTCTCCTGGGGCTTCTGTGACCCCTCCTCCTGGTGCCTGCCTCGGTGGCTGCTCCCGCCCAAGCTCTTCTCCCATGGCTGGCCCTTTAAAATCGGTGCCTTTGTCCTCAATCCTCCTCCTGACTCTCTCTGTTTAGTGTTTAGGCTCCAGGGGGGCCTCTTCCATGCAGATGGGCCCAACTCGAGGATCCCACCATCTCTTCTGAGATCCAGCCGGTTTGCCAAGCCACCCCAGGCCCCAGCTCCTCAGACACGGCACCCTCCTTTCTGAGTCATCATCCCACTGGCAGCATCTAAAAGGCCTTTGATGCATCCCACCGCCCCTCCCTTGTCCTGCTATCAGCCCTTAGCTCAGGGTCACCATCTCCAGAAGCCTCCCTAAACCCCACATCGGTGCCCTGTGTCTGCCTCTGCCTGAGCATTGGTCCTGCTCTCAGGAGCTCTGTGACCGTCTCCCCTCGAGGCAGGGCCATGACTCTCATCCTCATTGCAGCCTGGCACGTGGTAGGCACTTTAACTGGGTGGTTGGGAGCTTCCAGCCCCCCCCCCCACACTGCAGCATCCTGCCCCTTCCTCTTCTGAACAATCCTTCCCCCATCTCTGCTGCCTAACGTTTTCTGGGTCTCAGTCTGGTGGGTGGAGATGCAGGTGGGACAGACAATGTGGTCAGGGAGGCCCTGGAGAGCCAAAGTGGGTGGATGGGGGAGGGGCAGGTGGTGTGCACCGCTGAAGCCAGCTCCTACAGGCAGAGTCCCCTCTGCACGGGCCGGAAGGCTGTGGACACTATTTCCAAGGCTGTTGCAGGTCCTGAGCCCCTGGGCAGAGGTTGAAGCCACACAAGATGCCCCCAAAATAAGGAGATTCCGTAGTGCTGCCCTCTGCCTGATTGCCCCAAGTCCACCCCGCCTCACTGAGGGGTTGGGGGGCCACACCAGCTGGAGCCTGGGGCCTGGTGAGGGGCTAAAGCAGAGAAAGGTTGGGAATCTTCACTTCCAACCCTCGTCAAGATTTAAACTGAAGCTAAAAGGGTGCATTAACCTCCCGGCAGCACTTGAAATCTGGCTCCACATTTAGTGGGAATTAAAGTAATTGATGAACTTGTACATGAAACATAGCTTCACATAAATACAGGGCTCTGAGCTCTAAAAATAACACTCGGGTTTTTTTTTTTTTTTTTTTTTTAAATAAGGTAAAGATCAACACGTAACCTACCGCAGGAGGTGCCACATGAAGCAGTTAGGAAGTTGGAGGGAACGGGAAAATGAAAGTGTTTATTCAAAAATCAATATATTTATCCTAAAAGGGTTAGAGAACCACATGAGTAAAATCTGGTCCCGCCGCAGACCCCACAGTCGCTCCAGGGCCAGAGGGGTTCCGGGCAGGGAGGGGTTAAGATATGGATTTCGACTCCGAAGTTGAAGGAAGACCCCTGGGTAAGCTTCTCATTGTGTCGACTAAAAATGTTTTACAAATCAATATAAGAGTGTATAAAAGGATCTTCTAAAGACTGAGTCAGCCCCGTCCACAGCCATGTGGGCTGCGGTGAGCAGGGAAGAGGAGGATGCTCAACCCCCAGGCTTGCAGCTAACGAGGCGGGAGGACTCCGGTGATTCTTGATGAAAGTGGAAAAACTGTTTCTAAAGAGTTCTAATTGCTTCTGCAGGAACAGGTAATAAAGACCTGGACCTTCCCGTCAGCTGAGACAGTAATTGCACACTTTCCTTGACCCCAGATGGGTCCAACTTGTAGATTATTCAGTTATATAGCAACTATAATAACAAAGATTCATTCAACAAACATGCATTGAACTCATGCTGTGAGTCGGGGCTGGGCTCTGTGCCACAGGGACGGATATAAGGCTCATGAGGCCCGAGCTTTGCCCTCAGGGAGCTCAGTGGCTTTCAAACTTTTAAATCACGACACACTGGAAGAAACACGTATTACGCTGTGATCCAGTGCACATTCGTGTGCTGTCCGGAAAAAACTCATGAAACGGTATTCACTTTTGCTCTGCATGATGCACTCTGCTATTTTCTATTCTAGCCTATTTTATTGAAAAAGAAAAAATGCTGGTTGCAACCCTTGAAATTGATTTCATGACCCACCCCTAATGGACAGTGAGCCGAAGTTTGAAAATTCTGATTTAATATGAGGGCAGAAGCAAAAAGTGATTTAAGAGAAAGCGCCAGGTGTGGGAGGAGAGCGGAGGGCAGGGCCCTTCTGGCTGGGAGATCAGGGAGGGCCTCATGCAGGAGGTGGCATTCGAGCTGGGCCCTGAATGATGGAGTGATGCTTGCAATTTTGACAGGCTGAGTTGGGAAGAGTAATTATATTTGTAGCAGCATATAAATGACTATGTTGTTATTATTATAACAAACATCGTTGTCCTTCTCAAGGGGCTTTCTCATGTGTAGTTTTATCAGATCATCCTAGCAAAGTTGTGACCAAGTTAGATGAGGTATTAGCTGCATTTTATCTATGAGGAAACAGAGTCAGAGAGGTAAAGGACTTGACTCCAGAACACACAGCTCCTAGACTTTGGCAGAGCTAAGCTTCGGGTCTGCCTGGATCGCAGCCTCTGTGGAGCCCCTGCAGCAGGAAACACCAGGTGGGCTCTGCTTCGCTTTTGGGGACCGGAGGATGGGGGCGGGATTGAGAGCAGGGGGCGGGATTGAGAGCAAGCGCCGGGAACCGACCTGCAGGGCTGTATTCCTCTGCTCTTTCCTCTCCAGTCCTTCCTTCCCTTTGTCAGTGCTCCTGCCGGTTCCTTTCTGGGCACCGCCCCGGGCACCTTGGGAGGCGCGTGAGCCCCTCCGAGGGGGCGGGGCTTGCTTTCCTGCTCAGGTGAGGGCACTGCCGGATGAGCATCTGAGTCACAACCAGATGACTCCTCTTCTGGGGTCTCCACTGGGAGAAATGAACTTGGTGACCTCGAGCATCCCACCCAGACTCACAGGTAACCTCCCCCCACCCCACCCAGGCTTCCCTTGCTCTCTGGCTGCCGATCTGGAGGCCAGGGTTAAAACCACGTCTTTCTGCTCTCCAAGTACAAGATCTGCTCTTTCCCAACCACCAGGCTGAATCCCCAGCTTCGTCTGTTTGACTTCCTTTCTCTCGAGGAACTTACAATTTAATCAGGAGTCCCTAATAGTACACGCATTCTAAATTGCAATCATTTATTGCATCTAGCCTGGGGCTTTTCTGTCTGTTAGAAATATCAGGGTTATTTCCTTCTTTTAAGAGTTTACGTTAAAAAAAACCAAACTTTACAAATAATGTTTGCTGTTTAATGTTCTCCCCCAAAATATCAATCTGCGAAAATAGAAATCCTTTTTTACAATTCATCTTAAGGATAAAGTTCCAGTTTCTTATAATGTAATGAATGTACTGCAGATAATGGTCCAATAGTGCAAAATGAAAGGCGCATATAATCAAAATGATAATGGAGCGTATTGTACTGCTTGTATAATAAAATCCATACCAATATGGAAATCATATCTCAAGGCAACATTCCTCTCTTTGATTTTTGTAATAATTGTACATGTAAGAGCAGGGCAGCGAGAAGTGGGGAGAACAAAGGGCTTTATTGCTTCATTAGGCAGCTGGCGTTCTGATGGTCCGGCCTGTCAACAGCCGTCCCTTAATTTCCAAGGGAAGCTTCTCCCTTTCCCGCAGAAATGATTTACTGTTCACGTCAGCTCCCTCCTCAGCCCTTTCTCTGTGAAGTTTCACAATTAGACTAAATGAACTGCGATGGCAGTTTTGATCAGCACCTTCTGCCTCCCGGGCCACCGGGTCCCAGGGTTTGGGTCAGATGGGAGCCAGCCTCCCGGAAGCTTTGGCAGGAAGGGAGAGGAGGTCTGGAGGGGAGGTGGCGATAGAGTCTTAGGGCTGGACAACCTCCTCTGCCAGCCAGGCCCCACTCTGCCCTGTCCCTGAATTCTTGCATTCTGGAAGAAGTCATCCCTCCTTGGTTTGCTTGGCCTCTGGTGAGACATTCCGTGCGCAGGGACTGTGGGCACAGGGCAATGTCCGAGGAAGTCTGAGAGGAACAGGCACAGGGCTCACAGACAAGATCGGTTAGCGCGTGCCGGTGAGCTTGCATGGCATCTTGTGCAATTGGTGCAAGATGTCCACTCTGGAGTCCAGCTGGGTTGGATCTTGGTTTAACGCACTCACTTGAGTATGACCTTGGCCTTGACCTTTCTGAGCCTCTAGGGTGGCTCAGGGCAGAGCCAATCTGCAGACCCTCGTCCTCGCACTAAGTCCACTGCTTTTCCACTATACCTAGGGCTTGCTTTGCCATTTGCGCAGCCTGGGCAGGGAAAGCTAGGGCCGGGGACTCTGGATGGAAGGTCAGAGAGGCAGTCTTCAGAGGCTGGGCACCGGCAGGGTCTCAGTGGCCGGTGGGCCTCCCTCAGTGTCTCGCCCCAGGCCCTCCACACTGGTCCCTCTTCTCTGGCTTCTAACCTCAGCCAGCTCTGGTCTGACCATCTGGGGTTCCACGTGGCCCCCCTCTTTCACGCTTCTCCTCCCCCAGGCTTGGACATGGATGTGACCCTTCAGCTGACCACCATGCCCTCCAGGACCTATATGGGTTGGTTAGCACCAGCATCCTCCTGGCCCAGCATGGGGTGCAGCTGATGGCGGTAATCGTCAACCGCGGGACACGATTCAGCATTATCCCACTGGATTCTTCAACAGCCCTTTCAGGTGGCTGCTTTATTATCCTCCTTTTACCAGTAAAGCTGCTATAAACATCTGTGTGCAGGCTTTTGTATTGGACATAGGTTTTCAACCTCTTTGGGTGAATATCAAGGAGTTCGATTGCTGGATCATATGGTAAGAGTAGGTTTAGTTTCGTAAGAAACCACTAAACTGTCTTCCAAAGTGGCTGCACAGTTTTGCATCCCACCAGCAGTGAATGAGAGTTCCGTTGCTCCACATCCTCGCCAGCATTTGGTGCCGTCAGTGTTCTGGATTTTGTCCATTCTGATAGGTGTGTAGGGATATCTCGTTGCTTTGTGTTTCTCTGATGACATGTGACATGGAGCATCTTTTCATGTGATTATTTGCTGTCTGTATATCTTTGGTGAGGTGTCTGTTAAGGTTTTTGGCCCATTTTTTAATCCGGTTTTTTGTTTTCTTCTCGTTGAGTTTTAAGAGGTTCTTTGTATATTTTGGATAATACTCCTTTATTACATGTGTCTTTTGCAAATATTTTTCTTCCAGTCTGTGGCTTGTCTTTTCATTCTTTGACAGTGTCTTTCACAGAGCAGAAATTTTAGTTTTGATGAAGTCCGGCTTATCAATTTTTTCTTTCATAGATTGCGCCTTTGGTGTTGTATCTAAAAAGTCATTGCCAAACCCAAGGTCATCTAGATTTTTCCTGTGTTATCTTCTAGGAGTTGTACAGTTTTGCAGTTTACATTTAGGTCTGTGATCCATTTTGAGTTAATTCTTGTGGAGGGTGTAAGATCTGGGTCTAGACTCATTTTTTTTTTTTTGGCATGTGGATGTCCAGTTGTTCCAGCACCATTTGTTGAAAAGATTGTCTTTTCTTCACTGTATTTATTACCTTTACTCCTTCATCAAAGATCAGTTGACTATATTTATGTGAGTCTATTTCTCTCTCTATTCTTTTCCATTGATCTATTTCTCTTCTCTCACTAATACTACACTGTCTTGATTAATGTAGCTATGTAGTAAGTCTTGAAGTCAGGATAGTGTCAGTTCTCCAACTTTGTTTTTCTCCTTCAATATTGTGTTGGCTATTCTGAGTGTTTTACTTCTCCACATAAACTTTAGAATCAATTTGTTGATATCCACAAAATACCCTGCTGGGATTTTGGTTGAGATTGCATTGCCTCTATAGATCAAGTAGGAAAGAACTGACATCTTGACAATATTGAATCTTCCTACCCATGAACATGGAATCTCTCTCCATTTATTTAGTTCTTTGATTTCATTCATCTGAGTTTTATCATTTTCCTCATACAGATCTTATACATATTTTCTTAAATATATACCTAAGTATTTCATTTGTTGGGTGCTCATGTGGATAGTATTGTGTTTTTGATTTCAAGTTCCACTTGTTCACTGCTAATATATAGGAAAGCAATTGACTTTTGTATATAAACCTTGTATCTGTAACCTTGCTATAATTGCTTATTAGTTCCAGGAGTTTTTTTGTTGATTTTTTCAGATTTTCTACATAGATAATCGTGTCATCTGCAAACAAAGAGTTTTATATCTCCCTTCCCAATAAGTATAACTTTCATTTCCTTTTCTTGTCTTAGTGCCTTAGCTAGGACTTGCAGTGTGACATCGAGGAGGAGTGGTGAGAGGGCAAGTTTTTGCCTTGTTCCTAACCTTAGTGGAAAAGCTTTGAGTTTCTAACCATTAAATATGATGTTAGCTGTAGAGTCTTTGTAGATATTCTTTATCAGGTTGAGCAAGTTCCCTTCCATTCCTAGCTTACTGAGAGGTTTTATCATAAACGGGTGCTGGATTTTGTCAAATGTTTTTCCTGTATCTATTGATATGATCATGTGATTTTTCTTCTTTAGCCTGTTGATATAATGATTATATCGATTGATTTTTGAATGTTGAAACAGCCTTGCATACCTGGGATATATCACTTGGTTGTAGTGTATAATTCTCTTTATATCTTGTTGGATTCAATTTGCTAATTTTTTTGAGGATTTTTGTGTCTATATTCATGAGAGATATTGATCTGTAGTTTTCTTGTTATGTTTTTGTCTAGTTTTAGTATTAGGGAGATGCTGACTTGATAGAATGAGTTATGAAATAACTCTTCTTCTATCTTCTGAAAGAGATTGTAGAGAGTTGGTATAATTTCTTCCTTAAATGTTTGATAGAATTCACCAGTGAACCCATCTGGGCCTGGTGTTTCCTGTTTTCGAAGGTTATTAATTATTGATTCAATGTCTTTAATAGATATAGGCCTATTCAGATTGTCTATTTCTTCTTGTGTGAGTTTTGGCAGATTGTGTCTTTCAAGGAATTGATCCATTTCATCTAGGTTATGAAAATTGTGGACATAGAGTTGTACATAGTATTCCTTTATTATCCATTTAATGCCCATGGGATCTGTAGTGATTTCCCCTCCTCTATTTCTTTTCTTTTTTTCTTTTTTTGCTGAGGAAGATCTGCCCTGAGCTAACATCTGCACCAGTTTTCCTCTATTTTGGATGTGGGTTGCCACCACAGCATGACCGCCAACGAATGGTGTAGGTGTGCACCCAGGAACTGAACCTGGGTCACCGAAGTGGAGTGCGCCGAAGTTAACCATTAGGCCACAGGGCCAGCCCCATCTCCTCTTTTATTACTGATGTTAGTAATTTGTGTTCTCTGTCTTTTTTTCTTAGTTAGCGTGGCTAGATGCTTATTGATTACATTGATCTTTTCAGAGAACTAGCTTTTGTTTTCATTGATTTTCTCTATTGATTTCCTGTTTTCAATGTCATTGATTTCTGCTCTAATCTTTATTTCTTTTCTTCTGCTTACTTTGAATTTAATTTGCTCTTCCTTTTCTAGTTTCCTAAGATAGAAGCATAGATAACTGATTTTAGATCATTCTTTTTGTCTAAGCATATGCATCCAATAATATAAATTTCCCTCTAAGCACTGTTTTTTCTGGATCCTACAAATTTTGATTAGTTGTGTTTTCATTTCCATCTAGTTCAAAATATTTTAAATTTCTCCTGAGATTTCTTCTTTGACCCATGTGTTATTTAGAAGTATGTTGTTTAATCTCCACATATTTTGGGGTTTTCCAGTTATCTTTCTGTTGTTGATTTCTAGTTTAATTCCATGGTGGTCTGAGAGGAGATATTGTATGATTTCTATTCATTTAAATTTGTTAAGGTGTGTTTTATGGCCCAGAACGTGGTCTATCTTGGTGGATGATCCATATAAGCTTGAGAAGAATGTGAATTCTGCTGTTGTTGGATGAAGCAGTCCTAGATGTCCATTATATCCAGTTGATTGATGGTGTTGAGTTCAACTATGTGATTTTCTGCCTGCTGGATCTGTTCATTTCTGATGGAGGGGTGTTGAAGTCTCCTTCTATAGTAGTGGATTTATCTGTGTCTCCTTGCAGGTCTATCAGTTTTTGCCTCACATATTTTGATGCTCTGTTGTTAGGAATGTATACATTAAGGGCTGTTGTGTCTTCTTGGAGAACAGACTCCTTTATCATTATGTAATGTCCTCTTTATCCCTGATAGCTTTTCTTGCTTTGAAGTCTTCTCTGTCTGAAATTACTATAGCTATTCCAGCTTTCCTTTGATTAGTGTTAGCATGGTATATCTTTCTCTATCCATTTACTTTTAATCTATATGTGTCTTAATATTTAAAGTTGGTTTCTTGTAGACAACATTTGGTTGGGTCTTGTTTTTTGATCGACTCTGATAATCTCTGTCTTTTAATTGATACATTTGGATCATTGACATTCAAAGTGATTATTGATATAGTTAGATTAATATCTGTCATATTTGTTACTGTTTTCTATTTTTTGCCCTTGTTACTATTTTTGTCTTTCACTCTTTTTCTGCCTTTTGTGGTTTTAATTTAGAATTTTATATGATTCCATTCCCCTTCCTTTCTTAGCATATCAGTTCTTCTTCTTTTTTTTTACTTATTCTAGTGGTTGCACTGGAGGTTGCAATATATACTTACAACTAATCCCGGCCCATTTTCATATAATCCTATACCACTTCATGGGTAGTGTGAGCATCTTATGATAACAAAATAATCGTAATTCCTCTCTCCCTTCCCTTGGATCATTGCTGTCATTCCTTTCACTTATATATAAACTTATACACACACACACACACACATACGTAAGCATACACAATTGAATACATAGTTGCTATTATTATTTTGAACAAACTGTTATTTGTTGGGAAAGATAAGAAAAAATGTTTCAATTTTATCTTCACTTATTCCTTCTTTGATGCTTTTCTTTTCTTTATGTAGACCTGAGTTTCTGACCTATATTATTTTTTCTCTCTCTAAAGAACTTCTTTTAGCATTTCTTGCAAGGTAGGGCTACTGGCAATGAATTTCCTCAATTTTTGTTTGTCTGAGAAAGTCTTTATTTCTTCTTCACTTTTGAAGGATAATTTCACAGGGTACAGAATTCTAGGTTGGTGTTTTTTTCTCTCAACACTTTAAGTATTTCACTCCCCTCTCTTCTTGCTTGCATGATTCTGAGGAGAAGTGGAATGTAATTCTTATCTTTGCTCCTCTATAGGTAAGGCTTTCTTTCCTCTGGTTTCTTTCAGAATTTTTTCTCTCTCTTTGATTTTTTTGTAGTTTGAAGATGATATGCCTCAGTGTAGTCTTTTGACATTATTCCTCCTTGGTGTTCTTTGAGCTTCTATGTTTTGGTGTCTGGTATTAACTTGGGAGAAATTGTCCATGATTGTTGCTTCAAATACTGCTTCTGTTCCTTTCTCTCTTTTTTTCTCATAGGTTACACCTTTCGTAGTTCTCCCACAGTTCTTGGATATTCTGTTATGGTTTTTCTTTTTCAGTCTTTTTTCTCTTTGATTTTCAGTTTTTGGAAGTTTCTGTTGTCATATCCTCAAGCTCAGAGATTCCTTCTTCAGCTGTGTTCAATCTACTACTAAGTCCATCGAAGGCATTCTTCATTTCCGTTACAGTGTTTTTAATCTTTAGCATTTCTTTTTGGTTCTTTCTTAAGCTTCCCATCTCTTTGCTTACATTGTCCATCTGTTCTTGCATGCTGTCTACTTTATTCATTAGAGATTGTAGCATATTAATTATAGTTGTTTTTAATTCCTGGTCTGATAATTCCAACAGCCCTGCCATGTCTGGTGCTGATGCTTGCTTTGTCTCTTCAAATTGTGTTTTTTGTCTTTTAGAATGCCTTATAATTTTTAAATTCATATTTGGATATGAAGTACTGGGTAAAAGGAATTGCTGTGAATAGGCCTTTCATAAGGTGAGGTATGGGGGGGAGGGCCTTTTCTTGAGCCTATGCTTGTGGGCTGTGAACTTCACCAGAGTTTCTCAGTTTGTTTTTTTCTCCCCTCTTAGGTGGGACAGGATGGAGAGAGGGGACTGGAGTTGAGTATTTCCCTTCCTGCAGGTCAGTAGGCTCTGATAAAACCCCACAAGGTTAGGTTCTGGTTAACTAGTTTCCCCTGAGGGCAGGCCTTGTCAAGAATAGAATGCTCTGGCATATTTCAGAAGAGTTCATTTTCCCTCCCCCTACCGGAAGCATGAGCAGATTTTTTCTCTCATATTTGCTGCGAGAAGCTGGTAGAGCTCCTGGTGGTAAAACTCACAAAAGTGTGGAAGCCCTCCAATGACTGGGTCCTCCTGGAGTTTTTAACTCTTGGACTTATCCTTACTGAACCTCCAGCAATGTGCCAATTACAAGCCAAGTTTTCCTACCACTGCATTGGATCGCATGGAGGTTTCTGCTGCGTTAAGTTGTGATGCTCTGCCTCTGCTTGTCTGTCTCTCCAATTGTGGGGGCAGCAGTTTGCCCTGTGAGTTTGTTTCCCTTACAGATCTAAGAAGAGTTGTTGATCGCTCAGTTTGTTCAGCTTTTTCCTTGTTGTTACGATGAAGTGGTGACTTCCAAGTTCCTTACACACGAAACTGGAGATCTTTTTAGGTGTTTTTTTTTTTTTTGTGGGGAAGACCAGCCCTGAGCTAACATCTGTTGCCACTCCTCCTCTTTTTGCTGAGGAAGACTGGCCCTGGGCTAACATCCGTGCCCATCTTCCTCCACTTTATATGGGACGCCGCCACAGCGTGGCTGACAGGCAGTGCGTCCGCGAGCGCCCGGGATCCAAACTCGCGAACCCCGGGCTGCCAAGCACGAAGTAAACCGCTGCGCCACCGGGCGGCCCCTTAGGTGATTTTTTATATAGCATCATGTCTTTTTTTATTGTGGTAAAATATACATAACTAAAATTTGCCACTTTTAAATGTACAGTTCAATAATATTAAGGACATTCACATTGTTGTGTAACCATCACTGCCATCTGTCTGCAGAACTTTTTTCATCTTGCAAAACTAAAACTTTGTCCCCATTAAAGAATAACACCCCATTCCCCCCATCCTTGTCTCTGGCAATCACCATTCTACTTTCTGTCTCTATGAATTTGACTATTCTAGGTCTTTCATATAAGTGGAATCATACAATATTTGTACGTTTGTGACTGGCTTATTTCACTTAGCATAATGTCCTCAAGGTTCATCCATGTTGTAGTATGTGTCAGATCTTCATCCCTTTTTAAAGCTGAATAATATTCCACGGTGATACATGTCATATTTTGTTTATCCATTCATCTGTCAGTGAACATTTGGGTTGTTTCCGCCTTTCAGCTATTGGGAATAATGCTGCTGTGAACGCGGATGTGCAAATATCTGTTTGAGACCCTACTTTCAATTCTTTTGGGTATAAACCCAGTGGAATTGCTGGATCATATGATAATTCTATGTTTATTTTTTGAGGAACTGCCATACTGTTTTCTACAGCAGTTGCACCATTTTATAATCCCACCAGCAATGCACAAGGGCTCCAGTCTCTCCACATCCTCACCAACCCTTGTTATTTTCTTTTTTAAAAAATTTTATTTATTTATTTATTTTTTGTGTGAGGAAGACCAGCCCTGAGCTAACATCCGTTGCCAATCCTCCTCTTTTTGCTGAGGAAGACTGGCCCTGGGCTAACATCCGTGCCCATCTTCCTCCACTTTATATGGGACGCCACCACGGCATGGCTGACAAGCAGTGTGAACCCACAAACCCTGGGCTGCCAAAGTGTGAACTAAACTGCTGCACCACTGGGCCAGCCCCTCTTTTTTTTTTTTTAAACTAGCCATTCTGATGGATGTGAAGTGGTACCTTACTGTGGTCACTTCAGGTATTTTAAAGCACATTATTGGAGCCCAGTTTCTGCCTAGGCTGCTCCTAGACACCCCAGCCAGGGCAGCCAGGCCTCCCGAAGCCAGTTTGGACACAAGGTGCTCGTTCCCCTCGCCCTGCTTGGGTAGAAGCTCCTTCCTGCCTCGGTGCAAAGGGCAGGAGGAGGCCTGGGTGGACGTTGTCACTAGGACTGCAGCCCCAGCTTTGCCACTGATGAGTGTGGGCTGGCTCTTTGAGTAACTGACTTTGTGAGTGTCAGGTTCCTCATCCCTGTAAATACAATGGCATTTCTGCTTGTCACTGTGTCATGCAAAAACCGCTGCAGGGACACTCACCGAACTTGAAGGGTACATTTGGAGTGATCTGACTTAATGTAGAGGCTATGTAGCTGATGTGAAATTTACTTTAAGGGACCGTGGGGAGCCCCCTCAAATCATTGAGCCGCAAGCTAACACCAGAGTTGGGGAGGCCCCTCTAACCAAAGCTAGGGAAAGGCCTATCTTTTAAGCCATTGTTACCAGAGAATGTTGCCTTCACGTATGATTCCTGAGTCCAAACTCAGGACAGAGCCTACAAGTGTCAGAGTTACTGCTTCTCACTGGGCCCCTTCAGGCAGTGGGCCTCAGGTGGACATGGGGCGGGTGTCATTCGGGAAGCTTCCCAGCCAGGCTGGGGTCAGCCAGTCTGGAATTCAAGAAGTTGGGGTCCATCAGCCAGGTGCTTCTCAAACTGTTACGTGCACATAAATCACCTGGGATCATGTTAAATTGCAAATTCTGATTCAGCAGGTCTGGGGCGGGGGCCCAGAGTCTGCATCACTGACAAGCTCCCAGGGGATGCTGATGCTGCTCGTCGCTGGCCCACCTGTGAGTCACGAGGACCTGGATAATCTCTGAGGTGCTACCTCATCCTGAAACCCCTCAGTCCCTTGGGACATCTCCCTGCACCCACCTCTGAAGCTCTTTCTAATGATCATTTCCTGCAGTCCTGATGAAGAGCTTGGTATTGTGGTTTCTGCTGCTGTTGACACTCACATGCCAAGGACATTTTTGTTTAATTGCATAAAGCTTTGGTCCCCAAGGATGAAGAATACATCTCACCGGATCCTTTGCATCCTCTAGCATACCTAGCATGGTGCAGGACAGGTGATGTGTACTTGTCAATACTATTGACAATACTCAATACTATTTGTTGAAGGAGTAATAATTACAGCCCTTTATGTGAGTGAAGACTATACAGTTCACAAGCACCTGCACATGCTTAATTCATTACCCCCCATTTCTCTTCCAATGAACTTGCCTCCTCCTGGCCTGTGCGCTAGGCGTGGATTTTCTTATTTCGTCGTCTCGGCAATCCTGCAAGTTACTCAGGGCAATGATCTTGTGAGTTACCTGCGTACAAAGAAGGGGAACCTATTGTTTAGAGAAGTATTAAGCGTGTTGCCCAAGATATCCTAGGGGATGATGGCAAGACTGGGATCTGCCCCCAGGTAGCTGCCACTGCCACCTGGAGGAGAGTTGGGACCAACAGCAGGAGCGGGGACTTGCTCCCTCTCACTGGGCCATCCCAATTGTGGCTGGCCAGTATTTTTGAGTTCCAGTCCTCGGGGGTCCCCTGACAGCCATCCTGCCTGGGCCAGTGCCTTGTGGCATTGAAGACCCCCACATGGCTTCTTTTCTGTCCTCTGCATTGAAGGCCCTTGTGCTGCAGGGAACAGCTCAAAGGACTGGATTTCTGGTCCTGGCTCCATCGGTCCTGACCGTGAGACTGTATACCAGGCACCAACCCACTGATCCTTGGTTTCCTTTTCTGTAAAATAGGGCAATGTGGTCTGCCCCACTGGGCCCCTGGGGCTGTCATGAGCCCACACCAGCAGCTCTATGTGAAAATGCCTGTGCATTGTGCGGAGACATACGTGCTACTTATTATCAAGCGTGTACGTTGTAAAAGAGAATTGCATTTTTATTTTTAAAGTTTGGGTATTTACACAGAGGCACTCTCATATGCATGATCATTTTAGTGGCTCACTTATTTGTCTTGCTGTGTAAAAAAATCAGACATGAAACCCTGTGGAAGCCACCAGCATTCTCCTCACAGTTCTGAATGCTGATTTTCTTTGCCATCCTTCCATCTCCCAGGGGTTAGCCGGAGTCATCCAACATCAGGATGGCAGCTCTGAGTTAAAAGTTAATTATACTTCTTTATTGTATCAGGGACACAATTTTTGTAGTGATTTACCCTTCTTTATAATTATAGATGTGGTGATTAGAATGCCTCGTATACTACAGTACAGATGTTTTTATATAAACAATTTATCCCCATCACTGATTTAAAACCTTCCTTTATAAGTTTTTGTTCGTGTTTCTGCGACAGTGTTGAGGGACCCTGGCTGGGCCCCGCGCCTCTATGGGGGCTATTAGAGTTGCTGTGTACATATATAATTAAGGAATTTCAAAACACAAATTACCACCTTTGGGGCCAATAGCCAAAGCAGTTACCATCTATCATGTCAGCTCTCGAGACGGCTCTGTGTGTGTTTGGTAAAGTAAATTAACATACAATAACTTTGCTTAAAATAATGCTCAAATTTAAGATGTAGCAAGAAGCAAGAAAAACGAACAATAAAGGGATCCAGGGAGAGTCAAAATTGCATATTTGAATGAGAAGAAGATTCCCGCCTGGTGCCTTTCATCACCTGTAGATTACTGCACAAAGCTGTCCAAATCCTCTCTGAGTCCCTCCCCACCTCCGTCTGTCTTCTGGCCAAACTTCTGCTGGATGTGCATCATCTCTGAGCAGGCATTGGGCTTGGAAGGGACCTTTGGAGCCTCATGTATGTCACATATTTTATCCTTTGGAAACGTGTTATTGCAGAGACAATGGAACAGCATTTCAGAGTTTGGAAAACAGGAGGGAAATCACCCATCAGTCTCGCAGCTGAAGGACGAGCAGTCTCAAATACCAGCCCAGTGGGAGGCCTGCCTCTGGCTTTTATGTCCAAGCTGGGACTGTCGGCCTCAAAAGCCTGCTTCTGGTTTTGAAAGTTGGTCCCTTCCCAACATTATAGCATTAAGAAATTTTTTTGCTACCAATAAAACCATGTTTAAGGCTAATATTAATGCTTTAAAAAATACGATTGTCCTTAGGAGCCTAGTTAACAGAAGCAAATTCTTTAAAACAGATGTGTTTGTGGTCCGATGCTGATGTGGACAAGGCACTAGCTATTCGGATGGGTGTAGAAGTTTCCCCGTCTCCTAAGAAGGGGGTGATGGTTCTTCACACACAGACCGAAAATCAACTGTTGTTATGCTTCTCAGCAATAATCACCTGTAATATTTTAGTGTGTGTCTTTTTAGACCTGCTCAATGTGTATTTTATACAACAGGATTAATCTTTTAAAAAGCAAACTGGACTTATTACTTTTCAGCCTTTTTCCTCATTTAGTCCACTTTGAACACTTTCTCAAGTCAGCGAATATTTCAGCACATGATTTTTAATGGCTGCAAAAGATTCCATCGCTCAGCTGAGACCACTGTTTGGTTTCTGTAGTGTTTTTCCTACTGATGAAAATTTAGGCTGATTCTTTTTCTTTTTTTGCTATTAAGGATGATACTTCAATGAACATCCTTCTACATGCATCTTTGTCCATGCCTACTATAATTTCCTTAAGATAAATTCTTAGAAATAGGGATACTGTATCAAAGTTTATGCACAAGAACATTACCTTTTATACCTCTTAAAAATAACAATTTCCTTGGTAAAAGAGGCAAATTGCTTTGATAAATCTGCTGCACTTGTTGTACTCTTCACGTAGACCATCTTGGCAAGAAGGGCTGAAGGTGAGTGCTGACACCAGCCCCTACCCCAGGAGCAGAGACATAAAATGATGAAGGGACCCTGGAGCCACATCTCCCTGGAGAGGAAACTGCCAGCTCCTCCCCAAACCACAGCTAATCCTCAGTGGGGAGGGTGACAGCCAAGATTCGTCATCCGTCCAAGGTGATTTGGTCAAGATAGGGTAACGGGATTCAGAGCTTTGTAAAAGAAGTGGCTGTTGCACAGAGCTGGTTGTAGTAGCATTGTGGCTGGAATCATGATCATAGAAGGTTCCAGAAGCTTTTTTTCAATCAGGCAGGTTTCAGAGTGTCAGATTTCATTGGGTGGAATTCTGTGGGATACTAGCACTAGAAAGTGAGCAGTAGGTTGGCTACAAAACTGTTCCTTTCTGATTTATTAGAGAACAGCTGGGAACCCAGGTGTAATTCACAAACTGGATTTGACAATATATTTCCTTATGGGCTGTCACCTCAATGGGAGGCTGTGGTTTCTGCCTTCTCAGCATGCAGCCAACCATGTCTTCTGGTAACAGCTCTCTAATGTTCATAAGGAGACCACTATTACCCACTCTCAGTCCATGCGGTTTGGATGGGGTTGGTACCACCCTTGGGATCCAGGAGATGACGCATCACCTAGATGAACCAATCAGCATATGCTGTCTCCCTGACCACTGTAATTGACCTAGAGATGGGCACCTGAACAAGTTTATCCACTCAGAATGAATCTCAGAACTTTTGCTTGAGCAACTATTGAAAAGTGCTCATTCTTTTCCTTTGAAATTACTGTTGGGAAGCTGTAGCCTGGGGCTGCCAGGAACCCTTGCTGGGTGGTGCTGCTCATTGATCTACATGTACCAAAAGTGGAGCTACCCCTGGAGTTTTCAGTAATTTGAATACACACACATACATACACATATATTTTTCCTTAAGCCAATTTGATTTGGGTTTCTGCCTCCTGTATACAAGATTCCTTACTACTACAGTGATACTGAATTTCAATTCAATTCAGAGATCTACATGGGATAACACTGCCATCAAGCCTGTGTGAATGGGCTCAGTCCCCTGCTCAGCACTGCAGGTGGATGAATGAGTCCCACTCCTTCTCAAGGGACTTGCAGTATAGAGCAGGAACACAACATCTCACAGAGAAGGCAGTGCAGGATGGATGGTCAGGGAAGGGAAAGATCACATTCTGCTGGCAGGGTGAGGACAAGATTCATAGAGGAAGTGACAGTTGTGATCAGTCTCAGATCATGACCAAGAATCTGACAAGTGAAATTGGCAAGTGATGGCACTGCTCGTAAAGAACATAGTAGGAACAAATGCTGAGAGGGGAAGCAGAGTGCTTTCAGATTTACAGAGAAGCTAGGAGGTAAAACTAGAAAGAATAGTCAGGGGCATGTTGTTTGGATCCTGAATTCTAGACTGAAATGAAACAGTGAGATTTCCCTTTCTGTGTTTGATGGAGAAGCTTGTATCAGATCAACAGTCCCACTGGGAGCAACTAGAAATCCACACAAAATTAAATAAAAACCCAAACCCCCAAAACATCCATTTGAAGTTACCATAAAGCTGCCAAGGTAGCCAGCATATAAGGGGCAAAGGCTTGGAGTGGAGGGATCATTGAGGTCAGATCCACATTCTAAATGTCACTTTTACTTTTGAGTAGTTTATTGATATTTGGTTGTGACAAAAGACTGAGAAGCCTGGTAAAAGGCACTTGCTGAGAGGCAGAGAAGCCAGAAGAGGGAATATTTGAACAGATTTTGAATTTTCCAAAACTGATGACATGGTCTGGACCACAAATTTAAGAAGACCTACAAACCTCAAGCAGGATGAATACAAAGAAAACTACCTTAGTTACATTGTCATAAAACTTCTGAAAACTAAAGACAAAGGAAAATCTTAAAAGCAGCAGGCAAGGTGATCCTGCCTTCAAAGGAGCAGAGGTAAGACTTATAGCTGACTTCTCAACAGGAGTTATGGAATCCAGAAACAATGGAATAACGATTTTAAAATGTTGTAAGAAAACTGCCATCCTAGAATTCTATACACAGAAACAAATGTCTTTCGAAAGTAACATTTCTAGTCAAATCAAAGCAGAAAGTTGATTGTCAAGACACTGGCACTAAAAAAAGCAACTGAAAGGATAAATATGTGGGTCAGTGTAAAGGAATATTGACTGCACAAAACAATAATAATATTGTCTTGCTGGATTTAAGATATATGTAGAATTAAAATTCATGACAATAATAACATAAGAGGCAAGAGAAAGTTGTGCAAGTGTAGTTAAAAGGTTCTGTGTTCCCATCATTATTTATGAAGTGATAAAAGTACTAATTTAAATTGGACTCAGTTAAGTCAAGGAAGCATAGTGTAATCCAGTGACAACTTAAAGAATACTAAAATAATCTATAATTCACAAGTTAGTGCAAAATCAGAATAACACAAATTACTTGATTAATCCAGATAATGACAAAAAAGGGGAGACAGAGGAATACAAAACAGCCAGGACAAAACTCCAACAAGAAAAAGGAATATTGGAACGACACACTTAATAGACTTGACACACACAACTGACATCTATAAAACACTGCACCCAACAAAGACAGGTTAAACATTTAAGAGTACATGGAACATATATCAATATTGACCATGTGATGGGCTATAAAGTACATCTTAATAAATTTCAAAGTATTCAGTGTGTGATCTCTGACCACAGTGGAATTAAACTAGAAACCAATTTTAAAAAGTTTACTAGAATCTCTCCAACTGTTTGGAAATTAAGTAATACACTTCTACATAACCCACAGGTAAGACATAGGTAATCACAATAGAAATTATAAACTATTTTTAACTAAATGAAATGAAAATAGGATGTATCAAAACTTGTGGGATACAGCTAGAGCTCTATTTCAGACAGAAAATTGTAAGGTTAAAATAAATTTAAAAAGAAGAAAGTTTGAGAATCAATGAACTAAATATCCATCTCAAGAAGTCTAAAAAGGAATAAAAATGAAATCTAAAGAAAGTAGAAAGAAGGAAATTAAGAATATAAGAGCAAAAATTTAAAAGACAGAAAGCAGGGGCTGGCCTGGTGGTGCAGCGGTTTACTTAGTGTTTTGGCAGCCCGGGGTTTGCGGGTTCAGATCCCGGGTGCCAGCCGACACACTGCTTGTCAACCATGCTGTGGTGGTGTCCCATATAAAGTAGAGGAAGATGGGCACGGATGTTAGCCCAAGGTCAGTCTTCCTCAGCAAAAAAAATGAGGAGGATTGGAAGTGAATGTTAGCTCAGGGCTGGTCTTCCTCACACACACACAAAAAGATTAAAAAGATAGAAAACAAACATAGAATAAATTAATAAAGACATATGTTTATTCTTTGAAAAGACTAATAAAATTGATAAACTCCCAGCGAGACTGAGAGACAGCATAAAGTACCAAAATTGGGATTGAAAAAAAAAAATCACTATAGAGCCTACAGATATTAACAGATAAGATGAAATTATGAACAACTTTATTCCAATACATTTGAATGTTAGGCAAAACAGACAACATTTTAGAAAAACAACACTTTCTACAAATGACTCAAAAGGAAATAAGACAATCTAGATAGTCCTATGTCTATCAGAAAAACTTATTCTGTGATTGAATTCTTCCCACACAGAAAGCTCCAGATCCAGATGGCTTCACTGGTGAATTCTTTCAAAGATTCAAGGAAGAAATAGCCACTCAGTTGTATCAAAATTTAGAAAAAAGGGGGCTGGCCCAGTGGCCTAGCGGTTAAGTTTGTGCATTCTGCTTCGGCAGCCTGGTGTTTGCTGGTTCAGATCCTGGGCGGGGACCTACTCACCACTCATCAAGCCATGCTGAGGCAGCATCCCACCTAGAAGAGCTACAAGTCTACAACTATGATACACAACTATGTACTGGGGCTTTGGGGAGAAAAAAAAAAAAGAAAAGAAAAAAGAGGAAAATTGGCAACAGATGTTAGTGCAGGGCCACTCTTCCTCAAAAAACCAAAAATTTAAGGGAAAAAAATCCCTCCCCAACTTGTTTTATGAGGCTGTCATAATCTTACAAAAACATGATAAGTACATTGCAAGAAAGGAAAATTATGGGCTAATTTCTTTCATGAACATGACAAAAATCTTAAACAAAATATTCTAAATAGAATACAATTATATATAAAAGCCACGTTGGGTTTGCCCAGGAATGCAAAGTTAGTATAACATTCAAAAATTAATCACTGTAACCACCACATTAACAGACTAAAGAGAAATGCTAAATGCACTAAAAACATTAGATAAAAAGTAAGAACTAAGAGTAGGAATAGAAGCGAACTTCCTAAATTGGATACATATCTTATGGTAAAACATCATATTTAATGGTGAAATATCGAAATTTTTCTCTCTGAATTAACATATTAGACAAGGATGGCCACTATCACAACTTCTACATTTTAGTGGTCCTGGCTAGTGTAATAAGGCAAGAAAAAGAGAAAAAGGCAAAAAAATTAAGAAGAAAGACACAAAATTATTTTTATTCATAGACGACATGATTGTGTATGTAGGGAATACAAAATAATCTATGAATTATTAGAATTAATAAATCAGTTTACCAGGGTCTGTATACAAGGTCTATATATAAAAATAAATTTTATTTCTTTATAGCAGCAACAACAAAAAAATCACAAAATAAAATAAAGAAGAATTTCCAGTAGCACCCCACTCCCGCCACAAAAACACCAAAAAAAAACAACAACCAAAACCCCTACATCAAATATCTAGGTATTAATCTAGTGAAAAATGTGTAAGTCTTCAACACTGAAAGGTATGACATATTATCGAACGAAGTTAAAGATTACCTAAATAATGGAGGTGTATACCAGGTTCATGGATTAGAAAATTCCACACTGTAAAGATATCAAATCTCCTTCACATTAAAATATAGATTCAATGAAATCTAAATCCAAATTCTAGGACGATTTTTTGTGGAAATTGCAGTCTGATTCTTATATTTACAGTTATGTACTGCAAAATGATGTTTCCATCAATGACGGACCGCATATACAACGGTGGTCCCATAAGATTAGTACCATATAGCCTAAGTGTGTAGTAGGCTATACCATCTAGGTTTGTGTAAGTACACTCTATGATAGTTGCATGATGAAATTGCCTGACGACGCATTTCTCAGAGGATATCCCTGTCGTTACGTGATGCATGACTGTATACAGAAATGCAAAGAGCCAAAAAGAGCTAAGACAATCTTAAAGAAGAACAAAGTTGGAGGACTTATACTCTTAGATATGAAGACTTATCATTTAGCTCCAGTAATTAAGAGAGGATGGTATTGATGTGAGGATAATCAAATAGTTTAACAGAAGAGAATAGAGTCTAGAAATAAACCCAAACATACAAGATTAGTTGATTTATATCAAAGGTGAGTGGCCTTGCAGTGCAGTAGGGAAAGAAGAGCCTTTGCAACAAGTGGTACTGAATCAACTGGATATCTATATGGAAAAAAATGAACTCTGACTCCTATCTCACATCATACACAAAAAACAATTCCAGGGATATCATGGATCTAATTGTGAAAAATAAATCAATAAAGCTCTAGAAGAAAATGTACAGAATATCTTCATGACCTTAGGGCTAGGCAAATTTTTCTAAAACAGGACACCAAAAGCTCTAATTATAAAGGACAAGATTAATAAGTTGGACTACATTAAAATTAAGAATGTTTTGTTCACCAAAAGACCCTAATAAAGCATAAGAAGGCATGCCTCAGAGTCAGAGATATTTGCAATACCTATATCTGACTAGGGACTCATACCAGAGTATATTAAAAAAATCCCACAAGCCAATAAGAAAAAGAAAAATGACCCAATAGAAAAATGGGCAAAACACTTGAATAAATCTTTTACAAAAGAGCAATAAGTATTCAAGTGACCAATAAATATGTGAAAAGATGCTCAACCTCATGAGTCACCTGGGAAGTGAATAGGAAAGCCACAGTTAAATACCCATCTGAATGTTGAAATTAAAAAGACTGATGCTACCACGTTTGGCGAGTATGTGAAGTCACTGACACTCACTTCCTGTTGGTGGGAATGTGTACTGGGACATCCACTTTGTAAAACGTTTTGGCATGATCTACTAAACTTGAACATACACATACCCTGTACCCCAGTGCTTCAACTCTTAGGTCTATGCTCAAAATAGTTAAGTGCATTTATTCATCAAAAGACACGTATGAGGGGCTGCCTGGTGGCATAGTGGTTAAGTTTGTGTGCTCTACTTTGGCGGCCTGGAGTTTGTGGGTTTGGATCCCAGGCGCAGACCTACGCACCACTCATTGAGCCATGCTGTGGTGGTGGCCCACATACAAAATAGAGGAAGAGTGGCACAGATGTTAGCTCAGGGCCAATATTCCTCACCGCAAAAAAAAAAAAAAAAAAAAGACATGTATGAGAAAATTCATAGCAGCACTATTTGAAATAGCTCCAAGCTGGAAATAGCTCAAATGTCCCTCAACAAGAGAATAGTTAATTAAATCATGGCAAATTCATATTATGGAACAGTCTACAGTGATGAGAAAGAACAAATTACAATTATTACAATAACATGGTTGAATCTCCCAAACATAATTTTCAGTGAAAGAATCCAGACACAAAAGTGTACATACCATTTGATTTCATTGATATAAAGTTCAACAATAAGCAGAACTAATTTATGATGATAGAAGTCAGGATGGCGTTTATCTTCCTGGCTGGGGGTGACTGTCAGGGGGCAGAGGAGAACTGTGGGATGCTCGAGTGTGCTATGTGTTGATTTCGTTGGTGTGTTTGCTTTGCGAACATTTGTTGATCTATGTACTTTTCAGTATGTGTGTTAGTCTTCATGAGAGTTTACTTTGAAAAGCTTAATGAATGACCCCATGTATGATCTTGGGAAAGGTGTGCCTGATTCAGTGTGAGGGGAGTATGAGGGTGGCAGAGAGTGGGGGCAGCATGGAGCAGCTTTACTAATGCAGCCCAGGAGACACAGGATCGGAGTTTTCGCCCTCCTTCTGCCCTCAGCTGCAGGACCATGGCCAATTGTGATGGTTTTCTGGGCTTCTCTTGGACTGGATCATGGATTCTCAACTATGGGGCTTCATGGATAGGCTTTGTAGGTTTTTAGACCCTCTGTAAGCCTGTGTGTACGTGCATCTTTCTGGGGAGAGGGCCAGAGCTTTTCACCAAATTCTTTAAGGTGTCTGGAACCTAAAAAGGTTAAGGGGCACTCAAGTGATGATCTCCAAGGCACTAAGGCTTTGTCTGCCATGATTTTCCGGGGCCACAGGTGATCTGGTGGAGGGCACCTCTTACACTGGGCGGCGCCCGGTTGAAAGTCAGGGTGGAGTTAAAGCGGTTGGTTGCAGACAGAGAACAAGTGGGTGGAGGCGTTGGGAGGAAAGAGGGGACCACACTTCTATCTGCAGTCACAGGGAAAGTCGTTTCGGGGAGTGTGCAGAGAGAGGTGGGTGAGGGCTTCCTGTGTCAGAGATGAGTCAGTCTCTCTTCTCAGGCAAAACTGTTACAACCAAGATTTCTTTTCCCCGATGGTGTCTATTCAACACTTTGCAGTAAGAATTCCTAGTTTTCTGTAATGTATAGCTTTGGGGGCACCAAGAAGTTGTCACGATGGATCAAGTCATCTGTGAGCACGAGGGACAATAGGGACTTGGCCTGAGGATTGGCTGAATCTTCCCCACTTTATAAAGTGATGTGATTTTTTGGTGGGGAAAATCTCATCATAGGTGATGGATAAACACATTTTATTAATATTGATTCCTAGCATCATTTTAGAAGGTTTCCCATTTGCATGTCTAATGTGGTAATTTCTAAATGGAAATAGGTCCTCGGGGGGCTGGGGAGAGCTAGAGCCCACACTGCTAGAGCAGTGGGTCAGGAGAGGTGGCCCACACCGCTTGTGGAGGCGTCAGGCTGCATCCATGGCGACCCCTCTCTGTTGGGCTACTTTCAGACCCTTCCCTCTCTCAGCACTGCGAGGGGTTTTTTATCGGGCTTTATAAGGAGAAAAAAGTATCAGAGCGTTTGAACCCACAGCTCACTAAACCCTCTTAACAGCTGTGTGAATTTGAGCCATCACTGAAGTTCTCTAAGTCTCCACCTCGTCATCTATAAAATGATATGGATGATTCAGCGGCTCAGGGCTGTTGTGACAACACAGTGCTGGCCACCAAGAGCAATCAGCAAGTGGTGGCTGTTCTCATCATCATAAAAGGGCGAACAAAACAAGAGCCTCAACAGCAAGCACTGCGTGAGCCCAGGAAGGAGGGCGCCATTCGACAGGGGACTCGGCGAAGACTTCAGGTACAAGACATTTGAGACGAACTTTGAAGGATAAATGGGATTTTGTTGGAAGAGACAGAGAGAAGGCATTCGGGCAGCAGGAAAAGTCTTGAGAAGAGATGCAGAAATGTGAGGAAACTTGCATATTTTGGGCAAAAGGAGCTGCCTGGTGTGGCCAGAGCTGCGGGTGTGTGGAACGACAAGAGGTGGGAATGTTAAGGTCTGTTCACAGGAGGCCTGGATTTATTAGGCTAAGCAGGCACTTCAAGTGAGGTCCCGAATATTCCAGTCACTCACGACAGTCCCGTCTTATTAGTGTGCCAGCAACATCTGGAGATGGGAAGGCTAATTCCTGGGCCCCCTCTGAGAGGCCATGGCACCACTCCGCTCCATTTGCTAATTCGACCCTAATGCCAAAGCAAAGGCTAAATTAGACTGTGAAGGTAAATACACACAGAGAAAGCCACAAAATTAAAAATATAAGGGAGGGATTGAGTTGTTAATCATATTGCAGCATTTCACCAAGAATAGGCTGAGTTTTCCAATGAAACGATGACTCCGGCATATAAATTAATCTTTTGTATAGGAAGAAATGAAAGTCATTAAATGTCATTGTCTTATTTTAAAAGCAGCAATATCCTGCCTGATTGCAAGTGCTTAGAGGAGGATGATTAAACAGAAACCTTATCTTCACTGTTCCAAGGAGAAAATTGGAGAAAAGTTATCCAATTACGGATGATAAAGCAGAGAAAAAAATCCGAGAAGAGGCAAACATGGGTCGGCAGGTTATAAAGCAAGGGTTCCCCTGTGGTACTGGGATCTACTCACGGTCAACGCCCAGGAAGGTGCACAGCCATGAAAATCACTGCATCGCTTTAACTTGCTGCTGACCACTGAAAGTATTTGTAAATTCTTTCTTTCTTTAATCCATTTTCAGGTTCCTATTACCGGTAAATAATTGCTATTTGTTGTCTATCCCTATAGAGTAAATGAAGGATTTTCAAACCAGCCATGGGAATTGTGGGCACCTTGTTTACTGTCCCTGACACTCAGTGTCCTTATCTGCAGGCTGGGTCTATTGGGCGTTATTGGTGGGTCTGTGCTGGGGGTTAAATGACAGCCGGTAGGCCAGGGTCTCTCACCCTCACACTATTGACATTCTGGGTTGGATAATTCTTTGTGGTGGGGGGCTGTCCTATGCACTGTAGGATGCTTAGCAGCATCCCTGGCCTTTACCCACTAGCACACGCCCCCGTCCTCGATTGTGACATCCAAAAATGTCTCTAGACATTTCCAATTATCCCCTGGGGGACAAAAGTTGCCCCTGGTTGTGAACCTCTTACGTAGGTAGAGCATCTGGCTTTGCACTTTGCAGCGTCCACACTCAGTCAATAGCAGCTATTATTCTTCCTCTTGTTATTGCTGTCAGAATCTTCTAACAGTTGCTTTCAAGCCTAATGTTGCTGCTGAATGTACCCACTGCATGACGACTTAGAATTATCCCTGGATTTCTTTTCTTTTTCTTTTTTGCCAAATCAAAGTATTTAATTTCTAACTCGGAAATCTATGCTTCTGGTAAAATAAGTGTTTTCCTCCAAAGGAATAAATATTTTCCCTAAGTTTTAAATTAAAATTCTGGATTCTATATTTTCCTGGTGAATAAGACGACGGGGCAGGTACCATCTCTGAAGTGACTATCACATGAACCACGCCTGGTAGAACAAAGAATTATTGAGCAATTACCACGTAAAAGTCACCATGTAGTGTGTGGCTACACGAGAGGATATCTGTTTTATTAGATACAATGATATGAATGCACATTTCAAATAATTATCAGCCTGATTACATGGATATGGAAATGGGACCTAGGCCATATAGAGACATCCAGCAAAGATAGGGACAGAGCCACTTTTTCCAAATATTTACATCTGTTTAGCTAGTTAGGCTTCTATATCCTGGAGGAAGAAGGAATTTAATCACAATTACCATTTTACTTGGATAATTTCCATTCCCTTTAGACATATATTTTCTCACTAAAGGGACAACTAGGGGAGGAGGAAGGAGGGTTTTGTTTGCGTCAATCTAGAGAAAGTATCTGTGTGGGTTTCCCAGGGCTTCTGCAATCAATGACCACAAACTGGGGGCTTAAAACAACAGAAATTTATTCCTTCGTAGTTCTGGAGGCCAGAAATCCAAAATCAAGGTGTCAGCAGGGCTGCGCTCCTTCCAAAGGGGAGGATCCTTCCTCCCCTCCTCCAGCTTCTGGTGGCCCCCGGGCGTGTGGCCGGATCCCTCCAGTCTCTGCCTCCATCTTCCCGTGGCCTCCTCCCCCATGTCTCTGTGTCTTCTCCTTTTCTGTCTCTTAGAAGGACTCTCCTCATTAGATTTAGGGCTCACCCTAATCTGGGATGATCTCATCTCATCCTTACCTTAACTACATCTGCAAAGACCCTTATTTCGAATACGGTCATATTCCGAGATTTTTGGTGGACATCTCTATGGGGGGGCTTAATTCAACCCACTAAAGCATAATTTTCCCAGGTGGAGCACGTGAAGGTTAACCTGGATGGCTGATCACTGTTAAGACTTTGTTAAACACCAACTCTTAGCAGTTGGTGACAGTGCTCTACACCGGATCTTTAGGATTTACCCTCAAGACGGAGGGGCAATGGGCAAAACAATCAAAGAATATTCAAGCACCCTAGCTCCTTCCTCTGGTTTACTTCTTCATGGAGCTGCGGGTGTGAACGAGAAACCCTCAGCTGTTGGTTACAGCTCCATTAGAAATGTCAACACGAGAAACTTCCCACTGCTCCTAAGGCCCTGCTATGCCATGGTAGGCTGGAGAGAGAAAACATTCTTCTTGAAATTCAAGCACTTCTAAATTTGCTAATGGTGGCTAATGAACTCATCAAGATGGAAATTTTAAAAATACATAGTTAACCTTGAAACTGGAAGATAAACAGAACTTGTAGTTTCTTTTCCCTGCTTTGAATATCAGTTGACGTTTGATCTGTGGCCCCACAGGCCTCTCTGTAAGCACTTCTCTCTTTGTGGGTGGCTCTTTACTGGAACTTCGCTATTATGTGAGGATCTCAGTATTCTCACGTGTAGGAATAGAGGAATTTGAACTATGTGATTTTTGAGGCCCTTTCCTTTTGGCATTGTACAAATTAAATTAAAATGGAACTCTTCTCCTTTAGTCAAAAGCTTTCAATTTCTCTTCAATTCTAAATTGGCCATCACTGTTTCACCTACACCTCTTCTCCCTTCCATCCATCCACCAGTCTGTCCATCCATCCATCCACTCTCCCATGCATCCACCCATCTATCCACCTATTCATCCAACTGTCCATGCATCCATGTTTCCTACTATCCATCCCACCCTCCCTTCTTCCCTCCCACCCTGCCTCTCTTCGTCTCTTCATTTAATTCTCCATTTATCCATGTTTCGTCCCTTTCATGCATCTGTCTATCCATCCCTCCATCCATCCATCCCTTCCTCCCTCCCTCCCTCCATCCATCCAACCATTCATGTTTCTTCCTCCCTCCCTTCCTCTATCCGACTGTCTATCCGTTCATGATTCCTTCCTTGCATCCATCCACCCCTCTAGTACACAGATTTAAGTCAACTACAGTGTGCCAGGCACAGTGATAGTAGGTTGGGAAGATACAGTGGTAAACAAGGCAGTTGAGCAGGGGCGGCCCCAGGTTTATGTGACCTGAGGCTTATGCAATCTGGGGTGCCCCCTTTAAAGAACACAAACTCACAAATACAAAATTGCTAGGACTTTCCCACGGCCTCAGAAGAGGCCGATGTGAGCGAGGGGCTCTGAGCTTAAGCTTTATTGGTTTCTTGGCAAATCCTCCTTTGCGGGTGTAGCCCCTGCTGTCTTGGAGCTCAGGTTCTGGTGTCACCTGATCCGGACTGGGCCTCTCCATCAGGCAGCGATTTGGGTAAACCTGGCTCAAACCCCTAGGACCATGCCTGTGAGAATCTGGAGTCTTTCCCTCAGCTTCCTGCGTCATGCCCCCATCTGAATCTGCACATTGTGCTTCGGTACTTTCCCCATCACCTGTACAAAGTTCCACCTCCTTCACTGGTTTCCATGCATGGTCCATTCGCACCAAGCACTTCACCGGTATGGCAACTTTAGGAATGACTAAAACTGCCACATTGTGCTTTGCATGGCCTCCTGCCCTCTCCCTGCCTGTCCACCAACCCCCCGACCCCGCCCCGCGCCCCTTCCCACATCTCTCTTCCTGTCCCTCCAGCGCTCACTCTCTCGGGGCAGCTTCACACCCCTCAGCCTCCAGGGACCTTTGCTTCTGTTCCAAGTGGGTTTGCCAATTACTTTTTCCCAATAAAGGTGGGAGTCTCCCCGAGAGAAATTCACATGCTGGCTGCTGGAGAATATTTTCTGTGCCTTGTCACACTGGGTCAATACCAAGATCATTCTGTCAGGGCGAGACGGGGCCAGTTAAGGGGAGCTCTGATCTGGGCTCACCTCAGCTTCCCCATCCACAAGAATGGGAGCAACACAGTGAAGCTGTGGGAACGATCACCCCGGGGTAGGTGAGGCTCCTCGTGGGGTCCACGGGGTGCAGCCTCAAGAGCAACAGAAGGTCTTCTCTTTCCAGATGCTTCTCTTGCCTCGGTGTCCAGGGAACGAATGCTCCTCAGTCCAGATCCTGGACATCCTGAAGCTCTGTAATTCCCCGATTGTCCGCTGGTTTCCAGTCACCACACTCAGAAGAGTCTGATTCCTCTGCGCCCCATTTTGCTGGTGTTTTGTTTTGTTTTGTTTTTGCTATTGTTCTGAAATCTTCCAACTCTGCTGGGGCAAGACTTTGTTCTTTGTTTAAAGCTCACATCATTCACAGGGCTGTGTAGCATTGTCTGTGTGGTATTATATAAATAACAGCAGAAATAACCATAGAAACTTAGCTCCTTAGTAGCTCTTTTCATCATCAAAGCGTTTTGAAAATATTAACTAATTAATAAACCAGACAGAACGCCATAGTCAATAAGTATATTTTGAGCAAAGCAGCCACAGTGCTCCAGGGCGGGAGTCCTTGGCAAGTTTGCAGATGCTATTGGGTGGGGCTGCTCCAAGGGCTACTTGCTGAGGTCTGGGAGTTGGGCAGGAGCAAGCTCTGCCCACCACTGGGCATGCTCAGTGATTCTTTCCACTGTGCCCTGGAAGGGATCCCGACACCTGTCTGCCCTGACTGCCTGAGCATATTTTTTTATCCCTTGTAGCAAAAGTTTGGAGGTCCCAAATGGGGCCCCAAAGACCGGAGTGAATGTGATCGGCTCCAGATTGCCCCCAAACCAGACAACTCCCCAGCCTGAAACTCACCCAAGGGGCAGCTGGACGTGCCCAGGCCCCCAGGAGGGCTCAGCCTAGAGCAGACCCATCCCTAGATCCAGTCCCATGATCTTTCTGACATGCAGTCTGGATCAAGCTCAAATATCCTCCAGTTGCCTGGAATGACAGTTACTGAAAGACACATGTGTGGCTTTCGAATTTGCTCCTGAGAGTCACTGTGACAATCTCTACAACTAGGGAGGGGATGCAGGGCTGATGGTCCCACAGTCAGGATGAGGGGGAGGGGCTGTGATGACCGAGTCCAGTGCTCTTCCTTCCATAACTAACTGGTGATTCTTATAATAACACCCTGTCCCAACCCCATCTGGGTTTTTAAAAATATGCATACTTTGATTACAAAACAAAAACAAAAAAACCCCAAATGTGGCATCCTAAAACCCCTCAAATTTACTATGGAGGCTAATTTCCACCACACACAAGTTAGGAAATTAAAGGAACCATTAAAGTATTTAGAAACATTGAACATCGAAAGCTTTAAAATCTCGTTGTACGTAGTAGCCCCTCAAACAGCTCCAACTTGCACTTTAAAAAAAAGTATTTTCTCTACAAAGAATCTTATCAGCTGTACAAAAATCTGTACAGTTTTTATAGTGAAGCTGCTTATTGATGTTGAGCTGCACATCTGCCTCTCCAGATGTGTCTTTCCCTTCTCCCCCCGGCACATGCTCCAGTGCAGGCAAACAAGATTCTGAACACCAGTGCCTCTGTCCGGACTGTCCCTACGCGGAGTCCCATCCTTCCCTCAGTCCCATCCCCTCCCCAGCACCCAACTGAAGGTCCATGCCCTTGGGAAAGGCTGCCCTGAACTCCACAGTCAGAGGCCCTCCTCCGACCCCCAAATTCTGCCCCACCCTGCCCCGGCGCCGGCCGTGCCCCCTTGGGTGTGGTGAGTGCACTCGTCCTGGTGGCTCTCTCTGGACTGGGAGCCTCCTGAGGGCTGTGACTCCTTCACAGTCACCCCGGCTCCAGCGCCTCACGTCCTGGTGAGCGCTCTGGGCTGTGTCGTCCCTTCCCAGTTTCTGCCTCTCCTCACACTCACCCACCCAGCTGGTGGCTCAGATGCCTGGGGCCATTTTGTCTCACAGGTCCAGAGGGTGAGCTACTGTTTCCATGACAACCCCTTCACACGTGGATGTTTGAGGTCATGTCTGCACAAAGGACGAAGCAAGCCCGCAACGCTGACATATATGTTTTCTGTGTGCACCATGGCACGGTTTTGTTGCTGTAACATCCAAAAGTGTTTCTGCTGGTGCTCCAGCTAAAGCAACTTCGTCTGTCTTCTGACCTCTACATGCAGTTCTAGAGGGTCTATTTATAACAATGTCTTATGTTTCCCTTTCTAGAAAACTGAAGCTTGGTCCTTTAAATAGCCTTTATTTTTTTTTTAAGATTTATTTTTAAGGAATCAGAAAAGTGAAAATAGGATGACACCTCCCTGCCTTAGTGAGGTGAGTAAATGGAACCGAATTTTACCTTCTGAATAACGTTCTGGGTTTTCACGGTGAGTACCTCCTACTGTGCAGAGCTGTGATGAGGTGGGGCTCTCTGCCGTTGCTGAAGGAAGACTCAGTTTCTCTTTTAGCTCACAACCCTGCCCCTATCCCCTGCCGGTTTCCCACTACTTCCCAATGGCATGCCTTCATTCTTCTTCATCTTTGCCAATTTGGTTGTCAGAAACAATACCTGGATAGCTTTAAAAGTGTATCTATGTAAAACAAACATTTTCTTAAATCGTGGTTGCAGCAATCAGCTCTGAAAATTTCTTTTTCAAGCCAGTGCACGACGTTCTTTCTTCTCCTCGACTGTGGGTTATGGGGTAGCAATTTCTGCCTATTGGTTTTCTTCAAAAGAATAAAATTCATGGCTGTATTTATAAATTTAGATGGCGGTTTTCAAAAGGAAATAAATTATGCAAATCTCCTAAAAGTCCTCTGATCTGAAAGTCAACTTGGGTTCTTACCCGTTACTCATCTCCTGTCTCTCCACGGCCGCTGCCCCGGCGGCCCCAGCCCCGGAGCCCCTCTTCTCTCTTTGAACACATCAGCCTCCTTCCTGCGTCAGGGGCTTTTTCTCCCCCTTAGTTCTCAGAGCAGCGCTTGGCATAGAGCAGACATGCAGGAGCTGTCTGCAAGGTGACGAGTGGATTTCTCAGATTCTGGAGAAGTACTTGGGACACAGGACAACAAATGTGCTTAGTTGTCCAAGACCTGGGTTCAAGTCCTTGCCCAACTCTTTCTGGCGAAGTTCTGGGGCAAATCATTCAACCTCAAGGAGTATCAGCTTTCCCCATCTGAAAAGTGGGGATAAAGGTACCAGGTCTGATGTGAAGTGTGGTGGAAGCAACGGGATAACAGATGTGTGGGTACTGAGGAATCAGCAAAATGTCATGCAAAGGGGAGTCAATATTATTCACATATAATTGATTCCTAAGCCAAGAGCCAAAGTGAGATCTCTGGGGAAAGGGTGAGCTATCGCTTAGCAGATTATATTTCATTTTAGATTTTAAAAAAAGTAGCTTTTGGGATCAGTAACAGAATGAAAAGTGCCACTCATGATCTTCTGTCTAGTGGAGTTAGGCAGGTTGAGGACAAGAAGTATTTGTTGTGTGGTCTGGGGGTGGCCTTGGACACTGCACCCACGGGAGGGGCAGGGTACCTGGCATCTCCATGTGGCTTGGCCAGCCTGGGGCAGCTCAGCTCCTTCCATCCTCCACTGAGTGTCACTTACTGGCCTTGCTGGGGCAGAGATGCAGAAGCAGGGCTGGCATGCAGCTAGTACACCCCTGTCTGGCATATCTGCCCGTGTCTGTCCCATTTGTCCCTGCTGGTGCTGCGTGGATTGTTAAAGATGTCGAAGACCACCCCACACGTAGGTAATACCACATTCTAATAGTGTCAGGTACTTGGTGGAAAAGGGGGCACACTAGGCCCAGGGAACAGCAGGTGTAGACTGGGTGGGGCGGGAGGGGCCTCCTGAGGACATCATAGTGAAAGAGATGAAAGTACATGTGCCATTGACTGCCAGCCAGCGAGAAGGATGGGAAGCACCATAACAAAAATGTAGATGAAGTATCGTCTCTTCATCCATCCACCCATCTGTCTGTGTGTCTCTTCATCTGTCCATCCGGCAAACAGGCTGAGTGTCACTATGTGCCAGGTACCACTTCCAGTGTAGATGCCAAAAGCACCAAGACTCCATCCTCATCCTTGAGACCTGACAGCTCAGGGGACGGAGACAGTCCCTTGTTTGATCTTGATGAAAATGCTACCAGAGCTCAAAGTCAGGGTAGACTGCTTGATGGCGAATGTGTTAAGTGGGGACCAGGGAAGGATTTGGGGGAGTTGACGTCTTTGAGAAGGGCCTCAAAAGATGAGGATAGGCAGGATTCAGGTGGGTGGAAGATGGCAAAGGAGGGAAGGGAGGACTGTCCAGGAGGAAGGCACACATGAGCGAAGGCAGGAAGATGGGACCCTATGGGCGTGTGTGGGGACTGGAGGGGGTTGGGTTTGCCTGGAGAGCAGGGTGCTGGGTCCTGATAGAGGAGGAGTGGGAGATCATGGCTAACACCCAAGCGGGGCATACCATGTACTAAGGCCTTTGTATCCATGACTACACTTAACCCTTGCTCTAGCCCTATGAGGGGGGGCCATTTATCCCCCCTCCCCCACTTTACAATGAGAACACTGAAGCACCTGCCCAAGGTCACACAGCTGGTGAGACTCTGAGATTTAAACCCAGTTGCTATGGACTGAATTGTCTCTCCCAAATTCATGTGTTGAAGCCCTAACCCCCAGTGTAATGGTATTTGGAGATGGGGCCTTTCGGAGGTGATTAGGGTTAGATGAGCTCATGAGGGTGGGGCCCCATGATGGGGTTAGTGCCTTTATAAGGAGACGAAGAGAGAGATGGCTCTCTCTCCACTATGTGAGGACACAGTGGGAAGACCAGCCAGAAAGTGGGCTCTTACCTGGAGCCAAACTGGCTGGCTCCAAGACCTTGATCTTGCACTTCCAGCCTCCAGAACTGTGAGAAATAAATGTCTGTTGTTTAAGCCCTCAGTCTTTGGTATTTTGTTACAGCAGCTGAAGCTGACTGATACACCAGGTCTGTCTGGGCCTGCTGACTCCGCTCAACCAATCTGGGGCCACTCCAGGTGTGGGCCCTCAACAGGCATGCCCCGGGCTCCTTCACTGATGACCTCCACTGAAAAAGTCATTCATTCTCTTCCTTGGGATGCACTTGTCTTGGGGGTTCTTCTGAGCTCGCAGACTACCCTCAAATAAAGCTGAGCATTTCTTTATGGCAGAGCTCAGAGGCCAACCCCAGGCTGCAAAGCTCAGCTCCTTCCCTGGGCTGGTTCCCCCCAGAGAACACACTTCTCTTTAGAAGAATCCTTTCTCCTTGTTACCTTCATGCCAAGGTTATCTACTCAAGTATGTACTGAGCAAATGAGGTTGTTTGGCTTATGGATACAAATAGATACTGCTTTTTTGACTTGCAAAATGAATTCCGCCGTGACTGGCTCAAACTTAAGTATGCTAATGCTCAATGAACCAGTTGTCTATTTATTTCTGTTTATGCCTGCAGACCCATTAGCAACTTTTTCTTGTTTTCTTTTAGAATATTAAACGGTTCCAACATATTCTAAAAATTAGTTGATTAGCTTGTTAGGGCACATTTTAACTGCTAGCTCCACCGAACCAAAGGAGAAAATGAAGGTAATTTTGTCTGCAAGGAATGTATGATTCGGGGCTGACTGTTGAAAGATGCGCCACGTCAACGTAATGAGGGAGTGTAATATCTTAGTTGGCATCGATATGGAAATAACCGCACGCTTTGACAGACCTGATGCTGAAGGCGTCGCCCGCCTGCTCATTATGCATTCCGGCTCTGATTATGAAAAATAGTGTGTTTTCTTTTAAAGAGGAATCCACATTATCAATCAAACCACACCAATTATTTCAGAAAGGGATCACAGTGAAACAGACATGGGGGCTTTTCAGCGAGACCAGTGCCTGACAGGCGGGCGGATATTAAAGGGTGTGGTATTTTTATTTCGTGACAGTTGTTAGTATTAATTAGGAACACTAATGAAGTATTTTGTGCGGTTGTACCCAGACAACCTGCTTTCCCCTGCTATCATCTGGATCTTTATTATTGTGTTTTAATGAGCCTCATCTTAAATAATATCAGTGCACCTTTAATGCTCCCTCTCTTGCAGCCTGACACTCCAATGCTCTTCTAACGGGGCTGTCATATCAGTGAAACAGGAAAGGAAGGGAGAGGACAAAAGGGAGACAACAGGGAGACCCTAGCCAGTGACAAGCAAAAACAAAACAGAGGTATGCAAACAAGACGATGCTCATTGCAATGGGAAGCGTCTCCTTGTGTGCACGTGCGTGTGCTCCGTCAGTGTGTGTGGCACGTGGGTTTGAAGATTACTCACTTACTGCTTTTATTCCAGCCTTGCAGGTGGGTTAGAGGAAAAGTCCAGGGGCCAGAACAGCGGCTCATGGGCCATCTTGAGGATGTGGTCACTTTGGATTGTTGTTTTTCACATTGTTCCCCGCTGGACTGCCAGCTGCATGGGGAGGTGACAGGTCTTGCTCACACCTGGAGGTATTCCTGGCAGGTTATTCTTGGGACCTGATGTCCCAAGCACTCAGGAACTGTTTGCTGAATGACTGACTGAAAGAAAGGCGCTTTCTCCCAGTTTGAAACTTACCTCTAGAAATGTACAGATACACACATTTTTCTGGAAGAAAACACAACGAAAAACTAAGAAGAAGCCAGGGGGATGCTGATTAAGTGTTCGGGGATCAGACAGACCTGGACACACTTTCTGTGTGACCCCGGCATGTGAGGCATGTTTCTGGTCATCAGTTTCCTAGAGAACGAGTTGGGATGTGAATTAGCGATAATCTACGGAAGGTGCCTGGCGGAGGAGGGCATTCCTTCCCTGGTGGGTCATCGCTCAGTGAATACTTGCTGAATGAATGAATTGGGGAAAGATCAGGGCACCTCTTGGTGATCTTCCCCTTGGATTTTTCCAGCACTGGGCACACTGACTGGAGCGATTGGGAGGGCTGCGTTGCTCCAGCAGTGGAATCGCTGGGTGGTCTGGGGTGTGGGCGTGGATTTGCACGGGCCTGTGTGTGCATTCCGTCAATGGTCCAGAACGGGCAGCAGAGAAAGCCCGGGTCCTCATTTTCACCATGAGACACATGCATTCACTTCTCCCAAACCCAAGTGCCTGTCCCTCCATGGGCACTGAACCCGTCCAGGGCTCCCCATCGCTGGCCCTCCCACCCACACTATGCTCTGCCCGGGAACTGCTGGGGTTGGGGGGGCTCCTACCTGCGAATCAGGTGTTGATATCCCTCAAACACAGACTTACCCTCCCCGAGTGGATCCTGTGTGCGGGGGATGGGGGGCATTCCTTGTTCCCAGAGTGCTGTGCTGCTCCCGGCTGGGACACAGGCCAAGGCAGCAACAGGAGCAGCGGGTGAAGGAGGTGAAGCCAGCGGGTCTGGGTCCCAGGCAGCCTGGAGGGAGAAGCAGGGATTTGTTTGGGGAGATCTTGAGCCTTGATGTCCTTGCACAAGTCTCTGTGGGTCCCAGGGACCTACCCCAATTGCCTCTACTTGTTCACACTTTCATGGATGCATTTGTGAAATGCAAAAGAATTCTCTGTACAGATTCTCTGGGTAAGGCTCCGATTCTGTCCTCCAGGAACTTGCAGTCCAGTGGGAGGATAACACATGCTGTATACTCCAAGTCAGAAATGAGAGGTGGATTAGAGAGGGCTGCTCCATTAGAGAGGCTTCTGAGTTTGGAGGGATCATAGGCAGCTGGGGGAAATCCAGGAGGGCTTCTTGGAAGAGGTAGCATTGTATTCATTCAACAAGCATTTCCCGAGCATGTATCATAGGACTCCCTACTTGTCATTGCCCTAGGCTACAAGGTCCCTGCTCTTACAGAGCTTTCATAATAGTGGGGGTGAGGCGCAGAGGCAGACAGTGAACAAGCCAACAGGTAGGTGGAAGGGACACTTTGCAGAGAGTGATAAAGGCAGGGAATGAAAATGTCCTGGGCCTTGATGAATGTGTAGAACTGGGTCCTTGGAGGAAAGGGGGGGCACTCCAGGTGGTGTGTGGCGAGGGAACAAGCACGGGAGGAGCACAGGGACATGAAAGAGAGAGAAGACTGGATGTGGGGAGTGGGGCTGGAGTGAGCTTGAGTGCCAGGCTAAGGAATGTACATTTTTTTCTGGTGGGAAGTGGGGAGCTACAGCAGGTTATTGAGCAGGAGAGTGGCATGATGAGAGTGAGCTGAACTTTAGGAAGCACAGCAGGGCAGCAGTGAGTGGACAGGAGGATTGGGGTGAGGCTGGAAGTGGGGAGACCCCACAGGAGGGTGCCAAAGTATTCATGGATGAGAGGTGAAGGTGATGAGAGGGATGACCACTGGGAGTAACATGGGGTCATTTGAATGGGAAACAGGGTGGCTTCTAGATGGGTGAGGACTGGATAAATGAGGCAGTGGGGTCTGTGGGTGGGAAGGGAGTCGGGGAAGTGGGACGACAGAAGAGGGAGATGAAGATGGCTGAGGATGGAGCACTTTAGCAACAGGACCTGTTCCCCCTTCCATGGCATCTTTCCTATTCTGATCTTACCGAAGCTTGGCGGCCCCTAGGTGGACAGGCTATGAATGGGTGGCAAGCATTTCTCAATCGGCTTGGGCTGTAGGTACAATCTCCCAGCACCCCTGCCCCCTCTGTAGCCACATCTGCACTGTGCCTGAAATCACAGCTTTTTGATAGAGTTGCCAGATTCAGTGAATAAAAGTGCAGGATGCCCAGTTAAATTTGATTTTCAGAAAAGCAATAGATAATTTTGTAGTACTGTAGGTATGTCCCATGCAATATCTGGGACATACTCAGACTAAAAAAATTATTCATTGTTTAAATGAAATTCAAATTTAACTGAACATCCTGTCTTTTATCTGGCAACCCTAATCTTTGGTAATAATCTGTACGGAGAAGCTGCCAGCCACATCCTAAGAGATAACGTTTTTGTGAGTATGCGAGAGAGAGAGAGAAGTTAAGTCTTAGTTTTTGGAATGGAAACAACAAAAAATCCAGATGAGTTGAGCTTGAAGCCGTCTCGTCAGGATGGACACTGAGATGTCTTCTCCACGACCAGCACAGCTACGGGCCGTGACCGTGAGATCCCTTGTTGACAGGGCCCTCCTTCCCCTGGGCCACCGGGAGCCACTCTTCAGGGTCTGTCGGATGGTGTCACATGCGTTTGGGTCTGGCACGGCCATGTTCAAGTTTCCAAACTGCGAGAGCCCCAGTGCTGATGAAAGTAGGACTTTCCTTGTCCCAGTCGCCTCATTTGCCCCCATTTGTGTCAATATGAAGAGTCAGCATGGGGATCCCCCATGAGGTCTCCTGCGTCCAGTTGTCTGTAATTTGTACTGAGTGGAAGCAGGATCCCACTGGGTGGTCAGCGGTGTGTCAGGGCCCTGGCAAAGCTGGTCCTGGGAGACATCTGCACGTCCTCAGGACATGCCTGGGTTCGTCTTCCCAGAGACGATGGGGGCAGACGGCTTCTTGAAGCTGTGAGTCAAACCTGTCCTGGCGTGTTGCCACTACGGAGGAGTCAGAAGGCCAGCTTAAGAGCGGGGCTCTGTGGTTCTGGGCACTTCAGGGACCGCGCAGCCTCTGACAGTGGGTGCTGAGGGGGGATGTCTCCTGGCCTGAGGGAGTCAGCATCACCATTCTGGGGGTTCCTGAGCGCCAGTTCCTGGAGAAGTTCCTCCTGCTGCAGAGAGAAGGCCCTCTCCCCCCTGCTCCAGAAAGCACCATAGTGCTTTCAATCAACCAAACTGACCTTCACCTCCTGCTTGATGCTCCTCGGCCCCATCTTGCACCAAAACCTGCTTGTAGTTGGCTGTGGAAGAAACAAAACTGGTATTTGACTGGGCCAGCACGTGGTATAAGTCAGCTGGGAGCTCTGCTAAGCTGTGATACAAATTCCTAAATTGGGGGGATTTCTTTTAAGGAAAAGGTGAACTGGCATAGTCATTTTCTCCCTCAAAATGCAAAAAAGCAACACTCGAGGGCCTGAGCCTGAATGAGCCAGAGACGTCTTAGTCCTCGTGGTGGGGGGAGGGGAAGAAGGTGGACTTCAGAGCCAGCCAGACCTGGGTGTGAGTCTCCTGACTACTCAGTGGCTTTGTGACTTTGGGGCAAGCACTTGGCCTCTGTGTGCCTGTTTCCTCATCTCTAGGGGCTGATCGAACTGACTGAGAGCTCCAGGTAAGGCAGGTGCAGACAGCATGCCCCCAGGAGCCCCCGGAGCACTGCCACCTGCCAGGTGCTCTCTTAAGTGCTTTGCATGTGTTAGCTCGTTTAATTCTCACAGCAATCCTATGGCTGTGATGGCACCCATTTTGCAGATGAGGAAGCAAAAGGAGACATGTTCAATCTCTTTCCCCTTGTGAACTAGGATCAGTAGGAGGCACTGACACATCCACCGGTCCTGTAAATAGGAGCAGGCAGTTATGCTCCTTCAAAGGCTATAAAAGGTGCTGGGAGGAAGGGGGTGGGATTCACTTAGATTAGGGGTGGTGGGAAGGCTTCCTGGCACTGGTGGCTTTTAACAGGGGGCCTTAAAAGACCAAAAGAATGTTGTGGGTGGAGATGGAAAGAGGGTGCTTCACATGGGACATAAGCAATGGCAGAGGGCAGGAGAGCGAGGGGGTGTGAGAGGAACAGTGGGTCCCGCTGGGATGCAGCTGGGTGCAGGCTGTGTGTGTGCGTACATGGGTGTGTGTTTGCATGCATGTGTGTATGTGCACCCATGTGTGCCCATGTGTGTGTGTGCACCAGAGTGTGTGTATGTGCATGGTGGGGACAGAAGCGGTTGAAAGCTAGGCCAAGCCCTTTGGGTTTTACAAGTCTGTGAAAGCAGTGCTATCTCCCGGGTGCAGACTCAACCTAAACCACTTTTTAACTCACTGTTATCGAATCTGTCCATCTTCTTAATAAGATGTTTTTAATGGCAGTGAAAGCCTGCCCTTTCTGATCAAGATGGACCACTGGACTTGACATTTAATGGAAAACAGAGTCCGGGTCTGCAAGAGGAGGTGAGCGAGATGAGCACACGTTCCTACAGAGATTACCCTGTAACTGCGGTGGACAGGTCTGGCTTCTGTTTCAGGGACTTTGTCAGGGCCCGGCTGAGTCTATCTATAGATACAGCCAAATTGCTGCATACCACATGGCTGGCAGCAGGACAATGCTGGGGAGATTCTGGCTTCTCCGACAGTTTGCTGACACATCACTCCCGTTGGGAAGTTTAAGGGACATCTGTGGAAATAGATGTAACACAAGGTCGAACGTGCTAAGTGTCCTGAAAGGTGCATGTCAAGTGCTGTGGGAGGAGCGGTCGTGTTCCCCTGGGGTCTAAGGGAACGGCTCCGTGGGGCAGGTGGTCTCAGTTAGTGGAAGCAGCTTGAGCAAGATTCACTGGCCAGATGGGGTGACTGTCAGCCAGCAGAGAGAGTGGGCACTGTTGGGAAAGGGGAGAAGAGAGTGAGGTTGGTAAAGGTTGGAGACCTGGGGGACTCCTGAGGAGGGTGGTCATCTATGGGACGGGACCTGCAGTTCTGATCCAGAAGGACCCTGGGAAAAGGGAGGAACAAGCCGGGATGCTAGGGTGATCAGGTTGCAAGCAACAGAAACTAACTCTGGGGTTAAACAGAAGTGAATTTATTGGAAAAGTATCCAGAATCAATGTGAAGACTGGAGACCTGGCTCAGAAGTAGGCAGAAATCAGGGACACTTGTTGGGGGGGGGGGGAAGAGGATGGAAGCAGAACTGTGGGAATAGCCTTGTGGCAGGAATCCTGGGGTCACCATCCATTCCTGGACAACTGGTCTCCGTGCTCAAGCTCTGCACTCAGCAAGCGCTCAGTCTCAGAGCCTAGCGTGAGCCACATGTCTGCCCCTTGGCTCGGGGAAGGCATGGCCCTGCCCACAATCTCACAGGTAAAGTAAGTTCCCACAAGGAGCTGGAATGCCATTAGGAAGGGGAATGGGAGCGGGTGGCCCTGAGCCACACCAGAGCCTACTAGAGATGCATACTTGGTTGGAGAGTCTGTGGCCCATGCCTGGCTGCCCAGAGTGTTGTCAACAGGGGCAGGTTGTCCTTTGCCTTTCAAGGTGACCCTCAGAGGACCCATGTGCCTCACTCTGGCTGGTGGTATGGGGCTCTGGGCAAGGCTGTTCAAGAGCCTTGGCTACACTACAGAAAGCCATGTCCTAGCCACAGTAGACCGAGGTCAAACAGAGAGAACTCCTCCCAAGCCTTTGGAGGAGCAAAGGCAGGACAAAGTTTCAGCAGCTTTTGGAAAGAATCTTCCAGTATAACCCTTTATTCCACCAGGAATACATGTGCTTCATGAAAACTGCAATTAAAGCTGGGAAAATATGACAAGCTATGATCGACTGAGCCATGCAAAAATGACAGGCCATGTGACAAGACGGTATTTTGGGGTTGGGGATAGAGTTAGAAATAATTACAGTATAACCGAGCACAGCTCTCCCACCCCTCTCGCTGTGCCGCTGTTGTCTGTGTGTGGAGATTGAAGAGAAGGGGGAATCATTTGACTCTAATTTCAAGCCTTGTTCCTCTAATGGTTCCTTGTGGAATGATGTTAAATAATGATAATTATTACAGAGCCCTGTGCTTTGAGCTACTCTTGTCAACTGCAGCTGCTGCCTGTGGGGTTTGCCATTTCTCTCTGAGATTGGTTTGTAAGGCTGGTCTACAGATGTTTGCAGATTATTTCCTCTGAAACTTTGTAACTATCATCTGGGGAGCTGTCACCCGATGAACACAGACATCTTGAGTTTGGTATTGTAGGTCCAACAGTTTAGACTTTTCATAATCATGGAAAAGTAGGAGAACACAGATTAACACACAACCACGCCCTGAATGATATTCCACGAAAGTGTTCTTCTTTCGCTCACTCTATACATCGACTCCTTTCCATTCAAACACTTACGATTACCTTTGGTGAAGCTCTGCTCTGTGCCAGGTGCCTGGCCTGGGGCTGAGGACATGAGGTGAACAGGACATGTGTCCCCCTCCAGAAGTTCATAGAAAATAAAACCATTGGTTGTAATAGTGTGGAAGGTATTCTAATAAAGACATGCACACAGGACTTAGAAATTAGAGAATGGATTCCCAAGTTGGCTTGAAGCGGACAGGAATCTGAAAGGGGATGGTGCTTGAGCTGGGAGTTGAAGGGTATGCAGGAGTTAGCCAGAAAAGAAGTCTGTTCCAGGCAGGGGGACTTCATGAATCATGACATGGAGGCATGCAAGCAAGTTGCAAGTTTAGGGAGCTACATGGGTGACAGGGTGGCTGAAACAAGGCAAGATCCTATTTTTAATTTTAAAGCAATTATGTTTTTCTGATGGTAGCAATAATAAATATTAAAATATAGTTATGGTTAAAATGTTGGTGTTCCTGTATTTTCTCCTTCTCTACATCTTCCCTCCTTCCCCTCTTCCTATGGGTGTGCTTCCTTCTATTCATTTCTCCCTCCCTCTCTTTCTAAAATTGGGATGAAATTGAACATATAGTTTCATATCCTTTTATCACTTACTTATTAGGTTATGAACATTTCCCCTGTCATTAAATATTCTTCATAGATATTATTTTTAATGACAATATTTCATCATATGGATGTACCATCATTTTCTAAACCATTTTTTTCTATTCTGGAACATTTTGTTTGGTTTCAGTTTTTTGCCTTAAAAATAACACTGCAATGAACACCAAAATAAAAACTCTTGTCCATATTTCTGGTGTTTTCTTTAGGATAAATTCCTAGAAGTCTAGGAGTGGAATGAAAGGATATATTTCTAAGGTTCTTGACATGCATTGTTAATTGCTTTCTTTTTTTAAAAGAAGTTTACACCAACTTCCAGGTAAAGATGGCAGATTGAACACTAATTTTCTTCCCTCATTCCTCCTACTATTGTAAAAAGTTTTTTTTTTTTTTTTAAGGCATAAACTTGCAAGAACATGAGATGAGAACAGCAGCACAATCTGGGAATCTGGGAAGCAGACGGACAAGTGGTAACTGCTTTTGCAGATTTGAGAAGACTGAGTCCCCAGCTGGTGGTGGAGAAAACAGAAAACCAACTCAATGTATGGAGTCAAATCCTCGAAATACCAAGGAGTAGGTGAGACCAGGTGAGTCTCAGGGAAGCTGCAGTTGTTTCAGAAGCAGTCAGACCCCTAGATCTCCTCCCCCACTCTTCTAGCTGGGCATGGAGCCATTCCCTGCTCTCCTCTACCCTGCACAGGTTTGGACATTATTCTCTGGAGAAGGTAAAACCGAACAACTCTGCGCTGGGTCATCAGACGCAGTTGGACAGGGGTGCTTATCACACCTGATGGGCTAAGGGAACCCACACTGGGTGGCTGCTGGGACCCCCAGTTCTCCCCTCCCAGACTCCTGGAACACTGGCAGCCAGGCTGGGACCTCCAGGCCAGAGACTGAAGGAATTTCCTTTAAAGAGTTTGTCCAACACAAGAGAAAGACTAGGAAGATACCAATGTGCAGATTTTCCAGATGAACCCACAGGGAAGTTCACAGTTGACATTCCCTACTCACGCACTCAGAGTTTCTAACCAGATTTTTAGTTCCTCACATTTAAGCCTGCAAAGGAGACCAAGGATTACCAGACATCTAAAGAAAGTCTCTGACAGGAAAGAAAGAGGCCAAAGGAAACTATTGGGAACATTGATCCCTACCTCACACCACACACACACTCAAATCAATTAAAGATGGACCATAGATCTAAATTTGAAAAATAAAGCATAAAGCTTCCAGGAGAAAACATAGGAGAATATTGTCATGACCTTGAGATAGGCAATGATTTCTTAAACAGGACACAAAAAACACTAATTATAAAGTAAAAGATTAATTGATTGGAGTTCATTAAAATTTAGAATTTCTGCTCCTCAAAAGGCACCATTTAGAGAATGAAAAGGTAAGTTACAGAATGGGACTAGATATTTGCAATTCACATATTAGACAAAGGGCTTCTATCCAGATTGTACCAAGAGCTCCTACAAATCAATAATTAAAAACCAGCCATAAAAAAAGATTGCTTGAGGATTAAAAGCCTTCTAGGAATGAAAACCTAAAATAAAGATTGGAAGATAAAGTTGAAGAATATCACCAAAATAGAGCAAAAACACCAAGGGAGGGAAAATAAAAAAGATTAGAAAATTAGTGGACCAGTTCAGAAAGTAGGAAGAGAGCAAATGGACAGGAGAAAATAATAAGTGAAATGATTCAAGAAAAATTTCCAAAATGAAAGGACTTAGATTTCAGATTGAAATGGCTCATGAATTTACTATAAGTCAAAATAGAGCCACATCATGAAATTTCAAGGCTCTGAGGACAAACGAGCTATGAGGTATCACAGAGAAAAGAAATCAAATAAGCCCAGTGCAGGAGAACAAGTCATATTCACAGGTGCCAGACTGAAAGGCAACCTGGAAGCTAAAAGACAATGATGATGCCTTCAAAATAGGGAAGGAAAATGATTTCCAATCCCCAATTCTACCACTCTAAGTATTAATCAAGTCTGTGAGTAGAATAAGCTTATTTTCAGACTTGCAAAGTCTTTTTTTTTTTGGTGAGGAAGACCAGCCCTGAGCTAACATCCGTTGCTAATCCTCCTCTTTTTGCTGAGGAAGACTGGCCCTGGGCTAACATCCGTGCCCATCTTCCTCCACTTTATATGGGACGCCGCCACGGCATGGCTGACAGGCAGTGCGTCGGCGGGCGCCCAGGATCCGAACCAGCGAACCCCGGGCTGCCAAGCGCGGACTAAACCGCTGCGCCACCGGGCCGGCCCCTAGACTTGCAAAGTCTTAAAGAATTTATATTCCATATACCCATTTCTCATATAATCTGCTTTGCATTTTACCAAAATAACAAGTAAACTTAAAGGAAGATTGGGAGACGAGAAGCTGGAGAAGCAACAAACAGAGAGGATCCTTCCAGATGATGAGGAAGGAGCCCTGGCACATGCTGAGCGCCAAACATGGAGGCAACAGACCAAAGCAGTGTGAGACAGGAGTGCAGGGCTGTCACCACCAAGATGCCTCCTGCTTTTTCACTATCTTTTTTTTCTGCATTAAAAATATTTTGAAAATTGTGGTAAAATATATATAACAAAATTTGCCATTTTACCCATTTCTAAGTGTATAACTCAGTAGCATTGATTATATTCACAATGTTGTGCAACATCACCACTATTTCCAAAATTTGTCACCACCCTCAACATAAACTCTGTACCCATTAAGTAGTAACTCTCCATTCTCGCCTCCCTCCAGTCCCTAGTCACCGCCATTCTACTTTCTGTCCATGAGTTTGACTATTGTAGGTACCTCCTATAAGTGGATTCATGCAATATTTGTCCTCATGTGTCTGGCTTCTTTCGCTTAGCATGTTGTTATCATGTAATCCATGTTGTAGCGTGTCAGAGCTCCATTACTTTTCATGGGTGAATAATATTCCGTTGTATGGATAGACCACATCTTGTTGATCCATTCATCTGTTGATCACTCTCCTTGTAAACCTGATGATGCCTCATGAGCTTTTCCTGTGTTTGGCTCCTTGGACCATCTCTGCTGCCTGCATCAGCCCAGGATATTCATCACTTCACAGAGGTGTCCTGCTTTGACCTGTCCCTCACGGCTGGAGGAAAGTTATGGTGAGCTCAGGGGCAGAAAACAAAGAGCAGCCCACTCCCCCAGACTTATTCCTGCTGGATTCCCACACCCTGCCTGAATCCTTGACCACCAGGTGAAGGCATCTTGAGATTGTCATCGTCCATCTGCACTTTTCAGTAGCCTGAGCATGGCCTTCTTTAGCCCGACTGGGGTGCACCCTGCTTCCCACAACCTACTCTTAGCCTCTCCCACCGATGTCCCCCAAGGGGTCATTCATAATTCTCAGGGAAGCTGGGGCCAGACTATGACCCAGAGACTTGTTCACCTTATCATCTCTTGGGGTCCTTCATATTACAGAGAGAATATTGCCCTTCCAGTACCCAGCGAGCTGTATGCCTGCTTTTCAGCTTTCATATTAATTGCCATTCACATTCATTTATATCTAAGTAGTTGCTGATAAAGTAATAAAAAATATTTGAGAAAAAGAAAGCTTAGGGGGCCGGCCCGGTGGCGCAGCGGTTTAGTCCGCGCTTGGCAGCCCGGGGTTTGCCGGTTCGGATCCCGGGCGCCCGCCGACGCACTGTCTGTCAGCCATGCCGTGGCGGCGTCCCACATAAAGTGGAGGAAGATGGGCACGGATGTTAGCCCAGGGCCAGTCTTCCTCAGCAAAAAGGGGAAGATTGGCGACGGATGTTAGCTCAGGGCTGGTCTTCCCCACAAAAAAAAAAAAAAAAAAAAAAAGAAAGCTTAGACTAGCCTATGCCTAGTCTAAGAAAAGTATCCATTTTACCACACAATATACATTTTTAGTATTTGCTAATTTAATGTGAGAAATAAAGGTATTACTGTTTTATTTTTCTCTGCCTTGATTATTAGTGAGACTAGCCCATTGTTCTTATGTTTATCAGTCACCTGCACTTATCTTCTGTTCTTCAGCCTGTGCATTTTTTATTTTTCACATCGAAAGCAATGCTGAGTATGTTGGGGCAACTTTTCGTGAGAAGACTTCCTCCTTCCTTATGTACTTCTGCCCCACCCATCAGCACACTTCTAGAGAGGATAGAGGCTGCAAAATGGAGTTATGCACTTGAAGCCAATGATTGTCATCAAAAGCACAATGCTGGTTATCTGAAAAGTCAAAGTCGCCAAAGAAATGAATAAGCAGAAACGAGGAACTGCTGCAAAACCAGACGGAGCACCCATGGCAAGCACAAAGTTTCATGAAAGCAGGGTCCCCGCAGCTCTGGTGGCTGCGCTCTGTGCGCAGAGACAGGAGTACAGGCATATCTCGTATCGCACTTCACATTATCGTGCTTTGCAGATACTGCACTTTTCACAAGATTACGACTCGCTAAAGGCTCAGATGATGGTTAGCAGTTTTTAGCAACAAAGTATTTTTTAATAAAGGTATGTACATTGATTGTTTTTTAGACATAATGCTATTGCACACTTAATAGATTACAGTATAGTGTAAGCATAACTTTTACATGCACTGGGAAACAAAAAATTTCATGTGATTTGCTTTATTATGATATTCACTTTATTGCAGTAGCCTGGAACTGAACCCGCAATATTGCCTAGCTATGCATGTCCTCATGGGATTCCACATGGGAGTCCTCGGGTGAATACTTTAACCTACTGGCCTGCTGCATTGGGCCCTGTGACTTAGACAGTATCTTGCTGAAAAAATGCCCAAGATGGCACCCACTGGTGTGGCGAGAAGAGTTACAGAAGATCGGTTTATAGCCTTCATTTGATGGCCAAGGAGTCAGCATCTCTGTGTGCTTTTTTTTCTAAATGAATTCTTCCATTATCGTCATATGTGTTTAAAGCAAGGAAATGATAGATATGGACACATGCCAGTGTTTGTACCACGTTGTTAATAACACTGAATGTAACTTATGTGTTCAGCAGGGAAATGGTTAAGCTGTGTCCCATCCACTTGAAGGAACATTATACGCTTGTTAAAATTAGGTTTACTGGGAGTTCTTAATAAGAAAGAAAAATGCTTATGGTGTGTTGGTAAATAAAAAGAAAACAGGACACACCAGTGCATTCCTGTATTATTACAACCACATAAAAGAAACAACCTATACACAGAAAAAAATATCCTGGGAGGAAATGCAATGAAATGTTACACCCATCGTCCAGGGGAGTGGAACTGGAGGTGCGTGCCACTGCCCCCCTTCTTTCCACATCTTTAATGAGAAAATTCCTCCTTTTATGATGGGATCATTTATTAGAAATAAGAAATGGGTGGATGCTAATTACCCCACTTTCAGCAAAACCACTGGGAGGGCTGGCAAGAGCTGCCTCAGCTCCCTGGGCCCAGTTCTGCCTTCACACACCAGTCGTGCAGACGTATCTGAGAGCAGACGTCGGTTCCCTTCCTTTGCTTCTGTTCCTTCTCAGACACCCAGCAACCAGCATCGTGTGGAGCCAGCCCATTCTTGTTCCTAATGAGGGGCCAGGCCTGTGTGACGGCGCTAGGAGCCCTGGAAGCATTCTTCTTTTTAGAAATGAAAATTGCTCTCCAGAAGTGCTGCAAGTGAGTCAGGGGTTCTTGCACCCCGTAAAAAAGAGGCAGATCTCACATTGTGACTTGCTTCTGTATTTGTTTAAAAACCAGACCAGGTTGGGGTGCCAGCCGCATGGATTCTCTCTCTGCCGGTAGGAGTGTGAATTAGCACTATCCTTCTAGAGGACAATCTGGCGACACTCAAGAAAAGCCTTACGATTCTGCAGATCCTTTGGTGGCACGATTCTACAGATAGGGATTTCTTTTAAGGAAATAATCCTGGATGTTTGTAAAAATAGAGTAGTAAGGTTGCCCATCATCTCAGAGCTTATCATAACGAGCAATTGGAAACAGCAAAAGGAAGCTGGTCAGATAAATTACAGTATGTTCGTGTAACGGCATATTCTGTTTTTGAAGAATATTGAATAAAATGGAAATTATTCAAAATATATTGTTATATAAAATTATCTGATTATAGAGTGATATATAAGAGCATGATCCATTTTACACTGAAATACACATGTAGTAATTAAAAATAATGGAAGAATATACACAAAATTGGTAACTATTACTCTGTTTCTGGAAGGCAGAATTGGGGGTGATTTATTTACATTTTGACTGATGGATTCTTTCGTTCATCCAGCAAATACCTCTCACCTGTCTTGCTCCACGGAGCAGCTGGTAGTCAGTGAGGCACGTCCTGGGTGAGTGAGGTCTGTTGTGTTGGGCTATGAGCTGCTAAGAGCATGGGGCCCCAAGCATGTTGAGAATCCTTCAGAGACTCAAAGCAAATGGGCTAGGACTTGGGGAAGCAAGTGACACAACAAATTGGCCAGTGCCAGGAGGGCTTTTAGGTGAATCACTGCTTACTCTAAAGGGGTTGGGGAAAAGAAGGAAGTCTGTGTTCTGGCCTTATTGAAAATAGCGTGCCCTGAAGACTCTTTTAAATCACATTTTTTTCGGTGATCTATCCATCCATCCACCCACCCATCCATCTACCCATCCAACCACTCATTCATTCACTTATCTACCTATCTACTCATCCATCCAACCACCTCGCATCCATCGACCCATCTACCTGCCCATCTTTCTACCCATCCACTCACCCATCCATCATCCATCTATCCACCCACATGAATACTTATCCACCCATCTATCCATTCACCCACCCACCTATCCATCTTCTCACTCACCTGTGCACTCATCCATCCTCCGTCCATCCATCCATCCATCCTTTTGTTTCCTCATTCATTCCACAAACACTGACTGGGGATCTACAACTTGCCAGACCCCGTACCTAGATGGTGCCAAGATAAAGGACACAGCCCACCCTCAGGGAGTTCACAGTCTAGGTTGCCTTTATTACTCACACAAAGGATTGTTGGCAGCCTCGGTGTGGCCTGGTAACCAAGTGGCAACTTGGGGGACCCCCCACCCAGGCTTTTGTGGGGTGTGGGGAGGACCTTGGCTGAGTGGGTCTGTGGGAACATGGGGAACAAACTTCCAGGGAGCTGGAAGCATTTGGGAGCTTCCTCTGACACTAGGAAGGGGGAAGGATTTTATGCTGGGACCTGGAGTCCGTTCCCTCAGACTTTCTGAGAGGTGGCAGGCCCTCAGGGTGGAGGGGGGTACGGGTGTGCCTGAGGAGGCCATACAAAACCCCTTGTGCCCAAGCACAGAAGCAGAGGAGCTGTGCTTCTTCTTGGGCCCATGAGCTGCACCGTGGAGGCCAACATGGTCTGGAGACCAGATGGCCCTTCTGGGGATGTTCTGGATAATGCTAGACCTCGAGGAAGGGGGCAGAAGTCCCAAGACAGCTGAAATTGAATCACCTGTCAACTCGATCCATGGGGCTCTGACAAGCTTAAATTTCACTCAGCAAAAGAAAAGATTATGACATTTCTTGAGTTGTTGTTATGGACTAAAATTCTACCCCCTACGCTTGGTTTTCAGGCACCTTTCTTGATCTCAGAGAATGATTCAAATAAAGACCTAGGTCAAAATGTGTTAATGTTAAAGATTTTAGTAGATCTGCAAGATTCCTTTCCAAAGAGGTGGCAGTTCACACTTCCACCAGCTTCCCTAAACCGTCATCAGCACTGGATGTTATCAACATTTTTGAGTTTTTGACTCTATGATGGGTTGAAAACTCATTATTTTAACATGCATTTCCCCGACTGCTGAAGAGATTGAGCATCTTTTCATGTTTATGGTTCACTTGCACCTTTTCTTCTGTGACTTGCTTGTTACAGTTGCAGGTGAGTTGCCTACAGACTCTCCCCCTTTTTTGCACAGCCCTGGGAAGCCTTCCCCAATTATTATGTTCGGAATTAGATGTTCAGTCCCTTGGTACCTGCAGCCAGCTGGGACCTCTACAATAGCGTTTATTTTGTTTGATTTTGTATATGGGACGTTCATGAACTTGTTCACTTCCTAATTCCTTCCTTAAAGGATTGGAGGCTGCATCATATGCGGTGTTTGCCTGCATGAGTTTCATGCTAGACTGAACTCTCTCTAATGGCAGAGACTGTGACCCATTTAACTTTGTGCTTATCCCCTCCACTATTTAACCAAGAACTCTGAATGGAGGTCTCAAAGCATTTCCCCACACATTGTTTTTTAATCATAAAGGTTTTTTTTTGGTGAGGAAGATTAGCCCTGAGTGAACATCAGTTGCCAATCCTCCTCTTTTTGCTGAGGAAGATTGGCCCTGGGCTAACATCCATGCCCATCTTCTTCTACTTTATATGTGGGATGCCTGCCACAGCATGGCTTGATGAGTGGTGTGTAGGTCCACGCCCGGGATCTGAACCTGCAAACCCCAGGCCACTGAAATGGAGTGTGTGAACTTAACCACTACACCACTGGGCTGGCTCCTCATAAAGTTTTTTTTAAAGGTACCTTTACAATGGAGACATTTGGCAGATAGTGCCTTAACCAAGTGATCAAAGCCAACGTCACCAATAGGGGGATGAACCAACACGTGTACTTAGAACCCGCTGTCACTTGTGTTGTGGTTCTGCCCGATATGCATGGCCCGAATCTAATGGCTAATCCAACAAATTCCAATTGAGGAGCATGTTACAAAACAACTGGCTTGTTCTCTTCAAGGCTGCCAGCATCACGAAAGGCAGACAGGCTGCGTATCTGGTCCAGGTTAACGAAAGCCAGAGCCACGACAGTTAATGCAACATGTGCCCGTGGGTTGGATCCTGAGTCAGAAAAACAGTGCTCGAAAAGACAGTCTTGGGACAATTGGGAATTTGGGTACGGACTCTAGGGTAGTAGTATTGTGTCAAGGTTAAATTTCCTGAATTTGATAATTATACTGTGGTTACATGAGACAATGTCTTTATTCTTATGAAATCTATGCTGAAATATTTAAGGGTGATAGGTCATGGTTCTGTCAATTAGTTCAGCAAAAAAAATCCATTACACATGAGAGAGAGAGAGGGATGGAGGGCCGGAGAGGGAGCATGAGAATGTGGCTAAACTGATGAATACAGGTGTATAGGTAAAGGGTATATGAGTGCTTATCACGGTACTATTACAACTGTTTTTAAAAAGTAGGTTTGGTATTTTTCAAAATAAAGCATTATTTCTTATGTTTGAGGTTGTATTGAAATGCCTCTCAGGGTGTATTGAAATCAAGTCTCCTTCCTGGAGTGGTCTAGGCCTGGGGGACAGGGTTTAGCACCGGCCACAGCATCTCATCTATGACATTAATGGAGGTTCATAGTAACTTCTCTGCATCAATTTTCATGTGCTTCATAGGAAGAGAGTGTTTAGAATACTTTCTAATACTTCTTTAATATCATCTCATACACTATCAGCCCAGCACTGATTTGTCCAAAACCGATCTCAACCATAGGCTGCTGCCTAAAGAGAGGTAGACACTTGGCCATATTCTGGGAAGTCTGATCAGCCCAGGCGGCCATTCCAGAGACACTGCCCCGGCACTTAGATCTGTGTCACGTACCAGTTCTGTTTTCAGTTACTCACAGCGGATGTCTATGGTGATCAGGTTAACTGAGTAATTCCTCTCTGCTTTATCCTAAGTTTTGTAGATATGCTCCACAGAAAGGCTTTTGCTTGCCAGATGTGGAATTAAGATGAATGGGAGAAGTGTGATTTACAGTGGCACCAGAGTGGTGGTGACTGACAGGTGACAGATGAAGAAGCACAAAGTCCAGAATCCATGTGCATCTTACCTCAGTGTAAGTTGGATACTCATTGGGAATGTATAGCACAGCCACTGCAACATTTTCTTGGGTTAATAGGGCTGTTTTTAAAACTGAGAGACTGTACCTGTAGCTTAGCACTCTAAAGGAAGCTGCCGCAGAGAGCAGAATTGAATTTAAGATGGCTTCGCCTGTCAGTCAGGATGGCTGGGGATACCGGGTGGAGAGAGGAGCAGAACCGATGGAGCACAGTTCAGCAGGGCCAGGGCTGAGAAGGAAGCGTTGGGAGGCTGAGTTGGAAAGAGGCAGAGAAGGACCTGAGGGTAATGGTGAGGGCCACGGAAGGTGGCAGGGAAGGAGCATTCCCCGGGAGCAGAAGAAAAGCCAGCCGGGCACGCAGGCTGCCTCAGGTGCCTGCACTGGGCTCAGCTCATTGGGCCTCCTAGCTCCCACAGCGCTGATGAAGAAAACGGGGTGACTTCTTAGAGGAAAAGCAAAGGACAAACATGGAGAAAGGGCTGGGGCATGGAATTATTTAGTCTGGAGAAGAGGGGAGCGTGGGGTTTGGTCAGATAAACCAACACTGTGAGCCAAGCCTACTTAGATGTGGGGGAGCAGAGGTGACCATTTGGGCGCCCTGTCTTTGAGGGAGAAGAGGGACATCCACGAAATCTCTCCTGCATTGAGGGCAGACTCCGTTAGTGGCTCCAGATGTGTGGATTTCACAGTCTCGTGTGATCAAGAACACAAAATGTTGGGCACTGACCTTGAGTTGCCAACTTTTCCTTTGAGCCAGGAAGACACCAACAAATCCAAAACTCACCTTCTCCACTCACCCTCATTTTAGAAAACTGGGGACTTTCCACCATCATAAAAGCAGGAAGGACCGACCCCCAGAACGGAGGACAGTGCTTTACACCGCATATGTTAACTTTGGTAGGAGCGCACTTCTTTACGTTACTTTTCTCTTTTTGCTTCAAACAAATGCAAACTTTGCCTAGTGTGGCAGATGCTCCGGCTGTGCGGCCAGCTCAGCTCAGAGCCCCAGAGCACGTGGCCTCAGCGGGGCAATTAACCTGCAGGCCCAGAGATCCTCACCTGTTAGCTCTGCAGCCCCCTCTGGAGAGCCTTGGCCTTCTCATTAATGGGAACAGGGACGCCTTTGTCACCCGCTAACAAAGAGACTGAGGTGATTGGAGGCAGGTGACTCCTGGACTTAATGTGGTGATTTGATTTGTGACCTTTACTCCCCATTTTAAACAGAAGAATGAACAACTGTAATTGTGTGCTGTGTTATTTTTCCTGTATTTAACCTCCAACATTACCTCCGGGCGAATGCCTCCTCTTCCCTGGGCCCCAGGAGAGGCTAACCTGTTTACTCATTTCATTCTCAGTTCTTCCCTCTCTTCCTGAGCTGACATTTTCAGCTGAAATGGAGGAAGGGAGAAAAATGTAGGTAAATCTGTAAGTGTCTCTGTTTCTTGATTCTGAGCTTTCTCTCCTCTTTCAGAGGATCTGATGTCTCTGCTGGAACGATCTCAAGATTCTGGCCCCACATCCTTCAATCGAATGTTAAGGGCACAGTGGGCTTGACTCCGTGTACCCGCTCCGCCCCTCCCACAGCACGCGTAGTGCCGGGACTGAGTCGATCAAGGTTAAGATGGGGCAAAGCGTAAACTGTTAACTTTGTCAGGGACTGAGGACCCAATTCTAGCCAATGAGACTTGAGTTTTTCTCTGGCAGCTTCTGAGAAAGTTCTTCATCGCTTGTAAGACAGCCAGGATTTCTTTTTCCCTCTGGAGGTGAATAAAGAAGCCTGTTGCTCTGAATGCTCCAGTCAGCTGTCTTAGAGCCAGGAGTGAACCGGCTTGGGGAAGATGCTAATGATGAAGACGGTAGAAACAGAGAGATGGGAAGACACTGGATTTTGGTGATGTTGTTGGGCTGCCTGGTCAACAATCCCTGGCATCCCATCTACCTCGAGGTTGATAGCCAATGACTTCAGTTTGTGCAAGGGGTTTTGTTTCTTGCAGCCAAAAGCCTCCTCAGGAATACGACATCCGCCCTCCCTTCTTTCCCTTGGTTAACCTGATGGGCATTCTGCTTCACACACATTCCTCCACATCCCTTACTGCATTCTTTGGGGACTTGCAGGTGTGCCCAGAACTGCTGAAAACAAAATTGATGAATTGTCCCTTCTCCTCCCTGTGTTTCCCGATTTCTCTCTCTCCCCTATTTGGGTGGTCTGAGCTCCAAATCCTTCAAGGCCCAGTTCAAATGTCGTCTTCTCTGAAGAGCCTTCCTGACTCCCAAGAGGGGATTACTCACACCCACCTTTATGCCTCCATTGTGCATTAATTCGGGGAGGACCAGCCAAACAGCTTCTAAGGGATCAATATTATTAGGATTTGTGTGTGACAAGGGCCTAATACCAGTAGCTTAACCAAGACAGGTTTCTACTTCTCATTTATGTGAAAGTCTGAGCAGGAGTGTGGTTCTACACCATGAAGTTGCCAGGGTACACACTCCTCCCCTCTTGTGGCTCTGTAATCCCTAGGGTGTTGCCTGTGTCTGCTGGCTGACACACCATGTCCTCATTTGGGCCAGCAGGAGGGAGCAAAGGGAAAGAGGAGAGCCTGTCCCTTCCCTTTAAGATATACCCTTACTTCTCCTCACATCTCACTGGCTAGAACTTAATTAAATAGCCTCAGCCAACTGCAAAGGAGTCTGGAAAAGGTAGTCTTCATATTCTTGGTGGTTGTGTGCCCAGCAGAAATTTCAATTACATTGGAAGGAGGAGGGATTAGATATAGGGGCAACCCACAGTTTCTGCAAAATATCATCAGCATCAATCACAGATCAGTGCTAGTTAATGCGGGTTTCCACATATGACTCCTTACCTAACAGGTGAAATGTAACTTGGTTCCATTCTCACTAAAGAGAAAGCCAGTGCGATGGAAGATTCCTTGCTAGTGCCAACCCACTGAGTGATTCTGTACTGGCACGAGCAAGGTGCAGAGCAACCTCAGGCCATGCCCTCTAGCTTGAGACCCATCAGTGACAGCTACCTAGATGTGGCAGTCTCAGGACATCAAAATTCTGAAACCAAAATAGTGCAAGGCATAGTTCTACTTACGGTGAATGAGAGATTTCTTCCATCTTCTACATTTCACACAGTCTAATATGACCCCACTCCCCAAACAATGCTTGCCTGGTTTGGTAAACCTCAGAACAAAATAGCAGTGAAAATACTCACTTAAGCAATATAAGAAATATCCTGCTGGCAGCAAAGCCTGGACAAGAACTTCCAAATGTGTTTTGAATAAGACTTTGTAATATGTTCATGCTGAATACCTCCATCCTTAGCGCAAGTGAGGGACTAGTGCTCTCCAGTTTGGGGTCTCAGAAATCTGCTGAAGGAAAGACAGCGCCAGATAAGCTGTAACACTATGCTCAGTACATGCAATAAGTTGCTTATTTCAACCATACAGAAAAGCTATGCTATTCTTATAAATAGAAAGAGAATTTCTTCTACCCCTTGTTAAAGAAATATTTTTAAAAATGTGTTGTTTTGAAGGAGGGGCCAAATAATTAAATAGCCTGCTCCCAGGTAAGCCACATGTCTTTGCTGGATCCCAACAGACTCTGAGTTTGCATTCTTCGTTAATAAGTCTCTTCTCCCCAGGCCCCTACGGACTCTAAGACGCTTGAGGCCAAGGACGTGACTTAAATCTCAAGATCCCCAGGTCTAGGGGTGCTGTAAAGCCCTGAGCAGGCAGGACACTGGTCCAGGCAGACCAGTATTAGGATCTAGATGAAGGTTTCCGTGGTCAAGTCAGTCGGAGAATCACTACCTGTGACATTGATCTTTTGGAAATTCAGAGCCCGTGTTTGAATACCAGAGGCTCTGAGAAGGATTATCATAAACAACTCGATTTAACTTTGTTCACTCCAGTGTGTCCCAAACTTATATAACCACCCTTTATTATTATTATTATTGTATTGAGGTCATGATGGTTTACAACATTGCGTAATTTCAGGTGTACATTATTATTTATCAGTTTCTGTATAGACTGCACTGTGCTCACCACCAATAGTCTAGTTTTTGTCTGTCACCATGTATATATGTGCCCCTTTACTCCTTTTGCCCACCCCCTACCCCTTCCCCTCTGGTAACCACTAATCTGTTCTCTTTGTCCATGTGTTTGTTTATCTTCCACATATGAGTGAAATCACGTGGTGTTTGTCCTTTTCTGTCTGGCTTATTTCACTTAAAATGATACCCCCAAGGTCCATCCATGTTGTTGCCAATGGGACGATTTTGTCTTTTTTTTATGGCTGAGTAGTATTCCTTTGTATATATATACCACATCTTCTTTATCCATTCATTAGCATAACCACCCTTTTCTGGGGTTATATTTTGGTTTTTTAAAAAAATTATTGCTGTGATGTATTGTGAGCATGCAGAAAGTATAGAGGCTAGCATAATAAGCACCCTTGTGCCTATCACCCTCTGTGTTCAATCTCAACATTTTGTCATACTACCTCAGATTTCTTAAAAATTCAGCACCTCTTTTCACATAACATTTATTGAGGTCAGAAGGAGCTCACAGTAGGAAATGCTGGCTTACCAAGTGGGCTCCCCCATCAGACTTGGCCCCATATTCACGCTCCACTCCACTGGTAATTAGCCCTCCCGAAACATTGCCATGGCAACACCATCTTTCCTTTCAACATCTTCACTGGCTCCCCACTGCTCCCCAAGGAAAGTCTCCACATCTCTTCCATTTGTCCAGAATCCTTATCCCCTGACCTCAAAAGGCACCTTCTGTGCCAGGGAACCTTGTGACGAACAGCACGTGCTGTTGCTCAGAAGCACACGGTTCACACCTATTCTCTTTGCCTCACTCTGGCCCTTCTTTCTTGCCTCTAGAAAGTATGCCCTTTGGTAAGACACTGCTCAAATGCTACCTCCTTCATGATGCTCTACTGGATTATCTTAGCCTCTGCAGTTCTGGGGGCTGATTTGTATCATGCCTCTGTAGACACTTGTGGTGGTGTGCTTTTTTGGTCGCTGTTGTATTCCAGCTCTTTGAGGCAGGGACTCTGTTTCCTAAAACTTTGCATTCTGTAGGCTCTTGGCACACAGTGCAGCCTTGAAAGATGGTAGTTGAATGAATGAATGAACCAATGAGTGAATATAATAGGATCTGTCTTTCGACGTTCTCGAGTGCTAGGATTTGGAGAATGGAGTGGAAGAAAAAACTGGAATGAGCACAAAAGTAGTATTATATGAAGACTTGGCCCTAGCAAGGATTTTAGCCTAGAAAACTGGAGGGATGGTGACCCCTGCAGGGAAGAGGACTGCCAGCAGGAGTGTGGGGTGGGGTGGGGGGCTGGCAAAGAGTGCAAGGCAAACTCTGGACTCATTGGTATGATGGTGACAATGGGACAGCCCCCTGAAGCAAAGATGTACACTACATCTACCAATGCAGACCCATGTGACCAGATTAAGTTTGCAAAGGGGGCTTGGGGTTCCTCAAAAAGTTAAACTTAAAATTGCCATATGACCCCACAATTCCACTTCTAGGTATATACCCCAAAGAACTGAAAACAGGTTTCAAACAAAAACTTGTGCACCCATGTTCATACAGCACTATCACAATAGAGTCACACGTTGCTTAACCATGGGGATACCCTATGAGAAATGTGTCATTAGGTGATTTCATCATTGTGCAAGCATCATAGAGTGTACTTACACCAACCTAGATGGTATAGCCTACTGCACACCCAGGCTATATGGTATATGTGATCCACCATCGTATATGTGATCTCTCATTGAACAAAGTGTCGTTATGCACTGCATGACTGTAGTTGAAAGGTAGGAATGACCCAAGTGTCCATCAACAGATGAATGGATAAACAAAATGTAGTATATCCATATGATGGAGTATTATTCAGCCATAAAAAGGACCAAAGTACTGACACATGCTACAACATGGATGAACCTTGAAAATAGGTCAAGCAAAAGAAGCCGGACACAAAAGACCACATATTATATGATTCCATTTATATGAAATATCCAGAATTGGTAAATCCATAGAGATGAAAAGTAGATTTGCGGTTGCCAGAGGTGAGGGAGAGGGCGGAATGAAAAACGACTGCTTAAGGGGTACAGATTCTCTTCTGGGGATGATGAAAATGTTCTGGTATGGGTAGAGCTGGTGGGTGCACAACGTCGTGAATGCAATGAATACCGCTGAACTGTATACTTTGAAATGGTTCCTTTTACGTTATGTGAATTTCACCTCAATAAAAAAATAAAAATAGGGGCCGGCCCAGTGGCATAGTGGTTAATTTTGTGCTCTCCACTTCACTGGCCTGGGGTTTGCAGGTTCAGATCCCTGGAGCGGACCTATGCACCACTTATCAAGCCATGCTGTGGCGGCATCCAACATATAAAATAGAGGAAGAGGGGCACAGATGTTAGCTCAGGGCCAATCTTCCTCAGGAAAAGGAGGAGGATTGGCAACAGAGGTTAGCTCAGGGCTAATCTTCCTCACCAAAAAAAAAAAAAAAGACAGAGAGAAAAATAAATTAATTAAAAGGAGGGTGGAGTTTGGGAATCTTGGCCTAGGGATGATGATGGCCCCTGTCAAGAGAGCATCGAAAAGAGAAGTGACCAGCCATCTGGAAGTAGGGTCAGAATGGGAGGCACAGGTGCCACCAGAGAGGTAGAAGGAGAACCCTGAGGTTCACCGCCCCAAGAGCTGGAGAGGGAGGGATGAATGGGGAGCAGGTGGCTGGCAGTGCCTAGCATGGTAGAGCAGCTGAAGAAAGAGAAGCTGTAGACAAGGTCACTCAGTAATTATCCAACACATCTTTTGGAGTTCCTGGGATATGCCAGGCTCCATGCTGGTGACCCGGATGTCAGCCACTTTTGAGGAAGTGGCTTTAGTGGAGTGCTGGGGAGGGCAGCCAGGTCTTAGGTGCTTCATGTGGGGATGTGTGGAGAGCTGATGGAAACACCAGATGCAGAGGGACAAGAGACTGGAGGCGGGACTGGACGGGGCCGCAGGATCGAGTGAGAATGTCCATGCTAAAATGGTGCATTGAGAGAATCATTGAAGTTGAAGGGGAAAAGACCTCAAAAAGAGGAGGAGTGAAGGAGCCAGAGAGGGAAGGTTAATTCGGAGGGGGAGGTCTTGAATAAAGTGGCAACCGGAGCCTTCTGAACTGAGCCCACACTGTGCCAGTGGGCGCACCCTGGGGGTTACTATTTTGGATGGGCCACTAGCTGGCAGTCACAGCTTTACTGATTTCTGGCCCACGGAGGAGGTGGCCCTGAAGGATGTGTTGAGCATCAAATGCTCCCAACTGCTCTAAGCTCCTTTGGGGTATCCCATTACTGTCTGCCAATCATGTGTTCTCTCCCAAAATTATCCAACCAAGGGGGGACCTGGCAATTTGTAACCATTTCTGAGGCCCAAATTAAGCCCAAAGGTTTGAAGAATGTCACGATAGTTTTGATGTTTCCTTGCCACCACCCTGCTGGCCAATGAGCGTTGGCACATGCAACTCCATTCTGTCCAAAACTAATTCAGTGCTTAAGGATGCGAGCAGTTTCCAAAGACCATCTGTTTACTCTTCTGCTTAAGGAACTCCACTCCCCTGCAGCCTCCTAGGATTGGAGTCAATAAATCCCGACACGGAGGGAGATTTTTTTGGCGGGACTAGAAATTGAATGTTTTCCAAATGGTACATTATTGATATTAAAACCGATTTGTGCATCACCAGCCATCAAAGAAATGTACTAAATAATATCTCCAGGAATGAAAAGAAAATTGAAAAACCTGTCCATGCACATTTATCAGCAAAAACACTAGCCTCAACTGTGAAACTCAGCAAGAGAGAAATCTATGGACCCCTACACACAAACAAAAACTCCTTGGGTATTTCCAGACTTAAATCCACCTAGAAACACCTGACATAAAACAAGTTGTCCCAGGCAACACTGGCTCTGCTTGTCTCTCCCCGCTGGTGGCCACCATGGGATGCGCAAGGGGAAGACTTAGAGTCAGAGACTTGGGTTTGAATTCCAGTCCCCACAGCCCACCTCTCCACGCACAGAAGCTGCACACGATCTTGCACAAGTTATTCAAACTCTCCACAGCCTCAGTTTCTGCATGAGTAAAATATCCTTCTCTTAAGATTGGGGTGAATAATAAATGACATGGCACACAGTAGGTTGACACATCTTACTTTCATTTCCTTTTCTATCTACTGCCCAGTGCCCCCCAGCATACACATGGCACCGAGACGACGTTAGAGCCAGTAGACTGTCAGCTTGTCCCGCCTTCACTGGGGTTGCCGTGCTTGCCGCCTGCCTGTTTGCTGTCTCAAAGAATGTAATTTCCTAATACAGAACACTAAGCAGAGTAGTGGATATTTAATCAACGTTTTGTTGAATGCATAAGGATCGTGTACAATATAATTCAGTGAGTAACTTAAGTAAAGCAATGGCATAAATATTTAAAGGCTCATTGAGGATGCAGCTGTAAATCTGTATTGATGGCTGTGCATGTTTTATAGAATGTTATAAATTTCTGTGCATCATCACAATGAAGAAGGACAGATCTCCCCACAATGTGAAGGCAGGGATGATGTCCATTAGTCATGGAGAGTGAAGTCTGCTGTCTGTCTTGCCATCGATGGGGATTTCCAGGCTGGTCAAGGGGCCTTTGGTGAACTTCCAAGGGTGGATGACCTTATCCTTCCAAGGATAAGCAGCAGATTTCTTCTGAATTTTATACAATTAATTAAATAGCAGGACAGTGGTTTTCAAGCCAGAATTGCCAGTGGTACAAAAATATTAGACTTGAATTTTACCTGTAGAATATATTAGTGACAAGTTTTTTAGGACTATAATTTGAAAAAACCCCATCATGTCCATTCAAATGTATCATCGTCCAGTTTTAACCGGGTGGCGCTACCAGTTCAGTCACTTGGGCAGATTCCCTTGACATTGAGAACCAAGAATAAATCAGTTGATTACTGAATTTGATACTATGATCTTCATTCATAACACCTAGTTTTAATTTTTGTGTGATTATTATAAAAGCCTTGCTGTCTGTATTTCATAAGGAAATGTTATAAAAATTGAATTTATAAAATATCTATTTTATATATTGGGGTACGAACTATTCAGGACTCCTTAGGCTGCAAGTCATAAAACACAACTCAAAAAAAAGAAGGAATATATTTACATGTGTAACTGGGAAGTCCTGAGGGGAGGTCAGGAATGGCTGGATCCAAGGGTTCAAATAATGTGATCAGAGTTCTGTAACTCTTTCCATCTCTCAGCTTGTTTGCCTCTAGCTGCTTTTATTCCCAAGCAAGTTCTTTCCATGTGGTGAATGTCAGCTGGCAGCTGTGCTTACATTCTCTTTACAGCTCCTGATCCCAAAGAGAGAGAGAAGTTGGGGAAAGACTCTAATTGGCCTGACTTGGATCAAGTGTCCATCTTTGAACCAACCACCATGGCTAGGGGTCTGGGGATCTCTCACTGGCCCAGTTGGGGTGTGCCCATCCTGGGGCTAGGGGGGGCACGAGGGAAAAAGGCCAGCCCCTGGAATCACATGGACTGTGCAGGCTATCCATGGAATGACAGAAAGATGGCCCTGCAGAGGGAGAGATGATGAACAGACAGAGGTTTAGCACCACCCACATGTAAAACGTCATTCAAATAAGCTTGCCACTCAAAGACATTTGAAAGTTGAAACTCATAGGCATAGAAGAAGAAAAATTCAAGGCAAACGGAGGAGTTCATGTGAATAAGCCACAGAAAGGGAAGAAAGTTTAAGAACCAGTGAGGCAGCAGGGAGTATGAAAGGAGCTGGAATGGAAGACGGGTCGGGTCACTGCATCTGTCCTGCCACTCCTGCAGACCCACCATGGGGCAGGTCTTGCCATGCCTGACCTTGTCAATGCAAGCCTTGATGGCCAGGAAGAGTGGACTTGATTCAGGAGGCAGTGGGGACTCAGGGAGTGGGCGCACAAAACGCTAGCTGAGAGACTTGGTTGGGGAGAGTTCTTTAACCTGTCTGAGCCCCTGATTCCTCACCTGTAAAATGAGACTTATCATATCTACCTTGTAGGGTTCTTGAAAGGACTAGAGATTATCTACCCCTTATTAACTACTTGGCTGTGAACAAGTTGCTTAAACTTCTCTGAGGCTTGTTTTCTGGATCTGCAGAATCTACAGAATGGGACCAGTAATAGCACCACCTCATAGGGTTGTTGTAAAGGTTAAATGAGAGAATCCATGTAAACCACACGGAACGATCTGGGACACGGTCTGCAAGTAACAGCAATAACAACAGTGATTATTCCAGCCAGAAGTGGTCACACCCTCCTCTGAACCCCCAGCACCTTCAGCCTCTCCTCTGGCAGTTACCACTTTCCACCTCGTGTCAGAGGCGTGTGGTCCGTGTCTGGCCTTCCGTCCCAGCCTCTGAGCTCTGTTAAGATAGAAACCGCATCTTCCTACTCCCGTGGTGGTTTATGCATAGCAGGTGCACTTTAAATGTGTGCTGAAGGAATGAGTGGACAGAAGCTCATTCCCATGAAGAGAACCAGAAGATGCTTTTGAGCTAGTGAGAAATTAGCAACGGGAATTCTTCAGCCTGAAAGAGCAAACCATGAGCAAGATCTATATGTATTCACATGGATGACCCTCAAAAAAAATTAAGTTGGAGACTGAGGACTATTCCATGACAGCATTTATGTAAATTTTTAAAGGCAGAAAGTTTCTTCAATAGATGGATAGGTCAGTAAAAGCATTCCCTAAGAGGACAAGGATAAGCACAACCCGTGGGAATATCCCCCCGGGAGGTGGGGGGGGGTGTCTGGATGTGTTGAAGGTCAAAAGAGTTTAGCTTTATCTGGAATGTTTTAATTTTTTTAAAAAGGACAATGGATTCGTACAGGTTGTATAATCTTCAAAAATAATAAACATAGGCAAAAAACTGGGAGTAAATATGGCAAAATGTTAATAATAGGTTAACTCGGGGTGCAGGGCATATGGGTGGTAATAATTTTTATTTATTTATTTTTTATGTTATATTTAGTTTTTATATTATTAAATTTATCATAAATTTAATTAAAATAAATGATATCTTAATAACCAAATTATTTTTTCCAAGGTAGAATGGCACACTACACAAATAATGACACAAGGGAAGCTCCTTTCCCCACTCTACCCCCAGCCACCCAGATCCTCTCCCTACAGTCAACAACTGTTACCAGTTTCCTAAGAATTTTCACAGAGATACAGTCTAAGTTTATATATGTGTATTTTTCTCATGAATGGTAGCATTCTATACAAACTTTCCTGTAACTGACTCTTTAAAACTTGACAGAGCATCTTGAAGATAGTTCCATCTCTATGTACAGAGATTCTTCACTTTAAAAAAAAAACTTGCACAATATTTCCATTTTATGAATATACCATAATTTTTTTAGCCAGTCCCCCATTGATGGACATGGAGTTTGCTTCCAATCATTTGATAATACAAACAGCGTCTCAGCAAATACCATTGTCCACACATCTTTCTGCACGTGTGTGCCATTCTGTAGGAGACATCATTACAGGTAGAACTGCTGGGTCAAAGAGCATGTGCCTTTACATTTTTTTGTGTGTGTGAGGAAGATTAGCCCTGAGCTAACATCCGCTGCCAATCCTCCTTTTTTTGCTGAGGAAGATTGGCCCTGGGGTAACATCCGTGCCCATCTTATTCTACTTTATATGGGACACTGCCACAGCATGGCTTAAGAAGTGGCTTACGCCTGAGCCTGGGATCCGAACCTGTGAACCCTGGGACGCCAAAGAGGAGCGCAGGAACTTAACCACTACGCCACCGGGCTGGCCCCCTGCATTTACATTTTTGATTTACATCACAAAGCCGTCTTCCATAGAGCTTGTTCCAATCTATACCCCACCATCAGTGTATGAGAAACTGCCTTCATTATCAATATGATAAGTGCAAAATGTTTTGCATTTTAAAAATTAAGACATAACAGAACAAAACTCAAACAATCTGTAAGTTTTGAGTCCCAGGAATTGCAGAGACCTGTAAGAATCATGTATATCTGCTTTTAGAATTGGCGAGCATTATCAAGCAGAAGACAGGGCATGATTTAGGTAAATGTTATGGCTGGGAATGAATTTTGTTCTTGCTAGGCTTCAGTCCGCAATAAGTACCTGTACTGCTAAAATTTTAAAGTATTTTAAAATCACTTTACATGGCGTAGCATAAGCATCCTATAACCCACTCAGTTTCTGAGAGTTTGTTTTAAGAATCCTTCCCTCTCTTATAATTGCCTAGCTTAATATACCATATATTTTAATTATCTGATTTACAGGGTTTGGGAAGACCTAAAAAAATTGGCATGCGTCAGAAGATTAACAACCTATTTAGCAGTACTTTTTTAAAACAAAGGCCTAGGGGATAAATTTATCAAGTATATATTACACATATGATTTCTTTAAAGTGTTTGCTTCTGCTCCATTTCAGGCATCCCCATTGTCTAAACTGATGGATTTTATTTTAATTACTCTTAAATTCCAGGAGAGTAATCTTAATGTGTAAGAAGAAATTGGCAGTTGACCAATAATAAACCAGGAGCCCAGCTATGTTGGAGTGAAGCTGACAGCTACATAATGGCCTCTGGAGATTCAGTTTCGGCCCCAGACTTTGCCTGGACAAGATCGATAAAACTTCCTGCTTTGGTAAGAAATGGGAAGGGTCTGGCACTTTCTTCAAAAGTGCCTTTTCTTCTTTTTTTTAACCATGGAAAAGCATACAAGTAAAATAAAAAATACACAACTAGGGCAGAGAGAACTTTCCACTTGCATTAGATGTCAAAATCTCAGCAAGTTATGTTGTGGGTGGCAACAAACTGATTCTAAAGCTTATATGAAGAGGCAAAAGACCCAGATGAGCCAATGCAATATTGAAGGAGGAGAACAAAGTCAGAAGACTCACACTACCTGACTTCAAGACTTACTATAAAGCTACAGACAGTGTGGTATTGGTGAAAAAATAGACAAATAGATCAGTGGAACAGAACAGAGAGAGAAATAGACCCATATAAAAAGAGTCAACTGATCTTTAACAAAGAAGCAAAGGTAACACAATGGAGAAAAGTCTTTTCAGCAGATGGTGCTGGAACAACTGGACTTCCACATGCAAAAAAAAAAAAAAAAAAGTCTAGACATTTGCATGCACGGAACCAGCTTATCAAGTGTCAGGAAGAGGAAGTGTTGCTCAAGATGCCAGAGCAGGGCTACCAAGGGGGAATAAGAACTTCTTTCCTGAAACCTCTAAGAATAAGAAATCCTGCCTAACTGGGAAGGTCAGCACGGCCCGCTTAGGTTGCTGGAATTCTACAGTATTTTTCACCTTCCGACTAGGCTGCCTCTGCTGCCCGTTTTTTATCGTGCCCAGGGGTGATGCAGCGCAATCAAAATGTGTCGAGGCTTATTACAGCCAACCAGGGGCTTCCGCTCCAAGCAAATGGGAGTGCAAAATAAATACTCATCGGCTTTGTGCGGGCTTATCTAAACAGGCTCGTTAATGGTCACTTCCAAAAAATATATTTCGCCTCTTTGAGTACAGGAAAATCAATAATAATATGAGGTTTATGTGAAGGTCAGTCGGGTCAGCACTTAGCTTCTCCCATTCTCAGGTTTTAAAGGAAACGATGAAGAAGCATTATTTCTGATGATCCTGCATGGGAAATGTCTTGACTGAGATTCTTGGACTTAATAAAAGATTTATGGTGGAAATTCTGCAAGTAATATCTTGTTAAAATAACTTCTGTGCTAACCTCAAGTGACAAGTGATTTCTCAAACTTGTTCCTATGGCTTCTGGGCCTTCTCTTTAATCTTTTATTAGCTCTGTTCTCTAAACTTGAAATACAAGGAACGACAATTGTTTTGGTCCATTATCTTTGATATGAGTGTCTCTTTGCTATACGCAGAGATGTGTTTCCTTTTTCTGAATTACAAATGAAGTAAATGTCACCATTTGATGGTAATGGATGGCATTTAAATACACACTTGAATGTTGCATTGCTTAAAAGTCAAGACCCTTGTAAGCAATATTAAGTGATAGGCAGAGAGTGTTTTCTGGGATAGAGGAGAGAGTGGGAAGAGTCCACAGCTCTGGTCGTGAAAGCCAGAAGCCCAGCCTGCCCTTGGCTTTCCAGGAAATCCCTTATGCTAAGGTCTTTATTGTCATCAAATGAAAATAAAGAAAAGCATAAGTGTGTGTGTATACACATATAAAGACTGGATATTTCAGAGAGAAGCAGTAGCCAGAATCATCTCCCCACATTTGTGGGCAGATGATCCTGGTTATCTGTGGTTATGGACTGAGCTGTGTCCCCACCAAATTCATATGTTGAAGCCATAACCCCTAGAGTGACTATATTTGGAGATAAGGCCTTTAAGGAGATAATTAAGGTTAAATGAGGTCAAAAGGGTGGGGCCCTAATCCAATATGACTGGTGTCCTTGTAAGAAGAGGAATAGATAGCAGGAGTGCATAGGCAGAGAAAAGACCATGTGAAGACACAGTGAGAAGGTGACCACCTGCAAACCAGGAAGAGAGCCCTCACCAGACACCAATCCTGCTGGGACCTTGATCTTGGACTTCCAGCCCTCAGAACTGTGAGGAAATAAATTTCTGTTGCTTAAGCCATCCAGGCCATGACATTTTGTTTATGGCAGCCCTAGGAAACTAATATATCTACCCCTCAGCCAATCCCTGCCTCCCTTGCAGCTCAGGCATGGGCATGTGACCCAATCCTAGACAATGAGAAAGGGAAGTCTACTTGAGAGTTTCTGGAAAAGACTTTCCTCTTGATAAGGGAGATAGACATGTGAGAAGAACTCTTTACCTCTTTCCTCTTACCCCCATTCGTTCGAATTTTGTCATGTGAAGATGGAAGCGTGGAGCTGCTGCAGACATCTGAAGACCCTTTGGGGAACGTTCAGAGAATTTCCAGGGTATGGCCTCAGAGATCTGATGCTGTGGAGCCACTGGACCAACCCTGGAAACTGCTCACCCCTACACCCTGATATGTGAGAAAAATAAATCTCACATCTAAGCCATTTTTACTTTAGTATGCATGCTGGGGTTGAAAATATGCTAAGTGATACAGTGATTAAAAAAAAAAAAAGGAAGTCTATTGAAAAGTCATTTCACATGATACCATACCAGACAGAGAAGTTGTCTTGTTCTGGAGAGTTCTAATGAACTCAGGCTATTAGAAAGTTGAATCTTCAGCATAGAGGTTTTTCAGTGTTGACATTACCTATTGACTGTGAGCAATTACAATGACTGTGTGTGCTTCCAACATAATTGGCATGGATTGACACTCAATAGTCCCCAGTTTTTTTTCAGATCTTCCCCTTAAAGATCACTAGAGTTTGCCCCCTCTTCCTCATCTCCACATGAGCATCTCAATCCATTGTCTTGCTTCTGTATAGTTCCCATGGCTTCCCTTTTGGGCCATGGGTCACTTACTTGTTTATCTTTTACTTTAAAAATTTTCAAATCAAAGTAACACAAGCACAGGATTAGAAAATATAGTTGTATAGAGGGACTTATGATGGGTCTCTTGGCTCACTCCTCTCCCCAATCCTGCTTCTCAGAGGATCACTTTAACCATTAACCATTTAATCACTTTAACCATTAAATCATCATTTATTAACTTTAAAACTCCCACCTTTCCACTGCCCATTTAATTATAATCACTATTTTTAGTTTTTTTATATTTTGTACCTATACACCTATACTTAATTATCTACAATTTGACAGTTTCTTAAAATGTTAGACAGAAATTTACCATGTGTCCCAGTAATCCACTCCTAGATATCTACCCAAGAGAAACAAACACATACGTCCACACAAAGACTTACATGAGAATATTCATAGCAGCACTATTCATAATAGCCAAAAAGTGAAAACAACCTAAATGTAGATCAACTTATGAATGGATAAATAAAATGTGGTGTATGCATACAAAAATATTATTCACCAAAGAAAAGGAATGAAGTACTGACATGCTACAACACGGATGAACATTAAAAATATTATTCTATGTGAAAGAAGCCTGACAAAAAGACTGTATACTATATGATTCCATATATGCAAAATGTCTAGAAAAAGCAAATCCACAGAGACAGGAGCATTAGTGGTTGCAGGAGCTGGTGGGTGGGAACAGACGGTAACTGCAAATGGACAAGAAGGCTCTTCCTGAAGTGAGAGAAATGTTGCACAGCCCTGTCAATTTACTAGGAATCATTGAGTTGTACACCTAAAGACTGAATTTTATGGTTCACAAGTTATACCTCAAGAAAGCTGTTAAAAATATAAAAAATGTGACATAATTCTCTATTTCTTGCTCTCTACTTCTTCCTCTGTAAGGTGAGACTGTTACCCATCTCCCACCCCCTCTCCTCTCCTCTTCTACTTTCCAACTTCTCCAAGTTGTATATTTACCTTTGGTTTGCAAAGAATGCCAACATTTTCTTCTATTTATCTATAAATAATACCTATAGGATTGAGATCAATAAACAGTATTTATATTAACATAATTATGCAAATGTTTTTCACAAAAGAACCAAACCTTGTATTATGATTGTATTTCCTTCTCTATAGTTCCAATGCCATTTTTCCTGGACCACTCCAAAGGGAATGTTCAAGTGGATTCTCCATTTTTGCATACCATCAATTCTTTAAAATCATGTCACATTGTGTTTCTCTTCATATTTGAGCAGTGCCTTTCTTATACATTGGAACCCTTCCCCTGCCCCGGATTAAAAAAATATAATCTATTTTAGAATAGTTCTAGATTTGTGGAAAAATTGTGAAGATAGTACAGAGAGTTCCCATATATTCTACATCCTGTTTCTACTATTATTCACATTTTACCTTAGTATAGTACATTTGTCACTATTCACAAACTGATATTGACACATCATTATTAACCAAAGTCCATTCAGATTTCCTTAGTTTTAACGTAATGTCCTTGTTCTGATTCCATTCTGGAAACCCAATACATTTAGTTGTCATGTCTCCTTAGGCTCCTGTTGGCTGTGACAGCAGACTGTCCTTGTTTCTGATGATCTTGATAGTTTTAAGGAGGACGGGTCAGCTATTTTGCAGGGTGCCCCTCTACTGGAATTCATCTGATGTTTTTCTCATGATTAGACTGGAGTTGTGGGTTTTGGGGAGGAGGATCACACAGGTAAAGTGTCATTCTGATTACATCATATGAAAGGTACACACTATCAATATGACTTATCACAGTCGATGTTAACCTTGACCACCTGGTGAGGTCGTGTTGTCAGGTTTCTCCACTGTAAAGTGACTTGCCCACCCGCCTTGCTGTCCTCTTTGGAAGGAAGTCACCTTGGGCAGCCTGCTTAACGAGTGGGAGTTAGGCTCCACCTCACTGAACGTGGAGCATCCACATAAATTATCTGGAGCTCTCCTGCACGGGAGCTTTGCTCATTCTCCCCCATTTATTTATTTATTTGTTCAACCATTCATTTTTATTAGAATGGACTCATGAATACAGCATGGTTTTCCAATCTCTCTAAAGCTATGTAAAAATAGAGAGATAAACTATATAGCAAAATCTGAAATCCATGGACAACATTTACAACAAAACCAGGTAACACTAGATTATCTCTACCCACCCCAAAATACAAGTGGGTGAGAGAAAAACACCAAGAGCCATAAGATTTGCATGTTATCAGTGTTTATGCAGGAGGAAGAATAAGGAGGAAATGGGGTAGCATTTAAAGAATGTAAGGACAGGAGAACCCCAGAATACCAGGAGGAACTCACTGGAAAGGAGGTGGGAAAACTGGAGAGCAGCATCTGGAACCAGGAGGATTTTGCCCTCTATAAACAAGAGGCAAGTGCCAGGGGCTGTGGTAAGAACTGAAGGGGTCCCACTTGAGGGAGAAAATGCTGGGAATATAATAAAAATTGAGCAGAATAGGGACAAAGGAAGGAATGAAAGAGAAGATCCAGGCCAAAAGGGGATAGAGGAACAGTAAAGCCCAGAAAACGAGCCATGATATTTTGGGGTACCATGCAGAAACAACAGAAGAGGGAGCTCTTCTGAAGTTAGGAGAGCTTTTTTGAAACTTCCTCATTCTAAAAGTTCAGGAGAACTAATTTTCCATGAAAATGAGTAACAGAAAAGTATCAAGGACATATCCCATGCAAAATTATTGTTATTAAAAAAAGAGAGAATAAAAAGCAGAATAACAACCCTACAGACACCTGTAAGAAAGGACAGGGAAGCAGATCAAACGGCCACCCAAGGAAAGAAAATGTGAACGAAGTGTTTTATATTGAGCAAAACTAGCTTTCAGGCATAAGGATCACGGACAAATTGTAGTATTTATCCCATGAGCCCTTCCTGAGGAACCTACAAGAGCTCAAGCTTCAGACACCCAAATGACTAGAGTCGTCTGCATGAGGACTGGTGGTCAGCATTAAATATACAGTTACCCATAGAACGTAGACTAGATGAGGGCTAAGTGGAAACACATCTGGTGCATAAAGGCTATATACTCTGACAATATAGTAAAACTATCATAATGGGGGAGAATGGGAGAGTATATGAAAATATATTTAATATTTTTAGTAAGCATATTGGTGATAGTATTAATATTATTATTCTGGGGTTGTTGTATTGTGCAACACGGGATAAAACAAATGATTAACTTAGGCCATTCTAATTCTGTCATCCCCCATAACTTTGAAAACCAGGGATTTCAGAGGAAGAAAGGAGATAGAGATGTAACAGGGAAGAGGAAATAGCAATATGAATTCATGAGATAGTTTATTTTCATATATGTGTGTGTTTGTTTGCCTATTTATTTTCTAGCTCTGTCTACTGAAAAGGCTTAGAAACAATGACCAACTGTATTAGTCTGCTAGGGCTGCCATAACAAAGTGTCAGAGACTGGGTGGTTTAAACAGAAGATATTTATTTTCTCTCAGTTCTGGAGGCTGGAAGTCAAGATCAAGGTGTTGGAAGGGTTGGTTCCTCTGAAGCTTCTCTCCTTGGCTTGTAGATGGCTGACTTCTCCCTGTGTCTTCACATGGTCTTTCTTCTGTTTGTATCCTAACCTCTTCTTATAAGGACACTAGTTACATTGAATTACGGTCCACCCCTTATGACTTCATTTTAACTTAATCACCTCTTTAAAGACCCTATCTCCAAATACTTTACATTTTGAGGTACCGGGGATTAGGACTTCAACACATGATTTTTTCAGGGACACAATTCAGCCCATAACCCCAACCTAGTCTGATAGCCACGAGCACCTCTACTATAGGACCAGTGTCTGGTTCTATACACTGAAAGAAACAAGGCCTTTTGGAGAGGCTTTTGGGATGGTAGCAGAGTTCTATTTCTTGACCTGGGTAGTGGTTACAAGGGCGTTTGCTTTATAATAATCCATTAAGTAATATATTTATTTCATGTAGTTTTTGGTGTGTGTTTTATTCTATAACAATGCTATAGATTGATCATGTGTGTCCCCCACAAATTCATAGGTAGAAATCCTAACCCCTAAGGTGATGATATTTGGAGGTGGGGCCTTTGGGAGGTGATTAGTTCAGGAGGATGAAGCCCTCATGATTAAGATTAGTGCCCTTTTAAAAGAGATCTCAGAGGGCTCCCTTGCCCCTTCTGCCAAATGAGGACACAGTGAGAAGATGCCAACTATGAACTCGGACGCAGGCCCTCACCAGAAACTGAATCTTATGGTGTCTTGATCTTGGACTTCTCAGCTTCCAGAATTGTGAGAAATAAATTTCTGTTTATAAGTCACGCAGTTTATGGTATATTTTTATAGTAGCCTGAACAGACTAAGACAAATTGAAAAATTCAAACAATTACAAAAGGAAAATTAAAATGACTAGCTACTTGATCAAACCTGCAAAAATAAAAAAAAGTAAAAGAGGACACAATACTTTAAATAATAGACAAAATAAGACAGAAGGAATAAAATCAATTATATCAGTCATTATATTAAATATGAACAAATTAGATTCTACCACTAAAAATGGAATTTGTCATATTAGGTGACATATAAAACCAAAGCCAACTAAATACAACATACACATATATAAAGGCAAGTGATAGAAAAGGTTAAAATAATGGATTGGTAAAGTGATACTAAGGAAACACAACCAAAAGGAAAGCTGGAGGAGTATTATAAGCAGGTAAAGTAGAATTTAAATCCATGTTGTCGATCATGGCCGGATTTCCTTCTTTTTTATGACTGAAAATATTCCACTGTATATATTCACCGTATTTTCTTTACCTATTCAACCACTGATGGATACTTAGGTTGTTTCCATGTCTTGGATGTTGTGAATAATGCTGCAATGACCGTGGGGATTTAGATTGGGGTTTAGGTATGTCTTTGAGATAGTAATTTCATTTCCTTTGAATATATAGCCAAAAGTGGGATTGCTGGATAATATGGTAGAACTATTTTTAATTTTTTGAGGAACCTCCATACTGTTTCCCATATTGGCTTTTCTAATTACCCTCCCACCAACAGTGCACAAGGCTCCCCTTTTCTCCACCTCCTTCCAGGACTTGTTATCTCTTGTCTTTTTGATGACAGCCATCCCAACAGGTGGGAGGTGATATTTCATTGTGGTTTTGGTTTGCATTTCCCTGATGATGAGTGATGGTGAGCACCTTTTCATGTTCCTGTTGGCCATTTGAATATCTTGTTTGTAAAAATGTCTATTCAGATCCTTTATCCATTTTTTAATTGGATTATTTATTTTTTTGCTATTGAGTTATATGAATTCCTTACATATTTTGGATATTAGCCCCTTCTTAGATGTATGGTTTGCAAATGTTGTCTCCCATTCTGTAGGTTGCCTTTTCATTTTGTTGATGGTTTCCTTTGCAGTGTAGAAACTTTTTAGTTCGATGTAGTCCCACTCATTTATTTTTGCTTTTATTGCTTGTGCTTTTGGTGTCATATCCATAAAATCACTGTTAAGACCAATGTTGAGGAGCTCTTTCCCTATATTTTCTTCCAGGAGTTTTATGGCCTTATATTTAAGTTTTTAATCCATTCGAGTTAATTTTTGTGAGTAGTGTGAGATAGGGGTCCAGTTTCATCCTTTTGCACGTGAGTATCTAGTTTTCCCAGTGCCATTTAATGAAGAGACCATCTTTTCTCCATGGAGTATTCTTGGCTCCCTTGTCAGATCTTACTTGATCATATATATGAAGGTTTTTTCTGGAATTTCGATTCTGTTCCATTGGTCTATGTACCTGTTTTTATAACAGCACCATACTGATTTGATTATAGTAGCTTTGCAGTACAGTTTGAAATCAGGAAGTGTGATGCCTCCAGCTTTGTTCCTCTTTCTCAGGATTGCTTTGGCTATTCATAGTCTTTTGTGGTTCCATACAATTTTAGGGTTGTTTTCTACTTCTGTAAAAAATGTCATTGGAATTTTTATAGTAATAAAATTTAAAGATTTTTATAGTGATAAAATCTTAAAAATTCTATCAAAGAATAAATGCTAGAAAGTAGTCATGAATATGAAAGAGAAGCTTAATGAGGGGGAATTTGTCTTATCTGGTTTCAGACCATACAAAGTACTACAGTAAAATCAATACAGTATTTATATCAGAATAGGCAAATAGATCAGTGAAATAGAATAGTGAATCTGAAATTAGAGCCAGGAGAGGATTTAATAAATGACAAAAGTGATGTTTTCTTTGGTGGGAAAAGAAGAGATTACTTAATAAATTTTGCTGGGCTGATCCACCATACATCTAGAAAAAAAAAATATATTATTTCTATTTTATATATTATTCAATAGCAAATTATGGCTGCGTTATAGAATTAAATACAAGAAGCAAAACTTAGCAGATTTCATGTATGATTTAGGAGTTGGGAGATCTTCTTTACCAGACTGATAATTCAAAAGCTTTAAAAGAAAAGATAGACATATTTGAATATATAAAAATTAAAAGCCGTTGTATGGTGAATGATATTACAAAGTCAACAAATAATAGATTTGAAAAACATTTAATATAGATGACAAAGGTTATTTCTATCTATTACATACAAAGAGCTCTTACAAATTGTCAATAAAAGCTGATAACAGCAACCCAATAGAAAAATGGATAAAGAATGTGAATAGGGAGTTCTCGAAACTGCAAATCAGAAAAGCCAGCAAACATATGAAAAGGACCTTAAATTTATCAGTGGTAAAGGAATTGCAAATTAAAGTGACTATGTGATATCATTTAAACCCACCAGAATGTGTAAAATTAAAATAATACAATGCATGTAAAATAAAGTCTCAACCCTCTTACATGTGTGTCTATATATGTAAATGTGTACATATATGTGTGTATTTACATCTGCATATGACTTTATGAGCGTGAAGAATTAAGAAAGGCTTCATTCTAGATTGCTAACACAGGTTACTCATGTTGGTGTTGGAAGGTTGATAAGAGATGGGAGGGAAAAGGAGAGGGAGAAAAGTGAGTCAGACAAGAAAGGAAAACAAAAAAATAAGACTATTTTAAAAAGCATTGATGATATGAGTATATTCATGCATTTATATGAAACTGTATATGTGAGTAAATACAGATGTAAACATCTTTTACAGAGGAAACATTTCCCTCAGAATCTTGAAGTTATTGGTCTATTGTCCCCCCTCATTTTATTATAAATTTAAAAAAACATATAGAAAAATTGAAATAATAGTACAATAAACACCTGAATAGCCTTTACCTACATTCAACTATTGATAACAGATTGATACATTTGCTTTATCTAGAAGTGTGTGTGCCTGCGTGTATAACGTGTATATCTGTATTTACGCTCTTTATTTTCTGAACTATTTGAAGATAAGTTGCAGGCATAATGGCACTTCATCCCTAAATACTTCAGCATGTATTTCTTAAAAGTAAGGACATTTTTCCAATATAACCACAATACTATTATCCCTCCTAAGAAAATTAACACAAACTTCATCATGTCATCTAATATCCATTCCATATTCAGTGCTCCTAGTTGTCTCAATGTCATATACTTGTTCATTGGTTTTCTTTCTTTTTTTTTTTTTATGTTTCTTTTCTTTCTTTCTTTTTTTTTTTTTTTTTTGTGGGGAAGACCAGCCCTGAGCTAACATCCATCGCCAATCCTCCCCTTTTTGCTGAGGAAGACTGGCCCTGGGCTAACATCGTGCCCATCTTCCTCCACTTTATATGGGACGCCACCATGGCATGGCTGACAGGCAGTGCGTTGGCGGGTGCCCGGGATCCGAACTCGCCAACACCTGGCTGCCAAGCGCGAACTAAACCGCTGCGCCACGCGGTGGCCCCGGTTTTCTTTTTTTTGAATCAGGATCCAATCAAGTTTTATGCATTGCGTTGTATTGTTATTCCTTTCCAGCTTCTTTAAATCCAGATTTTTCCCCAGGATATGGACCTTTGGAAGAGTCTTGGCTAGCTGTTGTGTTGAGTGTCTCTGTATAGCATGGGTTATACCCCCTGGTCTCCTTTGACCACGTATAATCTCCAGAGTTGCCTGGAGCAGAGTCCTGACCCTTGGTTGAAGCTACAGACTGCACTAAATTCCCTATTTTTTGTGCCTATTTCTCTGTCCTACTCTCCTTCATGCACAGTGTTTGTTGTTCTTGGGCATCCAGGGTCCTTGCCCTTCCCCCCAAGGGCTCTCACCCCTTCATGCTATTCTCTTTGCTGTAGCTCTCTCAGCTGGGCCTCAGCAGTTACCACCTCCCCATCTGTTCTCTCTCCTCCATCAATTTTGTCCTAGTCTAGACTGAGCAGAGAGGCAAAGGCTAATGAGCTACCACTTTACTAGGAAGTGCAATTCCAGGTACAAGGTGGGTGACACAGGGGAGGAGGAGAGCCGATGAGAGGATATGCTGGCTGGTTAAGTACAACAGATTGTCCAATTTTGTAGGACCATCCTGTGAGGGGTCCATTGGCTCCCATCTCCCGTTAGCCAAAGGTTTAGCCCATGAAACATTAACACCCCCACACTTCCAGGTTGCCTAGGTGTGAGAACCCAAGGGTCCTGCAGTATCCCATGCCACAGCATCAACAGGGAAGACTGAGGCCGGAGGCAAGACTTGGTTAGGTGTTGCCTGCAGGAAGTCAAAGGAAGCTCTCCCAGCACTGGTTGGTGCAGCTGTGGCTGGGACAAGGGGCGAGGCTGAAAGGTTCTGAGAGGTGCCCCATGCACAACTCTGCTAATGGTCGGCCCTTGTTCTCTTTGCCGTCGTTGACTTACACCTTTTTTTCTTGTTCACTACGATTTAGAATGGGTGACAGGAGAGAGGGAAGATAAATGCGCATAGTCAATCCTTCACTATGAATGTGAGTATCCTCATTTGTTTTCTGTGCTTCCCGAAATATGAAGATGTGAACTCAGTGGTGTGCTGGAGAACGTTGAACAACTGGCTCTCTGGGGAAAAAGCCCTGATTCATAGCATTTGCTGATTTCTGTGGTATAAATACTGTCATCACAGCCAATTTCAGGCTCCCAATATAATGTCGCTGAACGCAGAGTTGGGAAGAGATGTACACAATTAGCTCCTGTGAACTGATACAAGCTGACCCCAGCACACCCCTGTGTGAACCGGACAATAAGTAATGAAGGACAAAGTAAGTGTGGGAGGCGTGCTCCATGGTCAAGTTGTAAGTAGCAGAAAAAATAAGCAATAAACAAAATCAAAAGAGAAGTCCTCCATTAGCTGATCCTTTATGTACAACAAATAACCAAATTGCAAATGAAATGTTGGCTAATAGCTTGTTCCTAAGATGGCATCTGCTTATATTTCTCAGCTATGCCTGACTTTTTTGGGTTATTTCCAAATCCAAATAAAATATCAATGACAGCAGCAACAACAACAACAAAATAGAGATAGTTTGAGGAGGATGCAAGGAAAAAGTGTATTTTACTTGTAAGCCTATGGGCTTTGCTACCAAACAGACCTAGGATCTGGTCTCCATTCCCACCCAAACTACTATAGGAATTCTAAGTACCCAGACCTCCCAGTAACACCTAACCTCAGTGTACCCAGGCACACACACTTAACTCACACGACCTATTTCCTAGCAAAGGGATTTTCTTTTGTGAAACACATCAATATCACCTGGTGAGCTTTGCCCAGGTCCCACTTTAGACAAATTTCTGTATGATTTCATTCCATATGGAATGAAAATTTCCATACAATTCTAATGTGCCTCTAGGGTTGAGAATCACTGCACTAGTTGGTGTGCAAACACAAAATGGTTTCATGGCCATGGACAAGTCATGCCTTTTGGTGAATCCCCAAGGGGCATCATTGAAAAATCAGAGCTCACTTGTCTAAGAAAATGCTTCCAATGGCTTCACTTGTCACTAGAAGACACGTGAGGAAATGGCTTTGAGGTTGATCCATGTGTCTATACATATACTGGATCCTGAATGGCCCAGGGTAGTGGTCTAATGACAAGGGGCTGGCACCTGCCCATCTTATTCCAGTTCTGCGGAATCTAAGAATGCAAACTCTTGTAGGGTGGATGAATGTCAATCAGGTGCTTACACAACAGTGTGCAGAGGAGCTTGTTGCTCTTCCAAGTCTAGCTGGATGGAAATGGTCATAAGTCCTGAGAGGTCTTAGTGATTCAGCTAGACTGTTTCCCCAGAGCTCAGGCAGCCAACACACCCTCAGCCCATTTATATGGGGCTTGTGTTCACATTGATGCTTCTGCTGCCCCAACATTTCAGGGTCTGGCATCCAAGTCTGATCTTATCAATGATACTTTTTCTTTAATGGATTTTGATCATATTTACTCTCAGATTTTGCTTTTCTAGACCAAAGCAGCCCAAAGCTTTCAGCCTGTCCTCCTCTGCAAGGCTAGCGTCACTTTTGTGGCCCTTCTATGGGCGGCCTAGTCTATGTCCCAGAGGCGTAGTTTTACAAATATGTAGATGGGTAAATGCTGTCCAGTCTTATTTCATTACTTGTATCAATTGGATGCTCTTGGTTGGAAATAACAGAAAACCCAATTAGGAGTGACTTAAACAAAAGAATATTCATTATCTCATGTACCAAGAATTCTGGAGGTAGACTGGTTCAGGCTGGGTTAATTAAGCAGCTCAGATATTATCAGAGACCCATGTACTTTCCACTCTGTCATAACCTTCATGTTGTCTATTGTTTTCAGGCTTGTTCCCTGATGTTACAGAGAGGTAGCCCAGGGCCCAGCTCCTTGGGCAGACACAATGACATGAGTGGCAGAGGAAGAGCCTTCTTTTCTTGTGTTTCCTTTTATCAGCAAGGAAGATCTCGCTCTGGAGCTTTCTAGAAGTTTCCCCAATATCTCACAGGCCAGAATTTCATCATAGGCCCACCCCCAACTCATCAGCAGCAAAGAGAACAGACTTGCCATGAACCGTTTAGACTAATATTTAACCTTCTGAGCTGCCTGCCTGAAGCACATTACTATCTGATATCAAAGAAAACTGGGGTTTGTTAGCAAAGTGAGGGGGGAGAAATGGTTGTAGAGCAAACAGCTAACCATGTCTGCTGTCCCATACATCTTGATCACAGCCATGTACCTAAAAAACATGCCTATCTTGAGTCTCAGGAAACTTTCAGACTTTCAGATCAAAAGCACTTTCCCACAGAACTTGGAGGTATTGTTCTACCATCTTCCAGCACGCAGTGTGTCTGAAGAGAAGTCTTTGGTTAGTCTGACTCTTACGCTTATCCAGGTAGAATGTTTTGTTCTCTCCAAAACAGTTTTGACTTTCTTCTCTTCCTTTGGAGGTCTGAAATTGCACCGAAAAATGTAAGTGTGGAGCTTTTTTCATTCAACCCCCTGGGCACTTGGTGGGCCCTTGTAGTCTGAATACTATACCTTTACTTCTATCTTTATTTACTCTTTTTTTCTCTGCTTCTGAAAGTCTAATGGAACAAATATTTTCCTTCAAGGTCTATCATACTTGTTTCTTCACCTTTTCTATTTTCTGTTTGTGTCTGCTATAAATTACACGAGGTTTTCTTGGCTGATCTTCTAGACCAGGGGTTGGCAAACCACAGCCCACAGAGCATATCTGGTCCACTGCCTGTCTTTGTGTGGCTCACGAGCTAAGAATGGATCTTACATTTTTAAATGGTGGAGAAAAATAAAAAGAATAATATTTCATGGCAAGTGAAAATTTTATGAAATTCAAATTTCACTGTTCATAAATAAAGTTTTATTTTTATTTATAGCCTTGCCCATTCATTTACATAGAGTTAAACAGTGGTGACAGAGACTGTATGGTTTGCAATGCCTAAAATATTAGATATCTGGCCCTTTGAAGAGAAAGTTTGCCGATTCCTGTTTGAGAATACCAGCTTGGATTTTAGCCGTGCTCATTCTATTATTCAGGTAGTCTGCTGAATGTTTTTTTCAATGACAATATTTTTAATTTCTAAGAACTTTAGTCTCTGGTTATTCTTTTATCAGAAGGATCAGCTATTTTGTTATGGGCTTAATATTCATTTTTATTTTAAGTAAGATTTTTATACAAGTACAAAAAAGAGCACACATCACAAGTGTAAAACTCAATAAATTTTCGCAAAGTGAATATATCCATATAACCAACACAGATAAGGATAAGTAAAATTAGCACCCCAAAGCCTCCTTTGAACTCCCATGTAGTCACTTCCCACCAAGAGACGACCACTATTCTGATTTCTAACCTGGTTTTGAACTTTCTGTGAATAGAATCTTTCAGTATGTATCTTTTTGTATCTGATTTCTTTCACTCAATAATGTTTGTGAAATCCCTGTTGTTCTGTGTAGCAATTGGTGGTTTGTTTGCATTTCCAAATATTATTCCGTTATATGAATATATTCATATTTATTTAACAATTCTGGTAAAATTTTTCCAGTTGTGGGCTATTAAAAATAGCACCACTATAAACACGGTTGCACGTTTTAAGGAATATATTGCGTACACTGCCGTTAAACAGGAGTAGGTTGCTGAGTCATTGGACATGTACAACCATGGCTGATACTGTCCAATTCTCTCCAGCAATGTATGAGAGATCAGGGTGTCCCACACCCTCACCAGCACTTGGTAGTACAGTCTTTTTAATTTTTATTATTCTGGTAGATATGTGTTAGTGTTCATTGTGGTTTTAATCTGTGTTCCCCTGAGTTGGGAAAATTTCCATATATTTTTGTGAAGTGCCTGCTCAAGTCTCTTGCCCAGTTTTCTATTGTGTGCCTTTTCTGCTGTGTGCCTTTTTCTTATTGGTTCATAGGAATTCTTTATATATTTTGGAAATGAGTCCCTTGTCACTCTTCATGGTTTGCCTTTTTAACACTGTTTTTGAAGACCAAAAGTTCTTAATTTTTAGTAGTCTAACAATTTTTTTTTTTGGTGAGGAAGATTGGCACTGAGCTAACATCTGTGCCCATCTTCCTCTATTTTTTTTTTTTTTTTGTACATGGGATGCCACCACAGCATGGCTTAATGAGCAGTGCATAGGTCCATGCCTGGGATCCGAACCTGCAAACCCTGGGCCGCCGAAGTGGAGCACGCGAACTTAACCACTATGCCACCGGGCTGGCCCTTAACAATTTTTTTTCTTCATGGTTAGTGCTTTTTATGTTGTGCCTAAGAAATCTCCGCCTACTTCACAGCCATGAAGATATTCTCCTGTGTTTTTTTCTAAAAGCTTTTTTGTTTTCCATTTCACAAGTTGATCTTCAATTAATCTAGAATTGATTTTTGTCATTGGTGTGAGGTAGTAGTTATGGTTCATTTTTCCCACATGGATATGCAGTTGACTCAGCTTCATTGACTGAAAGGACTATCTTTTCCTATTGCACTACTGTGCCTCCTTTGTCACAAATATCGTGACTGTATATGTGTGGATCTCTTTCTGGGTTCTGTGTTCTGTCCATTGCTCCCTTTGCCCTTCATTACACCATGACCACACTGTAATGTAATTACCACACCAGTACCACCATTACTGTAGCTTTGTAAGAAATCTCGATATCTGGTAATACAAGTCCTCTAGCTTTGTTCTTCTTTAAGATTGTCTTGACTATTCTTGGCCTTTATCATTTCCTCATATATTTTAGAATCAACTTGTAAGTTTGCACACACATTAAAAAAAAAACTTTTATTTGGATTGCATTGAATCTATAACTCAGTTTGGGAAGATTTTATACCTTTATAATATTGACTCTTCAAATTCATGAATATGGCATGCCTATCTTCTTTCCTTCTGGTCTTCTTTAATTTCCATTTACACTGTTCTGCCTTTTGTTGTGTATATAGATTTTGTAACATCTTTTGTTAGACTTATCCTTAGATATTTTGTTTTCTGATGCTATCATTAATAATACCGTTTTTGAATTTAATTTTCTATGTTTGTTGCTAGTACAATTGATTTCTGTATATTGACCTTATATCCAGTGACCTTAAATTCACTACTGTACAATCTTTTCAATTTCTAATATTTGAACATGTAGTCTGTGAATAATGGCAGTTTTGTATTTTCCTCCTCTGTCCTTAAACTTTTTTCCTTGCCTTATGGCCCTAGCAGAGACCTCTAACACCATGTTGAATAAAAACAACAGCAGAAAATCTTGTCTCATTCTCAATTCAAGGGGAGAAAGGTTTCAATATTTCACCACTAAGTTATGATGTTTGTTCTGTTTTTTTTTTCGTATTCTTTCTCAGTTTAAAGAGGTTCCCTACCATTTTTATTTTTATTATGAATGGGTATTGAATTTTATTAAATGCTTTTTCTACAACTATTCAGATGATTATATAATTCAATAATGTGGTACATTATTTTAGTTGAACATAGAATGTTAAACAGCTTTGCATCCTTACAATAAACCCTACTTGATAATGATGTATTATCCTTTTATCTATCATTGAATTTGATGCAGTTGGATTAATAGCTACCATACTCATTGCTCTTTTTTTTTTCTTTGTGAGGAAGATTGGCCCTGAGCTAACATCTGTTGCCAATCCTCCTGTTTTTTTGCTGAGGAAGATGGGCCCTGGGCTAACATCTGTGCCCATCTTTCTCTACTTTGTATGTGGGATGCCTGCCACAACATGGCTTAATAAGCAGTGCATAGGTCCGCACCTGGGATCCGAACTTAAGAACCCTGGGCCACCAAAGTAGAGTATGCGAACTTAACCACTACGCCACTGAGCTGCCCCCCTTACTCTTTTCTGTTTGTTGCCCTTGTTCTTTGTTCCTGTTTTTGTCTTCCACTCTTTTTCTGGCTTTTGTTGTTTTAATTAAGCGTTTTATGTGATTCGATTTTCTCTGCTTTCTTAGCATATCAGTTATATTTCTTTTGAAACTTTTTTTGGTTGCCCTAGAGTTTGCAATATATATTTACAATGAATCCAAGTCCACTTTCAAAAAACACTATACCACTTCACAAGTAGTGTGAGTACCTTACAATAACAAAAAAATCCTAATTCCTCCCTCTCCTCTCTTGTATCACTGTTGTCATTCATTTCATTTATATATATACATAAATTAGCACATTTCTTTTTCTTTTTTTTTTTTGTGGGGAAGACCAGCCCTGAGCTAACATCCATCGCCAATCCTCCCCTTTTTGCTGAGGACGACTGGCCCTGGGCTAACATCCGTGCCCATCTTCCTCTACTTTATATGGGACACCGCCACGGCATGGCTGACAAGCAGTGCGTCGGCAGGCACCCGGGATCCAAACCTGTGAACCCCGGGCTGCCAAGCATGGACTAAACCGCTGCGCCACCGGGCGGCCCCAAATTAGCACATTTATACACACATAAGATATATACATAAGCGTACAGAACTGAATACATTGTTGTTATTATTTTGAGAAACTGTTATCTGTTAGGTCAATTAAGAATAAGAAAAATATAAGTTTTTATTTTACTTTCACTAATTCCTTCTTGGATGCTCTTCTTTCCTTTACATAGATCTGAATTTCTGATCTATATTTTTTTCCTTCTCTCTAAGGAACTTCTTTTAGCATTTCTTGCAAGGCAGATCCACTGGCAACAGATGCCTTTGACTTTTGTCTGAAAAGTTTTTATTTCTCCCTCACTTTTGAGGGATCATTTTGCAGGGTACAGAATTCTAGGTTGGTGTTTTTTTCTCTCAAGACTTTAAATATTTCACTCCCCTCTCTTCTTGCTTGCATGCTTCTGAGAAGGAGTCAGATGTAATTCTTATCTTCGTTCCTCTGTAGGTAAGGTGTTTTATTCCTCTAGCTTCTTTCAAGGTTTTTTCTTTATCTTTGATTTTCTGTGGGTTGAAGATGATGTGCCTCAGAGTAGTTTTCTGGGGCAGTGCAGTATTCCTGCTTGATGTTCTCTGAGCTTCCAGGGTCTGTGGTTTGGTGTCTGACATTAATCTGAGAGAAATTGTCAGTCCTTATAGTTTCAAATATTTCTTCTGTTCCTTTTTTCTCTTTCTTCTTCTGGTATTCCCATGATGAGTATGCTATGCTTTTTGTAGTTGTCCCACAGTTCTTGGATATTCTCTTCTGTCTTTTTCAGTCTTTGTTCTCTTTGCTTATCAGTTTTTGAGGATTCTGTTGATATGTCCTCTAGCTCAGAGATTATTTCCTCAGCTTTGTCCAATCTCTTAAATCCATCTAAGGCATTCTTCATTTCCGTTACAATGTTTTTAATCTCTAGCATTTCTTTTTGGTTCTTTCTTAGGATTTTCATCTCTCTGCTTACATTGACCACCTGTTCTTGCATGCTGTCTACTTTATTCATTAGAGCCCTTAGCATATTAATCACAGTTGTTTTAAATTCCTGGTCTGATAATTCCAACATTCCTGCCATGTCTGGTTCTGATGCCTGCTGTGTCTCTTCAAACTGTGTTTTTTTTTGTCTTTTAGTATGCCTTATAATTTTTTTCTTGATAGCCAGATGTGATGTACTGGGTAAAAGGGACTGCTGTAAAGAGGCCTTCAGTAACATGGTGGTAAGGTGTGAGGAGAGGGAAGTGTTCCATAGATAGTCCCATGAGTAGGTCTCAGTCTTTTACTGAGCTTCTGCCTCTAGGCTATGAAATGCACAAGTGTTTCTCAGTTTTTCTCTCCCCCCTTAGGTGGGATAGGGTGGCTAGAATGGGCTGGGGCTTCTCCCATCAGGCTCTGATGAAACCCCAGCAGGTTAAGCTATAGTTAACTAGTTTCCCCCGAGGGCAGGGAAGAACGGAGCACTCTGACATATGTCAGTATGGTTTCTCTTCCCCTTCCCCTGCTGGAAGCCTGAGGGGATATTTTTTTCCTCTGATATTTACTGTGTCCTGGAGGTAAATCTCGTAATATTTGGGGGCCTCCTTATAACTGGGTCCCCCTGGAGTTTTCAACTTCAGACTTGTCCCCTCCGAGCCTCCAGCAATTCATCAATTACAGTTCAGGTTTCCCTGCCCCGGCACTGGCTCCTCGCCGGTATCTGCTCACGTGTGTGCTTCCCTGGTATTTGCTCACGCGTGTGCTTCCCCGGTATCTGCTCACGCGTGTGCTCCCGTAAGCCATGACTCGCTATAGTCGCCTCTCCGTCTCTCCAGTCTTGGGGCAGAGGTTTGCCCTGTGTTCTCCCCTCTTACGGATCTAAGAAGAGTTGTTGATTTTTCATTCTTTTCAGCTTTTTACTTGTTATTGGGATGGAGTGGCCACTTCCAAGCTCCTGACATGAGGGGCTGGAAGTTATCCTTGAATTTGAATTTGCTCGTATTTGTTTAGGTCTTTTGCATCTATGTTCATGAAGGGTATTGGCATATAATTTTCCTTTCTTGTTAACTGAGATTCTAGTATAGCCTGCTTTACACCAGTTTTTCTTACAAAGAGAACTGCCAGTTTATAAATCGCATGTATTAGAGTCTGGAAAGAACTGTTGGGAAGAGCACCTACACATTTTGGCAGACCTGCTGGTATGTGTGTTTGAGCCTGCCCGAGTCTTTTGCATTTCAGTAAATTGCATCACCATCTATTGGTTGGTCAGGCTGCAAACGGTGTTCACCACTGATTCTTCTTTTTACCTCACACGTGGCACCAACATATTAGCAATTCCTGTTGGTGGCACTTCCACACATACTCAAAATTCAAAGTATTTCTTGTGTCTTCACTGCCATGCCCTCATCTCAGCCTGTGTCTTCTTGGCCTGGATTACTGTCACTGTTTCCTAAGTCATCTCTCAGCCTCCACTCTTGCCCTCTGCCCCCACAATTCATCCTGCACTCAGAAACCAGAGAGATCTTTTAAAAATTTATATCTAATCATGTCACTTCTTTGCTTTTATCCATCCACTGGGTTCCATTGCAACCAGAATAAAATCCAACCTTCTTAGTGGGTTTCAGATAGGATCCAGCCATTGTCTACCTTATAAATTTCCTTTCCTACTCCTTTTCCTCTTGTTACTAGGATCTAACCTCCTAAGTACTCTATCAAATTGCCAGGTGTTATTTTCTTTATAGCACTTGTCTGCATAAAACAATATTTGTTCATTCCCTGTTTATTTTCTGTCTTCCTTCACCATACTCCTTGAGAGTTGAACATCGCTGACTGCTGTACCCCTGCATTAGGACAGTGCCTAATCATAGAAGGTGCTGGATATGTGCTTGCTGACTACCTGCTTTGTATAACCATCAATCCAGTCCCATCTGCAGCTTATCTTCCAGGGTTTCCTCAAACTCTCTGGTTGGCTACAGACTCCTTTTCTTGTTTTTCAAGACTGCTTTTTAAAAATCTTTTAAAACACCTCCTGCTTTTCATTTCAATGAGACCCTGCGATGGAGGAGAGACAGGTGTGTGTACTTAGCCTGGCCATGATTTTGATGGCATCAGTCTCACAATTGTGTGGTTTTCTCCTGCACTATTTAAAATATTCGTACATTTCACTAGTTACTGAGTGTCTGCTATGAACTAGGCATTGTACTGGGCACTTGGGACATATTAGTGACCAAAACAGAAAAGATTCCTGTCTTGAGGAGTTTATAATCCAGCTAGGAAGACCTACAACAAATAATTAACACAACGAGAGGAAAATTATGTAGTATGTCAGAAGGTGATAAGTTATATGGAAAAAAGAATGGGAGGAGGCTGAGGGAGGTCCAGGTGGTGGGGGTGGAGGTGGAAGCAGGTTGCAGTACACAGGAGGTGGTCAGGGTAGCCTCAGTGGGAAGGTGAAATTTGAGCAAAGATTTGAAGGAGGAGAGAGCTAACTAGGTAGGTATTTGGGAGAAGAGTGTCCAGGTAGAAGGAATATTAGACTCTCAGGTGGGAGCATGCCTGGAGTGTTTGAGGAACGGCAAGGAGGCTGAGGTGACTGGCACAGAGTGAGTGAAGGGGAGAGATATAACAGAAGAGGTTAAAGAGGTACAGGAGCCGGATCACATAAGGTTGTTGCTATAGACTGAATGTGTGTGCCCCCCCCAAATTCATATGTTGAATCCTAACCCTCCATGTGCTGGTATTAGGAGGTGGGGCCTCTGGGGGTGATTCAGTCATGAGGGTGGAGCCTCATGAATGGATTAGTACCCTTGCAAAAGAGACCCTGGAGATTTCCCTTACCCCTTCTGCCCATGTGAGGACACAGTGAGCAGATGGCCATTTATGAACCAGGAAGTAGGCCTTCATGGAATCTGCCAGCACCTTGATATTGGACTACCCAGCCTCCAGAACTATGAGAAATACATTTCTGTCGTTTATAAGCCACCTGGTCTATGATATTCTGTTATAGCGGCCCAATGGACTGAGACAGTTGTATTTGCCATTGTAAGCTTTGACTCTGAGTGAGATGGTCGCCATTAGAGGGTTTTGAGTAGAGGGATGTTATTATCTGACTTATATTTTGAGAGGATTTCTCTGGGTGCTGTGCTGGTAGTAGACTATGGGGGGGCAAATGTGGAAACAGGAAACCCATTTGGAGGCTAGTGCAGTGTTCTCACTAAGAGACAACAATGACTTTAAACAGGGCAATGACAATGGAGGTGGTAAGATGTAATCAGATTCTGGAAATGTATATTTTCCAATATGTTATTATGAGCATTTAAAAAAATACAGAAAAATTAGGGCCCGCCCGGTGGCGCAGCGGTTTAGTTCACGCTTTGGCAGCCTGGGGTTCACGGGTTCAGATCCCAGGCTCCCGTTGATGCACTGCTTGTCAGCCGTGCCGTGGTGGCATCCCATATAAAGTAGAGGAAGATGGGCACGGATGTTAGCCCAGGGCCAGCCTTCCTCAGCAAAAAGAGGAGGATTGGCAACGGATGTTAGCTCAGGGCTGGTCTTCCTCACAAAAATAAATAAATAAATAAATAATACAGAAAAATTAGTCTTTTTTAATATTTTATTTTTTGAGGAAGATTGGCCCTGTGCTAACATCTGTTGTCAGTCTTCCTCTTTTTTTTTCCTTTTTTCTCCCCAAAGACCCAGTACATAGTTGTGTATCATAGTTGAGCTGTAGCTCTTCTATATGGGATGCCACCTCAGCATGGCTTGATGAGTGGTGAGTAGGTCTGCACCCAGGATCTGAACCGACAAACCCCGGGCCGCCGAAGTGAAACACGCGAACTTAAACACTATGCCACTGGGCTGGCCCCAGATTAGTCTTTTTTAATTCTTTTTTCTTGAGAAATGGGTCACATTTTCCTGTTTCTTTGTAGGTTAAGCACTTTTGGATTGTAATGTGAATGTGATGTTGTGGAGACAAGTTACATTATATTCCTTTGAAGAGTGCTCACTTTTTTAAGCAGGCACTTAAGTTGGTTGGACTCCAACTGTAAACTGTCTTCCCTGTGGCAGGTGGTAGCTCAGATATCAGTTCAGTTCTTTCAGCCTTAGCTGGGCCTCTGGAATCTGCCCTTCTCATATGTGGTTTGGTGTCATCCAGAGATTTGGGTTGAGTTACACCCAGAATTTGGGGCCTCATTTTTGTGGTTCTCTCCTTTCCAACCTTTCTTCCTTCATTTCTTATCAGATATGGTTGCCTTGAACTCTCCTAGTCCTTCAAACCAGAAAGACTAAAGGTTTTTTTTATTAGACTTTTAACTGTCTTATGTGGTGAACACTGGAGCCCTCTCTTAGCTAACACCCATCGACAGTGGGAACCTCATCCAGTGTCATCCCCTCCTCCAGGTGTTCACTCGTCTCCAGAATCTGTCCACTCTGGGTTGCTCTCCAGTGCCTTTAGGCAGTTACATTTTAGTTATATTTTTATATTTTATTATCTGCACAAGAGTCTATTTGGAGCTTCTCAGCAATAACCGTTACTGGATATATTTTGAAGTTAGAATGTGGGGCTTGACAGAAATTTGGCTTTTCTCCAAGGAGTTTTGACTGGAAGTTTGTAAAGATAGAGTTAGTACCCATGGAGTTGGGGAAGAGTGGGGATGGTGCAGATTTTTGGGGGAAGATCAGAAGTTCAGTTTTGGACATGTTGAGTTTGAGATGTTTGCTGAGTAGGCCATGGGATATGCAAGTGCTGAGTTTAGGAGCTACATCTGGACTAGAAACATACATATTTTTGGAATTGTCAGCATACAAATTTTATTTAAAGTCATGAGACTGGGTGAGGTTGTCAAGAGAGTGAGTGTGGACGCAGAGGAGAAGAGCAAGGACCAAGCCCTGGGCACTCCAAAATTAAGTTGGGAGAAGAAGAAACAGCAAAGGACCAAGAAGGAACCATGAGCATGGGAGGGAAACCAAGAGAGAGTGGTATCCTGAAAGCCATATAAAGAAAATCTATCAAGGAAGAGGAAATGCTGCCAATAGGTCAAGTAAGATGGGGACTGATAACTTGTTTAGCAGCATAGGTGTCATTGGTAATCATGATGAGAGCATTTTGTGTGTGTGTGTGTGAGGAAGATTGGCCCTGGGCTAACATCCTTGCCCATCTTCCTCCACTTTATATGTGGGACACCTGCCACAGCATGGCTGGATAAGCAGTGCATCAGTCCACACCCGGGATCTGAACCCATGAACCCTGGGCTGCTGAAGCAGAGTGTGGGAACTTAACCACTATGCCACCAGGCTGGCCCCATGATGAGAGCATTTTTAATGGAGTGCTGGGGTGAAAACCTGACCGGGGTGAGTTTAAGAGAGAATTGGGGATTAGGATTGGAGGTATTGAAGGGTGTATTTAGAAGTGGTTCATCAGCTATGTGGTGTAAAGATAAGGGTGAGGGTATTACCGAGGTGGTACTGAAAAGTACACAATGCCTCGAATTATTAGTGATGAAAGGGACACCAGAAAGAGACTCACAGTAAAAGCTCAGTTGACCCCAAGATTCCTGAAATGTGGCAGAGCCTGTGAGGTGGGATAAAGGAGCGAGAAGGTCAGGAGGAGTAAGGCAATTGTGGTCAGAGAGTGGTGCCCTGACACTTATTATTTCCATATTGGAGCAGTGCTGTGTGGTGAAGAGGTCCAGAACATAGCCATGGGAGAGGATGGCAAAGGTAGAAGGAGGTCGGTGGAAGTTATAAGAAATTCTAAGGCCTGAGCTGGAGGGAGCATGCATGCAGATAATGAAGTCACCCAACTTGTTGGAAATGTCTGGGGTAGAGAGAAAGATTGAATCACTGGATCCAGTTGTCAGTGCTGGATGAATGTGGGGAAGTAACTGGGAAATGAGATGACAGTGAGGAGATGTGAGAGAGGTTGGTACAGCTGGATAACAGCCTCATGAGAACCGGGGTTACATGAAGGTAAAGGGGTGACAGTTTTGAAGTATTACCCCCCACCATCCTTGCCCCTGTGGTGCTGACACACGGGGAACAAACATTCCCAAGAGATCAGAGCTTTGGGGGAAAGCAAGGCTTCAGCTTTATTTCTCTTAGAAACATCAGGGAGATTATTTCTGCTTCATCATTCAAACCTTCAATAAAAATAGTCAATGACCAAATACTTTTCGGTCCCAGAGCTGTTACTGCTTGTCATTCTGGGCTCGTAGTGTATTTGCAAATTGATTGTTTAGTGTTTTGTTTTACTTAACTTTTCACGGTTAGTGGTAAGTCAATGAACAGATGTGTTCCCTCCACAAAGCCTTCTCCTGCCCTCTCAGTTCAAAGTATTACTACTTTCATCTCCTCTCCTGCCCCATCTCCCCTGGTGTCAGCTCCTTTCAGTCCTAAGCCCTTCTCAGCATTCAGGTCTCAGCTTAATGCCACCACCTGAGATAGACCTTTCCTGATTGTCCTGGATGAGTCCCCCATGCCTCCTCCCCAATCTGTTCTTTATTTCAGCAACCTCTTCTTTTCTTTCATAGAACTTACTCCAATTTATAATTAATTTATTTATATGTTTCCTTTTTAAACAAGCTGTTTCTCTCATTAGAACAAAATTTCCCTAGGAGCAGGGTCATCCATCTTGTTCACCATTGTATTTCCAAAACCTGTCATAGTGCTTGGCATATAGCAGACATTTAATAGATATTTGTTGGGCAGGTAATGGTATCTCCATTTTAGAAATGACAAAAATGAAACTCAGAGAAAGTGACAAAGCCTGGATTCTAGCCCAGGTCATCCAACTTTCCTATTTTCATAATCCATCTTGGAATTAGGAAATGGTTTATTCTCTTTAATTCATCATGATGGATTATAACAGCCGCAAATTCTTTATCCCATTCTCTACTGACAGGTAGTGCCTGTTTCCCACTCCTCAGATCTGAGCTGGTCCTGAGACTGAATTGACCAAAAAGATGCTGCAGAAGTGAAGGTGTGCCAGTTCCAGGCTCAGCCTCCTAGGAGACTGGCAACTTTGCCTTCCTCCCTCTTAGAACGCTTACTCCTGGAATGCGTGAACTGCTATGTGAGACTGACCATCCTTCTGGAGAGACCATGTGGCAATACCCAGCTGTTCTAGCATTTCAGCAGGACCGCCAGATGACTCCAGCCCAGCTGCCAATCGGCTACAACTTCATGAGATCTCAGGTGAGACCAGCAGAAGAACCACCCAGCTGAGCCCTTTAAACCTACAGCACTGTGAGAGATCTTGAAATGGTTGTTGTTTTCAGCAGGCTGGGAACTAGGGTGAGGCAGAAGGCAGCTAGGGCACAAAATATAAGGAGGTGCCCACTCTCAGTGGCCCACCCTGTCCTTGCTTGACCTTGGGAGGGAATATCTCCTTAAACCTTGTGCCCTAGGTGCCCCACTTGCCTTGCCCCAGTCTTGGTTTTCAGCCATCAGGGTTGGGTGGTTTTTACCCAGCTCTAGAGAACTGAAACATTCCTGGTCCCTGGCACAGAGCAGGTGCTCAGGGACCCACACTTAATGGAATCAATTAAGGTACGATTCTCAACTTACAAATAAGGCACTTTCCATACGAATCCCTGGCCCTGGAATATTTTGTATCAAACTTTCTTCAACACATCATTCTTGTAGATTTCCCAAACATCTTTCCCTGTAGTTCTAAACTCTGTCGTTTTCTCCACTTCAACAAACATTCATTGAGCATTTGTTTTGGGCTCAGCACTGTCCCAGGTGCTCAGGGATGTGTGGGGAGAGGGCGGGGGAGACAAATGAGTAAGATGTGCTTCTTGCCTTCAAGGAGCTCACCACCGACCTGGGCGGCTCGATGTGGACAGCTGAGATAGCAGAGAGCAGGTTCTCTGTGGGACGGATGGGAGCCAGTGCATGGGAGGGGCGAAAGGGGCTATAGGAAGGCTGTGGAGGCAGCAGGTTTGTGCCGAGCCTGAAGGGTGGACAGGGTTCTGACCAGCAGCAATGAGGGGACAGGACAGAGAGCACACCTCATGCACAGCCTGACCGTGCAACCTGCTGCTCACATTGCCCTTTGCCCTTTTGTTCTCTCATTTCAGCCCCTTCCCCACCCGCTTTGGAAGGATCAGGTAAATAGGGTGTTTACGGAGGTGTCTCCCGCACTTCCCTCAATAGTCATTTAGATTGGCTTCATCAGCTGCTGCCTTTCTGGGCAGGGCAGGGACCAGGGACATGTTCCTGGCTAATGGCTGGTAATGGAGTCTCTGTTGCCCCTAGTCCTGCTCCATTGTCCTTTAATAAAATGACCTAAACAGACTTGGTCCGTTGCTCCTGTTTACAGATGTTCTATAGAACTCAACTCATTCCAAGTAAACACATATGGGAAAGCCTGTCTGAGTTGGTGAATCTCCTGTGTTGAGACCTGAGTTCAAAGCCTGGCACAGCCTCACTGCCAGGTGCTCCTGGGTGAGCAGACATTTGGGCTGGGCTCATTTTAATGTAATTCTTCACAATTAGCACATAGATTGTCTGCAGAAAAGGGCAGCTGAGTGTTTCCAAACAGAGTGTCTTCTCTGTAGTTTAAACATTTACCTTCTGCTCTGCTAACACGGTTCATTTGCGAGTGAACCTCCTTTCCTCATGTAGAGTGTCGAGGTAAATTCCTGTCTGAATGTCTAACGAATGCAGCCCCAATTCTCCAAGAATTTTGTAGGCTACGACTGACTGTCTTGTGGGGGTGGGGCCATGCGGGGGCTGGTGAGAAGTTGGTCAGAAGCTGGGGGAGGTGACACCTGGTCCCAGCTGGCAAGGGAAGCAAGAAATGGGAGAACCTCTCAGTGGTAACCTGGGTGGGGCCAGGAAAGAGGTCGAGGGAAGCCCTTGTAAACCTTTGTGATCCATTGGGGTTACCAAGCTCCTCTGGAAAAGAATCCCCATATTCTGGGACCCATAGCTTTGGGCTCAGTGGAAATCCCATGGACAATAAGTGCATTCATATTGTAAATGTAAATATATCAATCATACTTCTTAATTTTTATGTTTACATAACCATTCTTATGTTGGAATGTCTAACTGAGATTTGGCCACTGAGAGTTAACCGGGCACTTGACTAGCTGACCCTCCTCCTTCATGGATCTGGGAGAGGGGTCAGTAGTATTTCTCTTTCTCCCAGCCTCTTCCCCCTTATGCAGGGATTGCAAACTCATGGTCTCAGGGGCTGGGCAGGTGATGTAAATAAATGTTGCATGGAGGGTGGGCCTGTGGCCAAGTGAGGCCCTTGGGCCCCCTGTAAAGGGAGACATGATTCAGCAGATTCCTGCCTTCGGGAAACACAGGCCCAGTGTCCTACATGGTCAGATCTTAATAAGAGAAGACGGACATCTGGATTTTTCCTCAAAATCAGCAGAACATTGATAGACGAGACAAAATATGTCTATATTTCCCATTGGACGGGGTTGGGGGTTGGAAATCAGGCATCTGGATTCTAGTTCTCTCAAGCCACTTGCTATGAGACTTTGGCCAAGTCACGTCCCTTCTTGGGCTTCATTCTCCTCATCTGGAGAGTCATGAGTCTGGAAGAATCTTGATTCTTCCTGTTCAGGATCTTGAACCTCCAGCACGTGGTGTGACATATACTCTACCAGGTGGTCAATAAACTGATGTTGAATTAGTAAAAGAATGAATTATCCATCTGGCCTTTTTGCCAAGATAATTAGCCTCAGAAGAAAGTCTTAGATAAGTCCCTCCTTTTTCTTAACAAATTTTCCACTGTTTTCTAAATCTTCCTTGGATGATGTTTGCCCTCTAGATTTCAGTTTCTTTTTTCCACGAAACTTCAGCTTTTGGAAAAGCAGACCCGAGACTCTTCTGTAAACCTCTGGTACAGGAGCCCCGGGATGGGCTGGCCGCCCTCTCCTTGGCAAAGCTTCTCAGGTGGTCCTGATGTGCTCCCGTGGTGAAGGGTCACCGATATGGAGACTACACCCCTTCCACATCAGATGGGTGTGAATTTCTGAGAGAGCTGGAAGCCTCTGAAGGAGTCCAGGGCCAAGGAGGAGGCCGGGTCTGTGAGGATGCCATTAGTGGCTCAGTGGCTGGAAGGGAGATCGCTGGTCTGATTTGTTTGTGGATATGGCAGGACAGGTGATTTGCCCAGCATATCCAGTCCAGGAGATTGCATGGCACCTGCACCGTCTCCTCTGTAATTCCCTGCCTGTGCAAATGAAGCCAGCCCTAACGGCATAGGATCCCAAAGATGTTATAGAGTAAGATGGGTTTTCCAGGCTATATGGAATCACAGAATTTTTAAACTGAAAGGACCTTAGGAGAGAGGACAATTGGAAAAAGAGGCTAACCTACTATGGGCCACTCACTCTTCCGAAAGCTTTATTTCGCTCAATCTTCAGATTAAATGAGGCATTGTTACACCACTTTACCAATGAGAGATTGAAGGCTCAGGAGAGGAAGGTAATTTCCCCAAGATCACATGACTTTAAGTTACAGAGCCAGGACTCAAACTCAGAACTATCTGCTCCAAAGTCCTCACTCCTCCCGCGAGGAATCCAGAGTCCCCCAGATGGGTCTCCGTCACTTGGCAGGTGAGCAAATGTGGCTGCAGAGCTCAGTGGTTTCACCAAGGTCAAGACTGAGCGTGTTGAGCAGCTAGGGCTGCTCCTGCCCCCGGTGTTTTCCACGTCGGGGTGTGGCCTACTGCAGTCCTCTGGAGATGTGTCCAGTCCTTTGGTGATGAGTCCTGGGTGACACCAGGCTGGTGGAGGCAGGTCCCTAAGCACCAGGGATAGAAACTTTGTGCCACTGCCCCCTCTTCATGGCATCCTCAACCCCAAGAGTCACTTTGGATTAGACTGCTGGCATGGTCATCAAAGGCCACCTTTTGCCTGTGTCTTGGGACACAAGAGCTTGTGGGCAGGGGTCCAGATATAGGCACCCCACCCACAGAACCCCCTCTCTTCCCCATGGTCCCCGGTCCTCTCATCTCATCTCGGGGTGCTGGCAGGCTTGTGGTCCAGGGACTTCACTCAAGGCAGCAGCAATGAGGGTGACCCAGTTCCTCACAGCCGGCCTCTCTCCCCTCCTCCGTCCGACTTGGCCTGTGAGGTTTCTGTGAGCTTCACAATCCCAGCAGCCAGCCCGTCCTCAGATTTGTTCAGCCTGGTAAGTTCTCCTGCCGCTGAGCCACCTGTCAGCCAGCACCTCCCACACCAGATGGCTGCCCCCTCCTGCCCCTCCGTGACGGTCCAGCCAAGCCCAGGCCCGGCATAAACAGAAGAGGACCTGAGTGGCCACGGCCAAGGTCAAAGTGTCCATCTGGACGCAGGTATCAGCAAAGCTGAGGAGCTGCCACAGAAATGACTTTGGCAAGAGAGATGTTCCCAGGCTTCCAGCTCTTGGTTCCCTTTCAGTCTTGCTTCAAAAAAATCAAAAACTGTGCTCAGACGCACGCCTTGCGCAGCAGGTAGGCGGGCCCCTGAAGAATACCCTCAGAGACGCCCCCTGTCGGGGGGTCAGCTTTCAGTAACCAGCGAGGGCAAATAATCGCATTTCTTTGTCAGAGGGAAGTTGGCCACAGACGGCCCCCACTCTGCTTATCCAGGGCCTACGAGGCCTGGTGCTCAAAGTCCACGGGCCAACCCTCCCTGTCCCACCCCCTCAGCTCCCCCTCCCCACTTCCCCCTCCTGGGAGAGCCTTGAATTCTGAACTTTTGTCAGTGTCATCCCTCCTCAAGACTTCCTTTCAGCTCTTTCATTTGACCTCATACTGTGAGTCAGTCAAATGAAAACATGAGGCAATATTATCGTACCAAATTGTTTACAAAATAGAAAACTGAAGACGAAACTGTGCTTTGTTTTCTGAACAGTGAGAAACCTAAACAAACCTACTTCTTTTCAATTGTCTTATTTTTCTCTGTGTACATAAGAATACCATTGAGATGGCCTTGCAAGAAGCTTGTTTTTACTTCAACCAGACCCTCTCCCTTCAAATCCCATTGGTAGGTTATATATTCTGAGTAAAAAAAAAAAAAAATCCCATTGCATTCTGAGTTTCCAAACCAGCATAACCCATTTCTTATTCTAAACAAGGGAAGGAACATTTGTCTTCAGGGCCAAGATGTCAGTCTTAAAAAAGATGTTTTAGAAAAGAAAATGCAAACCGATAAGTCCAAGTCTGGGCAAGGATGACTGCATGATAATTGCAGAGTATCCATGCTTTTTCCTTACATCTTTTATTTATTTTTTCTCCAGTGGTAGCTTCAGGAAGGCATCTTTGTTTTTATTCCAGTGTGGCCCAGGTTAGATTCAATTTTTCAAAATGGCACCAGAAACACCTTATCAATTTCCCCAGTAACTGGTAAAATGGAACCCATAAGACTGATCATTTTCTTTTATGAGACACACATTCGAACAGGGCAATCTTATAATATAGTAAGCCTGTCTGGGATGGTGGGTAAATTTGGCATAAGTGAATTAAATGTTGGACTTGCAGTTCTGTTGGACTTTAGACAAACGTCTATGTTGACTGAACGCTGATTTGCTGGCCCTCCTCAAATCATTGTTCTGCTGTCTCAGCATCCCAGCTCTTGCGACCTTCTTCATTTGCTTCTTTATGGATGTGCAAGTCACCTGACAGCAGCCACCTGGACGAAGCTGGCAATGAGGTTGTGCCATCCTCCCTCGGTCGTCATCTGATGCCTGCCAGCACTTGCCAGCCTTACTGACACACTGCCAATTTTAGGGGGAAAATCAAATCTAATTTGAGCACCATTTTATCTGCTTATTTTATACACAGATGTGAGTACATTTTTCTCTATCTTACATAAGTATTTAAGCTTTCATTCCAACTGTCTTTCCGCACTTACTACAACACACAACCAGACAGACAACCTCCATGGTGCCAGAAATACCTTTTCATGGACCTTGTTCTTCAAAGGCTATCAAAAATAGGATGTTGTGAAGTGAAGCAAGACTAGTGGAGGTTACAATAAAGGCACCAAAAATTACCCACATGTCTCTCTGAACTATTTCCTATATTGTGAAAGTGTGTGCTGAGAAGTGGTGGGTGGAATGAGTCTTCTATGTTCCCAGTCTTGGCTTCTCCAAATGAAATATTAATAACATTACTACTGCTGCATTTGGCAATATGAAGAAGTTTCCAGTAATATGTTGTGCTTACAAAAATGTTTGTATTCATTGCAGGTTAGCAGAACCACAATTTATGTAGTATAATAGGTATATATTCCCCAGGCACATAAATTGATCAAGGAGTTATTGAAACCCTTGAGGATAATTCATTCTCCCAAATGAAGGTTCACCAGGAAAAGTGAATAGCAAAATCTTGCTCCTGTAAGCCGGGACTCAGTTATTCATTTTGGCTGGATGATCCCCAATGCAAATGACTTATTGTTGGGGTTCATGCAGTCAACGGATATGAATATGCCATTTTATAGGTGCAAAGAATGTGTCTCTGAATGCATATAACTTTAATCCAATGTTTATGGTTATTCTGGTGGGCTTTGTGAAGTGGATTGTCATGTGGTATTGGAGCTTAGAGGCAGGAGGCAAACCCCAGCAAGACGGGAATGTGTGTCAGTCAGTTCGGGCTGCTGCAACAAATGTCATAGACATGGGGGGCTTAAACAACAGACATCGATTTCTCGTAGTCCTGGAGGCTGGAAGTCCAATATCAGTGTGCCATCACGGTTGAGTTCTGGCGAGGATCCTCTACTCGGCTTGTAGACAGTCACCGTCCTGTGTCCTCACGTGGCAGAGAGAGAGAGAGAGAGATTATCTCTCTCCTATCTGTTCTTATAAGGGCACCCATCCTGTTCATGAGGGCTCCATCGTCTTGACCCAATTATCTCCCAAAACTCCACCTCCAAATACCATCACAGTGGGGATTAGGACGTCAACATATGAATTCCAGGGGGACACAAACATTCAGTCCATAGCAGAAAGTGATGATCGTAGATGTCTTTTTGGGAGGGAGACCAAGAGGATGACTGATGAAGGACTAGCAGAGATGAGGAATGTAGGAGCAGTCGCTCCAATGGGCTTTGGTGGCTTAGAGGAATGAGAAGTTTCCCCCACCTCATCCTGCCATGACGAGGGTCCTTTGGGAATGTAAAGTGCCCTGCACTCCATGTCCCCCAGCTTGCCACAACCAAAAGTTAAATACTTAAGCTGAATTTTGTGGTTCCAGGTCCAAAATTAAGGGGAAAAAGGTGGTTCATAGTTGAGTTTAAACCCTGGGGAGACTCTAGAAGGAGAAGGTTCTGGTGAGCAGAGGGTGTGCAGGAGAGCAGGACTGCCACCTTCCCACTCTGCTTGACCCAAGAAGTTTGGCAAAGGAAAGCTCTTTGGGTAGAACCATCCTCAGGTACCACTTCACCGTGTAAGTGGCCAAGATCAATGAGATGAGAAACCCCTAGAAGCTCCTCAGATAAAACTTCTATTCACTGACGGCATCATTATTCTCGTCTATGGGTGAGGTGTCCTGGTGAGGGAGTTTCCTGCTGCATAAGAAGGCTTCCTTCTTTCAGGGTCACGTGGGTTTTGTGCAGAGGCGATTCACTAAACAGAATTCTGGGCTCAGAAATTGTTTCCTACCCATGAACTACTTAGGTCTTGAGAATCCATAGTTCCTGGTCACTGGCTTCCCTGGCTGCCAGTCCTACAACCAGAAAGGGTCGGCAAATTCTTTCTGGAAAGAGCCAGATTGTAAATATTTTCAGCTTTGTGGGCCAAATAGTCTCAGTAGCACCTGCTCAACTCTGCTGTTATTGTGTGAAAGTAGCCCTAGACAATATGTAAACAAATGGGTATGGTTGTATTCCAATAAAACTTTATTTACAAACACAGGAAGAGAGCAGGATTTGGCCCCCTGCTGTGGTTTGCTGACTCCTGCCCTAGATGATACTTGTTGCTCAGCTGGCTCAGGCAATAAATCATTCTTTGACTTAATAAATGTTTACTATGCATCTACTCTGTACCAGACATAGTTCCAGTGTTTGGGATATATCGGTGAATAACACAGACAAAAGCCCCTCAGCTCTGTGCTCTTCGAGCTTACATTTCTGTTGGGGAGATAGACAACAAACCAATGTGATGATTACCTTCTATATATCTCTTCTCCACCCTTTTGTAGCTGGCTCCAGAGTTTCTCTGTGCCCCTGTTGGCCCACATGGACTACATCAATACGCTCTCTTGCCTCCAGCTTCCTCTCTCTGGGTCCAGCCCATTTCAGGCCCAGGCAAGGAGGGTTTTTATTTCTACACCTCCTCGAATATCCAGTCCATAATACCTATCTGGGTGTAAATCTGTTTACAGATATCTATAGCCACATACATATGTGTGTTTCTATGCAACAAAATTGTTCTCAAGAGAACATATTGGATGCCCAATAGCATAGAGGTTAAGAGTATGGAGTCAGGCAGACTTGGATGACTTCTTGGAGCTTCTTATGTGTAAAATAAAAATAATAATAAAACTGCCAACCTCAGAGGGTTGCCATGAGTATTAAATGTGATAATTCAGTTAAAGTGCATGGCATAGTGCCTGGCACATAGGAAAGCCTCAATAAATGGCAGCAATGATCAATGTATAATATGTGGTATGTTGCAGGTCGTGTTGGTGAGTTACTTTAAATATTGTGCTTACCATGAACATCCTTTTGTGTCACGAGTATAGCAGAGCTAAGGGCAGGGACATGGAGACAGATTCAGTTGGCTTGGTACAAATGTGTCTAATAGTGATTCCTGAAGGGGCCATTAGACCACCTCACCCCACCAACACCACCAAAAAAAATTCAACCAAACAAACAAAAAAATAACAGTTTCCCACTGTCACCAACCCTGAGACAACAACTCTCATGTTGAATTCTCTTTTTAACTCCTGGGTAGGTGCCAGACCAGGGACCATTTCTGAAGTGAATAGTGTCATCTACTTTATCTGGAAAGAGATGTGGCATGAGAGTATATATAGATTCTTGGGCAGTGGCCATTGACCTGGGCAGCTGGTCGGGACTGGAAGATCAGAGACAAGGCAGTCTGGCGTAGAGGCATCTGGATGGACATGTGTGAGTGGGCACAAAGTGTGAAGATTGTTATATCACATATTAATGCTCACCAGAAAGCATCTACTACGGATGAAGAATGGAACAACAAAGTAGACAAAATGACTTGGCCAAATGACATTAACCAGACTTCATCACTGGCCACCTAGAAGTGACGATATAGGCACATGAATGGAGGGGCCATGATAGAAGAGGTGGAGGCTATGCATGAGCTCAACAGCTTGGACTCTCACTCACCAGGGTCAGTTTAGCTATTGCTGCCTCTGAATGTCCAACCTGCAGCAACAGAGACCCATGCTGAACCTTTGATCTGGCACTATGCCTTGAAGAGACCAATGAATCACTTGGTGGCAAATCGACCTCATTGGGCCTTTGCATCCTGGAGTGGCCAATGGTTCATCCTCAAAGGGATGGATACCTATTCCAGATAGGGTTTACCTTTCCCACCACAGAGGTTCAGCCAGCACTATTTTCCGGTGGCTTATGGAATGCCTGATCTATAGGCATGGAATCCCACATACTATAGCAATCAACCAGGGGACCCACTTCTTAGTGACAGAGTTGTGGGGATAAGCCTACGACCATGGGATCCACTGCTCATACCCTATGCTGCACCACCCTGAAGCAGCCAGCCTCAGTGAATGCTGGAACAGCCTTCTAAAGGCACAGCTATAGTGCCAGCTCAGAGGCAAAACTCATTTTTTTTTTTTTTTTCTGCTGAGAAAGATTAGCCCTGAGCTAACATCTGTGCCATTTTTCCTCTATTTTGTATGTCGGTCGCTGCCACAGCACAGCTGATGATTGGTGTAGGTCCACGCCTGGGATCCAAACCCATGCACCTGGGCTGCACTCCACCATGCCATGGGGCTGGCCCCACAGAGGCAGCACTCATGAAAGATTGGTGGCCAGCCTTCAGGACACAGTATGTGCATTAATTCAGAGAGCTCTCTATGGCTGGCCCTGTCTCTCCAGTAGGAAGAAGTCATGGTTCTAGGATCTAAGGAGTGGAAGCATGTGTGGCTCCACTTACCATCATGTCCAGTGACTGACTGGGGGATTTTATACTTCTTGTCCCCAAAACTCTGGACTCTGTTAAAATAAAGGCCAACCTGACAAACACTACCTTAGTCAGGTGATCAAGGTTAACTTCAACAGAGGTAAGTCACATTGACAGCACATACCCTTGAAATAATGTGGTGAGAATGGTAATTTTCCTCCATGGCCTTCCTCCCCAAAACACATAACCCCAATTTAATCATGAGAAAAACATCAGGTAAATTCCAATAAAGAGACATCCTACAAAATCAATTAGCACTCCTCAAAACTGTCAAGGTCATCAGAAACAAGGGAAATCTAAGAAACTGTCACAACCAAGAGGAGCCTAAGGAGACTTGAGGACTAAATGTGGTGTCCTGGATGGGATCCTGCAACAGAAAAAGGACATTAGGGAAAAACTAAGGAAATCTGAATAACTATTTATTAGAACTTAGTTAACTATATTTTAATTTAATTATGATTTAAGAAATAATACACCATTATTTAGTTAATAAGAATGTATGAACATTGGTTTATTAATTGTGACAAACATGCCATGAAAGATGTTGATAACAGAGGAAACTGAGTGTGGGTATATGGGAACTCTCTGTACTATCTTCCCAATTTTTCTGTAAACCTAAAACTATCCTTAAATAAAAAGTTTATTAAAAGAAAGTTCTTTGTTTCTAAAGGGGACCCACTCTTGCCAGGGGACACAGCAAGGGTCTCATTGGACTAGAAGCCTTGGCTGCTGCCCAGAACTTTGGACTCTGTGCCCAGGGACCAGCAGATGAGGAATTGTCATCTTGGCGAGGTCACTGCCCTGATCAGCAAAGGAAAGGGCATTTCTTTTCCTTTCTTTCTTTTTGATGATGTTTGGGAAATTTTTGTGCCATAGCGTGAACATCCTGCACTCTGGGTTCTCTGCTGCCCTTACTTTCCATGTCCAGCAGGCCTGAGCTGGAAGACACAGGACCTCCAGCCAGATCTCAGCATCCTGCAGAGCCAGCTGCACCACCTTTTGTAAGGCCACCCGTGTCTGTCGGGAGCCAAAACACTTTCAAAAATTCAGTGTTTCAATCTCATTTTCCTGGCAAAACAATGTTATCTTTGTAAGATATCCCCAGGGTGCCCTAAAAGCCTGCATAATAAATAAAGGTGGAGTTGGAATCCAGAATGGAACTTACCAGAGTGTTAGGTGAGAGGCAGTGAAGTTTGGAGTCAGATGCACATTCCAAGCCCAGCTCTGCCATTCACTCACTGTGACCTGGGGCAAGTTACTTGATATCTCTGAGTCTCAACTTTCCTATAAATCAAATGGGGAGGGGCCAGCCCGGTGGCGTAGTGGTTAAGTTCACATGCTCCACTTCTACTGCCTGGGGTTCACAGGTTTGGATCCTGGGCACGGACCTATGCACCACTTAACAAGCCATGCTGTGGCGGGCATCCCCTATATAAAGTAGAGGAAGATGGGCACAGATGTTAGCCCAGGGCCAATCTTCCTCACCAAAAGAAAGAAAAAAAGGGATGTATACCTGTTTCACAATCTCTGTAATATTAAGGGATTTGACAAATCTGGATGACAAATCTTTATATTTCTTTCTTTTTCCTCCTTAAACCAAATTCTAGTCCCCCTTCCTGCCAGGCTGGCAGGGAACTCCATCTTAGTGATTATTGAGGGCTCCTCCCCTCCTTAAATCTCTGAATTTTTCTTGGTGCCAAGAAATTTTCCAGTCTTCCCCTCCTCATGGACCAGCAAGAAATTTTAAATGCAAGGCTGTGCAGGAGTGCTGCCCACCTCTTCTCTTGCCATTTGTTGGCTCATTTGTTTGTTATTCATTCATTCATTCATTCATTCAACAAAAGTGGTTACTAGCTGCATGTTATGTGTCAGACACAATTTTAGGTAGTATAAAAAGCAAGCAGATCTGAGTAGGTCAAGAGATGGAGTATAATGGATACAGTGGTGCAATGCCCAGATCCCCCTTTATGAGCAAGAGGCTTATCCCTCCAGCTGCAGGATGAGTTGGCTGCTGATGGCTCACTGCTATGTCCCTTTCAGGCCTAACCTTGGCCAAAGGGCATTGCCTTGCTCAAGTTTCTTCTCCCTCTTAGGAGCAGCCCACGCCCATGACTGGTCATTGTGGGAGTACAAAGTTCTGGTCCCTTGCCTCAACTCTGAAGGGCCATCCCAGCTCCAGAGATTCTTGTGGGGTCTGCTGAGGCCTCAGCTGCAACTGAATCTCCTTCCTCTGCCCAATCCTGCTTCCCTCACTTTCTTATTCCCAGGGTGCCCTCCCCAGCAAACCTGCTGCATTCAAAGGTCCAGCTCAGAGTATGCTTCCAGGGAATCAGACCTAACACACTTCCCTATTTTATGGCCCCACTTCTTTAAGTTGTGTCTTCTCCAATGTCAAGATTTAAAAGTGTGTACCTACTTACATAAATAAGTCTATTCTTTGACTATAGATTGATTCAAATAATCAAACCCAATAAACAACATTTACATTATCACGACGAGGTAACTATTGTCCAATGCCTGGTCAAATTGTGAGTTGAGATGACATTTTCTTTCAAAGTTTCCAATGTAATGATCTCTGAGACATTTAAGGGAGGATAATTACTTTGCTTCATATTAGAATTATGATTTTCTTGTATAGTTTTGTTTGTTTTCTTGGAGTTTCTGATTACCTTTCTTTTTTCCGCCATAACTCTCACACTTCCATTCCAATTTATTGTCTGAAATTCAGTCCAATCTCCCTCTTTAAAGCATTCTTATTGGAGATTACTGATTTATGATATAATCTAGACTGACAGCTTTCTAATCCTGCTGCATCGTCTCCCTCCGGGAATTTTTGATTAGTTCTGCTACCGACTATACCCCACTCCTTTTTGGTTTTTGGTTTTAACCACTCCTCCATCTTTTCTGAAATTACATCTTCAAGTAATTTTCTCAAAAAGGTGGATTAGAAATAAATTCTATCTTGTATTTAAACAACTTCATTAAACTCTTTTCAATTATCCCTTTTGAATGTGCCATCTGTTTCCAACCAGGATCTTGATCAATGCACCAGGTTCAAAATGACATGCCTTGCAGAATTTTGAAGATCTTGCTCTACTGCCTTCTAGCATCTATTTTGGGTGATGATAAGTCTGATGCCAATCCAATTCTTGTTCCTTTGTAGGAACAATTTTTTTTCTCTCTGGAAGCCATTGGGCTCTTTTATGAATTCTTGCTGCTATGAAATTTTATAAAAATATATTATATCAGTTAGGAATAATTTTAGCTGTGATAAAAAAACCAAAACCAAAACAAAACAAAAAACAATTAACAGTGGCTTAAACAATACACCTAAGAAGTAGATGGTCCCAGGTTAGACGCACCAATTCAGTGGCACCATCAAGGGCCCTTTATGTCTGTCTGTCCTGCTTTACAAAGGCTGTGGACAGAAAGGAATCTTCTCATCCCTGTGCCTGTTACCTCATGGTTGAAAGACAGCTTCCACGCCACATCCTTGCACTAAGCAGAGGCAAAAAGGAATCTTCTCATCCCTGTGCCTGTTACCTCATGGTTGAAAGACAGCTTCCACACCACATCCTTGCACTAAGCAGAGGCAAATCACTTCTCATTACAAGGCTGAGTTTTATTGTGAAAGAACAGCACCCCCTGCCCCCCGTGACATCTCTTCAATATCTCGTTGGCCAGAACCTGGCCACATGTTGACTCCTAGACACTTGCTATGATCTGAATGTTTGCGTCCCCCACAAATTCATATGTTGAAATCCTAGCCCCCAAGATGATGGTATTAGGAGGTGGGCCCTTAGGAGGTGATAAGAGCTTGCGGGTGGAGCCCTCATGAATGGGATTTGTGCCTTTATAAAAGAGACTCCACAGAGCTCCCTCGCCCCTTCCACCATGTGAGGACACAGCAAGAAGTCAGCTGTCTGCAACCCATGAAAGGGCCTTCACCAGTACCTCACTGTGCTGACACCCTGACCTTGGAAGTCTAGCCTCCAGAATTGTGATAAATAAATGTCTGTTGTTTATAAGCCACCCAGGCTGTGATATTTTGTTACAGCAGCCCAAAACGACTAAAACAACACTCACTGGTGAAAGAGAACGTAAGTTATTATAATTGGTTAAGACCAGTTATAATTCATTCCCTGGGGCCGGAAGGAGTATATCTTTCCTGATGTCATAGGATCTCTGCCTGCTGCATCAGGCCCCAAACTGGAGAACTGTTAGCAGGGAAGAACGAAGGAGATTGTTCTGGGGTAGGCTATGGAAATGTCTGCTTTATATGTCTCGATGTGGTCTTTTTCACTTTCATGCTTTTAATTTGAAGTCTCACTTTTCCTTTTACTCTGGGAATTTTTTCCCCCTTTATTTCTTTGGTAATTTCTTCTTCTCTGTTTTTTCTATTCTCTCTTTCTAGAAGCCTTTTAATGAATATTGGACCTCCTGGATTCACCTTTTATATTTGTTAAATTTTCTCCTAAATTTCCTATCTGTCCTTTTTTCCTCTTTGCTTTCTAGGATTTCTTTGATATCATCTTCTAACCCTTGTATTTAAAATTTTAAAAATTTCATTTATTATTTTATATCACCTGTCTTATGTTTATATGTATTTTCAGTTCATAGTCAAATGCGAACCGATTGTGCCACTGAGACACACAGATGTTTGTATGTATTTTCAATTCTTGTTCCCTGCTCCTTTTTTTATAGCATCTTATCCTTGTTTTAGTGATGCAATATAATCTCAAATCTCTTTGAGGGTATTGGAGGGTTTTTTAAAAATTCCTTTTCTATTTCCTGAGTTATCTCTGTTTCTTGTAGGGTCATTTTTGCTGATGTTGTTTATTTATCTTTCTCTTTCATGTTGCAGATTCTCCTCAAATGTCTGATGCAATTAAAGATGAGGGGAAAGAATGCCTGCCTGGGGGCCTGAGGCTATATTTGGGACTTGTTAACCTGAAGGCTCAGCATTCCTCAGGGTGTGGGGCCGAGAGTCAGCTTCCACGACGGGATTGCTCCCTGTGCCAGAATGAGCGGATCCTTCGTTCTGGGCCAAGAGCACTCTCATGAGCTGCCCCTTTTCACTCTAGACTCTTAAATAAACTGATTTAGAGAAGAACTCTCTAGTTTTTTTCCCCCTAGGTAGTCATGCCTGGCTGACCCCTAATGGGTCTGCAGAGAAAGAGATGTGTGAATGTGCGTGGGACGTGACCATTCAGAATAAAGATCTTTAACAAACATCTATTTTCAGTCCAACTTCTGACTGCTTCCCACTGGGGATGTGCAGTTTTCAAGTCTAGAGATTCTCTGGGTACATCTGGGCTGACTGACCCCTCCTGCCCACCACTCATGTCCAGGTTCTGCCCCACTCTGCTCTATTTCAACAACCGGGACTTTCCCATCACCTTCCATCATCTAGGACTGGTTTACATTACTTACTTATTCTCTGATGGCTCCCTTTGGTTCCCTTCATTGGTGTGGGCTCTGACTTATTTTTTCTTCCTTCAATATTATTTTAATGGGGTCTCAGGAGAAAGGAGAATGTTGGGGCTCAGTTTTGACCTGGAAGGCTACTGTTGAGGTTGCGGGTTTCTTTTTTTTTTTTTTTTTTGATAGCTTCATTGCTTTTAAAAAATTTTTATTTTAAATTGTGGTAAAATACACGTAACATAAAATTTACCATTGTAACCATTTTTAAGTGTATAGTTCAGTAGTGTTAAGTACATTAACATTGTTGTGTAATCATCACTACCATCCATCTCCAGAAGTCTTTTCTTCTTGCAAAATTGCAACTGCCATACCCATTAAACAGCAACTCCCCATTCCCTCCTCCTAGTCCCTGGAAACCACCATTCTACTTTCTATCTCTATGAATTTGACTACTCTACATACTTCATATAAGTGGAATCATACAGTGTTTGTCTTTTTGTGTTTGGCTTATTTCATTTAGCGTAATGTTCTCAAGATTCATACACATTTTAGCATATGTCAGAATTTCCTTCCTTTTTAGGACTAAATAATATTCCTTTGCACGTACGTACCCCATTTTGTTTATCCATCAATGGACACTTGGGTTGGTTCTACCTTTGGCTATCATGAATAATGCTGCTAAGACCCTGGGTGTACAAATACTGTTGAGTTTTAAAAGGGCTGCTATGTAGGAGACCCCCAGCAATGCAACTCAAAATCAGATGCATTTGTGTATAAATTTCCCGTTGCACTGGGATGAAATTATCATTATCATCATCTTCATCACATTGTCATCCATACAATACGCCAGTGTATAGACTTTTACTTGGCATACCTCTTCTAGGCCCATTATCATAGCCCATGAGGTAGCTAGTGTAGACGGCATTATTTCTGTGTTACAGTTAAAGAATTTGAGCTATAGAGATGTTAAGCGACGTGCCTAAGCTAGCAAGAGGCACAACTAAAATTGCTGAACATTTCTATCAGCCTGAAAGACATTGTTGAACTATTTTGTTTGCATAGACTCTATTGTGTGTTGATTGTGTAGAGACAGCCATAGAATGATTATCTCTAATCTAGTAAATTTAATGCAACTTTTCCTAACTGATGAGACAGGTTGATGTTGTAAATTTCATGTGAAAAAAGGAATCTGTCTGAAGCTTTGCCAGCTAAGATAAGACAGAATATCAGATATGATCTAACTATTAAAATTGTAGAGATTCATTCCTCTTTATTTTTCATGGAGGGGAACAAGGTAAATGTTCTTGGGTTGTTGGCACTATTTCTCCCATTTGTATATTCCTTCTAAACATGAACATTATGTTGTTTAGTCATCTGTTAATGACAGCTGATTATCAAACCATAAATATACACGTTGAGTCTAATGGTTTGTGAATGTTAAGCATCAGACAGTAATATCTGCGGGTGTTTAGAGAAGAATTCTACAGCTTCATCCCGATCACTATCTAACTTGTCAGTTTGCTGTAGAATTATCTGATTCTTTGTGCTGTCAGCTGAACCATGTGTTAGGCAGAAAGCAAATTTTTTTCTCCATTATGGCTATTTTTTCCTTCCTGTCAGTAAACAGATTTAAAAAAAGAAAGAAAGACACACAACTCTCTTGTGTAATCTAGGCTACAGATATCACAATTTTTCTGTTTCTTTTGGAAAATAGCAAATGTGATTTCTTAAGACTTTTCATTTTCAAATCATTTCAGGAACATTAGCAAATACATATGCATTCAGTATTTTCGTCCCATATATTGGAGAAAACAACAGATATGAAGACACTGAAGTTCAAATTAAAGAGACCAATCCTTCAGCCCTGAAGTCCCATGGTACTTATTTAAAACTAAAAAATGTTTGGCCACTAGTGGTCTGCTCCCTGAATGCCAAGATACATTTATTTATTTTCCAAGCAGAGCCAGAGTAGCCTGGTGTTTAAGCTTTGACAGTATGCTAATGTGTGCTGCAGAAAGACACACCGTTCCCCAGGGTGCAACACGGAGCCTCTGAGAATTTTTTTTTAAATGTCTTCATTCTTCCATTAACCCAGCAAACAGTGATTAAGCACCCACTAGTGCCAAGCCTGCACTCATCTCTGGGGAAATAGGAAGCGTCTGTGCTAGAAGTTTTCAAGCCTGGTAGAATGGGAGGCGACATGGCAGAGCAGAAAGGGCATGGTCAGAATTCTGTGCCTACCTGCAAAGAACGTGGTCTTAACCTCCCCAAGCACTTCCTCTTTGGCAGGGGTGGAAATATCCACCCCAAGGAGCTGGGAGATAACTGGTTGACCCACAGATGGCTCAAGACACAGAGAGGCAGCCTCAGGACACTCCTGGTTTATTCTCATTTCTTTTACTCTCCTTGGTCCCTTCTGATTTGATTTCTATTCCACGCACTTCACCAACAATGCTTTCTTATCTTCCTCCAATTTTGCTGCTGCATTGGACCCTATCGACCCTCATACTCTTGCCTTCCCTCCCCCCAACACTGCCCTGTTCTCTTCTCTCTCTGAACCTTTCTCTGGGGACTTTACTCTTTCTGTCTCTTCTCTCTCCCACGTGGTGGATTTTCACAAAGTCTCTGCTCATTTATCTCTTCATAATTTTGCTCTTTTAGCATCAACCATCTCTTCAAGTCCTTCTTGTTCTTCAGGCATCAAAATGTCCATTTTCCTAGCTTCAATCATCATCCTTACTCTGATGACCCCCAAATTTACATCTCTGTATCTTCCTGTCCAAACCTCTAGCTTGAATTTTCAACCAAATACGCAACTTAGATGTTCACCTTCAAGTCAAAATCTCTAAAGCTACATACATCTTCATTCCCCCAAATCAACTCCCCTACTAGATTTTTCACCTTTTTTTCTCTCTGTCAGTAGCACCATTTTCTCAGTTATCTACAAAGGAAATATTAGAGTCAAATTTAAATTTTTCTTTTCTGTACCTGCTTTTTCATTTGCTCATACCATTTTTATTGACTTCTTTCAAACCATTTCTGAGCAGAAAACATTAGATTAAGTCACAAAAGATGAAAGCAATTTAAAAATCACCTGTAAATAAATAAAAGAAACCTATAAATTTATTAGGCAGCATATGCAGTATGATCCCAATTTTGTTATAGTTGTATTGTTGATTTGTGTTTCTATCTCTCATCTGCCAATCTTATCTATCTACAAATGTGCATAACAATAGACTCAAAGATTGTTCAGAAAATGTTGATGGTAGGTGTCCCTCAGTAATGGGATTATGAGTGCATGTTACTTTTTTTTGTTTCATTTTCCTTTTTATTTTTTCTGGACTTTGGTGCCCAGAATAGAATTAATTATTAGCCTTGGTTTATGACACACACTCATAATTGCTCCTTTTTATTTACCCTCTTATTTACTGATTTGAGTATTTAAATATTTGAGTATTTACTTATTTGAATATTTACTTGATGATTGCAGTGGGCATCTATGCCCACCATCCAACCCAAGCTCTCAAACAATAACAATGGTTTACATTTTCTGCGTGCTGTCCCACCCCACCCCGACTCCCCCACCATCTCCCATGTCCTACCAGCAAGGTCTAAGTATCCCACTGGTCCACATCCTTTCTAACATTTGGTATGTCAGGCTTCTTAATTTTTGATGATTGAATAGGCATAAAATAGCATCTTATTGTGGTCTTGATTTGCATTTCCTTAGTACTAATAAAATTCAATATCATATCATATATTTATAAGCTATATCCTTTTTCCTCTTCTGTGTACTTATAGGCTTACTTCTTTTCCATTTTTTAACCAGGTGTTTGTTTTTGTTGGATTGATTTGTAGGAATAAGACAAGAATGTCCACTAACGCCACTGTTATTCAATACTGTCCTGGAGGTCCTTGTCAAAGAACAATAAAGACATGAAAAATAAATTAAAGACATTAGGATTGGAAGGAAAGAAATATACGACTATTATTATTTGCAGATGATATTACCAAGTACATAGAAAACCCTAAATAATCTAAAAATTTATAGACTTAAAGGACACTTTAGCAAGGAGCCTGGATATGGAATCAATAGACAAATGCCAATGGCATTTCTATACACCAGCAATAAACAGTTAGAAAACATGATAAGGATGTCAATATCTATAATAGCAAAACAAAATACTACACAACACCTACAATTAAACCTATAAAAGATATGCAAGGCAAAAACTTAAAATATAAAATCCTTTTATGAAATACATTTACCTAAATAAATTGAGAGAAATTTTATGTTCATGGGTAGGATTTCAATTCTCCCCCCATTCGATCTATAGAATCAGTGCAATTCTAGTCTGTGTTTTCTGTGGAACTTGGCAAGCTAATTCTAGAATTTATATGGAGCAGTAAGAGGGCCAAAAGTAATAACAGGACATTTCAGAAAAAGAAGAAAAAGTACGGGACACTTGCCTTATCAGATCTAAAGTCTTACTTTAAACATACAGTAATTAAGATAGCGGCATCAGTGCAGGGATAGGCAAATTGTGAATGGAACAGAACAGAGAGACCAAGAACAGCTCCCTGCATATGTGGAAATGTGAAATACAACAGAAGTGGCATGAGAAATCACTGGTCAAAGAGAGACTACTCAATAAATGAAGTGGAAAATTTGATTATTCACATGAAAAATCAAAGTGGGTCCCTATCAACTCCAAGTGGATTAAAGTCTTAACTGTGAAAAGTGAAACTTTAAAATACAGGAGAATATCATTCTGATCTTGAGCCGGGACACACTTAAACAAAACCCGAACAAGCTAATCAGAACAGGAAAGATTGCTAAATTTGACTAAACGAAAATAAAAGTCTTCTTCTTCTTCTTCTTTTTAATCAAAAAATACGTTTTAAAAAGTGAAATAGAAAGCCACAAGTCGGAAGATATCTGCAATAGGGATAAGTGACAAAGTACGAATGTCAAGAAAATAGGAAAACCTCCTACAAGTTCTTAAAAAAGATAATCAACCCAATGGAAACATGTTGGCTTTATATTTCCATAGTAAAAGTATACTGTTTATGTAATAAAATGCATATTCTAAAGATATTAGAAAAAAGACAAAATTAAAAGAGAAGTTGTCCATGAACATATATGCTTTCTCTCTACTTGGGTCTTATTGAATGTCTCTCCTTAAAAGACTTCCTAATTTTTTTATGTTTAGATCTTGTTTATTTCTGACAGGTTTCCTTTTAAAGATGTAAAATAAAAAGAGACCAAATGTTAAAATAATTATATATAAACAGTTCTTACTATCCAATAAGAAAAATACTCAACACAATAGAAAAATAGGCTAAGGATAAGAACTCAATGAAAGAAAAACACCAATGGAGAATAAACATAAAAATGTTTTGTCTTACTAGCAATCAAATAAATTAAAATAAAAACAACAATGAAATACCATGTCTTCCATTTCCAAAGATTATAAGAACGATTATGCTCAACTGAGTGAGATAGTCATTCTCATCTACTGGAGTTGGGTGTGTAGGGTGATTCAACATTTCTGGGAAGCAATTCGTTAGTATGTATCCAGAGCCTTTAAAATGTTCATACTTTTTGAGCGAGTAATTCAACTTTTAAAATCCATGCCAAAAACAATGAGACATGATCCAAGTTTAGACATAATAATGTTTACTACATCATTATTTATAATAGCACAAGACTGGAAACAAAAATAAAATACAAAAGGTGAAATAACATGAAGTCTATCCCATTGGATGGATTATTGTACAGTCCTTTAAAGTTTTTTCATGCTCAAACGAGCTCATAATTAAAGTCATATGAAATAAAACAACCACGTGATACCAATCTTTATCTACAAGATTAAGAAAGGTTGATAACACCAAGTGATGGAAAAGATATAATGCAACAGGCAGTATCACACGTTTTGGGTGTGAATTCAAATTGGCACAGCTTTTTTGAAGGGAAATCTGGCAGCACTTACAAAAATTTTAAATCCATATACCCAGCAATTTTACTTTTGAAAATTTCTCTATAGATATATTTGTATAAGGGTACAAAGACGTTTGTAAAAATACTTTCATCACATTGTAATTTGAAACACTCTAAATGTCTACCAGTAGATAACTAGTTAATAAATTACAGTAGATGCATATGATGAAATACATACCAAGTGCTCTTACAAAATGAGGTAGAACACATGGACAGAGACGAAAAGTATCAAAGGCACACTTTAGGGGAGAAGGGTATGTCTTAGTGTGGGTTTCCCTGGAAGCAGAGCCTGAGACGAGGATGTGGGTGCAGGTAGTTTATTGGGAAGAGATCCCAGCAAGCAGGAGTGAGGGAACAGGGACAGTGAGACAGGGAGGAAGGAGAAGCAAAGGGGGCTCCCATCACACAACGTGGGCATCAGAGGCTTGACCCAACGGGGCCCTGCTGAGAACAGTATGGAATGGCTCCAGAACTGTCTGCTGATGGCAGGACAGGGACAGAAGCTGAAAAGACGGACGGCACATGTGAGAGGAGTTGCCACTCACACGAAACTGCTCGCCCCAGTTGAGGCTGAAATCAGGGGTGGTCCAGGGGGTGTGACCTGGGGTACCAGAGGAGTCCACTGTATAGACTGATTCATTTTGGTTAAAAGAAATAGTTTACATATAGATACAGAGATATGCACGAGAAGCCCTCTTAACTGTGATCAGAATAACTGATGCCCTCCATTCTCTTGATGAAACATGGTTCACGCTTGTGTAGAACGTTTGGGACAAGTAGGTTACTCTCTAGAGCAGTGGCTCTCAAATGTTAGGGAGCATTAATCACCTGGAGGGACTGTGAAGACGTAGATTCCTGGGCTCCACCCCCAGAGTTTCTGATTCAATCGACCTGGGGTGGGCTGGAGAATTTGCATTTCTAAGAAGTTCTCAGGTGATGCCGATGTTGCTGGCCTAGTGATCACTCATTTAGAACATTTTTCCCCACTAGCTGGGTGGTGTGATTACCCAGAGTCTATTGTGTTAGTTCCCAAACCTGTTTATATCACCTGCACTTGTCATTGTAACCAGGTAATTTAACTAAATGTTGAATGAACTGATGAAATATGAAGGGGCAAAGAAAAATACATGTGTCTATAAAATACGAGTTGAATGCTATTGAAAAGACCTGATATAGATGAGTCATTGAAAAATTGCTATAGAATTAGGAGTGGTCAAGCCAATGGTAAAGAGTCACAATAATTGAAAATTGAAAAACCACAATAATCTAGAAGATTATTCAAAAAGATTATTTGCAAATGTCATTAAATTCTTGCTTTATTATAAAGTATCTCAAAATAAAAATGTATGCCAATGTATTAATAATGTCATCAGTATAAAAATTACATCTGAAATGCCCTTGAGTATTTAATTAATTTATTTTTTCTTTTTCTCTCTCTTTTTTTTTTGTGAGGAAGATCAGCCCTGAGCTAACATCTGTTGCCAATCCTCCTCTATTCTGCTGAGGAAGACTGGCCCTGGGCTAACATCCGTGCCCATCCTCCTCTACTTTATATGGGATGCCGCCACAGCATGGCTGACAAGCGGTGTGTCGATCCACGTCCAGGATTGAGCCTGACAACCCTGGGCCACCCAAGCGGAGTGCACGAACTTAACTGCTGCGCCACCGGGCCAGTCCCCCTTGAGTGTTTTAAACTCAAAGACGAGATCTTGTGCCTACATTAGAATATTGTCAAAAATGTATAAATTTATTTGTTTGAATTTAATATAAAGTTTAAGGTACTTATGAATTTTTTTCTGACTCCCTGCTCAAACTATTTTGATCAATTTAATGTCCTGATTCAATTGAATGAGAGAACTTGCATGATGCCAGTATTGAACCTTTCTGTCCTAAAGTACTTTTTCCCCCCAGGCACGAAGCTGGAAACTAGGAATTCTGATGAGGATCCCTCAATGTCCCAAATAATATTTTGTTGTTAAAAAAATGTCAATTTAGGGCCAGCCCTCGTGACCTAGTGGTTAAGTTCGGTGCACTCCTCTTTGGCAGCCTGGATTCGGTTCCCAGGCTGGGACACATACCACTCGTCAGTGGCCATGCTGTGGTGGCAACTCACATACAAAATAGAGGAAGATTGGCCACAGATGTTAGCTCAGGGCAAATCCTCCTGGGGAAAAAAAAGTCTATTTAGTGTTTTAAATAGTTCAAAATTGTATATTTTATACATTGCTGCCAATCTATTTGAATCATTACCCTGCACCCAAGTACACACAAAATAAAATCTAAATCTTTGGTGTGGCATTCAAGAGCTTTCTCTGACCTGATGAACATCTGTCTCTCATTTCCTGTCACTTCTCACTTCTTCCCTTCATGTACCTTGAACCACACATAAATTACCATTTCCTGATTATGCAACTTGTTCCTTTTTTATGAGTTCTTTCCTCGGGTCATCCATCTAGAGAACACTTATTTATCCTTCAGAGCCCAGCCCAAATGTCCCATCTCTGGGAAGCCTTCCTCAATCCCCTCCTTTATTCTAATAGCTCTTTGTGCATGGTCTTTGATAGTACTTGTCATATTGCTTTGGGGTTTTTTTGTTTTGGTTTCAATGGAACCTGTAGAATCTTAGCTTTCACTGTCTAGGACATTTGTAATCTTTTATCACATTTTACTTTACCACTTTGTCCGAGATTTGTTCCAGTCCTGACACTTGGTAGGGACTCAGTAACATTGTTGAAAAATATGAATGAATGAATGAGTAAATGGATACTCATGACCTCTGACATAATTGATATTTCTTACTAACCACCTGTAGACATAAAAACCCACTGTAATTCAAACAACTTAAGTATAATACATATTGGCTTGAATTAGTCACATCACTCACTCTCAATGCTTAGCAATTTCTTCCCGTATTCATAAATAAAGCCCATCCCTATTCTAAAAACTGTTTTAAAAACACAGGAGAGAAGCTCAAATTACTGAATAGATCAATAGCTTTATTAAATATGGTAGCTTCAGCATTTTGCAGAGTCATCACTGAAACTTCTCAGCAGAGAGAATGTGATGCTCCACAAGTCCCTCAACTGTGAAATGGGGCAGTAATAGAACTGGAACTCAGGGCAGTGGGGAGTCTTTAGAGAGATCATTTATGTAAGGTAGCCAAATGCAGCAGGGACCCAACGTATATTGGGGGATTTGACAGACTACATTTTTTACTACATTTTGTTAAATTAAGTTTAAAAATAGAAACTGTACGGCTGTATAGACCAGAGCTAACCATATGTGTATCCTAAGACCCAGCAATCCCACTCCTAGGTATTTAGTCAATGGAAAAGCTCACAGAGGTCCATCAAAAGATATGACGTGGGGCTGGCCGGGTGGTGAAGTGGTTAAGTTCACGCGCTCCGCTTGGGTGGCCCGGGGTTCGCTGGTTGGGATCCCGTGCGCAGACCTACTCACCACTCATCAAGCCATGCTGAGGTGGTGTCCTACACAGAACTAGAAGGACCTACAACTAGGATATACAACTATGTACTGGGGCTTTGGGGAGGAGAAAAAAAAGAGGAAGATTGGCGATAGACGTTAGCTCAGGGCCAATCTCCCTTAAAAAAAAAAAAAAGACGTGACAGGAATGTTGACAGCATCAGTCCTCATAACAGTCCCAAACTGGAAACAATCTGAACGTCAGCCTTGGAATGGATAATGCATTGTGTCACATCACACAATGGAATACCACACAGCAACGAGAACAAATGAAGAACTACAACACGAAAACCACGATTGAATCCCATAAGCACAATGCCAGGGAAAGAAGTCGGGTGCAAAAGAGTACACGCCGTATATTCAGTTGATATAAACTTTAACAACAAGCAAACAAACCTGTGGTGACAGAAGTCGTGAGTGGCAACCGTTGGGGAGGAATCCAAAGGGGCTCTGGGATGCTGGGATGTTCTACATCTTAAGCCGGGAGGGGGACTATCTGGGTGTGTTCACTTTGTAAATCTTCATAAAGCTGTTTATGACCTGTATACCTTTCTGACTGGATGTCACACTTCAATAAAAAGCTTAAAAAGACAAAAGACAAAACTGGCTGGGTGATTGGAAGGATAGACTTGACAAACACAGGGACCAGGAATTCCCGGTGTTTGAACACTCAGCAGAGATTCGGGGAAGCAGTTAAGAGAAGGCATCAAGAAAGTATCCTCAAGTCTCCACGTGTTTCTGTGTGTGACAAACACAACCTCGGACAGTCATGGCTTGTTTTCTGGATGACACAGCAAAAATGCTTGTCAGCTGGTGAGACAGGAGAGTGGCCATCTGGAAAAGTGAATAAATAATCTAAACTTCACACTGTACGTCAGGACAAATTCCAAACGAATCAAAGATTTGTGTGCAAAACAGAAAGCTGTAAATTTACTAGAAGAAAAATGCAAGAATTCCTTTTTAATCTTGGAGTGAAGAAGGCCTTTCTAACTATGACACAAAAGCGAGAAAACACGGATAAATTCGATGACACAATAGTAAAAGCCTCTTGTGTGGCAACCACAACCACAACCACATCACACACAAAAAGAAAGCAAACAAAAATCCTACATAGCAAAGCCAAAAGATGAATCAAAACTGAACAGATAAATTGTAATTCATATCATAGCAAAAGGATTACCCTTCCTAATAAGTAAAGAGCTCCTAGAAACTGATAAGAAAAAAACCTCCAAAAAACTCAGTAGAAAAATAGGCAAATGATTTAAACAAATAGTTTACAGAAAAGGAAATGCAAATTACTCTTAAACACATGAAAAGATGCTTAACCTCTCTCATAATAAGAGAATAGCAAACAAAAATGAGGACCCTCTATTTTTTGCCTATTGGATTGGAAGAAAAACATATTTGATAACATTCTGTTGGTGAGGCTGTGGGGCAACAGGCATGTTTGTACACTGCTGTCGGGTGTGTAAATTGGTGCAGCTCTTCTGGAGGCTATTTGGCAACATCTATCAAAATTGACAAGGTACATCTCTTTGACCCTGAATTCTAGTTCTGGGAACCTGTGCTACAGATTTACTAGTCCACATGCAAAATGACGTATGCACCAGCTTACTCACTGCGGCATTGTAATCGGAAAAGACTGGAGAGAATCCAAGTCCATCAACAGATGGCTGGTTAAATGGATGATGCATCCACACAATCTCTATTTAGATAAAGATCTCCAAGACACACCATTATGCAGAAAAAAAGCAAGGGAGAACAGTGTATATAATATGCTACTTTTTAACGTAAGGGTGTGTGTGGCAGGTGGGGGCGATAGAAGAATCTATATTCGTACTTGCTTGACTTGTGTAAAGAAGCTTGGAGGAATACGTTAATCTCAAAACAGAGGTTACCTGTGTAGAGAGGTGGAGGTGGGTGCAAACTGAGTGGGTAGCCAACTTTTCCCTGATTACCTTTTCTTATTAAAAGATGTTTGAGCTTTGTGACTATGTTAGCTATTCAAACAATTTAAAACAAGCAAATTATCACATCTAAGCCCACACCGGAATAGTTTTGGGTATATATATACCAAAACTGCCTCCTTCTTAAGCTGGTGATTTGCGAAGTAAGATTAGAGAGAGAAAATCTGTGTTCTTTTGTGCTTTTAGTCTTTTTATTAATAAGAGAGCAAACAGAAATCATGCACTGCCCCAGATTCACGTTTTCTTACAATGAGTTTTAGTGAAATAAACGATTTAAATCTGTTGCCCAACCTACTTTTGAGACTCATTTTGTTCAGAGAACAGAGTTTTGGAAGTCTAGAATTGGGCAAGGAGGCACAATCATGAGAAAACTTTTCAGATCACTTACATGTAGCTTTGCAGGCACAAAGGTGGACAAAGCAGAAAAATTTAGCGAACTCCAATTTTACCCAATTATCTGGATACTTTAAACAGAAGTAGCTTTTAGGTAAAAATTATTCTGGAAAAGTAATGTGATTTCTTATCTTGTGCAACTCGGCAGAGAAGTAGGACTAAAAACCCATGGCCCATCCAGGTCTAAATTCCACAGACCCTCTCTTAAGGGCAGGAGGTGTTGTGTTTACTCGTGCAACACGACTTCCTGAGTGACTACCTGAATGAAACGATTCTTTGTGTTTCCATCGATTGGGCAGAACCGCGCCATCCAGCCAGCAGGGTTAAAAGGAAATTAACATGCGTGGTGCATTGGGCGGGTGGACCCGGCTAGATGAGTGGCTCTCCATTAATTAAAGAGAACGTGAGGTGAGGTCGTTGTCTGCAAGTTACAGACTTTGAGAAATTGTCTCAATAAAAGAGAACTTCATTTGGCCTTAGGTAAAAGACAATCAATAAATTAGTTGGCTGAGGGCAGAGACGCGAAGCGAGAAAGAATAAGGGTCAGGAGAGCAATCTGTGTAAAAACAGGATGGCAGTGAGGAGGCGGGGTGGGGGAGGGAGGTGCAAAGCAATTTACAAAGGTACTAAAATAAAATGAAATGAAAAGCCGCTCCAGCCCCAGCGCGCCATTTCCCTGTGATGTATAAACTAGCTGATCTTCGTTAGCGGTGGTTAGCCTTGGAGAGGCAGACGGGAGGAAGGGGGGCCGATGGTCACAGCCCCGTCATCTATTTTCCCCCGGGGGGTTGGCTCCATTAGGGTAGAGGGGAGAGCCACCAGGAAGCCACCGACACGAGATGTCCCGGGCCCTGGAATCTGCTCTGAGCTGTTGCTGACGATGCTAACGCGGTTCCGAGAGGGTCCTGGTCCAGCCCCCGCGCAGGCTGGGCCGGGCGCTGAGCCAGGTGCGCTCCATCACCTGGAGGTGGACGCGGGGGGCGACGGCCGTGGGCTCCCGGCTGGCCTTGTAAAACATGAGTCGTGGTGACAGAAGTCTTTCCATCATGGTTTATGCCGCACCTTCCCGGCCACATTACTGTTATTTAGCATCTTTCCGCCACCCGTGAAGCACTCCACTGCCGTTTGTTTATTTCTCACTCTCCTGAGGTTCGCTGTTCTCACCTCCTGTCTGGAAGAGAGAGAGACACAGAGAAAGAAGGACTCTGTCCCAGGCTGCTGCCTGCAGCAGCCCCCCACAAAGCCCCCTGCCCAGGGCGATTGCCTGGCTTCCCTCTCAAGGGCCCTCCCGCCGTCCGCGGTGGCCCCTGTCGGGTGAGCGCGCAGGGCTGGACATGCGGGCCTGTCGCCCGGACTGTTCCGTTTTACAACGTAGGCAAATCTTTCAGTCTCTTTTGTGTGTCCTGAGCTATAAAACGGACAAATTATGGTGGCCCCCTTTTTCCCCACAGCGAAGTCAAGCTGGATCTTTTGTTTTCCCCTAATGTAATAAATGTCAGACCAAATATGATAATCAAGAAGAAAATTCACGAGTTCTGAAGAAAGGCCGTTTCTACATTCTCCTGCTCACCTGCATCCTTGCCGAAATGTCCACCTCTGGGAAGGTGTGCCCAGCCCCTTCCCCTCCACTTCCTGAGTTCATGTCATGTCATGTCCCTCCTCTGTGTAAAACCCTCCAAGGGCCCCCACCTCAGGCAGAGCCAAAGTGGGTCCCCAGAGTGGCCCTCCCGCATGTGCCCCCTCCTGGTCTCTTAGAGCTTGGCCTCATCTCCCACTTCTCCTCCCCTCACTCAACACCGACTGCCTTGAGGGTCCTGGTACACACCTGCATCCGCCCCTCTTAGCGCTTGCTGGTTCACAGCGCCCCGGGGCTGGTCCCTCACCTCCTGGGCTCAGCTCAGATGTCACCTTCTCAGGGCGGGCTTCCCTGACTGGCCTTGGCACCACTGCCTTGTTTTCTCCAGAGCACTTGACACCAGCTGCCACGCTCAGCTTGGCATCCTACCTACGGGTTTGCTTTGTCCATCTCCCCAGACCATACCGTCAAGCCCCTGAGGGCAGAGATTTCATTGCTTTGTTTTCTTCTGCATCTTCAGTAGCTTGGTCAGTGCCTGGCACAGGGTAGACAATAAATATTTACTGAATAAGTGAATATAGCTCTATTGTAGCAATTAATAATAATAATAATAAACATTTGTATTACAATTTGCAAAGTGCTTTGAATGCAAAGCCCCATAGCATTCATGTATTTTCATGTATTGCAGGCACATTTCCTGGTCACGAACTCGGATGAGCAAAGATGATCACTTTGTGTATAGTGAGAGTGAACTTGTTTCCAAGCCCCTAATTCCACCTGAGGGCAGAACATGTCATCTTGCCAATTCAAGGAAACTTCGCATTTCCACCCCCCTCATTCCCCTCCCTGGCTGGCTCTGGGGCACCAGCCTCTGGCCGCGCTGTGCTCTCTCTGGCTGGTCTGAGTGGAGGACCGGCAGTCTCCTGGGAAGGGCCACGTCCTCCTGCCCCTGCCAGGCTCCGGAGCCCACCCCCAGCCTCTCCCTGGACCCCCCGGCTGGGCCCCAGGCATGGCGCAGGTCCTGCATCCTCAGCCCCTTTTAAACTCCACTTAGGCGTGAGGTAACTTTTTTTTTCCCAAGCATAATTGACATACAAATCCTATTAGTTTCAGGTGTACACGACAGTGATTTGATATTTGTATACGTTACGACATGATCACCACGATGTCTAGTTACCGTCTGTCACCATACAGGTTTATCACAATATTATTGACTATATTCCCTATGCTGTACATTACATCCCCGTGATTTATTTATTTTATAACTGGAAGTTTGTACCTGTTAATCTCCTTTGTCTATTTCTCCCGCCCTCTACCCACCCTCTGGTAACAACCAGTTTGTTTCCTATATCTGTGAGTCTGTTTCTCTCAGAGAAAGACAAATACCATATGATTTCATTTATATGATGAATCTAAAAAACAAAACAAATGAGGTTAACTTTTCAGTCTCCTCCGATGCCCTGAGGAGTCGCAGGCTTGTCCCTTCTGTCTACGGTTTCCACAGTCATTGCTCGCCTCTGATTCTTTTTAAGGCTCTTTTCTCTCAGAGTTCCAGTGAGGGACAATTTTGGGTCTCCAGACCCATCGGGGGATCTCAGATGCCATCCTGGGCATCTGGAGAGAAGAGGGCCCTCGCTAGCGTGTAGACCCTAGGCCCCTCTCCTAGTTCTTCCAGCCGTTCCCTCAGCCGGTAACAGGCTCCCAGGCCACCCAGGATGGCAGGGGAACCGGGCCACTGCTGGCACATGTCCTTCCCTCTGCTGCAACTCATGCTCCAGTGCATCAGGTTGCAGTTTTGAGGGGCCAATCAAGGTTTTAGGAATCGCCAAAGCCCTTTCTCTCTCCAGCACCTGGGGCTTGCAAACCAGAGGCAGGGCTGGCAGTCCAACAATGGCCGGGCATGGACTTTCAAAAGTCTGTCTGAAACTCAAAGGGAAAACACGGAAACCCAGAAGGGAAAATACATTGAATAATATTTCAAAATGTTATCTGTGTGCAAATGCATTGCTGATTTACAGTTTTCCGAAACATTTTCACCTATATGGGAGCATTTGACCCGTGTATGTCCTGTTGCAGAGACAAAGCGAGGGCTTCCCAGGGAGTAAGGGCAATTCCCTCCTGAAACCTCAATCTTTAGGTTCCAAAATTTGGGTTTTTTTCCTATGACAACTTTGCCTCTTCGGGCTCTAACTGGGCTCTGTGATAAATATTTGATGACCTGTTACCCTCATTAGCCTATATCTGATTGAACCCCATGTCCTACACTTAGCAGACCTGATCTGTGCGGGTTGAGTATGGATTTCTACTCCCCAAATGCAGCTGCCCTTGGGGGGCTTATTAGAGCAATCACTTCATTTGATCTCTGTGTCTATTTCCCTTTTTGTGGTGTTTGCTCCTCTTTTCCATCTGTCTGTAGTGTATCTGGCTGGATAATTTTGGGGCTAGTTTTCTTTGCCCAGTGCCAGACTAATAGGCACATTATAATACTTTCAAGTAATAAAAGTCTTCTTAGTTTTTCTCTTTAATAAATGCAAAACAGATAATACAATTACTATTGCAAGCAAAAAATTTTGCAGACAAAAATCGTAAGGCCCTTTGGTCCCTGAAGTAGATTTTCAAAGTTGCTAAAAATATTAATCATCAAGTTATTTCACAGAGGGCTACCTCTTTTTAGGTTAAGTAAATGATATGTGTTTGTGTATGCAGAGATTGTAGAGACATGTGTCTGTTTTTTTTCTCCTTTTGCTGAGCAAATTTCATTGACTGACCTCACTATTTATTCTGCTCACAAGACTCTGTTGGTGAGAGGTTGGCTTAGGTGTTCCTTTTAATTGCCTAAAAAGTCTTAAACTGCATTTCTCTGGGTTGTTAAGTACACATTTTTATTCTGGTAGTTGCATGTTTAACACATTTGAAAGGTGCCAAAATTTGATTTTTCCAATAGGTGCAATAAATATTTTAGCTGTATTTTAATTTTAGTGAAAAATTAAGATCACCTTTAACAAACAATTGTGTGTAAAAAAAGATTGGCAAACACAGCATCAAAAGTATATGCCTATTTTCCTGGTTTTCTCTGTACCATTCCTCCCCCTTCTTTATCCATTCAATCATTTATGAGTCCTTTCATTGAACAGACATTTCCTGAGCAGCTATTATGTCCCAGAGGCTGCCCAGGCACCTGCCGGGTGCTGGAACACACAGTCTCTGGGTGATGTAGCGTCTGCCCTCCAGGAGCCAAGCACGGAGGAGGAGGCGGGGTCAGAGAAATCTTCCCCAAGGAGAAGACCCTTGAGGTAGGCTTTGAAGGAGATGATCGGGTGAGAAAGGGCTAAGGGTGAGAACCTTTCTCCAGTTTGCAGAAACCACCACCTTCCCAGCTGTCACTAGAGCCGGGTACTGCGTGATCCCATGTGGTCTTGCTGCTCCGTGCTCACACCTTCTATATCATCCCTTCTTTAAAGTCTCCTCAATACCGTCTTTGAAATCTGCCCTTTGTTTCCTGAGAGGCCCCAACTGATACGATGGCTTAGGAAGTCATTTGATTGCTTTGTCCAGGCTTCAAGCCAAGATCGGAAGTGTGTGTTTGTGTCTGAGGTGAGGGATTGTGGGGGGATTCTCTGGGCTCTCCAGGATAGAACTGCACAGAATGGAATGCTGGAGACTGAGAAGACCCCAGAGGTGAGAAGCAGAGAGGAAAGGGGAGAGGGTCCTCCACGGTGGGTCTCAATCTCAAGTAACTCCAAAGGGAGGTCACGGGAGGAGGCCTGAGAGCCCAGAGTCAAGGGCCCATACCTGAGGGGGAGCTGGAGGTGAGCTAAAGAGTAGCTGAGTCATTTCCAAACCTTCAAAGCCTTGAACAGGACGTAGAAGTCTGCACCATTCTTCTGAGCTCTTTGTGTACACTTGACTAATGGTGAAGTTGTGTGATGATGGGCTCTTCTACACCTTCCACCCAAGAGAACACAACAGTGGAATTTTCTTTTTCCACCAAAAAGGCCAGAATAATTGTAAATGACAAAATGTCCGACAACTGGGGACAGGTTTAATTTGTTCAGTGAAATATTATCTAGGCCCTAAAAATGATAATTATGAAGATAATAGGTGGACATGGAAAATATTTTAATATATCTTACCTTAAAAAATGAATTTTACAGCTATGTAAAAATGAATTCATGTTGATAAGAACTAGAAGGGAATATGTAAAAGATGAAAACAATTTTGAAATTATGGTTATTGCATTAGTGAAGGTAACACAGATAGTTGTCAAAGAGAAACTCTGAAATCTCACTGGCTTAATGGACTAGAAGTGAATTTTTGCTCACAGCAAGTCCAATACAGGTATTCAGGGCTTGGGATTCCTTCCAGCTCCTGGCCTTGTGAGGACACAGTGAGAAGATAGCTGTCTGCAAGCCAGGAAGGGAGTCCTCAGGAGAAACCAACCTGCTGATACCTTGATACCTTCCAGCCTCCAGAACTGTGAGAAAATAAATTTGTGTTGTTTAAGCCAGCCAGTCTGTGATATTTTGTTATGGCAAACTAATACATGACCCCTCCCCAGATCAACTTCTTAGCAAGACTATTTGTCCCTTAAAGCTCAGGTAGGATGCAACCCCCTCAGGAAGACCTGCCCCTACCCCAAGCTTCACTGAATGTCTCTCCCTTGGGCTTTCCCAGTGTCCTGATGTTACTCTACCCACATAGTTTATGAAACCCAGCTGTAACACCACTGGAAGTGTCAGAACAGAGTTGGAGCTCCTTCAAAACCCCATTCCCAGAGAATTGTCATTATCTGATCTGTCTAATGGTTTCCTAGAAGACACCCCTCAGGAGGCTTTCTTTATTTGATCTCATTCAGAGCTCCCCCTTTGTGAACAGCCTTTTCCCTGGGGGCACTTGTTGAAAATAATCAGAGGTAATTGTTTAGCATTGCAGCTTCCTGAGGTGGTGGATAACAGTTGGGGCAAACAATATACACACCAAAAAATTTAAAAGGAAAAGCTAGGAAATCAGATGTCTATAGGGAGCTTTGGAGATCTCTGATGTATTGTTAGAAATCTAGAAGGCCTTGAACGTGTTTTGGGAAGTGCATATGCCCCGGGCTATGCATACACTCAGGAAAAGACCTGAGAAGGCCCTAAGCTTTTAACTTTGGCAAACTTTGAGGCTCTGCACAAGCAGGAAGTGAAGGTTAAGATGGAGTTGTAAACAGCTTGGCTGAGTGTTGAAGGAGTGCTCAATTTGCATGCAGAGCCCCTCAGCAAAGACTGGGAGACTTATTGTCTCTAGGCATTTAAGGAAATCTCTGTCCAATTATTAGCTGACCATTAAGCTAACTGAGCAGAGACTTCAGTGGCCACACACAACAAAGAATAAGACTTTACAGAATTTGTTCAGAAAAGTCAGTAAAAAACCAACAGTGACCACAACAAACAGCAACCACAACAAACTCTGGGGAGAGGGGAGACTCTGATTTCCAGAGTTGCCTCATTATATTAAATGTCTAGTTTTCAGCAAAAAGCAAAACAAACAAAAAACCCACAAGACTTTCAAATAAACAAGAAAGTATGGTCCATACACAGGATAAAAAAATCAACAGAAACTGTCCCCAAGGAAGCCCAGACATTGGGTTTACTAAACAAGGACTTTAAATCATTTATTTAAAATATGTCCAAAATCCAAAGGAAACCATGTATAAAGAACCAAATGAAAGTATTAAAATAATGTCTCACCAAATAGAGAATATCAATAAATGGATAAAAATTATGAGAAAGAACCAAATAGAAATTCTGGATTTGAAAAGTACAATGATTGAAATGAAAAATTTACTAGAGGGGCCCAATCACAGGTCTGAGCAGGCAGAGGAGAGAATCAGAAAACTTGAAGATAGATCAACTGAGAGCTTCCACCTGAGGACAGAAAGGAAAAAGAATGAAGAAAAGTGAACAGAGATCTGGGGATTCCATGAAACATACCAACATATGCATACTGGAAGTCCCAGAAAGAGAGGAGAGAGAGAAAGGAGCAGAAAGACTATTTGAAGGAATAATGGCCTAAAACTTCCCAAACTTAATGAAAAACATTAATCTACACATTCAAAAAGCTCAGTGAATTTCAAATAGGATAAACTTAGAGAGTCACACCTAGACACATCGTAATCAAACTGTCGAAAGACAAAGACAAAGAGAATCTTAAAAGCAGCAAGAAAGAAGCAACTCATCACATACAGGAGATCCTCAGTAAGATTAACATCTGAGTTCTCATCAGAAACCATGGAAGCCAGAAGACAGTGGGATGACATATTCAAAGGGCTAAAAGAAAAAGACCATCAAGCAAGAATTAAATCCAGCTAATTATCCTATGAAAATGAAGGAGTTAAAATATTCTCAGAAAAACAAAAACTGAGTAATTTTGTTGCTAATAGATCTGCTTTACAAGAAATACTAAAGGGAGTCCTTAAGGCTGAAATGAAAGGACACTAGGCAGCAACTTGAATCCATATGAAGAAATAAAGAACACCAGTAAGTGTAATTACATGATAAATATAAAAGACAATATTAATGTATTTTTTATTTGTAATTCTTCTTTTTTCCTATCTCATTTAAAAGACAATTGCATAAAGTAATACTTATAAATTTGTGTTAATTGATGTATGATGTATAAAAATGTAATTTGTATGTCAATAACAGCACAAAGGATGGGGGAAAGAATGGAACTATATAGGAACATAGTTTTTGTATAGTATTGAAATTAAGTTGGTATTAACCCCAACTGTATTGTTGTAAATTAACATTATGATCCCTAAGACAACCACTAAGAAAATAACTACATTAAAAAAAAGAGCAAAAGAAGGCAAATTACAATGGAATTAAAATGGTATGTGAAAAAATATTTAATGCAAAAAGGCAGTAATGGAGGACTAGAGAAACGAAGAAGACATAAGACATATAAAGCAAATAGAAAAGTGGTGGACATAAATCTTATTCTATCAGTAATTATATTAAATGTAAATGGACTAAAACTCCAATTAAAAGGAAAATATTGATAAAAAGGATTTAAAAAATGATTCAACTATAGGCTGTCTATGGGAGACATGTTTTAGATTCAAAGACACAAATAGGTTGAAAATCAAGGGATGGAAAAAGATATACCATGCAAACGGTAATCAAAAAAGAGCTGGAGTGGCTATTCAAATATCAGACAAAATAGACTTTAAGATAAAAATTGTTACTAGAGACAAAGAAGGACATTTTATAATGATGAAAGAGTCTAGACATCAAGTAGATATAACAATAATAAACATTTAGGCACCTAAAGCAGAGTTCTAAAATGCATGAAGCAAAAGTTAACAGAATTAAAGTGAGAAATAGATGATTCAACAATAATATTTGGAGACTTCAATACCTCACTTTCAATAATAGAGACAACTAGACAAAAGATAAACAAGGAGATAGAAGACTTGAAGAATGCTATGAACCAACTAGATGTAATGGACACCTGTAGAACATTCCACCCAACAGCAGAATACACATTCTTCTCAAGTACAAATGGAATATTCTCCAAGATAAACAATATGTAAGGTTATAAAAAAAAGTCTCAATAAATTTACAAGAGTTGAAATCATACAAAGTATGTTCTCCAACCAAAATGGAATGAGATTAGAAATAGTAACAGAAGGAAATTTGGCAAATTCACAAATACGTGGAAATCAAACAATACATTTCTAAATAAAAAATGGGTCAAAGCAGAAATCACAAGTGAAATTAGAAAGTCTTTTGAATGAGTGAAAATGAAAACACAACACACCAAAACTTATGGGACACAGCAAAAACAGTGCTTAGAAGGAAATTTATAGCTCTAAATACCTATATTAAAAAAGAAGAACTATCCTGTATCAATAACCTAACCTTCCACCTTAAGAAACTAGAAAAAGAAGAGCAAACTAAATTCAAAGCTAGCAGAAGGAAGGAAATAATAAAGATTGGAGTTGAAATAAATGAAATGGAAAATAGAAAAATAATAGAGAAAATCAATGAAAACAAACAAGATAAAAAAGTTGAAAAATCTTTAGACTGACCAGAAAAACAAAAGAGAAGACTCAAATCAGGATTGAAAGAGGGGACATTAGTACTAAGTAATAGGATGATGAGGTAGCACTATAAATAATTGTGCAGCAACAAATTAGAAGGAGAAAAATTCCTATAAAGACAGAAATTACCAAAACTGATTTAAGAAGAAATAGAAAATCTGAATAGAAGTAAGGTGATTGAATTAGTAATCAAAAAACTTCCCACAAAGAAAAGCCCAGGACCAGATGGCTTCACTGGTAAATTCTACCAAACCTTGAAGAAGAATTAACACCAATTCTTCACTAAGTCTTCCAAACACAGAAGAGGGGTGACCACTTCCCAAATGATTCTAGAGGCCAGTATTACCCTGATATCAGAACCAAAGACATCACAAGAAAACAATAGATCAATATCCTCTATGAGTATGGTTATAAAAATCCTCAACAAAATACTAGTAAACTGAATCCAGTAACATATGAAAAGGATTGTACACCATGACCAAGTGGGATTTATTCTAGGAATGCAAGGATGGTTCAACATATGAAAATCAATCAATGTAACACTGCATATTAATAGAATAAAGGACAAAATCCACACAATCATCTCAGTAGAGGCAGGGAGACCCTGTGTCCAAATCCTGTATCTGCCACTCACTGACTTTGTTGTCTTAAGCAAATGCTTTGACATCTCTGAGTTAGTCTCCTCAGTGGTAAAGGATTAAACCAGTTAATACAACTAGCATAATCAATATATGCTAGTAATTCGTAGTGGAGAACATGAGAGATTCTGATGCAGCAGATCAGGAGTATGTGTACATACATTTAATTAACAAGTCTGAATTGAAAAGAAAAGATATCTGTTAATCTAAAAAAAAGTATGTAGATGTATATGATAAAAATCTTCTCCCTGGTGGTGAACAGTTTCAGACATTTTCTGGGGCATGTTCATTTTCCCACTTCCCTCCTTGGATGTGTGCCATGGGGTGCCGCTGGGAGCTACCTGTGCCTGGATTGACGCTTGTTCAATGTGTGAAGCATCCTGGCACATAGTAGGTGTTCAATGAATTTTATTTCCTCCTGTATTCTCTTGATACATTTCTTGTGCCTCTGGTATGATTTTTATGGTGCTCCTTTTTACCCACACTGTTATGAACTGTATGCTTTATCTTTTGAACTAGCTCATGAATACCTTGGAGGAGGGGCCTATGTCCTCTTCCTGTTTTATGCTGATGACAGGGTCACGTGCATCACAGTTGTGTAGATTTGCTTTTTATTTTTTATTTATTTTGCTGTGAGGAAGACCAGCCCTGAGCTAACATCCACTACCAATCCTCTTTTTGCTGAGGAAGACTGGCCCTGGGCTGACATCCGTGCCCATCTTCCTCTACTTTATATGGGATGCCACCACAGCATGGCCTGACAAGGGTGCGTCTGTTTGCACCCAGGATCCAAACCTGCGAACCCTGGGCTGCCAAAGTGGAGCACGCAAACTTCACTGCTGCGCCACCGGCCAGCCCCTATATTTGCTTTTTAAAAATAAATTGTTGAGTGGCCGCCCAGTGGCGCAGCAACAAATATGCTCAGCATAGCACTGAGCACACAGTAGGTGCTTAAACAACTGTTGAATTCACTGAATAGGGATGAAATATGGGTTCATTGTTATTGACGACAGAACAAAGGAAAACACAGAACCTGTTCAAGACATGAAAGATGTCAGTGTCAGGATGAGCAATGAGTTCTTACCTAAACCAAATGTGCAGAGCAGCTTTTTGGAGACAAAAACAAAAGGTTATTTTGACGGCAATCAATTTTGTTTAATTTTAACATGGCCACATTTATGCCAAGTGATTAGCATTTTCTCGTTAGCTTAGCAACTGTGATATGGCTAAATATTTGGCAAAATGCTGATTTTAGAAGTCAGATGTTGTACCAACCTTGCTAAATGATCTAGATATAACATTTAAACCACCCAACCACTTCACAATTGTTTAAATGGGCCATGATAGCTTTTCACTGAAAGAACGATAATTTTTTGGTGGAAAGATATTTAAAGTACCGAAGACAATGTTGAATATGAGAAAAAAGGGAACACATGTGAGGCATTTGAAAGGTGGAGATATTGGATATTAAAGAAAAATCACTCCCTGCAGGAATCTGCTGCTGTAGCTTTCACAAGGCCAAGAGCCACGAAGAGGTCGTGGTGGTGCTGCTCTCCAGGACCATGTCCACAGGGCTGCAGTGATGGCAGTCAGTACTGCTCACCCTCAAATTCATTTTTATTTTGACTTTGCCTTCTCATGTCAATTAGAGACTCTTTGTTAAAATGATTACATAATTTTCACAGAACTATGTTATTGCAGACTGGAGGATATAAAGCCTCTTAAATGTGACTAATGTACTCACAGATTCCTGCCCAGAGCACAATTTCTCGAGGGGGCCTTCTGCATACTGCATTTTAAAGTGCAGCAGAGAGAGAGCGGTAAATGCCCAAGAGATACAAGGGAGGCCTTTGGCTGAGATGGGGATAAACTCCCTGCTCAAACAGCCCACAGAGGTTGCAGGGAACTAAAGCGTCCTTTGCTATGGAACTCGTCTCCACGCTCGGTTCCTGTCTTGTGATAAGGTTACACTGAATGGGGCTGGCATCCTTCAAGGTTACTGTTCCAGAAAATATTTGCAAATAATTTGACGTGCTGTCAGCTAGCAGGCTGCAGTGAATTCTTATAATTCAACAGACTAATGTGGTTTTTCATGCCTTAAGCTATAAATAAGTTGGATATGCAAAAGTTTCTGTAATGTTTATTTAATAACGATATTTATAAAATAAATCTTGATTATTCCATCGCGCTCCAATGGAAATCTTCCACTCCGCCGGTTGTCTGTGACCTCAGGCGGTTTCTTCCTTCCTTTGTCTCATTTGATATCACTAAAGAAACACGCTTGTTTTTCTTTTCAGGCTTTTCGAAGTAGGACTCTGATGCTTCTGCCTACATGCTCCCCATCCAAGTCTCTGCTTGTTAAATGACTGAACTCAATTCGAGTTGAATAATCCCAGCGGGACGGCGCGTCCACGGGCGCAGGGCCCTGGGTAGGGATCACAGGCACCGCTGGACCTGGAAACCCTAGGCTCATAACAGACCGGTTGTGTTACAAAATCAGTGCTCCTCGACTTTAAGAGAACACAGAAGGGGATTACTGATCAGTTCGTGGAGGAGGTGGCCCTGAGTGGGACCTACGAAGATGTATATAAGATTTCACCGGTGGAGGCAGAAGACAGGTTGCAGGCAGAACGACCCGCCTGCGCAGAGATGGGGAGGCAGAGGGAGGCCTCAAGGCAAGGCAACTGTAGTGGTGATTTTCTACTGATAAGTTTCTGGAATGAGGTCATTTAGACTATGGATTGGCTGAATACATCTGCATAGCCCCGGGCGTGCCTTGAGGGAGGCCTCCAGGAACTTCTTGAAGCTGGGCGTGGCCAAGAGCACCAGGGTTGGTGTCAGCAGGGAACAGGACCCCAGGGGACTGAAGGGCATCTGTCGAGTTGGGGAGCCTTTCGAGGGCCATGGCTACACGCCTTTCTCCTGAGCTTGCTGTCACTGGTCCTAAAGGAGCCTAACATCTGAAAATGAAAGTGATGATGTACTTAACCAACCACGTATGCCCCCGTGTGCCCCACACTCTCAGCAGGGTTGGAGGGGAGGACGCTGCGAGGTGGCAGGGGCAGGAGGTGAGGAACAACTTTGTGGCTTTACGTTGTCCCTAGGGCTGTCCCTAGAGCTAGGGCAAGTCCTGCCTTTGGGGAATTTAGCCATGCACACAGAGGCGGCCAGTGCACAGGGGACAGCTGGGGAAGATTAGTAGGTTAGCATCTACTCCCTGGCAGCAGGAGGCATGGTTTCTCAAGTCCCTGTGTCTATTTTTTTAAAAAACAACTTCATTGAAATATAATTCGCATTCCATACAATTTGCCCATTTAGTGTACAGTTCAGTGGTTTTATATTCACAGAGTTGTATATCTACTACCACAATCAATTTGAGAACATTTTTATTACCCCCAAAAGAAACCCCAAACCCCCTTACCTGTCATGCCCCTCCACCCCATTCCTCCATCCCCCCAGCCCTACGCAACCTCTAATCAGTTTCTGTCTCTATAGATTTACCTCTTCTGAACATTTTATATAAATAGAATCAGATATGTGGTCTTTTGTGCTGGCTTCTTTCACTCAGCATAATATTTCCTAGGTTCACCCATGTCATAGCTCCCTAAGTACCTGACACACAGTAGGTTCCAGAAAGGTATGTGTGGAATGAAATAATGCACAAATCATAGTAGCTGTGGGGCAGCCATGGCGCTGGAGTTGTCATCTGAAGACCTGGGTTCCTTCCTGCCCCAGCTCAGCCACACACTGCCATATGACCGCGGGCTCTTACCCGGGAAGATGGTCTCTGGTTCACGATTTGAATAACTCAGAGGTTGTAACTGAGTTTTGTAAATCCTAATGTGGTATCTAAATTTAGGGAAATATTGTGAGCAGAGCAGCTAAAGAGTACAAAACACTTTCGGCCAGAACAAGTTTAGCCATAGTCAACGGCTTTGCAGCACAGACAACCATTTTATTGACTCCCCCCTCCCACATTCTTCCCCTCCTCCACAATAAAATATACAGGTAAAGTAAAGGTTAAACTGGGCTTGAAAGTATTTTTGTTGCTCTTCGAGCATACACAGTTTTGGGGGCAAGAATTTACTCATTATAGTTATCCTCTACTAAGCAGAAATACATCCACAACTATGATTTCATTTTATATTTTAAATAAGTAGACTGACTTTTTTTCTCAAGCGAAGTCGTAATTGTATTTATTTTAAATTTATATCCTGTCTGGTTCAAAGAAATTTGAGGCAGCCAGGAAAATCATGAGCTATAAAATGAGCAAGCTCCATTTTATACTAATAAAATAAAAGTTAGGATCTCATCAGTGAAACAACTTCTCTTTGTGCTGTACTGTGTGCAAATATTTGGATTACTAAAGTGAATTTATGAAGCAATTACTTTTAATGCTATAAGAGGAAATTAAGTACTCATTGATTCTTGATTTATAAGCTAGAGCTAAAGATCATGAAAAAGCAAATATAACTTAATTAAATGTCCCTTGGCTTTGCTACTATTGAGGTCTTCACTCATAAAGTTAGTAAAACAAACCATTCCTAGAACATAAATGTATATTGGTTCTTCCAGTTGGGAAGGCAAATAATTTACTGGTTAAATATATTCAGCAAAGTTAACCCAAGTGAGAGATTTTTCCAGTGTCCTCTGGGGCTTGAAGAGATAAAAGCTGTTGTTGTAGTTTTAAGGAAACCATTGTCCTGGGAATGATAGGTACTAACTTGCTGTAAAATGGAGTAAACAAAGGGGCATCTCATTTTTTTTCTATTAGAAAATATATTTTAATATGCTCACAAAATAGACTATAGATCTGTGAAAGAAATAGAGCTTTATAGTCTATTCATTGGCTATACACTTGTGGTTATTCATTGCTGACAGTGAACACATTAACCTGGGATAATTTAATTGAATCTTCTAGTAATGTTGCTATTTTTCTACTCTGAAGTGTAAATGATTTTTAAAAATTGGGTTCTAAAATGTAACACTTCAAGTGATGTATACAGCAAATCAAGGAGCCGGTTGCAAGTCTCCTTTTGTGCTCCATGAGTTATTGATTAGAAAAGAAAGAATGAAGAAAGGAAAAATAAAAGAAAAAAGCCCCACAGCAGCAGAAGAGTACCGAGTGGAAATAAGACCCACTGGACAAAGAGGGCTCACGGCGAGGAAACTCCACTTCCATCCCCCTTTCCTGTGATTGGTGGTCCTTGTTGAGATGAATGGAGCCAAGGTTTAGATTTCCTACCTAGCTGGGTAATGGGAGGATTAATTCAAATAAATTGTACATGAGCATGAACATTCAGAGTTTCAAAGTTTCTAATGGAAAATAAAGGTTTTGAAAATTCTCTTCTCCATCATTGGGATAGATTGGAATCTCATCTTCAATGGCACATCAAGCTGGGTTGAGGAGGGAAGTAGCAAAAGAATCAGCTTTTTAGATTCTAGCTGGGAGCTGTTAGAATAATAGTTGTGAAAAATAGAATATGCTCACTTCAAGAAGATAAAATCACCACCAGTAGGCCTGGACTTCAGGGCATTTTTAGGAAGGACTGATGGGCTAGCAGACCTTCTCTTGGGTTGACCTTGTGATTAGCAAACATTTTTGTCTAGAGGTCGTTTGGTGTTAGGGGCATTCTGCAGTGATGGAGCTGTTTCCCTCCTGGCTTCCGCCCTGTGACTGAGTCCATGACCTTGGCCTCATTGGCAACATGTTCTAATCACAGGTACTAACTGGCCCCAGTTTGCATATTGGGCAGACTAAGAGTACACTGAGAAAATAAGAAAATCAAGGGGTAGAGATACATTAATCTGCTAGGGCTGCCATAACAAGTACCATAGCCTAGGGGGCTTAAACAACAGAAATTCATTTTCTCACAATTCTGGAGCCTGGAAGTCTGAGACTAAGGTGTCTACAGGGTTGGTTTCTTCTGAGGCCTCTCTCCTTGGCTTGCAGATGGTCGTCTTCTTCCTGCGTCTTAGGGTCTCCCTTCTGTGTGTGTCTGTGTCATAATTTCCTTTTCTTATAAGGACACCAGTCACAATGGATTAGGGACCAACTTAATGACCTCATTTTAACTTAATTACCTCTTTAAAGACTCTATCTTCAATTACATTCACGTTCTGAGATACTGGGGTTAGGACTACAACATATGAATTTTGGGGAACACAATTCAGTCCATAACAGAAGAGAAAGCTGAGATAGACATATATGGTTGAGTCAATAATAAAGGAACTAAATGAGCAACACTTGTCTTTCTTACTATCTGGTTTTGTCCATTTCCATCTGTGGTGTGCTGGTAAATGTTGGCCAACCAGCTCCCTGATTTGTAGCATTTGCTGATTTCCATGGTGTAAATATTCCCCGCATGGCCTGTTTCAACCTATCAATGTGACGTCAATGCTTGTGGAGTTGAGAGGAGACCCATACAATCAGCTTTCAGCAGGTATGAGCTGGCTCCAGGACACCACTGATTTCAGTGATCAAGACAGAAACGTAAAGGGGAAGAAATTGAAGTTCAATTTTGGTCATTTTAAACCTATTTCTATAAGATTTGATAATGGGAAGAGGTTCAAAAATGTTGCTTAAAATAAATTATCTATAATTTTGTCATTTTGCATTAATTTTATTGTTAAAAGTGATAATTTTACAAAAGTATGGAGAACTAGGTGAAAAGAGATAATGATATAAAAAATATTAAAAGAGCTCCCATTGCTGGTAATGTGGCAGACGAGGAACTCTGAAACACACACATCTTTTAAAAGTGTTGGTGAACTGGTAAGTTAGTAAGGAATATTCAGAAGCCAACTCTAAGAAGAAGCAGAAAGTCAGGCAGGAATTATGGCACTGAGGTAGGTTGGTTTTCCTTTTGAGAGCATTTGATGAACAGGATAGCCTTGAACTTTGATTTTCATAGCTCCATGGGAATGGGAGACCAAGCTCAAGATGTACACAAGGATGGAGGCTAAAAGGAGAATCTCTGTGGGTACTCTAAAGCAGAGTTTCTTAACTGGGAGCAATTTTTCCTACTAGGGCACATGTGGCAATGTCTGGAGACATTTTTGATTGTCATGGCTGGAGAGATGCTACTGGCATGTATTGCATAAAGACCAGGGATGCTGCTAAACATGCTATGATGCACAGGACAACCTTCCACAACAAAGAATTTTCTGGTCCAAAATGTCAGTAGTGATGAGGTTGAGAACCCTGCTCTAAAGAGTTACATTGTCAGTAAAGAGTGAGCTAGAGGTTAAAACAACTTTCTTCCACCTCCCAAAATGCAAACAAAATTATGATTTTGAATCATGATGCTGGGAGTGGCGTGCCTCCATGAGAATTCATAGGCACAAGCTTCCCCCTGTACAGATTTGCACCTCAAATTCATTCTAACTGAGCTTCATTTATCTCAGGCTAATTTAAAGTGGTTCCAGGTCGGTTGTCCTCCCAGGTGCTTGGCAGAATCAAATCACCTCTCTCCTCTCTGGGAAATTCACCTTCAACCTGGGCCTCAAATAACCCACATATACTGACTTCCTAGAAATACACACACATAGTAAAAGCCACAAGGAAATAATGTATCAAGAGTGAAAGCCAGCAGAAAGAGGAGAATCAGATCCCTAAGTACTTCAGTTATTGAAATTAACAAATAGAGAATACAAAATAAGGATAGGTAAACGTTTAAAGAAATAAAATGAGTGAATTAAAATATGATTAAAGAATAAGAGATTATAAATGATGATGAGCAGATTTGAAAAATAAACACATAGAACCTTAAAAATGAAAAATAGGGTGATTAATATTAAAGACTCAACAGAAAACAATTAGACACAATTGATGAGAGTTAGTAAACTAAATGTAGGTCTAAAGACTTTCCCACAGTGAAGCACAGAGAGATTAATATACAGAAAAAAGAAAGAGTGATGAAGAGATGCAAAAGACAGAACGAGAAGGTCGAACATATGTCTAATCAGAGTTTCTGAGAGAGAAGAGAGAGAATGACACAAAGGCAATATTTGAAGAGATAATGACCAGTCATTTCCCACAACTCATGAAAGATGGCAATCCACAGATTGAGAAAGCCCAGTGAATCCCAAGCAAGATGGGTAAATAAAAGAAAATTCTATACACAGACCCATCACAGTGAAACTGAAGAAGATCAGGAACAGAGACAATCTTTAAAAAAATCCAGAGGGAATTAAATTACCTGCAAAAGAAAGACAATCAGACTGACCACTGACTTCTCACGAGGAACAACAGAAGCCCAAACAGGGTGGAATGGTATTGCCACCATCCTAAGAAGAAATAACTCTTAACCTAGAGTAATGCACCCAGTAAAATATCTTTCAAGAAAACTGAGACTTTGCTATCAGTAGACCTCCAAATAAAGAAAGCTCTAAAAGATGGACTTTAGGCAGAAAGAATATCATCCAGCTAGAAGGTTTGAGATGCAAGAAGGAACAAAGAGTAAAGAAAGTATGTGCAGCTACACAAACATGGACTGAATAAAACAATATTAACAATTCCCCTGGGATGAAGGAAGGTAAATAAGAACACATAAAATACCACTAACCTCCGGAGGAGGTGATGGGAATTAAAGTATTCTAAGGTTTTGGAGTGTTTGGGAGGAGAGTAAAGATAGTCATTAGTTATACATTTTGGTAAATTAAGTGTGTGTGTTAAAATCTCTAGGGCAACCATTAAAATAATGAAAATGAGATGCATAATTTCTAAACTAGTAGAGGGGAAAATGGAAGGACTCATGTACAAAAAGTTTAAAAACAAACAAAACTAAAATATATATTGTTTAGGGATACAAACACATAATAAAACTATAATGAAAAATAAGAATGATGAACACAGAAGTCAGCATCATGGGTGTCTGGCAGGGAGTGGAAGGAATCTGAAGACCAGGGAGGGACACGCAGGGAACTGACTTCAAACATAATTGAATATTTTTTTCTTAAACTGGGCGATGGGTACATGATCACCGAATTGCTATTATTTATATCTTAAATGTAATTCGTAATCTTTTGTGTCTACTCAATATTTGATCACAAAAACAACAGATTTTCAAAAGAAAAGGAAAAAAAATACTCCCATCAAACACGTTCCAATTTCTGTAGCACTAACAACACTCTCAGGAGTCAGAGAGATGGATGTAAATGGCTCAGCTCCCTCTTCTTCTAAGTCCTTTGTGAGTAGACACGATGCTTATCAATCTTCATATCTCCATCGGCACTTCACGTAGCACGTTGCACAGAAAAGGTGTTCAACACGTGCTGTTGTGTTTAATTGAGTTTATATAAAAGAAACTACAGTTATCAGTAGGACGACTGTACTTAGAAATTAAAGGGACACTTCATTATTCATTAAATAATTTAAATAGTTTTTCATGGCAAAGCTTAAAATAGTGTCTTTCATCACTTTAGGGGGCTATCTTGATTCGGGTTCCTCTAGAAGCAGATCCTAAGATAAGGATTCAAGGGATAAGTAGTTTATTTGGGAGGTAATCCCAGGAAATACTGGCAGGAGCGTGGGGAAATAGGGAAGGGAAGGAAGCCAAAAAAAAGGATGAATTATGGAGCCAGACACTGGGGTGGGCTCAGTCCCTCTGGGCCTCTAGTAGAAAGTGTGGAGCATGCCTCAGAGGTAACCCTACCACGTGGCCAGCAAGGGAGCTGGGTATTTATCACTTCCCCTGGCAGGTGAAGCTGCTTCCCAGGCATTGCCTCTTTAGAACTTCTGGCTTGTCCCATGTGCAGCGCAGCCCTCTCCCCGGCTGGAGATGAGCCCGCAGGCGGAGGGTCGCAGTGCTTGCAGTAAGTCTCCTTGAGCTTGCAGAGGTGAAAACTGGGGAACGTGGCAGGACACCTACAGCATGTGCTGGAGCACTAGAGGCCTTTTGGGTGGAAAGCTGTGCCACAAGCTGTGCTATGTGAGCGTGCCAGGTGTGGTGGAATGTAGCTTTGAGGAAGCAAGTTAGGGAAAGGAGCCTTGAGTGGAAAAAGAGGTTGGAAAATCAGGGGCGACCGCAGTGGGTGTAATGGTCCCGGTGGCAGTGAGTGGACAGAGGTGCATGGACACATAGATAGGACAGTGACAGCTGCAACAGTAATTGGGGCTTGTCTGAACACAGAGGTGGAGAATTAGGGGCATTACGAGTGCAAGCATTCTACTCACAGCAAGGGTAAAAAGACCAACAGGGAGCATTGAAGTTACCGTGACGAAGGTTACCGTTTTCATGCAGGGCAGATGGGTAAAGAGATGGGTTAGCCATATCATTCATAAGGGTGAATCAATGGATGTGGTTTCATTTCTAAAGGAAATAAATATATTGAAACATACTTTGTAGGAAAGGCAAAGATATGGCAAGCAGGATGAAAAAGAAAGAAGCAGATTACAGCGTGAAGATCAAATAAAGAAAAATTCAAGGAAAGAGGTATTGAATGAGGCAATTGTTATGAAGGAGTGAATGGACATTTATTTGTTGGTTGCTTTTCTAGAACCTATTCCTCCTTGATTCCCTCTTGAGGAATTTATCATTCTCCCATTATTAGCCATGTATCTTAAGGTGGAAATGACCCACTTTCAGCTTTTGGATGAACCCCCAAAACATATAGATACCTGAAAAGGCAGTAGAAAGAGGGAGAGAAATGAAGATCTTGGTGGCATCATTTGTGGCTGCTGGATCAAGCTTCACCTAAAGCTTGTTTTGTTACTTACAAGAACCAGTACATTCCATTTACTGTTTAAATAAGTTTGAGTTGGGCTATCACTTGCGATGTAAAGAGTTTTTACTAACACAAAGAGTATAGCACACAATTAACACAAAATTGTCATAATCTTTATCAACTAAATAAATTCTATCATTGAAATACGTAAAGAAACAACTCAAGAAATGCAGGAGAAAACAAATAGAAATAAAACTGTAATGGAAGACTTTAAAACTCCTCTTTAGAAACCACATAGGAAACAAAAGTGAGCATGTGGAAATCTGAATAATATAATTAACAAGGTGGGTCTAATAGATATATTAACTTTGCACAGTCTGCCTTTCAGGTGTGAGTGGTATATTTGCCCATGTTCACAATTAAACCACAACAAAAACTTAACGTGTCCCCTAAAGAAGAAAAAGTCCACAGTCTCTGCCAAATATTCTGAGAGCTATTAACAAAGGTGGAAAAGAAACAAACTCCAAAACCTCCAAACCAAACAAAAACCTTCCTTTCCAACCTATTTTTTGAATCAAAAAGGAAATAAAACAATAGATAGAATATCTAGAAAATAACACAATAAAAATATGACTTTCAAGCCTTTGAGATATAGCTAAAGTTGGGCTCTAAGGTCTTTTTCTATTAAGCACTTTATTAAATAAAAAAGAAAAAAATACATAACTCAAGCATCCAATTTAAGTAATAAAAAGAATCTGTACTTTCTGCTCAACATTGCTGTGAACCTAAAACTGCTCTAAAAATTAAAATCTGTTAAAAAAAAGAGTTCATAAATCTTAGGAAAATAGAAGTGAAAAACTGAGACAGATAAAATTAGATATTAATAAATTAGAAAATTGTGTAACTAATAAATAAACACGAGATAGTTCTTTGTGTGTGTGTGGGGGGGAATCGATGCATTATATTAATCTACTAACTAGCTTAGTCAAGAACTAAGAGAGAAAACCCAAATATACAAAACTAGGATTCATACAGGGAAACTAAGTATAGACATTGATAAAAGATAATACTTTGCTTAATTTTATGCTAATCAACTTAAACATGAGAATGAGATAAATGGTTTTCAAGGAAAGTACCCAAGATTATAATCAACTGAAAAGTAACTAGACAATCTCAACAGGCTGATAACCGAGGAAAGGCCTGCGGAAGTCGCCTAATCAGTCTTAGCCTGCAAGGACTCCAGACCCAGAGGGTTTCATAAGCAATTCATTCAAACCTTCAAGGAACAGATAATTCCTAAGCTTTGTTAGCTCTTTCAGAGAACAGAGAAATAAGGAAAGCCTCTAAAAGCTTGTTAGAACGCCAGAATTTGGAAAACAGAACATGCTGCAAATCAACCAGCCTACTGACAGCCAGCCAGATGATCTCACTCAATACCCAGACAAAAATTGGAATACTCTATTGAAATATAGAGTTTTATTATTAGATTAAAGGAATTATGACCACGAGTTCTTAGTAGAAGAGTAAAGATGGTTTAATATTAAGAAATCTATTAATATATTCCACCATATGTTATCAATAGATATCAAAAATTCATTTAGTAAGTTTCAGTATCGACTCTTTATTTTTAAAAAGCCCATAGTAAAATAGAAATAAACAGATACTTCCTAGATGTAATTTTATGTGTGTATGGTATGTGTGTGTATTTTATCACACAAAACAATAGCCAATATCCTGTTTAATAGTAAAACACAAGGCCCATTAAAGTCAATAAAAGACAAGAGTGCTGGTTATTATCACTATTATTATAATTTGATACTTACCACCAAATTCCCATGCAACAAGATTTTAGCAATTTATACTCCCATCAACTGAATATGGAAGTGTCTGTTAACCTACACTCTTGCCTACACTGTGTATTATCTCCCTTTTAAATCTTTGACAACTTGATATAGGAAAATAGTATTTACAGTAGTTTTAATGATCATTTCTTTAAGTGTTAGCTGAAGTTTTACATGTTTAAAAGCCACGTGTACTGTTATGAATAACCTATTCAAGTCCTTTGCCCATTTTTCTGTTTGACATTCCATTTTGATCTTGTATTTGTAAATTAACAATATTAATCCTTTGTCATATGTCTTACAAATATTTTTCTCAGTTTGTAGTTTGTCTTTAATCTTGTTGATGGTCTCTTTTGACATAAAGAAATTTCAATATTTTTATATAATAAAATATTAGATATTAGCTCTAAAGTTCTCTGGCCTTGGTGTTTATATTGAGAAAGCCTCCTTTCCAAGAGCATAACAATATTCCCCACTGTTTTATTCCAACAGTTTTATAGTTATAGTTACAATTTTACACTGAACCCTTTGATCCAACTGTAATTTATTTTGGTGTAAGGACCAAGGTAGGATACAAAGAGCTAGCAAGTTTTCCCATATCCATTTACTAAGTAATCCATCCTTCACTCACTGATTTCCGGCATCATCCTTAAGTATGACTTTCTTTTGTAACCTCGGGTTTGCCTGTGTACATTCGATTCTGTTTCGCTCGTCTGATTATTGCTGTGCCAGAGCATGCTGTTTTAGAAATCAGCATTATAAGTTCTAATATTTGCCAGGGCAAGTGCTTCTTTATTCTTCTATTCCAGATTTTTTCCTTGTTATTCTCACAAGTTAGTTTTTCCAGATAAACTCAAGAACTATTTTGTCAAGGTCCAAAAAAGTTCTGTTGGCATTCTCACTGAGACTCTGTTGAGTTCTAGTTTGATTTAGAAAGAAATACTGAGTATTTTTACCTAAGAATAAAATATGTTTCTCTATCTTAAAAATCATTTTTATGTCCCTCAGTGGAGTTTTATAATTTTATTCATGTGTGTCCTATGCATTCTTCACTAACTTTATTCTTAGTTATGTTATATTTTTGGTCCTACTGTGGATTTTTCGTTATATTTCTTTAAATCATATTTTGAAACCAGTTATCGACCATATAGTAAAAGCTATCCCAATATTAGTTTTAGTTGGTAACCTACATGGAAATATATATCACAAAATATTATGAACAATAACTATTTTCTAAAAATATTATAGTAAATAGAGTGACATTGTTTTACATTTTTGCAAATCTCTTTAATGTTCAGCTTAACGCAGGAGAGCTTGATTCTCTTATCTGCTTCTGCATTCAATCTATTGTAATATCACATATCATGTAGCCTCTAGAAAACTGTACTATACACTAGTAAAAGAATAACAGTGAAAAAAATCAAATATCATCTTTATGTAATTAAAATATTTTCAGGGACCTCCAGGGTCCCCAAAACATACTTTGAAAACCACTGCTCATAACCACTATTATTATTATTTACACAGGCTATAAAACATAATCTAAAAAAGGATTCTACTGTTTATTGAAGGCCTGCTTTGTGCCTACTTTGTGCTAGACCCTCTATGTAAGTCTTCAGAACAATCCTTCAGGGAAGGCGTGATTACCTCCTGCCCCCTTTTCCTTCCCCAATTTCGAGATGAGCAAACTGACACAGAGAGACTCAACCATTTCCCCAAAGTCACACACTCGTAGATGATGGTACTAGAATTTGAGTCCAAGTCTATCCAACTTCAAAGCTCAACCTCTTCCCATCATCCCTGTCTTTCAACATATTCATTAGAAACAGTTTCATTAAAAACACTATATAAAGGTGACAACAATTTCTTTGATCTCCTCACTGAGTGCTCTGTTTAAATGCAACGTGCTATTAAGGTTCTTTGTGTGGCCAGGACCTAAACTGACCTGGCCCCTTCCCTGGCCACTCTCTACGCAGGACAAGGTAAGTCCCTCCACGTGCTTCACAGCCATTAAATCTGAGGAATGGCTCAGACCCTGCTTTTAGCATATTGCATCACACACTTTGCCGTAAGGACGATTATTCTGTAATAAATGAAAGCATCACATCCTCTCGTGAAGAATAGGCAGCCATGGTAGATCAATTTCTTAAAAAGATTTTCTCTTTATTACTGTCAAGGGGTTAGATCTAGGATAGCACAGCACACAGATAATAAAGGTGAAATACAGGGTACTTTGCAGATAACTACTATCCACTTTCTTTTTTCTGACAGTTATGGAGGGAAAGGAAAACCACAGATGTCTGATAAGACCCAGAGACATCCTTTCATCATATGTCTTAAGAGATAGGAACAAGAGAGAGTAGAATAGAAAGAGACATAGGAAAAAATTAGGAGGATAAAGAAAAAAAAAACTGAACAGTCCTGTCTTATATGGGTGGTTTCCGATTACTGCACATCTGTGGACAATAGTTGAGATTTATTTCTTCTCTCTGGGGATTCCTTGCTGGGCTAAAGTTGATGTCTGGAGCTATGTATAGCTTCTGTGAAAGGATCCCTTGGCAAATTAAATTCCACGGTTTTGTCTTCATTCATAATACATCTCTGCAAATAACCATTGGAATTTAAACTAGAAAGTGGCTGTGGGTCTAAGCAAAATCGCAACATCTGACGATTCCAAAGTCACCTCTGATCACTTGCTCTTTAACACTAGACTAATCTTTTCCCATTGAAATGGTTCTTTCTCGCTTTTAGGATTAGCAACAGTGAAGAATGAAAACAAAGATGCTACAGCACAATTTCTCAAAATAAGTCTTTATGCTAACATCGTCCATATGAAAATGGGGGGGAAAATCACTCTAAAAATTTAAAAGAGAAAGGAAAAAGTGAAAGTACTCCGCACTTCCTGCCCATACTGGCCTAGCCTTGAGAACACATAAAAGTCCATTATGAGTGACCACAAGTAATTGTGGGTAGAGGCAACTTTTTAACGGAATTATTTCAAGGTCTAACCTTAAGGTTCCCGTAAACACGATTCTAAATCTCCAAGTACTCCCAAGACCTTCACCCCAGTCAAGCGGGAGAACTAAGCCAACCTCCACGATTGAGATGGCTAGCACACAACTATGCCACTCGGAAATATCGACAGGGGGGTCAAGCTGGTCACAACGAACTGACCAACTTTTCAGTCAGTTTGGAGATATGGGAACTATCTACATTTACTTTGAGTTCAGGTGAAAATTTATTCTTTTTCTGTATTTATTTGTAAATGTAAGTATACTGTTTGAAAGAAAAAGTATAGATTACAAAGAAATTATGAAACTGAGCACATGAAAATAAATATATGTTAATACAATATAATAGAGTAAATAGAGAGAAAAAGGAAAACAATTATCCATAATCTCACCATCTTTTTTTTGTGTGTGAGGAAGACCAGCCCTGAGCTAACATCTGTTGCTAATCTTCCTCTTTTTGCTGAGGAAGACTGGCCCTGGGCTAACATCTGTGCCCATCTTCCTCTACTTTATATGTGACGCCGCCACAGCACGGCTGACAAGCAGTGTGTCGGCAGGCGCCCAGGATCTGAACCGGCGAACCCCGGACTGCCAAGCGCAAACCAAACCGCTGCGCCACTGGTCCAGACCCAATCTCACCATCTTAATACCACTATTTGTAGCATTTTAATCTTTTTCCCTTTTGACCTTTTTTCTCCTATGTGTATATGTATGTACAAAGTCTCTTTCTTCTTTAAAAATGGTCTTGGGGCCAGCCTGGTGGCATAGTGATTAAGTTCCCATGTTCCGCTTCAGTGGCCCAGGGTTTGCAGGTTCGGATCCCGGGCATGGACAGACACACTGCTCATCAAACCATGCTGTGGTGCCGTCCCATATACAAAATAGAGGAAGATGGGCACGGATGTTAGCTCAGAAAAAAAGGTGTTATTCATATTGTGATATAATTTGTATCTTGTTTTTAAAAATTTAGCATATATCATAAGCATTCACAAAGCTCCTACATAATCTTGATAATCCAGTTAGTGAATGTACCTTAATTGATTATTCCGTGTTGTGTCTAAATTGTATGTGTGTGGAAAGAATATCTTCACGAATACTGCTTTCTCTTTTTTTCTTTCTCTCTCCTGTTTTTTAATTTTTTTAAAAATCTTTGTTTTTTCTTGTCCCTAATCCCACTTCCTCATTTCTTACTTTCTTCACTGAGCACTAAGGTTAAGATCCATCCACATCACTTCCGGCTGCAGTAAACATTTCATGGCATGCAACCACCCAACGCTGCGTAAATTATCCACTCTCCCAGTGCTGGGATCCTGAACTTCCTCCAGCTCCCCACTAACCCTGTCCTTGTGGATGTCCCTTTTGGGAACATACTTGTACATACAGGTCCCTTTTTGGATCTGTTTGAGAATTTCTTGGGGAAGTATATCCAGGGTGAGATCGCTGGATCACAGGGCTTGTCACACTTGGACAAACAGCCAAGATTGTTCTCAGGATAGCTGTAAGTTTTTACCTTCTTACCAGTAGTGCATGAAAATCTCACATCTCCATGTCTCTTCCAAAGCTCAGAGTCACCCGCATTCTAATTCTTGCCAGTCTCGTAGATGTAAAGTGATATTTCATGGCTGGTTTAGTTGTCATTCTCTGATTACTAATAAATTTGAGTGTCTTTTAATTTGCCTGCTAGCCTTTTGGGTTTCCTCTTCTGTGAATCGCCTTTTCATATCTTTCCCCCATTTTTCTATTGGGGCTGTCTTTTTCTTTTGATTTGCAGGACTTCCTTGAATATTTCAGATATCTCTTATCGGTTTTATTGCAAATAATTTCTCCCATTCTATCATCTTTCTTTAATTTTTGTCTCCAGCATCTTTTGTGGACCAGAAATCCCTACTTTTGATGTAATTAAATTCATCCATTTTATGCTTTAGGACTTGTGCTATTGAAGTTTCATTTAGAAAGTTATTCCCTTCTCCTAGATCATAAATACACTGTCCTACTCTTTATTGTATGGACTTCATAATTTCATATTTCACAATTAGGTTTTAATTCATCTGGAGTTCACTTCTGAATGTGGTGATAGGTAAGAATCTGATTTTGTTTTTCTCCACATATATGAGCAAGTTTTCCCAATCCTGCCCATTAAAACAATCTATCCTGTCCATACTGATTTGTGGTGTCACCTTTGCATTTTTAGGTTGTCATGTGTACATGGATCTGTCTCAATTTCATTAGTCTATTGCCTGCTTTTATACTGAAATCGCACTTTATTTCTTTGCAGTAGGTTCGAATGAATGTTAAAACTTCTTTTTCAGTTAATTTAGGTAATCATGGATTTTTTTTCCATTTATGTGTCAGAGTAAGTGTATTGAGTTCCTATTAAAAAAACGCCAGAGGGAACTCTGAATCTATACAGTAATTTGTGAACAGTTGACATCTTTATAATGTTAAATCATCCTCTCTGAGAGAACGAAAGTCACTCCATTTATGCAAGTTAAGATCTGTGTACTTTATTGGAGTTTTAAAGTTTTCTCCATAAAACTCTTGTGTATTCTTGGTAATTCCTAGATATATTATGTTTTTTTGTATTACAAATAGTATTTTTTTTTTTTTTTTTGAGGAAGACCAGCCCTGAGCTAACATCCGTTGCCAATCCTCCTCTTTTTGCTGAGGAAGACTGGCCCTGGGCTAACATCTGTGCCCATCTTCCTCCACTTTATATGGGACGCCACCACGGCATGGCTGACAAGCAGTGTGTTGGCAGGTGTCTGGGATCCGAACCCGTGAACCTGGGCTGCCAAGCGCGAACTAAATGGCTGCGCCACTGGGCCGGCCCCAGTATCTTAGTTTTTTAATTGTATTTTCTAGTTGGTTATTGCTGGTGTCTCCTAACGTAACAACCACGCTGATCTCTTTTATTAGTTCTTTCATCAATTATTTTTCTAAATATATTGAAGTGATCATATAGTTTTCTTCTTTATTTGATTTGATATGGTGAATACATTGATTTTTCAAATGTTATATCAACCTTACATTCCTTTGATAAATCCTTGGTTTGTTTATTAATTATTGGTTTATTATTTGAATATTGCTGGATTTAATTTACAAATATTTTGTTAAGGATTTTGCATCTATATTAATGAGGTACACTGTATTTTCTTTTCTTGTAAATGTTTTTGCCTGGTTTTGTTCTTGGTGGAATTCCAGCCTCACAAAATGTGTTGGAAATTCTTTCTTTCTCTATTTTCTTTGTGTAAAATTGGTATTATTCCCTTCTTAAAAGTTTGATAAAATTCACTAGTGAAGTCTTCTAAGCCTAGAGTTTTGTTTGTGGAGTGATTTTTGATTACAAATTCGATTTTTAAAGTTGATATAGATCTGTGCAGATTTTCTAATTTTTCTTGTTATTGTTTTGGTAATTTTGTCTTTCAGGGGTTTGCCCATTTTATCTAAATTTTCAATATTATTGGCTTAAAGTTGTTATACTCTTCCCCTATTATCTTTATAATATCTGTAGGCTCTGAAATGATGTCCTCTCTTTCATTCCTGATATTTATAGTATGTCTTCTCTCTTTTCGCTTGATCAGTCCAGCTAGAGCTTTTGTTATTTTATTCATATTTTCAAAGAACTAGCTTTTGGTTTCATTGATTTCTTTCTTTCTACTATTTGTTTTCCATTTTATTGATTTCCATTTATACCTTCATAATTTCCTTCCGTTTACTTTGTGTTTAATTTGTTTTTCTTCTTCTATACTCTTAGAAGGGAAATGTAGATCATTCAGATTAGATTGTTATTCCTTTCTAAAACAAGCATTTAAAGTTATACATTTTCCTCTAACCACTGCTTTAACTTCGACCTCAAAAGTTTGGTATGTTGCATTTTCATTGTCATTCAGTTTGAAATATTTTCTAAATTCTCCTGTGATTATTTCTGTGCCTTATGAAGCATATAGTTTAATTTCAAACTATTTGAGCATATTTAAGATATCATTTGTGTTGATTTCTAGTATAATTCTATAATGATCAGAGAACATACCATGTGTAATTTCAAATTTAGCAAGACTTGTTTTGGTGAATGTCCCATGTCCACTTGCATTTTGAAGTTGTCGAGTGAAGTTTGTCATAAATATTCAAGTTTGTTGGTAATGCTATTCTCCATTTGTCTGACTTATTGTTTACTGGTCCATCGATTACTGAGAGTGTGGAGTGTTAAAATCATTAACTATACTTTTTTTTTTCTTTCTTCTCCCTAAAGTTATTTTACTTTTTAATGTGTTCTTATGCTCTGTGATTGGGTGCAAACACATTTAGGATTATTATGTCTTCCTGATTAGTAGACCCTTTTATCATTAAAAATCTCCCTCTTTATCTCTTGTAGTCCTCCGTATCTTTAATTCTATGTCTGATATTAATAGAGCCACACCAGTTTTCCTATAATTTATAATATATAGTTAAGATTATGGTATATCTTTTTCTATCCTTTTACTTTTAACCTACCAAGGCCTTTATAGCCTTTACATTTACCGAGAAACTCTTGTAAAGAACAAGTAGTTAGGTCTTGCTGCTGTTTTTTTTAACCCAGTGGAATTAGGCTAAGAAGAGTCAGCTCAGAATAGAGAATGTAGTACACCAAGATGGGTCCAGGAAACTGCCAGAAAAGTGGGAATTGTCTCAATAACCAAGAAGGTATCTGGTTAATTTGGAAGGAAGTACATTTTAAATCCAATTATCCAGAAGGCTTGAATTTACTAAGCTATTTCTTAACCTCTAGTATCATGTTTTCTTGACAGTCCTGATCCAAGAATATATTACAGGAGGGAGGAAGGCATTTAATTTCAACCTCTTGGGGGAAAAAAAACAAGCCAAAAATCAAATTAGAAAGTTTGGATTGTTCCTCTTTAGAACTCTGCCCATTGCTGAAGATGTGCTCACTGGGTAATTAAGTACTCTAGCAGTAATCAGGGGTGTTAAGACGCTAGAACAGAAAGACAAGATTTCGTTATTTTCCAATAACCTGTAGTTTTTAGGCTGTGGTGCCCCAAGATCAATATTTTTATCTCTGTGAGGGCAGTGTACATTCATTTTGTTACACATCTAGCGTTTCCAAAGAGGCCACTGTTTCACACAAATGGAGTCAGTCCAGTACTCTGTTATTGTAATGAATTCTGCTCCAAGAAGCATAAAGTCCTCAGAAAATTGCAACCTCCTGTCTTAACCAGCATGATTTCAAGCAGTTTTAATGAATGTTTTTTTAAAGGAAAAACAAATCACTCTGACAACAAACAGTTGTGTTTATCATCGCTGATGCAAAATGGTATAAATCTGACTGCTCTTCAGGTAATCAATTTCCATGAATCACTAATAAAAGTTATAAGACCGAGTAAGTCCCCCAGGCTCAGCAACTCAACAGTTGTGTGGAAGCCATAATTTGCCTTAAAAATAGTCAGTCACGTCATGATACAAATCCCGAGACCAAACTTACTGCTAACTTTTGTGCAAGAGATACGATTCATTATATATACAACGTGTGTTATCCCATAAAGTCATCTAATTGCACGATTAAGGCTTATCACAGAATTCTTAAATATCAAACATTTTAATTTAGCCTCAAATTTAGTTTCTCAGGTCTCAACTGAACGTGGAAGTAATGTTTTTAGTATTTGCAGTTGTAATATAGTGCAGACTGACCTTTTTGAAGGAGTTTGTCAAATGATTAGAAGAATACTCATTCTAAATTCAGACTTCAAGGAACATATTGGATCATAAATTAAAATGCTGTTTACAAAATTCTCCCTGAATTGTGTTAAAATTTTCTCTGTGAAATAGATTCTCTGCCATGCTGCCTTTGAAATCTGAAAGAAGATTTTGTTGTTGTTTTTGTTGGCCTCTAACTATGTATTTGCATGCCTCTGACTTTTATTCACTCTGCTCTCTGAACGGGAACAATGAAAAGGCCATATTAATGTGACACTTGCTAGGACAATGGCCGAGGTCCCTTTCGGTAGCTGAAAATCTGCATCATGAATCTTGATGGAGAAAGATGTCATTCCATAAATATGTAAGATGTCCTTAAGCTGAGAGATCTATCACTCTGGCCTTATTTGTCAGATGCTGAGGAGAAGAGCCATTCTCCTGAGACTCGAGGGGTTCCAGCAGAGGCCCCCTTCTGGAAAGAAGACTTTCACAGGAAGCTGGCCTGAGGTCTGTTTACTTCCTGGTTGCTGCCAAAAGAATGTCCAGCAAAAACGAAAGACAGAGAAGCATTATTTAAACTGCACAAAGAGAAAATCCCATAACCCTAATCGCTTTGATGGGTTAGGCCAAGAAATTTGGGTAGGAGATCTATTTAGGTATGTTTTTAGTTTAGGGGCAAACCATGCTTTTTTTTTCCTACTGTGTGGAATTCCCCCATTTTTTTCTGTGTGTGTGTGAGGAAGACTAGCCCTGAGCTAATATCTGTTGCCAATCCTCCTTTTTTTTTTTGCTGGGGAAGACTGGCCCTCGGCTAACATCCGTGCCCATCTTCCTCTACTTTATATGGGACGCCATCACAGCATGGCTTGACAAGCGGTGCGTCTGTCTGTGCCAGGGATTCGAACCTGGGAACCCTGGGCCGCCGAACTGGAGTGCACGAACTTAACTGCTATGCCACCGGGCCGGCCCCCTGGAATTTCACCTTTTGCTATTAGATATGAATAACCTGACAAATCAGAGGTCAGAGTTGAAAATTTGGGCTTAGAATAATTCCTCCATTAGTCCTGTGTAATACCTACCTCCCAAACATTTAAGCATTTGAAGCTAACATGTACGAAATATGCAGCATCAATTTTTAAAGGTCGCCTTCTATGAAAATGATTACACATGTGACCAAATAACTACAATTTATGATTCTCTGGGAAAACAGGAGGAATCTAATTATTCATGAAGTCAGATTTCACATGGTCATCAATGGGCTGTAGGAGACTAACTGACAGGTAAACACCAACTAACTGACAGGTAACTAACTGGTACCACTAACTGACAGGTAAACACCACTGACCCACCAACACCAAGTGGATCATGTGACCTTAAGTTCCTTTATACCCTGTGCGCCTCCAGTATTTGAGCCTGTCTTCTAAACTCTAACATAGAAAGGACGTGAGAATAGACGATGCCATAACTTAGTCATATTTAGGGAAATGGTACTCTTTGCCACCATTTGCATTTGTGAATGTGTAGGGGAATATTTATGAGGGAGATGGGGATGGTTTGAGGAGAATCTTCTGGAAAATTAAATTGTCAAGAAAAAAAAGTTAAAAAATAAAAAAGGACAGACAAACCTGTCATCTGTATTCAGAAGAAAGATTGTATCTATGTTGATTTCATTAATGAATGTTGGATACAACAGTTGTAATTTAGACAAACTTTCAATGAATATTTTTATGTCTGTTAATTTCAGAGTCTTAAAATGTTAGAGCAAGGAGGGGACACTGAAGTTGTGAAGCTCAGATGTTTCTTATAGAACATTCTGACTAATTGTTATCCGGACACCACTGGAAGCCACTGGAGCCTTCTGTGGGACCAACACTTCTCTCTCTCATGAGGTAGGCTGGACGACTATTACTGGTAGAAAAGTCTTCCTCATTTGCAATGGAGGCTGGCTCTCTGTGACATGCATTCCTTGATGTGACCACATCTTCTTTAATGACAGAGAGCACTTTTCATGGGATGACGCTTCAACCCTGGGAGAGTTCATAGGATGACCTTTCAACCCTGGGAGTGTTCATAGGATGACCCTCCAACCTTGGGAGAGGGGATTCCAGCACCTTCAAGCCTCCCTTTCTCCAGGCTAAAGAGTGTTTTATACCCCCTTCCCTTAGAAAGCACAGTAAAGTGAGAAGACGTGGTTCTTAACCTTGTTTAGGTCATCGTTCCTTGGAAAAGCAGATGCCAGCTAGGAACCCTCTTCTCTTCCTAAAGAAAACAGACATATGCAGAGGGAGTAATGGGGACGTTTATTTTTATTTTGATTCTTTTCAATGAAGCGATTGACACCAGGGTGTTTTGTTTGAAAAACTGAATGCAGACAACTCTGGTTAACTATGGGCTGTGGATGTGCTGAGGATTTCATTGTGAAGCATGTGCATTTTTGTGTCCCATTTTCCTGGAGAGCACCCGCCTGGCCTCATTACATGAGACCCCAGTGACTGGGGGCTTCTCCCTCTCGTAACCACCATCCGCTGCGACATGGTCATCATCATAAGAAGAGCTTCCAGTCTTTCCTCTTTGCAGCATCTTATACTTTAGAATTGACTGTAATGATGCTGGAGAATCACAATAATCAGTGAAGGAGCAATTTTACTCATTTTACAGATGAGGAAACCAAGACTCTGAGAAGACAAATGACTTGCCCAGGGTCACGGGGTTGGGTGTGTCCAGGATCCCGCTGTCCAGATTCCCCATTACTCCATCCAGCGCTTTTTCACCTACACAAAGCCAACTCCCACGTACTAAGTCAGTGAGCTAAACAACAATCTCATTAAAAAAGAATGAAAGTGTCACATCCCAGCCTTCCCAAAACTCTCTTGTCTAAGGCAGTATCTTCACACAGCAGGTGGGGTTTGAAGCCTCAGGAGTGAATCTTTTACTGCTGGTCCTAGAGGAATCAGGGGTAACCAGAGAGGAGGAGAAGACTTTGCAAGGGAAAGTGACCCATGAAAGGAGGTGCTGCTATCCCTTGAGGGGAGGGGGTTTGCTTGACTCTCAGCTTTGGGGAGAACAAGTGGCCTTCCCTGAGATTTGTTCAGAGTCTAAGAATGTAAACTCCTGCCTCTGGATGGTTTGAGCCCTTAGAATATGGGCTGGATAACAGAAAACAGATTTCTTAAGAAGCCACATCTTGCCCCTGGCCCCACCCAAGAAGTGTGAGGATGCCAGCCAGCTCCAGAGAGCGCTCCAGAGAACAAACCACAAGAGGAGATGCATTAGGCTGGTGACCAGCTGTGTGTAGCTAATCTCTGCTTTTGAGTGTCTGATGCAGGTGTCTGTTTGACTCCAGCAATGCCTGCTCCACATTTATGCTCTTTGCTTTCTTTTCTGACCTTGAAAATGCATAGAAATATTTTCCCCTGCTGCTGTTCTGAGCTTCAGTGGTGAAGTCCACACATGGCAAGGGAGGAGTGCTGGCCGTTGAGACTTTATGCTGGAAAGCTCTGTGGCAAATCAAATCCCCTCCCTATCTGAGATAGGAGACACATCCAAGAGAGGCCTCTTAGGCTGGCCAGAAAGTGGAAGTAAGTGCCCCTGTGCGCTTCCTTTTGGGAAGCTCTACAAACAGCTCCAGGCTACGTGACCAGGACAACAGAGCAGGGCATACAGCATGCTGGTCAAGCAGAAACCAAAACAATCAGGGCCCATTGTCGAGACTCTGAGGGGACACTGTGTTTTGCCTTTATGGGCTTGCTGTCGTGGCCTTGCCCCACACAAGCAGGACACTTTGGCCATTGAGGTGGGACTTCGACCAGGAAAACAGAAATAAGTGGGTCACAGGTGTGGCCTCGGACATGTCCCAACAAGGTGAGCATCACCCACCGTCTGACATGCGGCCCCAGAGCTGCTGCACGCAGCACCTCCTGTAACTACACTTCTCGTATACACACCTGCTGAGGCTGAGAGGTGTGATGGTTAATTTCACGTGTCAACTGGACTGGGCCACAGGGTGCCCAGATTCAATATTATTTCTGGGTGTGTCTGTGAGGGTGTTTCTGGATGAGATTAGCGTTTGAATCCGTGACTCCATAAAGCAGATCGCCCTCCCCAGTGTGGGTGGGCCTCATCAATCCATCGAGGGCCTGCATAGAACAAAAAGGTGGAGGAAGGAGGATTCGCCCCTTTTGCTTCCTGCCTCACTCACTGAACTGGGACATCCATCTTCTCCTTCTCTTGGACTGGGATTTACGCCATCAGCTCCCCTGGTTCTCAGACCTTTGGATTCGGACTGGAATTATACCCCTGGATTTCCTAGGTCTCCGGCTTGCAGATGGCAGATTATGGGACTTCTCAGTCTCCATAATGGCATGAGCCAACTCCTCGAAATAAATATTTGTATTTCCTATTGGTTCTGTTTCCCTGGAGAACCCTGACTGATACAGAGCGTAAGGACCACAGGACTAGTTCTAGTTCCAGGGCTCAGACCTGGATCTTAGAAACACAAAGCCAGCGCTCTTCTGGCTGGCCACACTGCCCCAGAGCCAGTAAGGTGACAATGTTCACAACAGGATGGTCTTCCCCACCTACTCACGGGGCTCTGTGACAACTGGAGAGGTGGCTGAGCAAGATGTGCAAAGCCGCTGAGATGATTTTAGGGGCACGGGGATGGGCAATAACTATGGAAATTATTCCCTCTCCAGCTCCCTTCGAATCCTTTCTGGTTCCAGCAGGAGCAATATCCCAGCTGGGTATTGGTCTTTGACGCCTTTCCAGTGCCGGCCTGTGCTCAGAGCTGCTTGCTGTTGAGAGCCTTGTTTTGTCTTCATGCATTTGCTTTTGTAGTTATTTCTTCCCACTTGTGACAAGTGATACTTATTTTCCATTTACTGAAGTGACATGAAATTTTAAAATCAATGTGCTGTTTTACAAAACAAAATCAATTTAAAGAAAAATATTAATCAGATAAGAGGACAAGTGGTGCACGAAATTCACCAAGGTTTGGAAAACCCTAGTCCAAGACCTAGGGTGTAGTCTGGGCTTTGAACCCTGGCTCTGCCATTCCCTAATCATGTAGCCTTGTGCAGATCACTTAATTGGTGTTAATTAAACGAGATAATGGAAACGGGAGTTCTCCTTGAAATAGAAAATAATAATCAATTATTATTTGTTGTTACTGTCATTGAATTGTGATATTAAAAATATCACATCTCAGTCGACTTGTAGCTGTCATTTGTTGCTATGACCACAGTGGGTGGACAAGGGGTGAGCACAGAGCCGCGTTGTCCAGACACTGTAGGATCTCGGATGAGGCCTGAGGGCTAAGACCTGGGCAGAGAGGGAGAGGCCGATGGTCCTACCCAGGAGCAGGAATTGCAGAGCTGTTCATCAGACGGATGGCTTCCTGATAGCGTCAGAAGGACAACAGGATGTTTGTCAGCTGGGCCAGGGACACACTTCCTGCTCTCCGAGGGAAGGGGAGGGTCCCTGCCAACAGAGGATCCAGAGAGAGGCCTCAAGGGAACCCCAGAGCTGGAGGCCCATCCCTCCATCACAGATGGGGGCACTAGAGCCAACAGTACTCCCTGCAGAGAGAAGCCAGCCCTTCATTGAGGGGGATCGGAGAGTCACATCCCAGTGTCCATCAGAGTCTACCCCGAGATGCTTGGGTCCACTTCTTCAGATGCCTCTGGGAAGTGCTCCTGCAGGATCCTGATGGCCTCTAATCCCAAGGACAACTTAGAAGGGGAAGGTTAGTGGGATACTGTAGAGCTCCTCCCACGGAGTTGGGGCTATGAGTGATACTATTTTTCTCACTCATCCACTGCTTTGTTTTGCTTTTTTTTTTTTTTTAATAAAAAACCTCAGCTTTATTGAGGTAAAACTGACATATAATAAACACACATATTTAAAGTGTATGTTTTGGGGACCGGCCCTGTGGCGCAGCTGTTTAGTTCGCGCTTGGCATCCCGGGGTTCGCGGGTTCGGATGCCGGGCACTGGCTGACGCACTGCCTGTCAGCCGTGCTGTGGCGGCGTCCCATATAAAGTGGAGGAAGATGGGCACGGATGTTAGCCCAGGGCCAGTCTTCCTCAGCAAAAAAGATGAAGATTGGCAATGGATGTTAGCTCAGGGCTGGTCTTCCTCACACACACACACACAAAAAATGAAGTGTATGATTTGATGAGTTTTCATGTGTATATACCCATGAAACCATACCCACAGTCAAGACAATGAACATATCCATCTCCCCCAGAGTTTTCTTGTGTTCCTTAGTGATCTGTCCCCCCAACTCTCTCTGTACCCGCATCTCCAGACAGATCTGCTTTCTGTCATTACAGATGAGCGTGCATTTCATAGAATTTTATATCAACAGAGTCGTACAATATGTACTTTTTTTTTGTCTCGCTTCTTTCAGCATAATTATTTTGAGATTCATCTGTGTTGTTGTGTGTATCCATAGTTCATTCCATTATATGGCCAAGTCCGTCATATGGAAATACCACAATTTGATTGTACGTTCACCTGTTGATGGACATTTGTATATTTTCCCAGCTTTTGACTTTTAGAAATAAGCTGCTAGGAATGTTTGAGTACTGTCTTTCTATGAACAGATGCTTTCATTTCCTTTGGATAAACACTTAGGAATGGAATGGCTGGGTCATATGGTAGGTCTGTGTTCAGCTTTTTAAGAAACTGCCAAAATGTTTTTAAAAGTACTTTTATCTTTTTATATTCCAACTAACAGCATATGAGGATTCATTCCACTTCCTCCAAATCTTCACCAGCACTTGGTATCATCAATCTTCCTTTTAGACATTCTGGAGGATGTATAATGATATCCCACCATGGTTTTAATTAGTATTTCCCTAACTAAGTAATAATGCTAAGCACTTTTTCATGTACTTATTTGTCATCTGCATATCTTCTTTCATAAAGTGTCTGTTCAAATATTTTTCCCATTTTTCAATTGGGTTGTCATATCATTCCGTTATAAAAGTTCTTTATATATTCTCAATACAAGTCCTTTATCAAATAAATTTCTGCAAATATTTTTTCCCAGTCTGTGGCTTGCTTTTTCATTTTCAAAATAAAGGCTTTGGAAGAACAAAAGTTTTAATTTTAATGAAATCAATGTCCTGATTTTTATTGTATAGTTTATGCTTTTTGTTTGTTCGTTTTTGTTATATTTAAGAAATCTTTGCCAAATCCAAATCATTAGAGTTTTCACTTATGTTTTTTCTAGAAGTTTTATAATCTTACATTTAGATATATGATCTATTTCATGTTAATTCTTGTATCTGGTGTGAGGTAAGGGTTAGGGTTCATTTTCTTTTTCTCTATGGAAATTCAATTGCTCCAGCACCATTATCCTTTCCCATTAAATTGCCTTGGCTCCTTCGTTGAAAAGTAATTGACCATATATATACGGTTTGATTTCTGGACTCTTTTCTGTTCCATTGATCTCTATATCTATCTTTATGGCTATACCACACTCTCTTGATGACTGTAGCTTTCCAATAAGTCTTGTAATCAGGTAGTGTACATCCTCCAACTTTTTGTTCTTTCTCAAAATTGTTTTGGATATTCTAGGTCCTTCACATTTCCATGTAAATTTTAGAGTCAGATTCCAGTTTCAGTTGCCTTCCTGCATGATGATGGGTCTAGGCATGTTCGGTTTACTTGGGTAGCTTGGAAAGGTGGTGAGCACAGCCCTCCGCCGCATGAAACGACGGACGTGGAAGATGTCTGTGTCTGTGTATCTGTCTCTCTCCTTCCCTGACCCCCTACCCCTCACTTGTTTAGTTACTCAAGGAATACTTCTGGCAGTTAACATTCTTGGTCTATGGTCATAGTCTATGTTGAGCGTGTCTTCACGGTTGAATCTCTTTCTCTCATCTGGATGCCAGCAATCAGGATTCGAAGTACAGATGAAGACAGTGGAACACTTATTCTAATGGGCTAGAAGACTTCCTGGCATGTTTTGAGTAAATTGTGCTACAGTCATGCAGAACTGGATTAATGTTTGTTTTATAAATAAGACCCAAATGGTATCACTTTGTCTGCAAAGTGTGACAGCCAGTGGCACCCAATGACATTGCCGTCTGCCGTGCTGGGAAGCATTCTTGTTCTTACTGTTTTATCTTTCTCTCTGAAGTGCTTTGAGAGGACTTTATGTGACTGAGTCCAAGAGAGCTGTGTATCGTAGCCTAGAGCCAACAAACACAGAATTCGACCCCACGGGCCACGCGGGACACAGGGCTGCGTCCAGGGTAAAGATGTGAGGTGCCCGGAGCAGAGAATGGAACAGCCAGTGGACAGCCCCGCGAGCGAGCGCCTCACCCCAGTCCCGGCCCTGCAGGATGGTTGCCTGGGGAACGTTTTGAAAACTGCTGCATCTCTTAGTCACCAAGGACTCTCGTTTTCAGCCCAGTGTCATACGTTTACTAAATTCATTTTTTTACTTAAAAAAATATCTTGGAGGGGGGCCGGCCCACGGGCGCAGCGGTTTAGTTCGCGCTTGGCAGCCTGGGGCTCGCGGGTTCGGATCCCGGGCGCCCGCCGACGCACCGTTTGTCAGCCATGCCATGGTGGCGTCCCATATACAGTGGAGGAAGATGGACACGGATGTTAGCCCAGGGCCAGTCTTCCTCACACACACACACACACACACACACACACACACACACAGTCTTGGGGCCAGCCCGGTAGCATAGTGGTTAAGTTTGCGCTCTCCGCTTCAGCAGCCCGGGGTTCATGGGTCTGGATCCCAGGCGCGGATCTACACACCACTCATCAAGCCATGCTGTGGTGATGTCCCCTATACAAAATACAGGAAAATTGGCACAGATCTTAGCTCAGTGCCAATCTTCCTCACCAAAAAGAAAGAAAGAAAGAAAAAAAATCTTGGCCTCCCTATGGTACTCCCATCTCCCAAATCAAACCAAAACAAAACCAAACAAAAGATACAACTCATTCCTTGAATTGAGTTCACATAACGGGTTTTAGTTAATTTAATTTTCCATAATCAAACTTTTCTTTTGGGAGGTACCTACTTTGTGCCAGGCCCTGGGCCATGACAGGAAAGGCTGGGGTGGCCTCTGCCCTCCAGGAGAGCACAGCCTCACTGGGAGATGGATAGACCCACAAATCATTGAAGGCAAAAGCGAGCTGGAAGGTGCTGCAAGAGAGGACCAGGTGCCTCCTGCGCTGCTCAGGGCAGGGAGGGACCACTTCTACCCCCAGGGAGGGCCTCGGGGAAGAGGAGGTTTTGCAGCTGAGCCTCCTCTTTGGCTTTGAGCTAAGCCTGAAGGTTAGCACCCACCAGTTACCAACCTGTTGATGGCAAACAATGACCACAATACCACATCACAGGTAGGGAGCACTTCACAGGAGCAGATACCTGCCGAGTGCTTTATGGCTATTTCTGCTTTAATCCTCATGACAACCCAGTGTGTGTGTGTGTGTGTGTGTGTGTGTGTGTGTGTGTGTGTGTGTGTATAAAATCTCCAGTCTATACATATAATCCAGTGTTTATATGTATGGTTATATATTATGTAATATATTGTGTATGTACATTGCCCCCATTTCATAGATAAGAAAACTAAGGCTTAGAGAGATGCTAAGTCACTTGGCTGAGGTCTTGCAGCTAATAAGAATAGAGCCAAGATTTGAACCCAGGCAGTTTCATGCCACAGCCTAAACATGAGCAGATAAAAGTCTTTCTTTATGTTAAATGGACTCGTGTTAAACCTTGAGTGGAACTATTTTGGCTCTTTTTATTTGGAATGTTTCAATATCTAAGTTTAAGTGCATTGAAAAGGCATAGCTTGATGCGTCCTTTCCATCTGAAAGTGCGTGTGTATTGCTGCGTGGAAGGCTTCTGCTCGCACACAGGCGTGCGAGGAGGACCCGCCCCACCCCCTCTGCCCTTACCTGCATTCATGGAATGAAATCAGACTTTACTAGCTACAACAACACCAGTCAGTTATCTGTGCTATAGTGTAAACAATGAAATTCTTATTATGTACTCAGAATCCACAAAGCCATTTCCATGGAAACTCTGTTTTCATGTCATATCTTTAATGAATAGGTAATGAAAGAAATGCTGCATTTACAACTTCATTACTAGTTTAAAAAAAAAAAAGAAAAGCACACACTCACACACACACACACACAAACCCAGCTGTAAATCTGAATTATGGTCGCTGTCATGTTTTAGACATGGTGAACATCACAGAGGAATTTCCAAGGCTGTCATTTGGGATTGAATGAACGGAGGGAAGACACAAAAAATATATTATCGCCAAAATTCTACCCACCATGCCAACAGCTTGGAATGTTAGTCTCACTCTTTATCTCACAATGATTTTAGTAATTTTGGCACAAAATAACTCCCCACCCTTAGAAACAAGCATGTCTAGAAATGAAGAAAGGAAATTTAAAATGGGCACCTTGGTTCCTTCAGGCACTCCAAGTTGACCTGCTTCTTTTTTTGAGAGGATATGTTAAAAATGGTTGTCTTCTTCAAGACTCGCTTATCACGAGAAGGTTGAGGAGATTGGGATCTGATTTGCTGTAAAAGATTGCTTTAATGTAACATAGAAGATCATGTAATCATGGCATCTAATCACTGAGGGGAATCAATTCTTGCAACATGCGTGCAAGTATCTTAAAAAGGACATTTACAAGAATTATTAACAAAGCACTGTGTAGCCTCCATCCTGACCGTCTGATGGAAACACATGAGCAGGTCTGAAGGGATGGCAACAGAGCCACGGAATGGCAGGAAGAGGATGAGGCTGTGATGCTGTCTCCATAAACACACCCACCCACCACCTTCTGGAATGTTCCTCGGCAAACAAGTGGACCAGTGATTCACTGCCACTGCGCAAACCCCTCCTCACCCCATGCCACGAATGGAATGTGCAGATGGGGTGAAAGATCTCAGCGGCAGTTAGATCGGCACCGAAAAATATTTACAACCTTATTCCCACTCCGTCGATCGGTCCTTCCTTCCCATCCCTGCCCAGGTCTTAGGAAATGTTGCATGTTTCCCTATCATTAGGCCCCGGAGCAGTGACAGCCGGTCGGTTCATGGGGCTGCAGACCCTCATTCACCAGACCCCATCGTTTGGGGTTTGTGATAATCGCAACAATAACTGGACTGAAGCTCATCTTTCCATTCCTGGAGAGAGTGCGCTGAGAAGATCCACGGGGAAAGAAAGATATTAGAGGAGATATGAAGATTTCTCTCAAGCGCCGTTGGGGAAAAATGCCCATTTGTCTACAAAACATAACTTATCTATTCATTAAAGTTCTTTCCCTAAGAGCTCTGGACAGGTGATTTTTTTTCAGTGTAACTCTAAGTACTTGAGAATAAGAAAGCTGCTTGTCTTTAAAAATACTCCACGATGAGAGGCTCCATGCTATCATGGAAAAAAATATTGCCTGGGCTCCCTTACTCACTTGCTGTGTGGCCTTGGGAAATTCACTTCTCTGGGCCTTGGTTTCCTCATCTACACATTGAATCGGTAGGACAAGATGATGTCTGAGCGTCTTCCAGATTTAATATTTTACAAGTTCATGTGCTTTGCCTGTAAGATGGACTGACACAAACGCTGCCGGTGGAAGCATCCTCGGGGGTCTGACTTGACACAAGCCCCTGTTCTTTGTCCCCATCCACGATGTCACTGCCGTCTCCATCCACGCGAGTACCTGGTCAAACCTCAGCTTCAGCCTCCCTGGGGGATGTTGGCCTGTGTCTTTGAGGTGTCCTCCATGTGAACTTGTGCAGGCTACACTGCCAGTATCTTACACGAGCCCACCTGTGACAAACCCCCCAAACGCGGGGACAATCCATCCAGCCATTTCCGTGTGATGTGGTGACAAGCACAGAGATGTACTTGAGCACTGACTCCATGCAGGGGGTGGGGAACAGGGCATGGCCTCGGGCTTGTACTTAGACCTTCTGGGTTTGGCCCTGAGCAAATCAGTCCAAGCTTCTGTCTGCAAACGAGAACACTAACACCCATCCCCCGAACATCTCACTGGGTGGGTCCGAGGACCACCCAAGATAACGAGGTGAAACTGACTTATCAACTACAATGTGCAATACAAAAGTGTTAACAGGAAAACCAGAGCAGGCACAGCCACCCCGCCTCTAAGAGCTCATCAGGCGTCCCAGCTTCTGTCAGCCCCCTGCTGACCCCCTGCTGGCCCCTAAGGAGCCTTCGGCACCCTCCATATTCAAGCTAGGCCATGGTAATGTTCTGCTGTCTTCCTCCACAATGTCTTTCTTACAGATTAGCCTTTTCTTTCCTTATTTGTACCCAGAGCACCTTCTGCAGTGTTGGGCAGAAAGTACTCCACCATGACAAGACTTTATATATGTTTGGGTCATTTGATAACAAACAGTCAAAGCATCTATACAAAATATGAAGTGGTTTTCCCCTGTAGCCACGTCGTCTTCTAAAGGGCAAAAGATCCTTTTGATCAACACTTTCATTTTTGGAACTCTATCTTAAGGATACAATCTGAAATACACAAAAAGTTTTATATGTAAAGATGTTCATTGAAGAGTTATTTGCAATAGGGAAAAATTTTAATTAACCTAAATGTCCAAAATAGGAAGATGGGTAATGAGTTTTAGAAACTGAACTGTGTGACTACAGTGCAGTCCTTGGAAACAATATCTGAAAGACTGGGGGTGCTTCAGGACCACATCGTCAGGAAAGAAAGTGTAAATTGCATATTCACCTAATTCACTCATTCAGCAAGTATTCCTTGAGCACCTGCCATGTCCCAGGCATTCCTCCAGCCCGGGAAGCAGAGCTGTGCACAAGCCAGCAAGCCCCATGCTCCGGTGGAACAAACACACATGCGGGCAGCTGGGAAGGGGTGGAGACCGACCCATGGACACAAGAGAATAAACAAAGAAGGGGAGCACCAGCTGGTGACAAAGCTCAGAGAAAGGAGATGAGAGAGAAGGGACTGGGCATCAGGGACAGCCTCTCTGTGCAAGTGACCTTGAAGTGGAGGCCTGAATTGCAAGATGGAAACACCCGTGAGACTATCAGTGGGACGAGCACCCCAGGCCGAGGAAAGAGCCAGTGCAAAGGTCCTGAGGTGGCTTGTTTGAGGCGCAGACAAAAGGGCAGTGTGGCTCAGGGACAGTGGGTCAGGGGGGCAGTTATGAGAGAAGTTTGGAAAGGAAAGCAGAGCCAGATTCTGAGCCCCATAAAGAAGGCGAGTCAGCCAGGAGGCTGAGATGAAGGCAGAAGGAACCCCAGGAGAGTGTTATGTGTGGGAACCAAGAGAAGGATGGAGTCATCAGCTGTGCGCCATGCAGCAGAGGGGGTCAGGAAGATGGGAATAGAGGGGTACCAGTTTTCACCACTTGGAGATGAATGGGGACAGCAATAACAGACGTATCTTTCTGACACCAAATCAGAAGACTAGCTGGAACTGGTAGAGGCACTGGAGACAGGGACTGGAGCCAATTCTTCCAAGGAGTTCTGATGAGACGGGAGCGGAGAAGGGAGTGATAGCCAGAGGGGGCTGTAGGGCCCAGGGAGGCCTTTCCTCCCATGATAAGAGCTAGTGTAGCCGATTTATGCTCTTGGGAGTGAAGACAGAGACTCATGACTCAGGACAGAGAAGGAGAAGCAAGTTGTTCGGATAGGAGCAGGACATGCTGGGATACAGACGCCCGGGGGCAGGGGCTGCTGGGCTGGTGGTGTTGGTCACGGGAAGAGGAGGGAGTTCCTCTTAGGGCGTCTATTTCCCCAGTTAAGAACAGTTACCAGGTGAGACAGGAGAGCTCGTGTGTGTGTGTGTGTGTGTGTGTGTGTGTGTGTGTGTGTAAGTGATTTCAGCAGGGAGGAGAAATTATGAAGTAGTGATGCGTTGGGTGTCCATTAAGATTCACGGCTGTAGGGGCCGCCCGGTGGCGCAGCGGTTTCGTCCGCGCTTGGCAGCCCGGGGTTCGTGGGTTCGGATCCCGGGCGCCCGCCGACGCACTGCCTGTCAGCCACGCCGTGGCGGCGTCCCATATAAAGTGGAGGAAGATGGGCACGATGTTAGCCCAGGGCCAGTCTTCCTCAGCAAAAAAAAAAAAAAAAAAAAGATTCACGGCTGTGAGTTTCAAACTCCTGCGCCCCCCAGTGCGAACGTGAGCTTCTCTCTGATTCGGTCCAGCGGCTCAGGCAGGCAGGGGGCGTGGTGAGGACGATCAGGTGTACATAAAGCCCCACCCACAAAGATGGCGGGGAGACACGCCAAGGTGCTCCTGGTGGGTGTCTTTACTTGGTGAGACCATGGCTGGTACTTTTTTTCTCTTTTCAATATCATATACCTTCCAAATTTCCTATATGGAATTTTAATAACTGGGAAAAATAATTACAGCTTTTTAAAAGAAAAAAATATGGAAGCAAAGGTGAGAGTCGTCACAACTCCCTACGTGTCAGATATTTTTCTTGGCCATGGTTTCTCATTGGCATTCCAGCAACATATTCAAATCAGCTAGAGAGTATTTCCAGTTAGCTTTTTAAAAATCAACTTTTTATTTTGGGTAATTTGAGATTTAAAGAAAAGTTGCAAAGATAGTACAGAGAATTTCCATATACCATTTACCCAGATTCCATAAATTGACAACATCTTACGTAAACATGTTACTTTTGTCAAAATTAAGAAATCATTACTGGTGCATTACTGTAAACCAAGTCACAGACTGTAATTGGATTTTGCCAGTTTTTCCACTAACATCCTTTTTTCCTCCAGGATCTAATCTGGGATACCACATTGCATTTAGCCAATTAGCTCTAAAAGATTCCTTGGCCAATGTGCAAAAATTGTTAATTTTATCTACCCCATAGGGTCACTGTGAGAATTAACTGAAAAAAATCTGCTAGAAGCAGCTTTGTAAACTGAAACCATATTGGATGATGATACAAACTTCACGTTGGGGCTGAAACTGAAGGGGAAAATGATAACAGAAATTTGCCTTTGTACACCGTCATGTACTGCTTTAACTGCTTGGAGGTCTCATCTGCTAGTAAGAAGCTACCGCATATTGTTGGCTGTACGTGTCAGGCATCGTGTTCAGCGTGCATATTAGCCTCCCAGGGCTGCTGTAATAAAGCACCACAAACTGGGTGGTTTAAAACAACAGAGATTTATTGTCTCAGTTCTGGAGGCTGGAGGTCCAAAGTGAAGGCGTCGGCAGGGTTAGATCTTGTTTGATGGCTCTGAGGGCGAATCTGTTCCATGCGTTTCTTCTAGCTTCTGGGAGTTCGTGGTAATCCTTGGCATTCCTTGGACTGTAGAAGCATCACTCCAGTTTTTGCCTCTGTCATCACAGATGTTCTCCCTATCTGTGTGTGTGTGTGTGCGTGTGTGTGTGTCTTTCTCTGTGTCTCAGTGTCCAGATTTCCCTCTTCTTATCAGAACACCAGGCTATGGAACAGGGCCCACCCTACTCCAGTATAACCCCGTCTTAACTCGATTACGTCTTCAAAGACCCTATTTCCAAACAAAGTCACATGCACAGGTTCTGGGTGAGCCTGAATTTTGGGGGGACACTAGTCAACCCAGTGTAGAGCTCTAATTCATTAACTCACTTCATATGACTCATCAACCTTATGAGGCAGATACTTTTATTAAATCTCAATTTACAGACAGAACAGCTGAGGCTAAGAAAGGTAAAGAGCTTGCCTAAAGTCCAACAGCTTTAAGTGGTCGTGATCAAACCTGGTCTCTCAAGCTCCATATTCCTCACCACTATCCCAGTGTTTCTGAAACTGGAGTTCAAGGTCGTATTCTTGGGACCCTTCTAAGTCTCAAGAATAAATTAAAAGTTTTGTTCTTTTATTCTGACAATACTCTTCTAAAACTCCGTGTCAACACTAACCAAACATCCCCCCACCCCCCACCCAGAGTTGGGGTCAGTGCCAACTATGAGCAAAGAACGCAGGGCCGTATGTGCAAAGAATGCCTGTCACTGAGCGGAGCCCAAATGACTTGGCATGCTGGAACAACAGAATTGCTGGGAGTTGAATTGAGAAAATCTCCTGTGACAGAGGAAGGTGAGGATGGCGCAGTCGTGAGACACGTGGGAGTGGAGCCTCAAACTCCCGGGACCCACCCGCACGACAGCAGCCAGAGGAGAGTCACCTTGCAAGAGGCCATTTAGTTCTGGCGCAACAACATCATCTGTCACATTAAATCCATGCTTTTAATTGGAATTTTATAGGTTTTATGGTTTTGTTTGTATTTAATCTTTAAATTTGTTTTGGTTTTTATAGATGTATAAGAGCTATAAACATAAGGAAATTGTACCGAATTTATGTTTGCACATATTTGAGTAATATAGGAAGAAGAATTAAGGTCAGCCCGAGGAACTGGTGAGATTTTGCTCCAGTTGGAGAAAAACCACCCTCCGCCCTCTCTTCCCTCCTCGCAGCGCAGCAGAGTAGAGGGTGCTCTGACTCTGCTGTAGGGGGGAGGAAACTGGTCTCGGGAAGACAAGTCACTTCCCAAGTGGTGTGGCACAGGTGGCTCCTGGGAGAGCTGGGTGGACCCACCGGTTGCTCAGGACGCCAAGCTGTAAGGGGCGGAAAACTCAATTCAAACCGGCTGAAAACTTAAAGGGAATTTATCGGTGTGCGTTACTAAATAGATCAGGGCTAAAACTTACTTTAGGCTGGTTTTCATCCGGGGTCCAGGTATGTGACCAGGGCTTGTGTTATCTCTTCCTCTTAGCACCCCGTATCCCCCACTTCTCAGGTCGGCTCTCCCCCAGGGTCCCAAGATGGCCACCAGCCGCTCCCAGGACTTGGTGCTTCTCCATTCAAGCCCAGCGGCGACATCGCAGCCTAGAGGAAACCTCCACGCATCCTCTTGGCTCCCACTGGGCTGCACGCCCATCTCCAAAGCATCCCCGGACCCGGGGGAAGAGGTGAGTGAGGTGGCTTACGTCCAGGTCATGTGCTCACCCCAGAGCCAAGGGAGCAGCCAACGGCCACCAGAACCGCGTGAACTGGGGGTGACGTTCCCTGGAAGGAAACTGAGTGAGATTACTGAGAGAAGAGTAAATGGATGACAGACACAAACGTAACAGATATCTAGGAGACAAAACATAGTGGTTTAGACTGGAAGCTGTTATCAGGATTTTTATCTCAACTCAACCATCTTTCTTGCTGTGTGACCTTGAGCAGTTCCTTAACCTCTCAGTACCTCAGTCTCCTCAGCTGTCAAATGGGGATCATGAAACTGTCTACATCATAGTGTTTTGGGGTAAAAATTAAATCAGATAATACAGTTAAAGTGACTATCCCAGCGTCTGGGACACAGGAGTTCTCATCACGTTAGCTGTTATTCATAGTGGTTTCACCTTGGCCCTGAGACACAGAGGCAAATGATGAGGAGAAGGATGTCCAGGGTGGAGGCTGGTGGGGGCTGCTCTGGGGCTTGACCAGGGGAAGAACCTGTGTTCATTTAGGATAAATATCCCTAGCTCACCCCTTAGTCACAAAATCTCTTAAAAATGAGGTTGGTGGCAAGGTTTCCTTAAGGGCGGAAAATTTCACGTTCGTGGCTGTCCTGTGTCAACAAAGCAGTGCATGCACCCGTGTGCATGTGTGTGAGTGTGCATGTGTGGGGAACATATGTGTGAATATATGGACACACACGTGTGTGTGTAAGGGGATCTGGAATAGTGATGTAAGTTCCTCAGACCCAGCTGAGTTTTGGAACCATGCAGGCAAGAGGACGTGAAGGTCAGGGTGGTCTGTGGGGACAAGAGCTTATGAACCCCGAAAGTGCCAGAGGCCAAGGCATGGCTTAGGGGCCCCCAGGCCCCACCTTTCTCCCTCCCAGCGAGGCTGTGCTATTGCTGCTGCTGACTTTGGTTCAAGAACCAGGAGGACCCCAGGTGTAAAACTGTCCCTGAAATCAAAGCATTTGGAGAGAATGTGTAAGTTCTCTCAGCATGCAGTGGAAACCTGAGTTTTAAAAGGCAGGGGAATAGCAGGAATTCCTCTATTTTCTCTGAAACTCTGTGCCAGGCAGGGAGTGAGGCCAACAGGAAAGACCAAAACCCAAAACCAAACCAAACCAAACGACGAAAGCATTGCCGGCGCACGCTGCACCTGTCTCTGCTCCGTGGAGCTGCCCTGTGTGTGTGTGTGTCTGTGTGTAATTCCTTTGGCCTCCTGGCCAGTGTCTTTCCTCTCCTTCCCTGTCTGGCATTATAACAACAAACAGCCCCTCCAGTGGGCACTAGGTCGCATTGGGTGATGATGTGCCCACGGGGCAATAGTCCTTTGGACAGGGAGAGAGAAAACTATTCAGCCTTGATTACCTGCAGAGAGGAACAAATCCTGCAAATGTTCTGTTTGAACTTGTTCTGGTCGATCAGAGATTCACCAAGGTGATTTAGATGCCTTAAACATCCTTTTAAAAGTTTTGGTTTTCTAGATAGGGTTCTAATTCAAGCCCATGTTGAAAATTTAATTAAAAACCGTGAAAAGGAAATGCAGGGCGTAAATCAGTGAGGGTGCCGTTCGTGGAAGTGCACTGTTTTCCTTCTAAAATGACAGACAGGTTTCTCTCCGACGGGCACTCTGAGGACTTGCAGCGGGAAGGATTGAGAATCATTTTTAAAGATGAAACTGCAAGAAAGAAGTGTGTAATGACGCCTTCTCAGAACCATCCGATTCATAACCAGGATGAGAAGAGAAGGGTATAATTAATGGTGTGCACCAAAACTTATATACAGGGACGTTTATCATTGTGTATCCATGGTGCTGAAAATTGGGAGGCAATCTAGCTTTCTAACAAAGGGTAACAGTTAAATCATGCTACTTTCATGTGCTGGACTAGCGTAGTTATTGAAAAATCATGTTTGAAACAATGTATAATGACAAAGTATCTACAACGCAATGTCCAGTTTAAAAAAGGAAGGTTCAAAATTCTATATGTTGTAAGATCCAAATTTTGTATTAAAATATACAGAGAAAAGACTGCAAGGAAATCTTCCAGTGTGATAGCAATGAAAGTGGAAGGAATGTCTTCACGGCAGGGCAGAGGGATTGGGGGTGTGTTTTACTTTCTTCTTTATATTTACAAACTTTTGCAAATGCGTATATATATGTATAATATCTATATATTATATATACACATATATATCACATATATAATGTGATATAAATATTGTATATATCACGTTTACAATCAGAAAGCAATTTTGGAAATATTCAGAATAATACGAAATAAGAGACATTGGAGCATTGGTACATTGTCAGCAGGTCAAGAGTCTGGACAGTTATCTTGAGAATTCTCATTGAGCTGTGGGAAAATAAAAAGATGGAGCCTTCCCTGCCCTAGAAAAGCTTCCCTTCTCTCCACCTCTCCCTGATGACTGCAAACTCTTGCCTTCCTCCTTCCTTTCACAGCCAGACTTCTTGAGTTTTCTACATGCATCATCTCTCTGTGCACCTCTGTTCCTTCATCCTTCTTGGTAATTGGACTTCCTCAGCTCCATGGACAGTGTTCACCTTTAGACCACTGAGGACCTCCTGATATTTGAATCCTCATCTGTCTTAGTTATCTTGGGCTGCCATAACAGAATACCACAGCCTGGGTGGCCTACACAACCAACATTTATTTTCTCACAGTTCTGGAGGCTGGAAGCCCAAGATCAAGGTGCTGGCAGGCCTCTGGCGAGGTCTCTCTTTCTGGCTTGCTGGTGGTCACCTCCTCACTTGTCCTCACATGGCTTGTCCTCTGTACATGTGCACTCCTGGTGTCTCTTCCTCTTCTTATAAAGACACCAGTCCTATAGGACTAGAGCCCCACCCTTATAACCTCATTTAACCTTAATTACCTCCTTGAAGGCCCTGTCTCCAAATACAGTCACACTGGGGGTTCGAACTTCAAGATATGGATTTTGGGGAGACACGGTTCAGTCCATAGCACCATCCTGCCTACATTGACAACTCCACGTCCACCATCTGCCACTTGGCTTCCAGGCACCGTGCTCTTCTGCTTCTGTAATCGCCTCTCTGATATTTCTTCTCTAGCTCATTCACTGTTACACCTTTTAAATATGCTTCTTAAACGTTCAGGGTCCGGGGGCCCTCCTTTGCCCTCTGTTGTCTTATCTTGCATGGTCTCATCATATTTCCAGGTGTCTGTGTGCTGATCTCTATCTCTAACCCTCAACTTCTCACCCCAGCTCCTGTCCTATATTTCTTACTGCCTACACCAGCCATTCTTAACTGGGGGCAATTCTGCCTTCTAGGGGACATTTAGCAATGTGTGGGGATGTTTTTGGTCATCACCACTGAGCTTGGGGCTGCTACTGGAATCTAGTGGTTACTGATCGATATCCTACAATCCACAGGACAAAATTATCCAGCCTCCAAAGTCAACAGTACTGAGGTTGAAAAACCCTGGCTACATCTTGGCTGAAAGTGTCCCCTTCTCCTCTGTCTCCCAAGCAAGAGCCTTCCTTTCTGTGCTGTGCCCCTCACACCCAGGTCATCCAAATGAATTCCCAGCCCCTGCACCTTCTTCACCCCACTGCCTCAGTGGAGGTTCCTCCAGGCCTCCCTGCTGCTGGCCTCTTTCTGCTCCTGACCATACAGCATGCTGCCGTCAGAGCTTCCTCTCTACAATATATGGCTGATCATTTTGCCCCTCCCAATTTCAACGCTTGCTGGCTTCAGGACATCATTTCTGATCAGATCCCACTGTGCTCTGTGGGCTCCTAGAATGATGAACCTCTTATCATACTCTGGACATGCCAAGTCCTTTATGACTTTGTACCTCCATGCACACCATCTCTTGGGCCTAGAACGTCCTTCTCTTCCACCCTTTCACCTGACAAGTTCCAATTAATCTGAAAGGCCCAGTTCCAATGTCACCCTCCGTGGAGCCTTCTTCTTGTGACCCTGGCAGAGTCTGTTGGTCTATCCTCCTGGCTGTCCCAGCCCTAGTTCCCCTTTCTCTTCTAGGCATAAGCATGGGTTGTTCATCTCCCTGTGCAGACTGGATTCTGGGAGCTCCTGAGAAAGTGAGACCAACTTCAGAGGCCTCAGATGTCCAACAGGGTGGTCAGCGTGGAACAGGCGCTTAAAGCAGGCTTGTGGAAGAAACATTATGACTAGGTAACTGTACCCAGGGGGCGGGTTCAGGCTATGTGTGTACGTGTGTACTTATTTATGCAGAACCAAAACATCCAGGTGAAAAGTGGACCGTCCAGAGACACATACAAACATCTGGGTCCCCGCACATACAATGATGCTGAGTCTTGAAAACACAGGCAAGGCTGGCAGATGCTCTGGGCTCAGGACTCCTTCCTCCTCTTGCACTGTTATTTTTCCAGAGATTTTTTTTAATTTGAAAAATATAGAAAGCAAACACCAGAAAGAAAAAAATCATCAAAATCTCACACTTGATAGGTAAAGTAAAAAGTGACAGTTCTTGCCCTTTCAGTTCCTCTAATTTCACCCCTGAGAGAGAATCACTGATCATAGTTTGAAGTGTATCCTTCTGGCTATTTTTCTGAAATGATATGAATATATAGACATGTATACTTTTAAAAAATAAAATGGGATTATGCTATTTGTATTGTTCTACAAATAGCTTTTATCCCTTAAAAATATATCATTTTCCAGTTGTTACATAAAGTCCTTCTTCATTCTTTTTCACAGTTGTATAGTATTTCCATTATCTGGATGTACCTTTCTGCTCTTGTACTACTACAGAATTTTGCAATGTAAAATAACATGTGCATAGCTAGTACTAGTAAGTTATTTTGAAGGAACTATATCCCCAATAAAAGGCTATGGGCCTAAACCATTGGCTAAGTTTAAAAAGGTGTCAAAATGTGTTGTCACTTGCAAAAGATGCTTTTCAATTGAAAACAAAAACTTCTCCCCTCCCCACACCTTGAGTTTCTTTTTTAAACCTATGTGCTATCTGTTGAAGATTACTGCAGTATAGGTACATTTATCAACAAAGTTTGCACAAACTCAGAATAAGACATTTTCTCCCTCAGAGAGCCTGCTGAGGAGGAGTCAAGCCTCGTGCATCTCAGTCGCGCCCCCACCTCCCTTTCACTCATTCTCAGCCCGAGAACACTAAGTGTAATTCTGCCTTCAATTGCTATGGAAAAGGCAATTTCAGTACATTTGAGAAGACTTGGTGGATGGCCTTCTGAACTGCTCGAGAATTTTTGAGTTATGAGTCCCTGACATAGATAAATACTACAAGTAAATTACCAAACAAGCAGAAGTGCTCAGAATCGTTTGCCTCCAAGTATATTTGTTTATAAACAATTAGATTCAGAAGAACTATAGAAAGATATTTTTGTTCTATTCTATTGAGTGCAGCAATGAAGTTTGGTGGGATCAAGAAGTCCTCGCTCCATGTGAAAAATAATAAAAGCTCAATGTACTACAGCAAGATGTTTTTCTTTACATGATTCCTGGTATTTGTATTGTTTATGATAAGAACATACTACTCTCAGTTCATTTATAAAGTCAGCTAACCGGTGGCCATGAGAAAAACAGTAGTATACAGAATTTCAAGATTGAGTCTCTTTTGTGGAAGATGTGTGGGTGTTATTGAAAATCAGAGACCAAAAACAGCAGGTTCACTGACCGAATCTATGTAGCACATACAACTGAGTGGGTAAATATCCAAGGAATTTGGATTATGTGGTCAAACCTAAGGGATCTTTCAGGTCAGTCTCTTCTCAGCTCAGTGGTCTTCTTAATCTATGTGGATAATTGAAGCAACGTGCGTTTTGACTATGAGTGGTATGAAAACGAGGTGACTGCAAGTTAAAATCTGTCCATTAGAAATAAGACTGAAGGGTTGGGCTGTCTCTAGGGCATCAAGTGACAACATGAGATCTCTTCTGATCCCAAGGGCATACACGTATATTTAGAGTTTATTTAGGGTTTATTTAGAACTGGAAGGACACCAGGGGAGGGGGTCACCTGGTCCCACTCTCAATGCCTGACTTTACAAATGAGGAATCTGAGGGCCAGAGTGGCAGGGACTCAGCGAGTCACTCGGCGGCTCAGAGGTAGAAATGAGTCTTGATGGGAGGTTCTCCTGAGGCAGGTTGAGGATTTATCAGAGGGCAGCATTGAACTTGGCGGAGCAACTGGAAGTTTAAGGGACCACGAAGAGGAGGAGTCCCCACATCTGAGTACAGATTGTGTCTGAATCCTCAGCTGGTTGCTGAACTATGCAAGCATGTTCTTTAACACTTGGAAGATGGGCGCAAGGGCACTAGGCACTGTTGTAGCTCGTGCATGCTGTGCTGATTTACTGGCTCACCTGTTGCCGGGGCGCACAGCAGCCAGGTGTGCAGCTCCTTCAACTCCTGTCAGGTCCTTTCAGCTTCTCTGACTCCTGGTGCAAGCCCATCACGAGATGTAGAAGCAGAAACCAGACATAAACCGTCTAATGAACTCCTAGAATCATGCAAAGTCAAACCCCTTAGACAATTGTGTATTCTCTATCATTCTTAGTGGTGGTGGTTTTAAAATCACACCCCGACTGATACATCATTCAAACAGAAAGCATGAGAAAGCTGGAGTGACTAAATTATTATCAGACGAAATAAACTTTCAGTCAACGAGAATTGCTAGAGACCAAGATGGGTAATTCATAATGACAACAGGATTATTACAGCAGGAAGACATGACAATTATAAATGTGGGTCTGTGTAATAACAGAGTTGCAAAGTACATGAAGCAAAATGGACAGAACTAAAAGGATAAATAGACTAATCCACAATCATAGTCGGAGATTTCAATACTCCTATTTCAGTATTCATAAAAAAATCAGTAAAGACATAGAAGACTCAGTCAACACTATCAAGAATTGTCTAGTTGACATTTATTCCATCCAATAAGAGCAGAATTCACCTTTTTTTCAAGGACGCATGGAACATTTACTAAGATAAACCATATGCTAGGTCATAAAACAAGTCTCAATAAATTTAAAAAGATTGAAACAATACAGATTATGTTCTCTAATTGCAGCAGAATTAAACATGCAGTCAATAACAAAATGATCTCTAGAATATCCCCAAATATTCAGAAATTAAACAAACACTTCTAAATAACCCATGGATCAAGGAAGAAATTTCAAGAGAAATTAGGAAATATTTTGAACTGAATGAAAATGAAAACACAACTTAATCAAAATTAGTGAGATGTAGTTAAAGTAGTGCTTAAAGGAAAATGAATAGCTTTAAATCCTTATATTAGGAAAGCAAAATGTTCTCAAACCAGTAATCTAAACTTCAACTTTAAAAAGTTAGAAATACATGAGCAGATTAAATCCAAAGTGAGTAGAAAGCAGGACATAATGAAGAGCGGAGATAAATTAAACAGAAATTTAAAAACATGGACAAAATAATTGAAACCAAAAGCTTGTTTGTTGAAAATATCAATAAATTTAATAAACCTCTACCTAGACTGATCAAGAAAGAGAGAAGAAAATTGTGCCAATATCATGATGAATGAGAGAAGGGACATCACTAAAGATTCCACAGGTGTTAAAAAAACAATAAGGAATTATTATGAACAACTTTATGCCAATGAATGTGACAACTTAGATGAAATGTACGAATTCCTTGAAAGACAGAGATTACCAAAATGAACTCAAGAAGAAATAAAAACATGAATAAAAAATTGAATTCTCAAAACCATTTCTGCAAGGAAGATTCTAGACATTCACGACTTTATTGGTGAACTATCAAATATTTAAGGAAGAAATAATACCTAGCCTATAGAGAGTCTTTCAGAAAATAGAGGAAGAGGAAGCACTTCCAACTTATTTTATGAGGCCAGCGTTACCCTGATACAAACACAAGACAAAGACAATCAGAAGAAAAAAAGAATCTATGAGCCAATATGCTGCATGAACATAGAAGCAAAAATTCTTAACAAATATTAGAAAATCAAATCCAGTAAAAAAAAAAAAGTACACATACCAGGAGTGCAAGATTTGTTTATCATTAGAAAATTAATCACTGTAAATCACTATATTAACAGAATGAGTAGAGTATTGGTCATCCCAATAGAAGCAGAAAAAGCATTTGACAGAAGTTCAACACCTGTTCCTAAAAACTTTCTGCAAACCAGTAATAGAACGAAACTTCCTCAAACTGATAAAGAGAATTTATGAAAAACCTCAGTTAATATCATACTTAATGATGAAATAGTGAACACTTTCCTCCTGGAGATCAGGAAGAGATCAAAGATGTCCACTCTCACCATTCTGTTCAACATTGTACTGGAAATCCTAGCAAGTGCAATAGGGTACACACACACACACACACACACACACACACACAGATTGGAAAGGAAGAAGCAAAACCATTTTTATTCTCAGAACACATGATTATGTACACAGAAAATGATTCCCAAAGAATCTCCAAAAAGACGCTAGAACTAATCAGTGATTTTAGACAAGAATTAATGACATTTTTATGAACGATTGGAAAAGGAAATTTTAAAATATCATTTATAGTAGTATCAAAAATATGAAGTATTTAGGGATAAATTTAATAAAATATGTGCAAGACCTGTATACTACAAACTAGTGATGAGATAAACATAAAAACATAAAGAAAAGGCAAGATATAACGTGTACAGAGATTGAAGATTCGATATTGTGAAGATGTCAGTGTTCCCCAAATTGATCTATAGATTCAAAAGAATTCTTCTGATCAAACTCTGAGCAGGCCCTTCTTCTGTAGAAACTGACAAACTGATTCTAAAATCTTTATGGAAATTCAAAGGACCTAGAAAAGCCAAAATAATTATTTAAAAAAGAACAAAGTTGAAGGACTCACACCACCTGATCTCAAAGCCTAATATAAAGTCACAGCATTCAAGACAGTATGGTACGGCATGAGGCTAGACATGAAGACCGAGGCTCTTATTGATATGGTTAGTTGTCTTTTCATAAAGGTACCAAGGTAATTCAGTGTGAAATTTTGGTCTTTTCAAGAGTTGGTGCTGGAACTGTTGGATAGCCATATAGAAAAAAACCCTTTAATCCTTAACTATCACCATATGTAAAAATTAATGTAAAATACATCACAGACCTAACTGTATGAGCTTAAACTATAAAACTTCCATAAGTCAACATCGGAGAAAACCTTTGTGGCCTTTGGTTAAAAAAGATTTCTTAGAAAGCAAAAAAATAAAAGCTTTTGCTCTTCATCAGACAAAGTTAAGAAAATGAACAGGTAAGCCACAGTCTGGGAGAAGATATTTATAAAACATATATCTGACAAAGGGCTGGTGTCCAGAATATATAAAGAACTCTAACAAATCAATGTCAAAAAATAAAAAGATGAACAACCCATTTTTTTAAAAACAAAAACAGACATTTCACAAAAGGAGATCTACCAATGACAAAGAAGCAAGTGAAAAGGTGCTCATGGGAAGCAAATTAAAACCACCGTGAGATACCACTAATCAACCATTTGAATGGCTAGACAACAACAGCTGATGATATCACGCATCAGTGACTGGAACTTTAATGTATTGCTGGTGAAAATAAAAAGTGGCACAGTCACTTTGGAAAACAATATGACAGTTTTACTGAAGTTAAATATACTTGCCAAATGACTCTAGAAATACCACTTCTAGATATCCACTCAAGAGAAATGAAATATGTCTACACAAAGACTTAGACATGATTGTTCATAGCAGCATTATTCATAATAGCCCCAAACTAGGAATAACCCAAATGTCCATCATATGATTAATGGATAAACACATTGTGGTCTATCTATTCAATGGAATATTACTCAGCAATGAAAAGGAACAAGCTACTGATATACAAAACAGGACAGATAAATCTCACAAATATCATGCTAAATGAAAGAAGTCAGACACAGAAGACTACAGCCTGCACAATTCCATTTATATGAAATTCTAGAAAAGGCAAAACTATAGCAACACCAAGGAGGTTGCCAGGGGCCAGGGTTGGGGGAGGGGATTGACTGCAGCAGAGCATAAGGGAACTTTTGGAGTAATGAAAATGTTCTATGTCATGAGTGTGGTAGAGGTTATGTGACTGTGTACATTTGCCCAAACTCAGCCATCTGTACACCTAACACAGGTGAATTTTATTGTATGTGAATTATAGTCCCTAAATATGTCGAAAAAAGGCAAGAATAATTTCTGCACAAATAGGGACTTCAAGCAGAAAATTTGCAAAAAATTACATGTTCTCCTCCCTTGCTGTTCATACTAGTCTATCACTTGGGAAGCAATAAGCTGAGTTTTGCTTCAGATCAAGAGACACGAGTCAGAGTCTATAATCCCACCGTTACATGGGATATCAGAGGGCTTTTCCCATGAGCTCCCACACCTCTCTGCAGCTGTGGTGGCTCTTTTCCCTCTCTCCTCCAAGAGCTTCAAACCTCGGAGACCTTGACTTAGAATGAGCTGTACACTTGCATCTTTTTACTCTTGTCTAGCACACCTTCAGGCAGGACCAATCCAATGAGACTATTTTATTTTAGCAGCTTACCAAGGGGTGTTTGAACTTCCCTGGTACTTGGTTTCACCGCCAATTCTTCCTTATCTACTGCAAATCCCTAAAGCTTCCGTTTTCTCTCACTCCCTTCCTTTTCTTCCCCGAAAGCCAATGAAGCAAAGCTTATAAGCATCTTCTGTAAAATAACCTTTCATACCCTTGAGAAGAATCACTCAATCATGCTCTATTCTTGCACACAGATAAATACTCATCTTCATGCTTTTCATGTTTCTCTATATTTCTCCCCAGAGGAAGGCTTCCTGGGCCTCTGGTTGAGAGTGCACTGTGGGAAAAGGCAGTGTTTTCCAGGAGCCAGGATCTTGCATTCCAGGAATGGGGAATGGGTTCTGCTACCCATACATTGTGTAACTTTGGGGCAAGTGGCCTCTCTGAGCCTTAGTCTCTTCATCTGATTACTGGGCATCATAATATCTATGAGAAGTGCTGATGATGAGCTGATGCTCACCAATTCGCCTCCTCCATCCTTGCTCCTCAACCCAGAAACCTGTCAACTCCCCTTGTCCGTTGGAAAGTGTCCCTTGGAAAGTGCTATGACTGTACTCTACTTATCTAGGTGATTAAGATATTGCTTAGACACTGTATTTTTGAAAATTAATGAAGCAAGATAATAATACCTAGTGTTGATATCGTCTTTGGTCTGTTATCTTAATTATGCTTTATGAAGCTACTGTAAAACTGTTAAGTAAGATTACTGCAAATTAATTAATATTTATGATACTCCTGGAAGCAAAGTAGAGCCTCTATGAATCAGGTACAGTGAACTAAAGAAAATTCATCCTGAATTTGCAGGATCCAGTGCCACTGATGCTGTTGATTTGCAGCTAAATTAACCCTCAATTTTCAGCCAGCACTGCTGAAATCAGCAGGGACCCCCAGGGATGAGACCTGGCTAAGAAGTCCTTGAGGACCTGTGGCCCATTGAAAGTACAGGGCTGAGATGATGCCTGAAAATGACCATAACTGCCCTTTTTTCACTTACTTTTCTTTTAGTCTTGTCACCTACTTCCTAATTTGTTGTCTGTCCATTAGTATATACCTGTTCTTTCAGGGGAAGGAAAAGGATGGGGTAGTCAGTGGTGAGGAGGGAACGGAAGATGAGAAAGTACTGGACTAAAAGTAGCTTTTGAGTTATCAATCACCCTTGGATTTTGTACTGCAGCGATGTTCCATTGACCTGTCCTTGTTTCATACTGCATGGCCTGGTGGTGTCTGTAATTTGGTGACTTAATAAATGAGTGGTAATATTTGGTGTCTGTACATGGTTTAATTTATGTGACCTTATAGATGCCCTCAATAAAGCATAAATATGCGTTACCTATAGCTTCCCTCTCACTTACCATCACAGATTTCTATTCAAGTTTGTTTCAGAATTGGTTTACATTTAATCATCTAGTGGAATATCTTGACCAACTAAGAAAGAGAGGGGTTGGTTATCCTATATCTTACAGCTTACCTTGTGCCCAGAATAGGCACAATGTATGCGTGTGTGTGTGTACTCGTGTGTACACGCAAGTCACATATAAATATTTACATAGTACCATATGTACAAACCATATTTCCAGGATTTGTTTAGATGTTGGGATTTACCTACAGTGTGGTGTAGGGGAAGGAATACAACATTTAGCAGAGCAGCCCTGAGAGCAAATCCCGGCTCTGACACTTACTAGCTATGTCGCGTTGGTAACTCAATGCCCCAGTTTTCTCATATTTACAATGAGAACAATAACAAGACAATATCAGTAATTCCACCCATCCCTCCAATCTCATACCTTATTGTATTTCCCAGACACATAAACCATGCATTTGAAAGTGCATTGTAAACTGTGAAATTCTGCCCAAGGCTAGTTATCGCTTCTAGGTTTTTCTGGTGACATGGATACCCAGACTCTTGGACCAGAATTAAATTTGGTACAATCTGAATAAAAAATTTCTCTAATGGTTTTAAAAGACATAAATTTCATGCTTTTCCACAATGAGTTTCCACTTCACACCCACTAGGATGGCTATTATAAAAAAACAAACAAAAAACAGAAAACAACAAGTATTGGTGAGGATGTGGAGAAATTGGAACCCTTGTGCACTGTTGGTGGGAATATAAAATGGTGCAGCTGCTGTGGAAAACAGTATGGAGGTTCCTCAAAAAATTAAACATAGAATTATCTTATGATCCAGCAATTCCAATTTTGGATATATACCCAGAAGAATTGAAAACAAGGACTTGAACAAATATTTGTAAACCAATGATCATAGCAGCATTGTTCACAATAGTCAAAAGATGGAAACAACCCAAGTCTTCCTTTGGATGAATGGATAAACAAAATGTGGTCTATCCATATGATGAAATATTATCCAGTCTTAAAAAAGAATGAAGTTCTGACACAGGCTACAATATGGATGAACCTTGAAGACATTATGCTAAGTGAAATGAGCCAGACACAAAAGGACCAATATTTTATAATTCCACTTATAGGATGTACCCAAAAGTAGTGAAATTCATAGACAGAGAAAGTAGAATAGAGGTTATGGGAGGGCAGGGAGGAGAGAATTGTTTAACGGGAACAGAGTTTCAGTTCGGGGGGATGAAAAAGTTCTGGAGATGGATAATGCACAACAGGAGTGTACTTAGTGCTGCTGAACTGTACACTTAAAAATGGTTAATATGGTAAATTTTACATTGCTTATATTTTATCACAATGAAAAAATTTTCCCATGTTTTTTTTCCTGATCTAGCTACTTTGATTTACTATCGTCTTTTAAATATCAAATTTCAAAGTTACTCAGCTCAAAAGGCCCAGTAGAAAATGGTTGACAAACTAATTTCTAGGGTGTGACCTTGGCTGAGCAACCTCATCCCTCCCCTACGGAATGAAATGCTTTCGCTCAGCTGCGCTAGCTCTTATTTTAAAGCATAACCATGGATTCAGGTTCTCTTATATGTGTATCTCATTCCATGGTGTTATCTGTACTGCACTGCATCCCTTTTGAAAAAGGGCTCATTTGACTTTTGCATTGTTGGGCTGGTTTTGTCGGCATGGTTTGTTTTGTGCTCTCCCCTCACTTTGTTCCTTTCACAGGCTGAGGAGCACATTCTGCATGGCATGGTGACACCTAATTTTCAACCACAGTCCTTTTTCACCCTTCACTTGTCCGGACTCCTGGAGCCTCCCAGTTCATTGATGGCGCCTCAGTCAAACACCACCCTCCCTGGCATCATACTTCTAGACAATCTCCGATCTGTCTGGTTTTCTTCCAAGGAACTTCTAACTCACCAGCCCCTCCACATCCGGGTTGGGTGACCCCTCCTCTCCTCTCATCCCAGAAGGCCCTGCCTTCCTCATCCAAGACTTTTCCCACAATAGGTCCCCATTTGCCCTCGGTAATGGAACATTTTCTCATTTCTCAGTACATTTTCTTCCATTTCTGCCTCTGCCCTGGAACTAAGTGCTCTTCCAACCCGGTTCGCTCAGGTGGAACACTCCACGGCGCATGTGTGTATGGGGTTTGGCTCCTTTTCTCTCCTTTCCATGCCAAGACGTTTCTCTGCCTCACGTCCTGCCTCTTCTCAAGTTCATTTTCATCTCCTTTTGCTGGTGCTGACCCTTTACATAATGTTCCTAAATAGGAAATTGGAAATTTCAGAATGTTTTCTATGTTCTTTTTTTCCAAATGATATTGTAGCACAAAAAGCATCTGATTCCAAAGAAAACCTCTGAATTTTATGATGGTTCCTTTCCATTGTTGAGCTAAATTCACTGTCTTTTCATCACTTTGGCATTTAATCATGTTAGCCCTACAGTTCCATGAGATAATTTCAGTCTCTGCCTTGCCTTTTATTGGCTCTGGTCTCCAGCAGCCTTCATGGGACAGTGGACTTGAATGTGGTGATCGGCCACGCCCTGGGCGGGAAGGCAGGGCAGCACAGCAGTTCAAAACATGACTCCGAGGCACGGAGGGTTTGGACCCTGCATCCCCCACTTACAGGACGGTTGTTAGCTCTGTAACTTGACCTCCTTGAGCCTCTGTTTCCTCGTCTGTGTCACAAAGGGTCCCTACAGTATCTAACTCGCTGTGGGAATTGATGAACTGTCGTACATGAAGTGCTTGGTGCTATAGCCCTTGCCACAAGTGGACAATCATTCAGTGTCTGGACTGCACGGTCCATCTGGGCACGACCTTGCCTCCCCCGCCTTGTCCCTGGACCTGGCACCTTGCCTGGCTGGCACAGAGTTGAACAGGAATGGAGGCAAGTAGGAGGATTAAGACCATTGATGCTCTCTGGTGCCACGCATGCCCCAGGAGACTCCAGCGCCAACTCTCAGGGCCGCCTCTTTATGCTGCTCAACTCCCCTGCTTGGCTGGGCTCCTCATTCTTGTGCCCATACTAGAAACACGTACGCCCTTCCTTTCCAGTCCCCTCCCTTCAATTCTGGCATGCTCTTCCTATCCAGGGACTTTCTGAGTTTCTTCTCAACTTGGATGCCCTCATGCTTTTCTACGTCTCATTCGGAGAAAGCTTGCCTTGTCCTGCCTAATCACCACCCCCATCCAGGCTGACTAAATAGCTTAACTTTTCTTTCACCTTTTCTATACCCCTCAGTCTCTCTCCAGGAAAGGAAATCTGTGATCTGCTTGCCTTTGCTTGCATTGTTTGGAAACCACATCAGCCTTCATAATGAAAGTCCTGTGCATTGTTATAATCTGATTTTAATAACACAGGGGCTTCCAGTCTTGGAGGGAAGACTTTTCTCACTTTAAAACATGTCTTAGCCACTTAGCCACTTCCTGCTAAAGTCACCCCAGAGTGCAGGCTCTGGTGCCAGGCAGCCTAGGTTTGAATCCAACTCTTCAACTCCCTAGCTGTCTAACCTTGGCCAAGTTACTTAACCTCTCTGTGCCTCGTCTGTACAATGGAGATAATAATAGCTTCTACATCTCAGAGTTATTGTGAGGATTAAGTGAGGTAATGCCTGTAAAATGCTTTGTGTTTATAACATAGTAAAGTTCCCAGTAAATATTTTTATTATACTCCCACTACAAGTTAACAAGTCTTTCCATGTTTTCTCGTTTCTGCTTTTTGCTTGGGCCAAGCCACCTGGAAAGCCCCAGGAGAAACTGTGCTGGGCAGAGCTCACTTCCAGTTCCTGCCCTGGTCTGCACCCGCATTCCTCCTTCCAGCCCACCGTTTGCTGTCTTGGGCATTCTTACAGGTGCTGGAAGCAGTGGATGAAGGAGAGTCAGAAGATGCTTTCCCCGGGCATCAGCAGTAGGCAAAGCAATTTGACTTAAATCTGCACTTCCTGTTCTTGTGCCTCCAACAATGACCACCTTCAGTTCTCTGACCAACACCGTGAGCCAGGCACAGGGCCTGGGGACACGGAGGCACTCCCCAGAACCCTGGTAGTGTGTGGTGGAGACAGACGCATGAATAGAGCCTCAGAAACCGACATGGAGGCTCGGTAAGAGGGAGGGGCACTGGGGGCAGGCACGTGACCTGCCTGGAGGAGGAAGTGGAGGCCACAGGGGGCCCCTCAAAGGAAGTAATGCCAAAGTGGGGCCTTACGGATGAGGAGGGTGGGCCAGCTGGGGGGAGAGGGAGGCACATTCCAGGCGGAGGGGACAGCTTGAGCTAAGGAGTGGAGGCCAGAAATGATTTGAGGTAAGCCGGGACCTGGATGCAGTGGAGTGTTATTGGAGTGTGATGGGAGAGATGCTGTGGCTTGCACTGAAGTGGATCAAGATGTCAGCCTTAAGGTTGATAAAATCTCCTGGAGAACATAGCTTGGTCCTCAGCCATAGGCTGGCTCCCTAATACACCCCCCAAATAAACTTACCTCCCCAGACCGCTGGCCTCTTGGTCAGGGGTGGAGCGTGCCCAGGTGTCACACCATGTGGGTGAGCAGAAGAGCTTCAAGAAAGAGACAGAACCAGAGGGGCCGCTGAGCCTGCTCAGTTCCTTCTCTTGTTCACCAACATGACGTGGCGCACCCGTCCTCCCCTGCCCACCATGTGGAGGTGACTTCTCTCTGGGAACAAGAGGAAGGAGAGAAGTGGCCCTGCAATGACGTGACCCATCATCGCCCACTGTGCTCCACCCTGCCTTCCCTGGGTGCGTGGGGAGCACAGGGCTCAGCCTGTCTGTACAAGCTCTTTCACACTGGGAATTCTTGCCGGCTCCTTCCAACCCTGGGTACCACTGATGTGTATCAGGTGCAGACATGTATATAGGATGCTACTTGGATTAATTTAAGAGTCAGAACTTTATAAAGAAAACCAAAGGATGCATTGAGACACCTTAAAGGCACCTCAAACTCATGACCCTTCTCCATGACCAGGTCCTCTTTCCATGTGGCCTGTTTCAGTAAATTGTTGCACCTGCCATCCATTTACACCAGCCAAGAACATCGGAGCCATCCTTAGCATTTCCTCTCCCCATACATCTGCTACCAAGTCCTGCCCGTCTTACCTCCCAGATGTCTTCCCAGTCCATGTGCATCTTTCCCTCTTCCCACCAACCCCCAAGTCCAAGCTACCACCATTTCCTTCCTGGACTCCTAAGAAAGCCTCCTCACTGAGCTACCCACATCCCGTCTTGAACTTCCCCAATCCATTTTCCAGTCAAAAGCCAGAAAGAATGATTGTTTTCAAACCAGAAATCTGGTTATGTCTGCACCATCCATTCCCTCCTCTGGCTTCCCTTGGCTCCTAGGGTGAAGATCCAAGTTCTCACCAGGATCGATGGGTTCTGCGTGATCCCAGCCCCCGCCCCCCAGTCTCCACTTGCTCCCGCACAAGCCCTCCTCTATCCCTCCCCTGATGCTCCTGGGCCTCTGCACATCTTCTTCTTGGGAGGTTCCACTCCCCCACCTTTCACTCCAATGCGTCCTTCAGGACTTCCCTCACACTCTAGGGAAGGCTTCCCTGACACTCAAGACGACCTCAGGTGCCTGGTCCCGCATTCTTGGAGCTCCCTGTTCCTTACCAGCCCTTCCACAGTTTGTTACGCCTTAGTTTCTGCAATCATTGTGAGCTTTCTGTCACTTTCACCAGCCCATAGTTTCCCCGAGGAGTGTTTTTGCTCACTCCAGTCTCTCCAGGGCCTAGGACAGTAGTATAAATGTAACATAAATTAATGAATTCCTCATTATTAATTTAGAGGCCTGCATGCAGAGTCCTACCAGTGGGCTCCTTAAGTAGGGAATTTAATGCCAAATTCCTATGCAATTTTAAACAGTTCTTTTACTAAAATTTGGGAAGAAATGTCATAATGAGAGCCACATGAGGGGTACGTTTTGCATATATTTGCAGAAGTGAAGATGTGTGTAAAATGACATTCTCTGGAACATTCCCAGACTATTAATATTAACCTAAGATTAAACTAAAAGTCATTTCCTCCGTGAGTTGCACTGAACTGTAAAGTAACACGTGAGGGTGTGGCGTCGTCTCAGAGACCTCTGAGTTTTTCATGACTTTGGAAGAGGGAAGAGAAACTTCTCAAAGCAGGCAAGAGTGAGACGGTCAATGTGTTTGCAGCCCCTGCTCTAGCAAATTCATTTGCAGGTCTACAGTGGTGCAATACAGACCTGGAATTCGTGGTAGCTATCATTAGGGTGCTAATGAGAAAACATCACACATATCACCTGAAAGCTGCAATTGAAAGAATCACTGTATCACTGGAAGAAGCTAGAAATGGAGTAATCAACATCAACAAAATCTATTGTTCCCAGGTTGCAAAATTGAGGGATTATTTCTGCCGCAAGTCGGAATGAAACCTGTTTACATTAGTCAGCAAAATGATCGCATTTTACACCATTAACATTTGGCAAGACGGAGCACCCGCCATTAGCTAATCTACAGATGCCCCAACCTCAGATTCAGAAAAACAAAGAGCGGTGTGGTGCTGACTCGTCCCCACCGAGCCAAAATGATGAGTTAAGGCTGCATCTGGGTTACAACTCAGGTGAGGCAGCAGCCTGATTGGTAAAATGGAATGGTTCATTAAAATAATTCAGAATCTGGTGACTGCTGGGAAAAATGTCACCAGGATGTATTAAATGTCAGGAGATACTCAGGCGGGGACCACTGGCACGTTAAGATATGCATGGGGTGGCCATAAAAGGCTTGGGACATCGCAGTAAATAAAATAAACACCCCTCATTAATTCACGTCCTGAGGACGGTGAGCGGGCACTGCGTGCTTGGCTCTAATGTCCCCGCTGGAGCCCCCAGTGCCAAATGCTGCGCAGGGACGCCTCTCCGTTCTCCACCCTGTCTTTCTCCTGGGCTGTGGCCACTTGACCACGTCCTGTAGTTTCAGTCCTTCTTGGCGGAATCTGGCAAATGGATTTCCCAGCTTAACCTGCCCCCTGCTCCCAGCTGTCTTTCCTGGCTCAAAACTCATTGGTTGTCTGGGAACTAAGGTGCACAGGCACCACCCACCCCCTGGCCACTGGACATTCTCCCCAGGGAGAGAAGTCCTCACAAGATGCTGCGAAACAAAACTTGCCTGGTATGGGGGTAGATGGGGCTGAACAATGAGTGGCGAAACCCTGAGCACAGAGGGTGCTGCTAATGACCTGCTGGAAATTATCCAGCAGATGCATCAATAGCGCTGAGATGGAACAGTAGTAATCAGTCCCCAAATTTTCCCTGATAAATGGATTTGTGGAGTTTTATAAATATGAATCTAAGAGAATGTTTTGAAACATAAACACTATAAGATTTATTACAAGAGAATCATCATTCAGAATTTGTCCTGACACATAATGGGTACTCAAGTATTTATTCAATGAATGAATGAATGAATGAATCCTGACCCCAAGAACAGACATGCTACCATGGAGTAAAGTAAAGCATTCCATCTTAAAACGCAGACAGTCCTTCTTAGCAAAAGTATGACAAAAACCAATCCACACGAAGCAAATAAATACAGGGCTCTGGGAGCAGAGCTGCCACAAGTATGTTTTATGCATAAAGATTAGTGATTGTGGACACTGAGAGCCATCAACGTAAACAATCCTTAGTCAGCAAATCGGGCCATTTAATATGTCCTAGCAGGACAGCTTACAATTGTCATGCTTGGGCTAAAATCCAAACTAGAATCTTCTAGCCCAGAAGACTGCATGAATGTACATTTCCAATGTGACCCTAGTGCTATGATAAAACACCAGATTAATCTGAGGTCTAGACAACAGTAAGGCTATTTTGCATTTGTATGGTGCTTTGAAAACGTGCTTCTATCCACTAGTTCATTTGCACACACAGTGTCTCTGGGGGGAGAGTGGGGCAGATATTGTCCTGTTGTAAAGATGGAAAATTGAAGCTCCAGGAAGCTCTGTTGTTTGCCCTTGCGGGTCTAGGGGTCAAGGGTGAGCTGGACAGAAGCTTCACACGCCTCCTCTCCAGCTGTTTCTGAACCTGGAGACTCAGTTCCACCAGGACACCAAGTTCTTCCCATCTCTGGCCGCTCGTCCGCGTGTTCCCTCTGCTTAGACAGTCGTCCTTCCCCAGCCCACTGCTCCCCATATTCTGCGGGTGGACAACTCCACGTTAAATTTCACATCTCAGCTTAAACAAATTTTTCAGAGTCCCCAGGTCACCCCAAATTTGTCCTACTATTCGTGTCCTTCTCAGAACTTATCAAAATTTGTAATGAAGTATTTATCTCTGTGTATATTGATCAATGTCGGCCCACCTCAGTAGCCCTCAGCTGCACAAGAGCAGAGACCCTTTTTGGTTTGTCCCCTGCTGTAACCTACTTCATTGTCATCATCCCCGCTTGCGCTGTGTCTGTTACTAAGCTCTGTCCCTGAGCCCCAGACCCGGCCTCTGCAGTCTGCTCTGAGATGCACCTGAGTCTCTGCAAACACAAGCTCTCCTTTGCCAGCTGGTCCCCAGAGGGGGCGCTAGAGGGAGCCTGGGCAGGCGGGGAGGAGACAGGAGGGATTCGCTCCTTCTTGCTGGCTCTTCCTGCCAGAGTTTCCTTAGCAGTTTCCAGGGTTTGTTTTTTTTTCTTTCCACATTCCCTGAAGTTCTCGTAGTGCCTGCACAGGTACTCCCCAGCTCAGAGGCCTGAGTCCCAGCTCTGCAGGGTCTCTCCTCCAAGGGCCCAGGTTATATCATGTATATAATAATTATATATATATATATATATATGCTATATATAGTGACCTCAACGTTCCCCCAGCCCTAACTGGGTGGTGGCTGCTTCCTGCGGTTACTATCTGCCTTCCCTTTCACTTCTTTTGTCTACCAATGCTTATTTAACCAGTTTCTTATATTAAACTCTCTCTGTTAAAATAACAGGTGTAGCTTCTGCTTCCCTGACTGGATCCCTGCAGATACACTCACCCCAGTCATCATCATCCTAGGTAACATTTCCTGAGTGTTTACTATACACCAATCACGGTTCCAAGGGTTTTATGTGAATTCATCTAATTCTCCCCACCCTGTGAGGAAGGAATGACGAGTCCCTGAAACCTACGAAAATAAAGGAAGGAACAGAGACATTTGGTAAGTTGCCTAAGATTTCACGGCTATTAAATAGAGACGAGACACTTCTGAAAGAATGAGCCCCCCAATCAAGGAATGAAGCTCCCCATGTGGACTAGCATCGAAAGCACACCACTGTGTGATGGCTGTCCTTGGGTCCACCCCCCCCCCCCGGCTTAGAAGCCCTTTTGTTTGGTTTGGCCTCCAGTCTGAACATTTCTGGGTGACTGGCCTGAGGAGACAAGACAAGCTCCCTTCCCCAAGTCTCAGTTCAGTCTGTTTCAGCCACCGCGTTGTCGCACCACAAGGGAGGCGGTGAGCACCAGGCAGGCAATGGGAGCCGTTGTCAGGGACACTCTCGGGTGATACCCTAGGGATGTGGCCGTCCACACGCAAACCCCTGTGCTGCTGGTTCTCCTGTCTTACAAGACCCTGAAGGGCCCCAGGAAGGGCAGAGTGCTTACTGGGGATGTAATTTAGAGGGATGAAGCTTCAAAATGTCGGTGGATGCCTAACATCGAAGATGACTTCCGCTCCTGGAGTGACGGTTGTTACTAGTTACCTTGCTGCACTCGGGCTGAGGGTGCTCTGGAACAGAAGAGGCTTTCCTCCACTCTGCAAGATAATTACTTCAATTTCCCTCACTCACATGGATGTTTAATTTTATAACATTGCCACTGGGCCCAGAAAAAATCCCTCCAGAGCCCATTATTAACATCCTGAAAACGGAAAGCATAATCTCAGAACAAATAGCTGAAATAATATTTTGCCAGGGTTTTATTTTTGCCGTGTGAAGGGGGAACACCAAGCAGTTGCTCTCTCTTTCTTGTTTCTTTTGGAGTTTGCTGTGTGAGAACAAAAGTGCCTTATAAACAAAGGAAACTGAACGGAACGGGGTGGGAGATGAGGGAGACTTCATCTCTCCCCACAGCCTTTGGATCCAGTCGTCGTGTCCTTGGGAGAGAGGGGACGGTGGACAGGTGCAGGGGCGAGACCTGTTCTCCGAGGAGACCCAGCCTCCTGCCCTTGCCTAAGCCTGCCTGTGTGGTAGTTTGGGCCCGGATTGTTCCCCATGCATTTTGCCTCTTGAATCTGCAAGCTCAGAGTTTGGCATCTCTCAGTCACCCCCTCAAATAATCAACTCTTTTAATGCACTACACTCTTGCCCACAGGCGGGCTGAGTGCTCTACCCACACCGTCCCATTCTCTGGACCTTCGGGCTGGCAATGGTTTGGAACCCAGTTTCTCAGCACCCAGACTGAGAGTTTGGATCAGGCTGACCCCAGGGCCAGGGGCAGCCCAGTTCACACACACCCTGAACACGGAGGCGATGACAGTGGCTTTCCTCTCACCAGAGTTCCCTCCCGCTCTGCATTGCATCGGTGTCAACAGGCCCCAGGCTCACTGATTTGTCCGTCACCGTGGATTTGTTGTTGGCCTTCCTGGGCCCGCCTTTGCCCTAGGAGAGTGTGGGTGCTTGGCATCCCGTCCTGCAGCCTGAGCTCCTCTGTGCAGGACACGGTGCTTGACACATCACTGATCTGAAGCAGCCCTGACTTGGCAGTCATCCTGAAGTCGTGCATTTATTAATTTATTGCTACAGAAAACTCTTACTCTGAGACTTATTCAGAAACATATTTTAAAACGATAATCCAGAAATGTAATTTAAATGTTAAGTAAATATACTACGCAGTTAGTGCGATTTGAACAAGGCTGTAAGTGGTGAATTTAGGAGTTGATACTCATTCTTCTTGGAATTCCAGTTCCCATCCCCAAATCTCTGGATTGTGGGTTGGACAAACTGGAGGTTGTGCAGGATCCTTCTAAGGATGCAGAAAGCTGGGTGTGAAAGACTTTCCTTGGGCGCAGGGGCCAAGGAAAAGAACTGGGCTGACCGTGCCACAGCGACGAGGGAGCTAATGCAGATGCTTGTTTTAATTCTATCTTCTGTGTTGTATACTAATATGTTAGATGCTGAGTTAAACAGTCCCCTCCAGAGAAACTCCCCTCTCTCCTCCCCACCTCCCCCTCTCCCATCCCCAAAGCCTCTTCCACACACGCTTCAAGCTTTATTTCATCCACTTAATGCACTCTGCTCTGTGCTCAGGTACTTAAAATCTCCCATTACTATCACTCTGGCTCTTTTACGGCTTTTTTTATTTGCTCTATCATTTCACAGTCCAGTTGTTCTTTTCGGTCAGGTGGACTATAAAATACTCCGATAACAAGTTCACACTGGGAGCCGATGGCAGGCTCAGTCCGTAATGACCGCAGACTCTTCTATGACCAGTGTGTCCCAAATCAGCGCTTTCAAAAGCTGCACGTTCCCCTCCCCTCAAGAGCTGTTTTTCCTTACTTTTCTGCTGGCTGCTCTGAGGAGCTCTCCTTTCACTCTAATAATTTTTCTTTTAACTAATCCAGCCTTTTCACCCTTGCTTCTTAATTATCTCTCTTTCCTAAAGGCATTTGAATCTATGGCTATGCATTTAATATTTCTCTCTACACTGGCATTGGTAAATATGAAATAAAAGGGGTGATGTAGCTCGGATCTGTGGAATGTCTGCATTAGCATGCTACCTTTGTATGTCTTCATGGCACACCTTTTCAGGCTCAGTACCCGGGGGCGGGAGGGACAATGGCTAAGGGCATCGCCCCTGGAGTCAAATGGCACATGGGTCCACCTCACACTACCTGTCCCGTGACCTCGAGCCTCGGTTTCCCGTTGCATCTGTGAAATAGAGTAATAACAGTTCCTCCTCTGGGGGTATCCTGAGCATAGCATGCAGTGACCTGTGTAAACACCTGGTGCACACAGGTCTTACTACCATGAGTTAGATCGGAGCTGTTCTCTCCCAGGAGCACATCTCGGAGAAGAACACAGTCCTTGCTGATCCTCTTCTTGCCTTAGTCTCGACCAAGAATGGCCCAGCTGAAACTCAAAACCCACCACTGCTGCTGCCCAGTCCAAGGCCAAACCTGCACCAGCCAAATGCAACTTGGTCCTGAGTAGTCATCCTTTGCATAAGGAAGTGTGGGGATCCACGTGCTAATTCAGATCTAAGATTACTGTTAGGCTTGTGTCACTTCACTTCATCAATCCAAATTTGCTTTAAAGTTTATTTTCCAAAACTATCTCATGGCTTATAATATCAGGAGAAACCTGGTATCAACCGGACCAAACTCGAGAGTATTATTATCGATATGTTTCTTTAAAAAAATTTCTTTATTACATATTAACTGTTTACTAGGCTAAGGTTGAGGTACTCAGCAAGTACTCCTAACTTGTAAAACCCTTCAAGGTGGGCATTGTTTTCACCCACTTTACAGGTAAGGAAACTGAGGCTGAGAGGCTGAGAGGCTTTGCAAGCTCACTCAGCTAGAAAGCAAGTGGCAGATGGATGCATGCTTAAGCTTGCCTGACTCCCGGTATCACATACTCCCTCCCAAACCCGCCATCTGGGGGAGGACTGCATCTCTTAGGCCCCATCTGATCCCTCATGGGCTCATATAGGCAGGCCCCTCACTTCCCACGGCCACCTGGAGTCCAGACACCTTGCTTCAGAATGCGCCAGTGGATCAGAGCAGAGTGTTGAAGGGTCCAGGACTCAGCTCTGTGTATGAAAGATGGAGTATTTATTATCTGCAATCATTCTTCACATTGAACCCCCGCCACGCTGATTGCCGGCTGGAACGTAATACGGCCCTCTCTAATGACAGCGGTACATCCATGTCACGTCCATCTCATTGTGCATAAAATTTGGGAACTTTTTCCTCTCAATTCACTCAACTGAAAATAATAATCTAAAATTGAGATTCTTCTCTCTTCCATCTTATTTTTCTCCCAAATATGTTATCCTTTTCTGAATAGAAAGCACCTTGAAAACAAGATGAATAGATTAATTCATCAGTAGAACATGAAATCTACATATTATCCCAGATAACTGTATTTACTTATTTACTTATATACTCCCATCCATTTCTAAAAATTATTTGAGGCGACTTATGGTAACAAGTATACAGATGCCAAGATCATTAAGACAAGTAAAAAAATTAAAGACCGTGGATGTGGAGAGGAACATATGGTATTCAGCCAAGTGAGATCCTCACAAGAGTGCTGTGTCCAGCAGAGATTAATTATAACACTATCGGTCATTACACCTGCCATTTGTTAGCACATACTCTGTTCCAGTTGGTTTATATGTGCTATTTCATTAAAGCAGCCCAACCAGCCTGCGGGTAGGTATTATTGTCCCTGGTTTCGAGATGGAGTGACGGTCCAGTGGTGACAGTAATTTGCCCAATGCTCCAACTTCCGCAGGCCCCAGGAATGCTCTGTCTGCCTGTAGGATTGGCTTACAGAAGCTGCACAAAACTCTACCCTGCAGCCTCCCTGCCCCCGACAGCCCAGGAAATCTCTCTTACCAGACTTTGCCTCTTGGACCAGTTGCTCCCTTCCTCTGCCTGTTCTTTGCGGCTAACCCATCCCCTCGGATCCCTTGCTTGCCTTCTGCCCACTCCTCTGGCTTTGCCATTTTCCCATTTACCACACTTCCTGGCCTGGCCTAGTCCAAGGAGCTAGCATTGCCCCCTTTGGCCACAGGTCAGCTCCTTCCACTCCTCTGAGCAGCACTGCCTCCCAGCACATCCTCCTGTTGACACCCCTTGCCCTGAGCAGGCCTTGGTCTAGTCCTTAATCCACTGCCCAGCCATAGCTGGCTCTTATGGACTGAATGTGTCTCCCCCACGCCCGCCCCCAATTCATATGTTGAAATCCTAACCCCCAGTGTGATGATTAGGAGGAGGGGCCTTTGGGAGGGGATTAGGTCATGGGTGTGGGGCCCCCATGGATGGGATTAGTGCCCTTGTAAAAGAGATGCCAGAGAGCTCTCTCACCCTTCAGCTGTGTGAGGAAACAACAAGAAAACTGTCATCTGCAACCTGGAAGAGGCCCTCACCAGAACCCGACTGTCCTGGCTCCCTGACCTTGGACGTCCAGCCTCCAGAGCTGTGAGAAATGAATCTCTGTTGTTTATGAGCCACCCAGGCTATAGTATTCTGTCATAGCAGCCCGAATCAACTAAGACACCTGCCAACCCATCCTCCTTTCCACAGCCACCAGCTCTCCTCAGTTACCCCTGGGTGACTTGTTTATTTCAAGGGCCCAGCGAACGTGTACTGAATAACTGAATGAATCACTAAGTGATGCAAAGATTAATGGATGACTGGCGGAAGTCACAGGCTCTGCCTGGAAGGGAATGTCAGACACCCAAGATCACACCCCTGGAGCCAAACCCAAGTTTGTCAGTCTCCAAAGCTTGGGCCCTTTTCACCCTGGCCTCCTCGGCGTGCCATGACCTCTTGGGCTGGACACAAACACAAGGGAACTCTGAGTGTGTTGCACGGCCTCAGGCCACTGTCCGCCCTGGATTCCAGAGTGTGCCTCCTGGGGCTGAGCAATGCTGCAGCCCTGTCCTCCCTTTGCCACCTCCACATTTTGCAAAGGCTCCCTGGCAGCAGCAAAGTCTGACCACTGCAATTCCAGAAGGCTGGACATGCCCCATCCCCTGATACCTACAAGGATGTATCTTGCTAAGGCACTGCCCTCCAGTCCTCGATGGAAGGCCACAGGGCTTCAAGCAGGACCAAACTTGACTCTCTCCACAAGTTTCAGCAGCTATCTCTGTCCTGGAAAGTAATGATGGAATATTCCGTGAGAGTCACACTTGGCTTCTTATAATGCCCATTCAATACATTGTTTGATGGAAACATCAGAAATCCATTTTGTGAAAAGCCAATAATATATGCACCCAAGAATTCAATAATAGGACATGAAACTCAGGGAAAGAAATAATCAAGTTGTCCATCCAGAGTGGAGTTAAAATTGTCATAAACATTGATCCTTCGTTGCAGGGAACAGAAATAATAAACAGTTGCCGAAATTGCATAGCGGCAGAGATTTCATTCTCTAATTGTCAAGAAACATTAAACATCAACTATTTACTTTGCAGCAGAGGAAGTGAAAAAAGACTTCAGTGCATCCCTTCACCAGAGGTTGTCCCTAATTGTCATGCATAGATTGCAACAGAGGTTACTGAGAAAAATTGTTTGCATTTATTAATCAAAAGGAGTCAAAGGCCCGCAAGATCTCATCACGGCTCCCTTGTGCGGGGGTAGTGTGACAACGAACATTCCTGATGGAGTGTTCGCCGAGTGTTTGCAATCTGTTCAGAGCCTTTTCTCTTTGCAGGTGCAAACCTTTCTATCTGAAACATCAAAGAAACAATTGAAAATTAAACAGAGTAAACATCACGATACAGGTTTCAATCTTCCATTTTTTAAGACAATGGGAGAGGTATAATTAATTTCCAAGCCATATTTGGGTTCTTTCAAATGTCATTTGTGCGCATTAACACTTCATTAGTTGTGTATGAAGCCCTGTTGCTCCTTTCCCCTTCTCTTTTGCCCCTTTTGTTTTTTAAAAATTAGAAAGTTGATCTACTCCTGAGATGTCTTTTCCTCCAAACCTTCCATGCGTAGATAATCATCTTGCCCAGCCTGTTTGATCAGTAGAGTAAGAACTGCTCGGGTAAAGTCAGGCAGCAGAAAATAGGTTAAAGGAGAAAGAATTCCTTTCTGGCGTCACTAAGAACTTCAGAAGCAAATACAGCCTCACTAAATTTCAGTACTGAATAATGTATTTTAATAGACTCATTGTAGGTACCTTTTAATATGTTGATTTTCTTTCATTGCTTCTCCCCACCCCTACTCCATTTAGTTTTAAGCTCATCTCCATGCAGGATAAATTAAATGAAAATACAACCAGCATATATTGTTTGACATTTCAATGTTAGGAGTGTTGTTTTTTAATATATATATTTTGTTTTTAACCAATATCTGGCTTTTGGACATTGTATTCAACTGGTGATATTTCCTGCATCATCTGAGTTAGATACAAATAACCTTCTCCCTTAGGGTCTATTAATTTTATACATCCTGGACAGGAGATGCGCTTTCTCAAACGGTATGCAAGGTCAGTCGCGTGAAGAAACATATAACCCTTTATTATGCTCCATAAAATGGCACCATTTAACATGAATTCTGTGGTTATTAGTATTTTTATTAAATAAGAATAATGCTTAAGATTTTAATTGAAAATGTTTATTACGAGAAAACACGTTATTCAGTTACTTTGTCCAGTCCATTATTCAAGTACAGCATATATGATTGTTCTACTTGTATTTAAAATCCTTAATTTGCGTAGCTCCAGTGGATGGGGAATGGAATATTTGCTAAAGAAATTTCAGACGGGAGACCAAATGGGCTTCAGCGCTGATGAATTGCCTCAGCCCCCACCTCCTGGGAGAGCTGGATTTGGTGCTTGTTCTGTACCCTTCAGGTACAACAGGACAGGCTGTGACCCGCGGTCTATCTAATCAGCACCAGTTCCAGAAGTATTCATTGAACGTATACTCTGTGTCCAGCTTTGGTGTTGTAACAAGCCACGGTACCGTGGGATTCTGTCACTGAAATGTGCTCATGAATATCACGCCCCACCCCTCTGCTATAGCACCCCCCCCTCAAAGTAAGACTGGATGAACAGTAATTTATTTTTAAATTGCCCTTGACTATTACGGGGTGTTTTAGAAGAGCTGTAACCAGAAATCCATAAATATTTTATTTGAGCGACTTGAAAGCAATGAAGCAGGACTACTCTTGGGTGCCCCTACTCAACACTGAAAATGGCAGGAGGAGCTGATATTGCCAATACTGATAAAGTGTTATCAAACTAAGAACCATCCAAATAGCCCATAGTTTGCCTGGACCAACAGTCACAGCCTTTGCGACACACAGCCTTGCATACATAGTTCCTGGGCTTCACCTCTCGGATTTGGGGGTGTGCTGTTGTCTCTCTCTCTCTTTTTTTTTTTTTTTTTGTGAGGAAGACCGGCCCTGAGCTAACATCCGTCGCCAATCCTCCTCTTTTTGCTGAGGAAGACTGGCCCTGGGCTAACATCCGTGCCCATCTTCCTCCACTTTATATGGGACGCCGCCACGGCATGGCCGACAGGCAGTGCGTCGGCAGGCGCCCGGGATCCGAACTCGCGAACCCCGGGCTGCCAAGCGCGGACTAAACCGCTGCGCCACCGGGCCCGCCCCTGCTGTTGTCTCTTGATTGTGCCCCTCTGCTGGGTCTCAGTTTCAGAGAGTCTGACAACCACTAGCAAGGTTAGTCAGCAGCCAGGCAGATCTGTAGTTTAACCTTATATCCCAAGGGAAAGAGAAGAAAATTCAATTAGCGATTAGTCCCTCTCGTTCTTGTTTTAAATCCAGTCAGTTTCTTTTGGTTGAGAAAGCTAGCTACATATGAACGGGAATAAGGGAAGCTGTTTTGGTCGCGAAGCCATGAGAAGTTTCTCCACCCTTATTGAGACAGGCAATGGCTTTGAGGATTTTTCTTTTTAAAAATCAGAAACGAGGTCTGAGTTTTCCCAAGAGTGGAGTGAAAATGCCCTCTATTCTTTTGTTGCCTCTAGCTCTCCCGGTTGTGATCTTTAACATCAAGCCCCACGTTGTTCAAACAGCCAAGGAAAGCGGAGAAAATGAGAATAGAACTGGAGTCATTTTTTTAATCCGCACTTTATCACTTTATTATAACTTCTGACCAAGAGCACTATTCTCAGATAAGGAAGAGCCAGGGTCCTACAAAATCGCAGAAAAACCTGAAAGGAAAATCTTCAAAAGAGTACTTTTCCGTGCCTGTGGGGCTCCCTTCGGGTGCGTGTCACCTCCATGTCACCGGCGTGACTGTATATGTACTCCTCACGCCTGGGCGTCGGACTCCGGGCCGCTTACATCTCTATTCGATATCGTGTTGAAACATCTGATGAGGTCACTTGGATGTGCACCAGTTTTAAACTGTCAGCCTCTCTCAGGCAAGTAGTTGTTAAAGAACACACTCAAGTTCCCCAATAATTTACTTGTTCAACACGTCCTGGAGGCTGCATTTTGATGCTGGAGATGGTAGGCAGGGAGAATAATTTTACAGCTGAAGGCTTGCTCTCTGGAGGGCTCACAGCTGGAAGGGCATTGATATCTTGGGAGGCTTCCTAGACAATAGGGTGTGCAGGCTTCCTGTGCCCAGTAATAAAGGGTAAGGCTGGGGTAGCTTTGTTTATCTGCTAGGTCAATAATTTTAATGACTTCTTTTCAAAGATTTCCTTCAGAGAGGACAGAAGTGGTTCCGCTCAGATGTCGAGTTAAAGTGTCGTCAGTGAGAAACGCTGTGTTTTTCTTTTGAGAGCCTAAGGCCCCATACTGATCAAGAAAGACAAATTCCATTTTACGTGGAGCACGGTGATTTGGACTCTGATGAAAACTCAAAGTGTAGAGCTTCCAAAAATTTCATATGCCTCCTGAGACTTGAAAACGATTAAATTCTGGAGAGATTAATGTTTTCTATTCAAGTCAACTAAAAGAACACAGGATTATTTTATTCCCTTTTCGTGGTTCTAAAATGACCTGCTGTGTGACCAAAGGGGAAAACGTTCATTCATTCATTCAGTCATTCATTTTACAGGAAATAGTTACTAAGTACCTACTACGTGACAAATCCTGTGCTAATTTCTAGATGTAAAGATGAAATCCTTTTTCTTAAGGGGCGTATGTCTCAGTGGGGAGGTAAGCATACAATCAGGAAGACGTTCATTTACAACAAGTATCAACTGAGCTTCAGTCAATGTCCCTGTCATGCCAGGCACTGGGGGAAGGCGGTAGACAAGATAGACCGTCCCAGTCTTTATGGGGCACAGGGGTCCTGCGTGAGACACAGACATGAAACAAATGATTACACAGTTATCTACAGATGGCTGTGGTCAGTGCTGTGGGCCCACAGAATAGGACTGCTGGTGCAAAGAGCCAGGGGAGGCTCGTGAGGAAGTGACACAAGTTCCAGCAAAGCAGGGCCACCAAAGAAAACAAATTTTTTAAGAATTACATTTGAAAAAAATTTTAAAAGCATCCAAGTGGTCTTTGTGTGAAAAAGCAGAGCTTCATTGAATGGCTGTACATTTATTGTGTGGTTTAGGGTTGTCTTTGTGTTTCTTCCGTTGTGTAGTCAGGCACCATCATCACTCCGGTGCTTTCAGCTTTTGAAAGTCTCTCTCCGGTTCTGGGTGGAGAAAGGGAGGCCACAGGGACCAGCTTAAGGATTCTGAGCATCATTCTAGGAGCAAGGGAGTTTTAGGAAGCTGAGTGGTGCGGTCAGATTTGCATTTTTAAGACCCCTCTCTCTTCTGTGAGGGGTCGGAGAGGAGAGAAAATGCAGAGGAGAGAAAATGGAGACTGGTGGGGAGGCTCCACAGGCAATAATAATAATTAACCACTATTTACCGGACACTTCCTTTAGACATCGTCCAGCGGGAGCAGACAGGAAGGCCTGCTCAGGGCTGGCAGAAAAAGGCCCAGAGGTGGGCGCAGGCAGGAGGCACTGCTCAGTTTGAAGGATAAATAATTAATTACTTTGCAGGCGGATAGTCCGGGCAGGGCATTCCAGGCATAGGGAGAAGGGTGTGAGCTTGAGGCATCCTGTGGGGACGGGAAGTGATTCAGGATGGTGGCGCAGGGGATACCTGGGAGAGCATGGTGGGAACTGAGGCTGATTAGGCAAAGGAGAGCAGAACCCGAAGAGCACAGAAGGCGATGGAGGATTCAGATTTGGCGAGAAGGCTCACTCTGGTGGTAATAAGGAGAATGGGAGGTGGATAGCGCTGGGCCTTTCCGTCAGTCCCGTCGGGGTTATCAATTTCAGTTGATACCCAGGGCAGTGGCTGTGCGGCTGGAGCTGACGTGCCAGCCTTTCTCATTTCATCATCACAAACATCTCCAACAGTAGGAAGGGGCAGAGTGGATTTTGACAAATAGGCCGAAGGCCTGGTTATGAAGTGGAGACGAGTCGTCTGTAGTGATGGACCCCACTTCCTCGCCCTCTCTCGGTAGCATTTAAGCCTCTTGCGAGGAGCATGTCGTGTTCACTGCTGTATCCCCAGCACTTGGTATAGGGCCAGCCATACAATTTTTACCAAAGAGAGTGAAGCTTAGCCCTGCTGACGGGCAGAATATGATGTTCCTAACAAAATTCCAGCAATGTTTCCCACTGGTCATGACAAGACTGCACAAACAAAGTTTCTATCCATGGCCATATTTCAGCCCAGAAAAGCCTTCTGTGTGATGGTTCTGGGGGATTGTCACTCTCTTGCCAATGACACCCCCCACGTCACTTTAGTCCTCCCTCCTCTGAACAAAGATTAGTGAGATACGCACTGCTGAACTGCCCCACATCTTGACAGTATCCAACTGGAGCTGGTCCCCCTTTCCCTAATCTCTCCTTGAAATCATCCAGCCTATACTCATCTCCCCCATGGAGATATTCCCAAAGTTCCTTAGGGGAGTGCAGCATCCCTTGCCACATCAAGCTAAATAGACCTAAACCTGTTTTGTTGACTACAGATGTGTCCTTGGTGTTCTAGGTGTTTGGTTTCTAGGGCTGGTGAGTCCCGCACAATTAGGGAATGAATGCTGAGGAGGTTTAGGGTCAGCCAGACCTGGGTCCAGTTCTGTTATCTACTAGCTGGAGAGCTTTTGGTGAGTTATTTGACCTCTCCAAATTTCAGCCACCTCATCTATAAAATGGGGATAATATCTTCCCCATGGTGTTGTTAATAAGAGCAAAATGCTCTACTGCATATAAGGAGTTTAACACGTGGCTCCCAGCAAGGAAGCCACACTCAGGAAGTGGTCATTATGTGGGACATCATGCTGGAAGCTCCTTCCAACTTACTGTGACTCTGAAAGAAGGCTACATACAATAAATGCAGTTGGGAGTTTTTCCAAGTGTTAGTTTGGAGACTACATGAATGGAATTTTCTGGAAGTCTAGGTACCCTTCACCCTAAAGTCTTACTCTTTAAGACTGATACAGAAAAGAGAGGCACATAACAGACAGAATGAGGGGTGTTCTTGTCAAATGTGGGAGACAAAGAGCTAAATATTAAAGCAATGTCTTTTTTTTTTAATGGTCGAATTCCTGAGTGATCAATTACTACTGCCCGGCAAAGCTCTTCCAGATGGCATTATGTGCCTTCAAATAAGTGGCTGTGTTAATAGGTTACATCCACTTTAATGTATGTAACATGGAACAATTTATGAGAGCTCAGTATGACCTGACATAGGCTCAATTCTCCCCACTCAAAGTGAAAAGAGGCTTGACACTCAGGGACTTGACGTTGTCGGGAATCCGGAGTGAATTGCACTGGGCTCCCTGCAGGTGGGATGTTTCTTAGCCTGATAGATTAAGAAGGAGGCTGCTTTCTGCTGTTCCACATGTGACTGACTCAGTGCTTCTTGGAAGAAAGCTCCTGTAATGGACTGAATGTTCGTGTCCTCCCAATATTCATATGTTGAACCCTTACCCCAGTGTGATGCTATTAGGAGGTGGGGCCTTTGGGAGGTGATTAGCTCACCTAATCACTAATAGGATTAGTGCCCTTATAAAAGTGACCCCTGAGAGCTCCCTCGCCCCTTCTGCCATGTGAGGACACAGCAAGAAGACGCCATCTGTGAACCAGGAAGCAAATTCTCACCAGACACCGAATCTGCCGATGCCTTGATCTTGGACTTCCCAGCCTCCAGAACTGTGAGAAGTAAATGACTTATAAGCAGGTCCCCCAGTCTATGCTATTCTGTTACAGCACCAGATGGACTAAGACTGTCTCTTCCAGAATCAAGACCCAACAGAGGTAGTTTTAAAAACAGGCTGGCCAAACATCCCATCCCTGTTTCATACCATATTAGGGTCATAATGAAAATATCCAGTGGCATTATCCACCGAAAGTCATGAACATAGACTATCACCTACTTTAATGGCCAACTAAACTTTTCTCGATTTTTCCCCTCACGTTACGGTATTGGAGTGGACATGTTTGAAGTTACGATATATTGGAATCCCAAATGTCAAACACCATTTTAACCAAGTTCTAATGCATACGAGACAACTTTTCTGAATTGAAGTCTTTGGTACAAAAAGACAAGATATATACACTGGCAATAGAGGCAGAGAGAGAAAGTCCTGGAAGAGTCCCATTCGCCAAATTCCATGGAGACTTTTGCAAAATGTGTCGATACTTCCAGAATCCCATTTGTTCCTTAAGGGTATATTTTTAGAATAAAATTTATTATTTCTTTAATAATAAAATAAATCACTCATTATTGAAGATTTGAAATATACAGCAAAATAGGAAAAATAAATAAAGCATTCACATAATCCCAGGTTTGTGGGGTTTTTTTCCCATTCCTTTTCCTATACGCAATTTTTCTCTTTTTTCCTCCATAATTTAGATTTTATTGTATATGCAAGTTTGCATTTTCAATTAACATCACAGGATATAATTTTACTCTTGCTATTATATATCTTTCATAAATATTATTTTATACATTTCCAAAAATTCCATCTAGTGGATGTCCTATAGTTCATATGACCATTCTCCTATTGCTTTTGACTTAAATTGTTTGCCATTCTTTTTCTTATTGCAACTTACATAGAAACTTACTTGTGCATTAAGGGGTTTTAAATATATATTTTAAATTATTTGCTTGATTTAAGTTCGAGATATGGAGTTATTTGGTTTAAAAGTAATTAAATTTAAGGGCTCTTGAGACTTAGACGGTGTGTTTTGAGGATGTTTATCTCACAAATCACTAACCATAGGTAGTTGAGGCAGCCAGAAGCACTTAATCACATCAACTGCCTGATGGGGTCCAATACTTGCTGGGTCTCTACATGGAGTGCCCTGTGCTAAGCTTTGTGGGAGGAAAAGAATTGACAACACAGTTCTTGACATCAAGTAGCACTTTTTTTTTTTTTATGAGGAAAACCAGCCCTGAGCTAACATCCGTTCCCAATCCTCCTCTTTTTTGCTGAGGAAGACTGGCCCTGGGCTCACATCCGCAAGTAGCACGGATTCTATTAGCTGCGAGTTGTTGGTAGAACATTTGTGCATCATCCATCATCTTTCTCATGCCCATTCTTCCCTCCTGGGCTGGTTCTTTCCTGATGCTCTCCCCCACCTCCTGCTCCATTCTCTGCTGTTCTTTGCTGCTCTGTGGCCCAAGGGTCTGACCTCTGGGGACTGAACTGCCTGGGTTCCTTGCCCTTTGATTTTTGGTTGGGTCAATGGACAGCATGGACAGGAGATTAGAGAGTAGTAGGAAGCAGGAGAGGTCCCACCCATCCCCTGCCTCATCACAGTTCTGGTGGCTGTTGTGGTTACAGCTGCTGTTGGAGGTTCCTCTTCAAGGCTCTTGATGGGCCCTGGTAGCTCCATTCCCTCCCTCTGCCCCATCAGATTTGGGGTGGGAATGAGTTTTTACTAGTCTCTGGGTGCTTCACCAGTCCTTGTTACTTTGACCATCTCTTCTTCCCAAATAGTACCTTGATTAAACTCTCTTCCAGTTAAATCCTCTGAGCTTTTCGTCTGTTTGCTGTAGGGGCAGACGCACCTCCTCACCCAGCTGAGATTTCATGGTCCATTTCAATTCTCACCTTCCTCCCCTCTTCTCACCTGCCTGGCCAAGCACAAACTCTGGTAACACTTAGCCATCTGCTCACCCCAGGCCAGCACCCCAGCAGCTGAAATGCGCTAGAGAATTGTGTTCCATCCTCAAAATCAGCACATAACACTCCCTGATGATCCTTCTAAACTTCCTCGGCATTTTACCTTTCCCCGTCTCCAAAATAAACATTGCACGCTTTTCCTCTTTCCTCAAACCCCTCACACTCCTTCCTTGTTCACTATCAGCTGTTCACTAGTCACTGTCTGCTGCCCTCCATGTCTTTGACCTCAGCTACCAACACTCTTCCACTTGCTGACCATATTCTGGCTACACTGGTTTTTCTTCTGTTCCTTAAATACAATAAGCTCTTAGTTGCCTCCTACTTCCCTGAGAAAAGAGACACCCTCTGGTTCCCATCAGCCAGTTTACCCAGCTGCCTGCATCAGTACTGCACTCTGAGCCTCCTCTCTTACACTGTGAAAGAAGTGTCCTTGCTTCTATGGAAAGCAGCTCTCCTCCTTGTGTCCTGGCTTCCAGCCCCTCTTGCCTCGTCATTCAATTACACTCCCTCTCTTCTGCAGCACCAATTTCTCTCTCTATTGGATCATCTCCATGAGCACTTAAGCATGTTCAAGTATCTCCCAGGGTAAACACCACCACCCAAACCCCTCCCTTGAATCCATGGATCCCTTGCTCTGCTCCTGTCACATTAAAGCTTCTTGGAAGTGTTGACATATACATCCACTTCCTCTCATCCCATCCTTTCTCCGGCCATCTCCCCAGCTGGGCTCTTGTCCAGCATCCCACCAAATCTGTTCTTGTCAGGGTCACCAATGACCCTCCAAACCACCCAACACAATGGTCTTTTTCTGTCCTCATTTCATTTAACCTGTTGGCAGCATTTGAGAGTTAACCACTCTCTCCTTGAAAGTGTCTTTGTCTCCTCTTGGCTTCAAGATTGCCTCACTCGCCGATGGCTACTTCCCGATCCCCTTTGCTGGTTCCTCCTCCTCCACTAGAATCTAAATGTGTGTGCCCCCCAGTCTCAGCTGGCTGTCTTCTTTATCTATGGCCCCCTCTTGCCAATTTCATCTAGTCCCATGGCTTTCAGTGCTACCTGTGGGCTGATGAGACACCAGGTTTTTCTGTCCAGTCCTGACCTCTCCCTTGGGCTTTTGCATTGAGCTGTTTACTTGATGACTCCAGGCACCTCAAACTTAAAATGGCCCAGACAAAACTCTTGATTTTGCACCTGTCCTTCCTCACCACACACACCCAATCATATAATAGGGAAGAAACGTATGTGCTTCTTCTCCAGCTTTTACCACTGCAGGAAATTGCTCCACCACCTACCACTTGCTCAAGCTAAACCCAACTCACTCTCTCGATTCCTCTTTTGCCCGCCTCTCCCATACAAATGGCTTCACTCCCAAATTACATCCTCAATCCACGTGTATCTTTCGATCTCACTGCTCCCACCTGGTCTAAGCTGCCTTTATTTCTTACCTAGATGGGGGCAATAGCCTCCCAACCAGTCCCACGTCCACACTTGCCCTTTGCAGTACACTACGACACAGCAGCTGGAGTGATCTTTTAAATATCTTCCTGCATCACTACCATGTGTTAAAACCTCCACTAAACTAAGTCTCAATGCACTGGGAATAAAATCCAGCCCTTTAGTCTGACCCGTAAGACCTGATTGAGCTGTCAGCCTCCCCCCAACATGTCTCTGACCTCAGCTACCTATACTCTCCCCCTTGCTGACCATATCCTAGCCACCACTCTGCTCTTTCTTTTCCTCGGATGCATCAAGCCCCTCGCTGTCTCAGTGCCTCTGTACCATGCTCAGCCCCCAGAGTATCTCAGGGCTGGCTCCTTCCTGCTGTTCAGGTGGTAGATCAGATGTCACCTCTTCCCTGAGGCCCTCCCGAGCAGTTCACCTGCTCCTGCCTCTGTTCCACTGCCCAGGTGCACTTCCTTTATGGCACTTATCCTTGTCTGACCTGACCTCATTGATTGGTTTTGTTTACTTGTTTGCTGTTTGTCTTGTCTGCCCTCCCCTGCCCCACTGGAACATTCACTCCAGAGAGTGAAGATCTCCTTTGTTTAGTCACAACTATGTCTTCCCCACCCCCGAACAGAGCCTGGCACATAGTGTGTGCTCACGACTATGTGTTTAATAACAAGTGAATTCAGAAACCGAAATAACTCAACAGCTGTGACGTAAGTAACTACAACATGCAGAAGGGAGACACATGCTCTGTGCCTGGGAAGGACTCAGATGGACTTCAGCTCTGAGCCAGCTGTTTACATCAGGCTCCATGACTCTGGGAGGGAGGGACTGCTACCCCCATTTTACAAGGAGGAAACTGAGGCTCACAGAGATTGACTTGTCCAGAGTCACACAGAAAACAGGAGAGACAGGCACTGACCCAGCTGTGCTGGTTGGTTATGGCCACGTCCAGTTCTGACTTGGGATGCCCATGACGTCACAGCTATTAGAAGTTTGACTATCCCCCCTGTGATAGTTAATTTTATGTGACAAGTTGGTTGGGCCACGGTGCCCAGATATTTGGTCAAACATTCTTCTGGATATCTCTGTGAGGGTGTTTTAGATGAGATTAACATTTAAATCAGTGGACTTTGAGTAAAGCAGATTGCACTCCATAATGTGGTGGGCCTCATCCAATCAGTTGAAGGTCTGAATAGAATGAAGTCTGACCTCCCAGAGCAAGAAGGGATCTGCCAGCAGACTGCCTTTGGACTCAGGCTTCAGTTCTTCCCTGAGTCTCCAGCCTGCCAGCCTACCCCATCTGAAAGGAAATAGGATTTGAAATCTGGTTTGTAGGACTTCAGAACCAATATTCTTTCCACTGGGCCATGGTACTTCCTAGATAAAAGGGAAGAAATGGGCACATGAGCAAGAGAGGTATAAAGACATGTAGAGGCTCAAACAAGGAGTGAATCCAACCTGCTGTGGCGCAGTGATCAGGGACTAGGTTCAGCCCTGCTGTGGGCCCCGTACGCTGTCAAGTTCCCGATAGGAGGATTCCTGGGCCCACTGAGGGCTGATGGGGTCAAGAGATGGATGATTTCTGGCAGGGGTGCTAGTGGGTAAAAATATCTTGCCAAAATTTTGAATGTTTTAAAATTCCAAATTACAAGTTGATGAAATCCGACATAAAGATACCCTATGATTTCCCACACAACCTGTGTGACCTCCATCTGAGAACTCTACCATTCAGATGAGGCCTGATCCTAAGACAGGCAAACAGGGCTCTGATGAGGTTGTTGTCACTCAAACTCCCACAAGGTGTCTGAAGATACAGCCAAGAGGCACTTTGCTGAGAAGTTGGGAGTACTTAATCCAATTAGTAACTGAAGCCCTTAATGTGCTATTATGTCCAAAAATGCTTTTAGATTGCCATGTTTTTAATGGAAAGATGAAAACAGAGATGCTTTATTAAATATTTGTCTCATTAATAAACACCAGATAATCATTGCTTTTTATTTTGAATTAACTTTTCCATTTGGGTTCAATGCACATTTCATAGACATATTCTTTTCCCTTGATGTGAGGGAACTTAATTACAAAAGCACAATTGGACTTCTGCTCTGTATGAAAATGAAGCAAAGGAAATTGCTTTCCCCCCCAAAGGTTGTTGCTACGAAGAAACACAATTGAATACGACAGTTCTCTGCTACCCAGGAATTGTTTTTTGGATGAAGTTTGGGGATTATATGTAATTATACTACAGTAAATTTTCCATGACTATTCATGTTCAAGGACTTATTTTAAAAATAAAATGAAAGCTTAAATACAGAATAAACGATCGCAAGTGTCCTTTATACCTCTGTTATATTGGTATAACAGATAGTGCTATGTCTGTGTATCAGAAATCAGTATAATGAAAAATGTGCAGCAGAAAGCAAACAAACCAACCTGCTAATTCAGTCTGTAGGAAAATCATGTTCACAAGGCATCACATCTTTTTATACTTCCTTTTCTATGCCCCAAATATCCACTCTTCCTCCTTGTTATGTAGTTCTTTCTTCCTCACTCTATGGCCAGATAAGACAAAGTGAAAGCTGAGCAAATATGGCGTCTGGCAGCCTGGCATTGCCCAGCGCCTGTGGATGGATGGACGTCGCTGGCTCCTTGCTGGCTCCCCCGGTTCCCAGCAGTTAGGTCTGCAGATGGCTTCCCCCAGGAAGAACCACGGTCCAGGAACGCTGCCTGAAGCCTCACAGGCTGTGTACTGCATCATGGAAGGGGCGAGTGGACAAAACTCACACAGATTGCAGTGAGAACGGGGCCCCTGGAGTGGTGCAATGTGGCGGCATGCCCCACTCTCCAAACCAACACCTTCAGAGGCAGGGCTTTATCCCCCGCCTCTGGCTGTCCCCTGGGACCTGGCCTTGTGGCCCCTTATCTCCACTGACCCAGTGGTATTAGCATCCCTGATGGTGTCAAACCCTAGAGCCCTTCGCATCTGAGTTGAACTCGGGGTTCATGCAGCTCCTGAGCCACAGCACTCCTTCTCCCATCACTGTTGTTGGCTCAGGACTCACTGACCAGCCTGCTGACTCAGTTTCCCTACTTAGTGACAGCTGTCTACCCTGCTCTATAGCCCAGTTCCTCACTCTAGGGTGGAACCCCGGCACATTTGCCTCATCTATCTCTTGCTAAACTCCTTCCACAGGGGCTGCATCCTGCCCTAATCCTACCCTGGAGCTCATGGTCAGGTCTTCTGGAACAATGACCACTGCCTGCCGGACTTCTGATTTGTCTCTGCTGGATCCCATCATCCTGGCTGGAAACCCAAAGATTCCAAAATCTGGGATGAGCTGGAATGGTTCCCCTCTCAGACACACTGTTTGGGGTTGCCTGGCTGTTCTCTTTACACATCCCCCCCAAACCCTCGCCCCCCCCAGTGGTGATGGGGTTCCTTTGACCTGGCTTCCATCTCATTCTGGGAAGTGAGTGAGTCTCCAGCCAATCCGGCACGCTGCCCCATCTCTGACAAGTGTCCCTTGAGAGATATTTCAGGAAAGAATTTTATCTGATCACTACAGGAATGATCAAAGGAAACTAATTCCACTGTGTTTGTTACGACAACATCAGTGAAAGAAGTCAAGAATAGTCTCAGAAGGAACATAAAGTATGCAATAAAGGCCAATACATAATTAATGAAGATCATGTCTCTAACATAACGCTCTTCAAAACCAAGCACAATGTGTAATTATTCCTCACATCATCATAAAATAGGGAGTGGGCAGATGCTAGTTGCCTCTTATAAATAAGGAAACGAGAGAAAAGCCAAACAATTTTTCCAAAGGAAAGCACCACTAGAAAGGAGAACGAAATGCAATAATCTTGAAATCAGGTTGGGATGCACTTAAAATGTCAGAATAAATCTCCATCTCAAAATTCCACGAATTTAAGGCAAGCACTCGGCATATCTGTTGTATGGTATCTGCTGTTGAGAATCCCAGTGCTGTCACAGTTTGAACCAGTTTACTAGTCACACAGGGAAACCAGTCTAATTACTTACAAATGGCCACGTGGTCCAAGGGCTGAGAGGGTAGAATCTGTGTCGTGTTGCCTCTGTTCCAATCTCAGTTCTGCCCCTACTTACTCACAGAGCTCTTTTGTAAGGACTAATTACATTAGTAAATAGATATGGATAACTGATGGTGTTTTGATTAATATATGTGCTCGGCTTATGGTGAGCACTATATAAGCGGTAGCTTATACTATTACATTATATTCACATTTCATTTTGACCCCAAATGGAATTAATTACCCATCTTGATCACCCTTGTTATTCATCACCATTGATTTGAAAGATCTGTGGCTTAAAAAAAATCAAAGATAAATCCTCTAAGATAAATTGAATATACTCAACAGAATGATTCTGTAAGTTCTAAAGGCAGTGAAGGCCTTGTTAGAATGTTCTGAAGGGACCACAGATTCAAATGTCCCCAGGCAGATTATATGAAAGTGAGAAGCAGCCTGGTGTAAGACAATAGGAAAGAAATTCTAAGTAATATTGGCTAAACAAAGCACGCCTTCAGGCGATGCTCAGTGCCCGCTCACAATGAATTTGTTCTAGTATATTTATTTGCATCATTTTAGTGTTTTTATCAAATTGCTACTTCTCTCCCACACTCATGAAAGAAAGTTTAAAAAATATATACATATTGAATCACATTCTACGTGCAGGCCTTCTTTCATCTTCATACTTTAAAAGAGCCTAAAATTGATTCTAGGCCGAAGGTGAATTTGTGGAACCAATCCTCCATTGTTTGGACGATTCTGGTTATTCTGGCAACTCCTCAGCCTGCAATTGGTGAGATATATTTGTGCCTAATTTTGCAAATCTGATTTGTGTTCTTGGGAATTTGGGGTTTTGTTTGTTCTCTTTTCTCCATTAGAGTGAAAATTCCTCAAGTGTAAGAACCATATTTCTACTCAGCCTAATAACCAAACACATCCAATAAGTGCCTAATTGGACCTGGTGCTGAGCTAGGCAAATGAAGAGAGTTCAGAGCTCAACATTGCCTCTGCTTCCTGTAGTCTCCGAGGTAGCTCACGCTCACTGAAATGCTCCGTAGAACTGAGCCGTCTCTCTGGAACATTTGCCGAGGGATTACACTGGGTCAGATCTCTTCTGAGTGCTTTATGTCGATTGTTTCATTTAATCCTACAACAACCATATGAGGCCATTCCTATTATTATCCCCATTTTGCAGATCAGGAAACTGAGCAGAGGAGATGAAATACCCTGCTAAGTTGATGCAGCTGGTAAATGCAGACTTAGGATGAGAACCAGGCTCCAGTCCCGTCTGCCTTGTACACGTCGCGCGTGTGCACAGCAGACCTCAGTGAATGCACCGCTCCTGCAATTCTCGTGTAGGCCTCCTCACCCCCAGCACAGGCACCTTCTGTGACATGAATTTTTGGACACATATAATAATAATAGAGGGGCAGGCTAATTGGTTGTAGGTATCTATTTTTCCTCCTGGCCCCAAGCCCTAGACATAGTAGGAAAAAATACTTTTTTTTTTTTTTTTTAGATATTAACTCTATAGCATTGGGAAGAAAAAGAAATGTTAGTGATTTCCTGGATAAAAGGAAACAGATGGGACAGGATTTATGGAGAAATGAGAGTGGAGGAAATCATGGCCTCAGGAGATACTCCTCAGAAATCTACAGATCAAGTAGACAAAAGTATAAGTGAGGCCATGGGATACTGGAATAGCACAATTTATAAGCTTGATCTAACAGCTATATAGAATTTTCTAAACCAAAATAGAGAATAAACATTCTCTTCAAACATCCATAAAGCATTCACAAAAGCTAAACATGAATTATGCTGAAAATAAAATCTCAACAAATTCCAAAAAGCAGAAATCTTAGAGGCCCCCTTTGCTGCTCATACTGCATTAAAATCTGAAACTAGCAATAAAGGATAGGAAAGAAAAAAACTTCGGAAATGGGGGTAAAAATAGATTCTTTTAATTTGCTCTGTATTATTCATAATTATTATTTAGAAATGAATGACAAGCACCATGTATATAAATAGTAGCAAAGAGGTAGTGAGGGCAAGTTTGCTGGGGTAGTGGATGGAGAGGGAAAGAACTGAATGCACTGAGGAGCTATTTAGAAGTGGAGCCAATAGACCTCGGACACAGGTTTGACTGGTCCACTGCCAGCTCTCACTGCTTCGCCTAAGCAAGAGCTTGTCCGGCTTGTTCAGCACTGGATCCCAGACCCACGCCAAGTGATTCCTATATTTTTGGTGAAAAGTTTTATTTAGATCTGTCCACTCAGCACATAATCCCATACAGTTGGGCCACTGACATTTAGTTATAATCCTCTCCCCTCTCCCACAGGCACCATGCCTGGCCATGCTTTGAGAGACAGACACCATCTTACGTTCATACATACTCTGCAATTGACAAAACTCTTGAGTGTGAATGATCTAGTTTTGATCCTTAAAACAGGGTTATTATTTCCATTTTTCAGATGCTGAAACTGAAGCCTGGCTTATCCAAGTTCACAGCTGGCGAGTGGCAGAGCTAAGATTTGGACTCAGCTACTTTAAATGAAAATTGAAGAGTCTATAAAAATAAGTAAATAAGCTAACATTGATTGATTGAGTGAGTGCCTACTATGTGCTAAGCACTGGGCTGGTGCTTTTTAATCATTACTTTATTTTGTCCTCACAAGCACTTTGCAAAGTATTTATAACCTACACCCATTTTCTATACCAATGAGAAAACCAGATGGGAATCTGCACAAGGTCACAAGTAGAGGAGCCAGAATTTGAGCCCTGGTCATGGGTTCAAGGCCAATGCTCTTTTCCAAAGGCACACTGCTCCTCATCAGACTTTATGGATTCAACTTAACCATCATCAGGGCATTGACAATAAAAATTTCTATGCGATTGAATTCTGATCTGGATCTTTTATCAGGAAAGATGCTGCTTTTGTAATATGAAAGTGATGCTTTATGACACTAACTAAGCTAAGGAACTGTTTGAGAAAGCGAAATGGTATTGATTGCTTAATAGCTGCTGCATAAATCACCCTGGAAACAAATCGTCTATTACTCTTTAAAGAGCAGGGGCCCAATATCTGGAAGAAGCTGAACAAATGATAGCACGATCCTTATTAGAATCCAGTAGGAAAGACCCACAATAAAGGTGGTTTACAAATATTTCATAGGCTCAATCATTATTTGCCCTATAGTTCTAGTTTTCATAACCATCATAATCAGTTATTTTTAAGAGAATATCTGGAAGAGTAACTTAAATTGTGATAGGTAACTACAGCAATATTACAAAAGCACAAATCATCTGGATTAATTTTATGTGAACTGTAGTCTAAAAGATATCAATTTATTGATTTAAGAAATAGGTTTGGAGACAGAAGCACTTCTTAGATACCTTCATACAACAAAATGAATAGCTCTAATTACTGAGTGGGACACCCACTTTGTGTTTGCTACAAATTTTGGAGTCATAAATTTTAAAGCTACTTATTTGTTCTATATTTTAAAAGTGTTCTGAAATTGGGATCAATGTCTGGCCACATAAGAAAATTGTCCTGAAAGAATAAACTGTATATTCCCACTTTTCAGAGGGAAATGAAAATACTGAGGAATTTGTGTTAGGACAAATAACAGGTTGGTAACTGTGTTCATTTATTCATTCTTTTACTAATTCACAAATTCAAGGAGCATTTATGGGATAGCTACTAGGTTAATTGTTTTGGGGAGGGAGATCAGGTGTAGGTAAGCAAGAGGTAGTATATTTCATTGATTAGTATTCCTTCAAAAAACTTTATTGAGATAAAACTCACATGCTATAAACTGCACATGTTTAAAGTGCACAATTTGATAAATTTTGACACGTATGTACAGCTGTGAAATCATCATCACAATTCAGATAATGAACATATCCATCATCCCAAAACTTTCCTTATGCCCTTGGTAATCCCTCTCCCCTACTTCTTTCCACCCCACCAATTCCCCAGGCAACCACTGATCTACTTCTGTCACTATGGATTAGTGTGCATTTTGTAGAATTTCATAATTGGAATCACAGAGTATGTACTCTTTTTTTGTCTGGCTTCTTTAACTCAGTATAATTATTTAAGATTCATCCATGTTGTTACATGTATCTGTATTTTATTCCTTTTATTTCTGAGTAGTATTCTATGGTGAGGATATAAAACAAGTTATTTTTTCATTCTTTTATTGATAGGCATTTATGTTGTTTCCAGTTTTAGTCTATTACAAACAAAGCTGTGAACATTTGTGTACAAGTCTTTGTGTGGATTTAAGATTTCATTTCTCTTGGATAAATATGTAGCAGTATAATGGATGAGTCATATGTAGGTGTATGTTTAACTTTGTAAGAAACTGTTGAACTATTTACTAAACTGATTGTACCATGTCACATTCCCACCAGCAATGACAGTTCCAGTTGCTCCTTATTCTGTCCAACACTCCTTATGGTCAGTCTTTTTAATTTTAGCCATAAGTGATTTGCAAATATTTTTTCCAAGTCTGTAGCTTACCTTTTCATTCTCTTATCAATGTCTTTTGAAGAGCAGAAAAACATACATAGTTGGATCTTGTTTTTATTTTTTTAAATCCAGTCAGATAATCTCTGCCTTTTGATTGAAGTGTTTAGTCCATTCACATTTAATGTAATTATTGATGTGGTTGAATTCACATCTACCATTTTGCTATTTGTTTTCTATATATCTCATAGCTTTTTTGGTCTTCTGTTCCTTCTTTACTGTATTCTTTTGCATTAAATAGATATTTCCTAGTATACCATATTAATTACTTTGTTGGTTTTTAAACTATTTTTGAGTTATTTTCTTAGTGGTTGCTCTGAGGATTCAATGCACATCTTAATTTATCATAATCTACTTCAGATTAATACTAATTTAATTTCATGAAAATAAAGAGAATTTTCTCCAGTATAGGTCTATTCTCTCCTCCCTTATTTGTGCTATTGTTGGCATATACATTTCATCTATATATGTTACAGAATCAACAATACAGTTTTGTAAGTATTGCTTTTCACACTCTTCAGTCTTTCGAAGAAGATAAGAGAAGAAAAATACGTGTATAGAGTCTTTTATATTAACCTACCTGTTTATCACATAGGTACTCTTCATTTCTTCATACAGATTTGAGTTGCCTTTTGGGGTCCTTTCTTTGCTCCGATATACCTCCATTCCCTACCCCTGCCATTGTGCTCTTATTGTCATATAGGTCACATAATTATGTTATAAGCTCAATAATACAGTTTTATAATTATCATTTAAGCAATTGTCTCTTAATTAACAGAAGAAAATATATAGTTTTACTTTTATAATTACCTTTATTGGTCTTCTTTATTCCTTTGTGTGGATTTGAGTTATCGTCTGCTGTCATTTCTTTTCAGCCTGAAGTACTTCCTTTAGTATGTCTTGAGCATAGATTCTTCTGCACTTGCTCCAAACAAAGTCAGCCTCTCTGCCACATTTTGGTAGAACTACCATACCACAGAGCTGGAAGAGAGAGGAGAAAGGCAGTGGCCCTAGACTAAAATTCCCCAGGCTCCCACTGTTCCTTCCAAGGTTTGGTAGTTTTCTTGAACTTGTCAATCTGTTGTCTGCCTTTGATCAATTCCTAGAGTTCTTAAATGATTGTTTTTACCAATTTGTCTAGTTCTATGTTGCCTTTTAGGGGAGAGGATCTGCTGAGATCCTCACTCAACCATTCAGAGGCCTAAAGCTACCATCTTGCTGTTGTATTTTTATTTGTCCCATCAGTTCTTGGTTCTCTTTTTCCTCTTTTTATGCCTTCTTTATCTTTTTTAAAATTCCATTTTATCTGCTTTGTTGGTTTATTAGCTATTACTCTTTATTGTGTCATTTTAATGTTTGCTTTAGGGTTTATATTATACATGTTTAATTTACCACAGACTACCTTCAAGTAATATTATCCTATGTCACATATGTCATAGGAACCTTACAAGAATATACTTCCATTTCTCTCCTCCTAGCCTTTGTGCTTACATTTAACTTCTGCATATATTATTTGTTATATTTTATTTAAATAGTGGATTATCTTTTAAAGAGATCAAAATAATAAGAAAAAATTTTATCTTTATCTTTATCTATGTAGTTACTATTTCTGGTGCTGTTCACTTCTTTGTGTAGATCCATATTTCCCTCTTGTATCATTTTTCTTCTGTGTGAAGGACTTCCTTTAACATTTCTTGTTGCTCAGGTCTGCTGGTGATGGATTGCTTCAGCTTTGTCTGTATATATATATGTATATACATACATGTATATATATATACACACATATATGTGTGTATATATATAGCTTTTATTTTGAAAGATATTTTTGCTGGGTAAAGAATTCTTGGTTGAGAATTTTTTTTCTTCCCCTCCCCCAATACTTTAAAGATGTTCTTCATTGTCTTATAGCTTGCATTATTTCCATCAAGAAATCTACTGTCATTTGTATCTTTGTTCCTCTGTAATATGTCTTTTTCTCTATTTCTTATTAAGATTTTCTCTTATCACTTGTTTTTAAGCGATCTGATTATGATGTGCACTGGTGTGGTTTTATGTTCTTCAGCTTGACTTTGTTGAGATTTTTCTTTCTATGGGTTTATAGTTTTCATCAAATTTGGAAAGATTCTGGCTATTTTTCCTTCCTTGCTTTTTCCTCTCCCTTAGAGTCTTCAACTACAGGTAAATTAGGTCACTTGAAGTTGTCCCACAGCTCACTGATACTCCATGTTTTTGTCAGTTTTTTTTTCTCTATGTATGTCGTTCTTGATAATTTCTATTCCTATGTCTTCAAGTTTACTATTTTTTTCTTTTGAAATGTTTAATCTGCCATTGACCCCATATTGTGTATTTTTTAAATCTTTGATGTTGTAGTCTTCAATCCTGAAAGTTTGATTTGAGTCCTTTTTTATATCTTCCATGTCTCTGTTTAATATATTCAATCTTTTTTCTGGCTTCTTGATATGGAATATAGAATATAGTCACAATAATTGTTCTAATGTCCTTGTCTACTAATTTTATCATTGTTGTCATTTCTTGGCTAGTTTCAGTTGATTGATTTTTCTTTTCATTATGGGTTGCATTCTTCTGCTCCTTTGTAAGCCTAGTGATTTTTTATGGTTTATTCATTCCTAAAAATATTCTAGAGCTTTGATCTGAGATCCAGTTATTTGGAAACAGTTTGATCTTTTGGGGTTTTGTTTTTAAGCTTTGTTAGGTGGAACCAGAGATGTGTTTAGTCTAGGGTTAATAACCCCCTACTGAGGCAAGACCCTTCATAGTACCCTAACTAACACTCCATGAATTATAAGGTTTTCCACTCTAGCTATTGGGAATAGGCACTATTCTCTACCCTCCATAGACTTCAGGCACTATTTTTGCTAATGCTTTTGGGTGATTCCATTGTCTTGAATAATTTCCTCATATGGATGTGCTAATCAGTACTCAATTGAATATTCAAATGGAACCCTCTGTAGATCTCCAGAGTTCTCTTTTTGTGCAAGTCTCTCTTCTACAACACTCGTCCCTGCTGTCTCTTAGCTTCTTGGCACCCCAGGACTCCCTGCTCCATATCCTCAACTCAGGTAGTCCACTGGGCTCTGACTGGATGTCCCTCCTGTGCTGTGGCTTGGAAACTTTCTCCAGGCAGAAAGCTGGATACTTTATAGGACTCACCTCATTAGTTCCCCATCTCTCAGGAATCTCTCTCCTTCATTGCTTGATGTCCAAAGTCTTGAGAGCCATTGTTTCTAATAGTTTGTCTTGCTTTTTAGTTGTTTCTCATGGAACAGTAAATCTGTGAAGCCTGTTGCTTCATCTTGGCCAGAAGCAGAAGTCTGATTAATGTTCTTTAGAAAGGGGTCTTATTACAACTTTTTATTCAACATCTACTATGGGCAAGGCACTGTGCCTACTATGTCCATGGTCCCACTGCATGGTTTTGTTTTTTTGGTTGTTGTGTTTTTTGTTTGTTTGGTTGGAGGGGGCAGTAGGGAAGAGAGAGGAGGCAGAATGCAACAGTGGTAAGACATGATCACCCACCTCGAGGAACTCACAATCTAGTTGGGGAAACACAGTATATCCACAGATCAGAGTAAAGATAACACTACAAAGAAGAAGATAAGGACCCAGAAATATCTATTCAACAAATATATATTGAGGGACTATTGTAGTTGCCAGGAAGCAGATTGGTGAACCAGACAGACACAATTCCTCCCCTCATGAAGCTTACCTTTTAGTGGGAAAACAGACAATAAGCAGATAAATAAATAACTGTAATCTTAGGAAGTAATGAGAGCAATGAAGGAAGATTAAACAAGGTAAGGGGACAGAGAGTGATTGGGATGTTATTCTAAAAGGGAAAGCCTTTCTAAGGCAGAGTGATTGGGATGGAGATCTGATTTCAATGAAGCAAGTAATAAGCACAAGAGACTCAGAAATTTCAAAGGAAGAGGTTTTCCTTCCAACTAGGGTGGTTAAGGAAGGCTCATGAAGAATGTTACAATTGAATTTCCACAGGATTTCATAAAGAATGATCCAATGCTGGTAGGAGAACAATGATAAGAAAGGGAAAGGCATTTTTGTAGGACAGAGAATAAAGATGCTTGTCTGGAGCAGAGTATTTGGCAAGAGGGTAAATGAAATAACTAGGAGAAAATCTCAGGGTCCAACCACAGAAGGCCTGACCAGACAGGCTGGAGAGTTTGGTCTTTGTTTTGCTGGAACTGTGCAGGAAGTGAGGCAGTCAAAGTTTTAGGATGACCACTGTTAAAAAACAAAATTCAGTTTAGTGAATTTAAAGATCTTATTGGCTTTATTCAATGATTCATGAGTCGGGTAGCATCCTATCTAACAAATAGAAAGGAGCTCCAAAGAGCTGTACAAAATGAAAGACTTTTATTGGCAGAATGGGGCAGGACAAGGAAGTTACTAGCAAAGAGTAGATTGGTTGCAGCAAGGTCACCTTCCTTGAGGGGATGGTAGGGGTCAATCAGGCAGACTACCTCGCTAGTGCTGACCAGCTAATTCCAGATTGACTGGTTGAACTTCTGGGAGAGGTTGAAACTATAATTAAGTCAGGTATTAAGTCTTGGTTTGTTGACATGGGCTTAGCACAAGTGACTCCATTTTGGGCCAGTTGTCTTTTTTGTTAACACCACGCAAGTTTCCATGTATACAGGATAAATTAGAAGCATGGTGCAAGAATGGAAGAAGAACAGGCAGGAGCCAACCCAGCAGTGGCAGAGTGGTGGGTGTGTTGGACTAGAGTGGGGACAGGAAGGTGGCAAGACAGTTCAGAGGAAGGATCAGCAGTGCTTGGACACTTGGTAGGATGTTGGGCAGTCAGGAGGTGAGAGGTCCACAGTTCCACCAGTGTCCAAATTTATTGTAAAGGCTTAAACTCAGGGACTGTAAAGTAAGATGGTAATAGAGTCTTTTCACAAAGAAAGACCCAACTTAAAAATATCAGACTGTTGATTTTCAACTAGTTTTTCACTGTGGCTTTTCTTAATCCACAGATAGGAGGACAGTGATGCCAACCGGCTCTGGTGCTATAACAGACTTGATTTTCAAGTGAGCAGCTCAAATCCAGCATCTTTGAAAATCTGAAATGTCCCACTTTCCCTGCCAACTAAAGGCATTGCATTTCAAAAAAAAAATCACCATTTTCAGAAAGTCTTTTTAGTTTTCCCATCAGGACAAAGATTTCTGAAAAGACAGAGGCAAGCTTCTTTAGACATCACATAAAGCAAACCACGCTCGAGGGACAATTGCAAATGAACTAAGAGAAGCTGCAGCCAAATGAAATGCGACAAACAACGGTCATATTCCAAATGGTCAATCAAAAGCTGGAACAACATGAATGTAACAGAAGTCTATTATGACAAAAATAATGATCTCCAGACAAGGGATACTTAATGATTTGCAAATTTAAGTACAAAATAAATATTCATCCATGTCCAACTGGTGGCTTTCAAGTTCTAACCATTTTGTATGGCTGAGAGTATCACCTGGAACAGTGGGGGCACTTTTAAAGTGAGAGGGGAAACAAATAATTCATCTTCATTTTAATTTCAGTACAGTTGTAGAATACAGTGGTATACTAGAAATGCGAATGATACACTGAGGGGTATCTTTTTTACATTCCAGAGTATCTCACTGTTTGGGCAGAATGGTTCTCTTACTGGAATTGTTCACAAAGCAACCTATTATATGGTGAGAGGTACCCTCCGGGCACCATTGAAATTAATATGAAAGGAACAATCAAGAATGCCAAGTGCAGTGCATAAAACGCAGGTAGGTGGTGGAAGACAGATAAGCAGCCTAGGAGGTTTAAGTTGCAGAATCTGAAGCTGCAGAAAGATGTGTTATACAATTTACATTACAACCAGTCACGATTTTAGAATGGGTAATGAAAAGCTCATATAGTTAAGTATTGAGTCCATAAAAAAACACAAAAAGCTTTGCAGCACAAGGGAACTAAATGATGGGTAACTAGACAAAGAAGATAATCAGAGAGCAGGAGGAGAAAGCTGGACTTGCTTTCACAAAATTCCTCTGGTTCTGGCAACCTCACCTGCACATGACACGTAACGCTGTCTCTACAGTGCGACTATTTTAAATGGAGCTTTCTCAACCTTGGAACTGGTGACATTCAGGGCCAGATAATTCTTTGTTGTGGTGGCTGTCTATGCATCATAGAATGGTTAGCAGCATGCCTGCCTCTACCCACTGGATGCCAGTAGCACCTGCTCCCTCAGTTGTGACAACCAAAAATGTCTCCAGACGTTGCCAATGTCCCTGGGGGGAAAATTGCCCCCATTTGAGAACCACTACCTTAAAGGAAAGCAACAATATAAACTATTCCAGTGAATTATTTCCCTTTGTAATCATATGCACTTCATCCTTTAAAGAGCATTAATTATAATGAAATGCTAATTTTCGTCAAAAAATCCTATAGCACACCAAATTAATCCGGAGAGCAGCCCAAAAGTAGTTTAAAATAACCAATTTACATGAGTTTTAGAAAATCTCTTTGCTGATTTCTCCCTCAGTCTATCTTAAAACAACTGGGAAAGTGGTCTCCTATCCACTCAGGTAGTGAGCAATCTTTCTTTGTCACAAAATAAAACCACAGACTGGCACCTTCCTAAGATATAGCGGCAAAACAGTAGTTCCACACTTTTCCACTTGCTGAGATGCAAAGAGAAAGCCACGTGTACTTTGTAAATGAGAGAGTGAGAGAGAGATTTATACTTATTATGGAACATTGAAGTGGCAGGAATGGTCGCATGGTCATTAGACTATCAGAGGTACGAAGGAGCCATTTTGATGTTTCCCTAGCAAGTTACTCTTTAACATTGCGCACTGGCTGCATGGTTATTGCTGTGAGTTAAACTAGTTTCTGCTGTGTCCTTTCCTATCCTAGAAAGAGGAATAGGGTCGATGTCGTGTGTGCCCTGCTCTCCACTGTGTCCATAACAACTAGCCCAATGCCCAGCCTATAGCAAGCACACAACAAAAGTTTCTTGAATGAACAAATGAGTGAATGAGGACAGAAATGCCAACTTTCAAGCAAATAGATTAGGATGTCAGCTCCTTAACAATGGGGGCCTTTTCTTATGCCACAGTCAGCTTTGTGGTTGGCGGTTGGTGCATAGTAGGTGGTCAAGGAATGTTTGTGGAACTCATCTGAATGTGAGGTCTCTGCCTGTATCTCTGGGGAAGCACAAAGCCAAGGCAGGTTTGCTGCCCGAATCTGGTGACCATGCTCATCTGTCGAGTTGTGTCCAAGTACGACACAAAGACATATTCCACCGTGAAGAACCAAATTAAGACATTTGTGTGGAAAGATTTCAATACGTGTTTTGCAAAAGGACATTGTCATCTCCATTGACAGATGAGGAGTCAGATTCAGGTCCCTCAGCATCATGGTTCTGTTACTAGAAAATTTCTGAAGTGTCACAATAGCCACTATATGTGGGATGTGACATTATTGGCCATACGGCAGTCTAGGCAAAGGCTTAAGAACATACTGTGCAAATTAAATCTTCACAGCCATCAAGAAGTTTATCCTCATCTTAAATGGCATTATCTCTCATATTGAAACTTAAACAAATCTTCTAAAATGAAAAATCAAAAGTGTGCCAAAAAGCAGAGGTGCTAGTGGAATAATGATGTGGCTCTTGGGGAAGACGCTGTGATTCTCTCTAAGAACAGAGGATCCAGCGGGTGGCACACTGGGATATGTGTTAGGCTGGTAGAATGACAGTGCCCAGAAGCTACTGTGAATGGTAATGACAGGCAATAAAATACCCCTTTAAAAATCCAGCAAAAGATAAAGACAGTAGATTGTAGTAATGCTTCAAAACCAACCGTTAGTAGATTAGCATAGTCACAACTGAAAATTATTCAATCATACCAAATGCTTGTAGGGAAACTAGGCCAAGAAAGCAATCAAAATCAAACAGAAGCAAGGTGTGTTTATATAATTCCATGGTTCAAAAAAATTGAGAAAAGCATTGCAAAGATATTTAAAGGGTTTCTATCTCCAGTTTAGGAGACAAAAATTAATGAAACCTTCATTAACATGAAGAAAGAAGAACACAGTTCTTCTCTATTCTCCTCCCAGAATCAGTGTTATTAGGACACGTCATATTTTGTGTGAGAATTCCAGGATGCAATCATAAAATACAACACACATTTATGCAATTTGCATTAAGTTTGGTTATACAACATATGTGGCAGACCTCTTGAATTAATTGCATTAAATGTTTTCAGTTACAAAAAGAAGATTCATGACTCACAGAGGCCATAAATGAAATACGGTATACAGGTAGTAATTACTCAAATTGCATTCTTGAGTCTTTGAAGATAAATTAGCCAACAATGAGAATTTGATAGCTAATGTTGCAATTAGTTGCAGATACAACGTAGTGACCTATATAACTTACTATTTTTAAAAAATCTAAAATTTACACAGGTTAATAACATAGAAGATTCTTCACTGTTACTCATGGCAGAAATTCAGTTCTATAAATGCACTAACGTGGCCTTCTTATAATAATTGCTTAACTCTTCATATAGAGGTAGAATTACTCATCTTAATTCTTTGGCTATGAATAGGCAAGGCTCAGATTACACTAACATTCACCGAGTACTACTGTGTCCTAGGCATGTGGACAAATAATATCTCCTATCCTATGTGGTTAGATACTCTCCCATTCCACAAATGAGGGAATGGAGGTGGTCGTGATGGTGGTGATGTGGCTTTCCCAAGGCAACATGTCACTGCCCTTCATGCCCCTTTTGTCACTGGGCTAGGGTTGGTTTGTGTCATAAGGAGATACCTGTCAAAGCACTCTTGCGGAGTCAGAAGGTAGGGTTGGTCTATGCAATACATGATTTACCTTCAAGCATCTCTTCTTCTTGGAAACCAGCTCTCCCTCAATCTCTAACAGTCTTGCTGGGTTCATGGGGATTGAATGGAGCCAACCCCTGAATCCTAGTCCAGGAAGGGACACATGGCCCCGGCTGGCCACCTAGAGTACAGGATGAGGACGGGTCAGTCGGAGAACCTATTCCCTGGTTCTCAAGCTGATAGGACCACACAGGACTGAGCGGCAGTGGTCTCATTGCTCCATGTGAGGAAGAGTGCCTGAGAAAAGGCCAACATAGGAAAATGAGAGATGGAGAAAGACACAACATTATCAACATCATTTTCATTGTACCCTGAAGCCAATTCTGTCTCTTAAAATTCTTTGTTGTGGTGGTTAACTAAACTCCATTCTTTACTCCAATTTCATTAGTCTTCCCCTAATGTCCCTTTTCTGTTCCAGGATACCACACTACATTTAGCCATCAAGTCTCTTTAGAACTCCCTGGGCTGTGACAGTTTCTCAGACTTTCCTTGTTTTTGTTGATCTTGACAGTGCTGAGGAGTACTGGTCAGCTATTTTGTAGGATGTCTCTCAATTTTGGTTTGTCTGATCCTTTTCTCATGATTCACCTGGGATTATGGGTTTGGGGGAGGAAGACCACAAAGGGTAGGCACCATTCACATCACATTATATCAAGAGTACATGATTTGTCACTGACGATACTGTGGATGTCCTATAAAGACCAACAAGAACACACCAGTAGTTCAATGAGTTAGATTTATTATTCCTTGCAGGGAAGGAGCACACACCATGGGGAACAGGTAGGGATCTCAGTAGAGGGTGCTAGAAAGGACCTATTATAGGCTTTGGGCTTTGGTTGGGTGATTTGGGGGCAGGTCTAAGGAAGCATGGTTTTGCTCTAGATTACATGCTGTCAGAGAGCAGGGAAATTCTATGATTGGTATCTCAATAAATCTCATCTATAGGGAGGAAAGACTAGCGCAAATCTCTCCCTCCCCATAATCAAAACTTTAATAAAAACTGATACCAAAAGAGAAGATCACTGCTATATACCTTAAAAAATAAAACATGTCTGGTTAGATTAACTAGAATTACGGAACAGATAAGGCTCTCTGAGACAAAATGTGAAGTCAGGAAGGCGTGTGGATGACTAGTGCTGCTTTCCTCTAAATGAACATCCTTCTTTGAGTCTGGCTTTTCCTCCTGTAGGCCGGCACAACTCTGTAGAACATCCTACACAAAGAACCGCTGTTTGAGCCCGGCTGAAACCCTGGTAATCTTGCAGCAACCTGGACATTTTACTTCTATAAAATCAGAATTTGGATTTTTAACCAGCTATTTCCTGTTATGTGTTTCTTTTCCTCTTCCAAGGATGGATATAGTGAATCTCTAGCCAAAGTCATGTTGATCCTTATCTATATTTATCTACCCACACATAGACAGATCTAGCTATCCAAATCTTCTCTACGGGAGATGAGACTAGCACAAGGAAAAAGCGATCACGGTAGAGGTGCCGTCACTCATTTTGGCCGAGAGAGGGAGTGTTTGGTATTTTGTGGGTGGTAGAGTGACCTCATTTTTGTCCGTGCTTAGACAAAATTATAAAGTGGACTTGCTTTGTCTCATTTTATCACAGTCTCAGAATAACTGGTATTCTGTGAGATTATCTGTCTCATCAGAGAATAACAGGGTCTAACTGTGAGAGCCAGAGCAGCTTCTGAATGTCAGGGGCATTTTCTTTCTCAGTGTTAACCTGGATCACCTACATTCACCTCCGCCGCATAGTTACTTCCCCTCTTTCCACACTGTACCCTTTGGAAGGAAGTCACAAAGCACAGCTGATGTTTAGTGGGTAGGAGGTATGCTCCACCTCCTCGAGAGGTTATCCTTGAAAAATCTTTTTCACTTAAGCTGGTTTGAGTCAGGCTTGGGGGAACCCCAGTCAGTACTGATGGATGTTTCCAAGCCTCAGTGTCTTTCGTGCTATTGGGACTGTCGTGCTTATTTCAGGTCCTCTTATTAATGAAAACTTTATAATGAAGTTGCCACGGAGATTGCTTTGGAAACAGATTAAAGAAGACAATATATCTAGATAGATGAATTGGGTTCTAGGTTTTCCCAGGTATCCTGTTGGAGGGTCCCATGTATCAACTAAGAACCAAATATACCTGGGAGCCGGGGGTGTCCGCCATGCTCCAGATAGGAACTTAGTCAGAAAAATTTGTCTTGAACAAAAAAAAGTGCTACTAAATGTGCCTGTCTAGAAAAATAGAATGCATTACTACTGGGAGAAGACTTCCTAACACATGAATGAAGCAGCATTCTGGCCCTGAGCTGGAATGATCTGAAGAAAACAGGATGCTCTTAAATAAAAAATAGGAGCTTTTGTTCTGCACTAGAGAAGATAGAGTTCTTTCACTTCAGCAGTCAGCTTCTATGCACCACAAGCGTTCTCCTGTGTAGGAAAATCAATAAAGACAATAAATAAATGGCAATCCTATTGAGAGCTGCTTACAAAGTGATTAAATGTTTCAAACCCCAAATACTTGCATGCTTCAGGGATACAAATCTGAATGAACATATGTAAATGGAATTAATGCTCAAATAATTTTCTAGTTACTTAGCACAAATGTGCAATTATTAATACTGCCATAATTTATGTTTGAATATTTATCCCCATTTTCCTGAGCATAAAACCTTTAATCTACTTTTCTGACATAATTTGAAAATAGACGTGGGAATCTTTTTAATCATCTTATGCTTTTTGTGGAGAGAAAAAGGAGACCAAAAAAAAAAAAAGTCTAGCAGGAATGCTGTTCTAAGGTCAGGAGGGATAATTTCTGATGTCCCCACTCCCTCCACTGGAAAGGGAAGCATACAGTCTTCCCAAAGCCACGGCGAATTTGGTACTGGATATCAGTTTATACTTCACTCTTGGTTGCAAGGACCCTGACCATGCAAATAAGGGTTTTTACAAGTTATTTATAAGAATGGTTCTTTGGGTTATAATGAGGTGCCAGGAGGAGGGATGTAGTGCAAAGATGATGTACCTGAGTCCTCTGACACGTTAACACTGAGAGGAAGGTTTACACCTGAGCCAAGAAGATGCTTTCTATTTGTTCTTGACTCCCTCCTCAGTGAGCACAGGGTGGGCCCTGAAGGCCACCTTCATGGTCAGTCTGCACCCGGCCTCGCTCCAGCAGGAGTTCATGTCCTGTTGATCTCTCCCAGCCTGCAGTCACATTGTCTCGGCTTGAAAACTATGGTCCTTTAGATGTTGCCCAAGTGTTTTTTAAACTTTGATGCAGGACAGAAAAGCCTCCATGTCCAACTTCTTCACCTACCCTCCCCTCCCTGCCATCCACACTGGAAGGGAAACGAAGCAGACACTGAGAAAGGTCAGGAAGACAGGGGAATAGCCTCTTATATCTGCATCCTTTTTCTGAGAAGACTTGGCTTTGAATTCCAGTTCTGCCACTCACTCACTGTGTGATCTTGGAAAAACTCCTCCTTCTCTTTTTCATCATCTCTTAAAGGAGGAAGGGGGAAGGAAGGGAAAGGGTAAGATGGAAACACAAAAGAAGGGAAGGGGGGAAGGAGAAGGAGAGAAGGAGTGAAGGGGGAAGGAGAAAAGAGTAGTAACTGGGAGATTTTCTAAAGCTTCCTTTCAAACTTGAGATTCTACGGTTCTGAAATTCCTAGATACATTAGTCCTTGTTTGCTATGCCTTCTACACTTCTCATACGTCCTGCCAGCCTCATCTCCCACCTGCTAGTTGCCTGGTGACCATGGCCCTACTCTCTAGGAAGGTCCAACAAGTTAAGATGAGTAAGCAGCATTCTCACTGTCTCCAGGCCTCCCAAGTCTAGGCACCTGGGGCCTGGGGGATGTGAGCTGGGTTTGAATGTTGATGAGGTAAATGTATTTCTAGTTTAATGAAAATTAAACTGTATGGTATCAGGGAATATTGTTGACATCGATCTTAATAATAGGTAACGGAGAACCAAGTAAAAAGAGAAAAACTATAAAAAGTTGGCTTGGTTATAAAAAGTAAATAATACAGTTGTTTATATTAAACTCTATTCATATCTCATTACTACACAGAATCTTGGTATCCTGAAATATATGTTAAATTAAATTGTTTAAAATTTAAACAATATTTAAAATGCAAAATGTGTATTTATTATTTATTTTGAATTAGGTATTTCATTCACTTTGTTCAAAATACCAAAGTTTCAAGGTGTATAAGTCTTCCTCTCACTCTACCCCTCAGGCACCCGGTTATCCTTCTCAGAAGCAAACAATGTTACTAGTTTCTTCCTTGTTTATAAAAGCAAATACGTAGATGAAATATATAGAATATTCTTCCTCACTTTTTACCCAAATGATGACACAGTATATGTTATGTACATTTTGTATCATTAAAGAAAAGACCAACACATCACATGGGCTCAGCCCTTATAATTGACTGCTCATTAACTTTAAACAACTTGGGACATATTTTGATTGTCACTGCCTGTGTTTACTTATGTGATAAATACACATACAGAGCTGACAACACGCCAAGCATTGTTCTAAACTCCTTATAAGTATTACCTCATGCTTGTCTATCTTGTGATCTGTTAAAGGTATCTTAAAGACTCAGTTTATTTAATCAGTAGTTCTCAGGGGAGTTGTACCACCCCCTAGGGGGCATTTTGGAAATTTACAGTGGTAATTTTTGAACGTTACAGATGGGTTGGCACCACTGGCAGGTATTTGGTTAAGAAGTCCTGCAATGGATGGGATGGTCCCACATGACAAGGCATCATCCTATTTTAGGTATAACTTCTAAATGTCCCATTGCACATTCATGTAAGTAAAATTCCTGTTTATGATGATCAAATCCTAGAACCTAACTCTGTTCAACATATAAGCACAAAATAGTTTTTGCATGGTTTTCATACACAGTGAAATTTCTAGGAATGCAACAACAATGTAAATTGAAGAAAGACTGTAATTTGTTTCATTGGATACTTTATCATGAAAAATTTCAGAAAATCCTACTGCTGGCAGCAATTCCTCATGTGGGATTTGAGTCATCAATGCAACGCATGTGTATCAGAACAGACCGTGTCCCTGCTAACTCATCAGTCTACACACCAAGAGGCCCAGGCTCACTCTTTCTCTCTAACCATGATTTGGAATTAGGAGACCTAGAGGTGAGTGTCAGGATACTTTCAAACACCTGTAAACTCTTTCAATCCAACAGATCACGAACAGTACCAAAAATGAAAGTCACTCAAGAACTGCAGAATGTGCAGTTATCTCAGGACTCACAGGGTGTCCTGCATTGTCCCTGAGAGCACCTCATCTCTGGGCAAGGGGGAACCTGGCCTTCGTTCAGGCAGGACTTCTAAAAGCCAAGGTGTGGGAGGGGGTGGTCTACTTAAGTCTATATCTCTGGTGAGAGCTGGCTCAGGAAGAAAGGAAGGACCCAAACATCCCAAGCAGGTGGAGTGGAAAAGGAGGGAAGAGACCATGGAATCGGGAAGCAGAGCCTGAAAAGTCTCTTGGAGAAAGTGAAGGCAGAGGGACCTTCGTGATAACCTGAAAGGGAGTCAAAAAACAAGAGGGAGCTGTAAGGACCCCGGGGTGGTTTCCCTCATGGAATCAACTTGGGATATCAACCAACCACAAGGAATGCACATGGCCACTCACTCTAGCTAAAGCCAGGGTTAAAGACTTTACAGCCTGGTTTTGTAGGCGATTTCATTATCTTCTTCTACCTGGGCAATGCTACTGCTCGAATTTGATGAAGCAACAGAGATAAAGGAGATGAACTTTCAACATAAAAAGACTTAGAAAACATGTTAATTGACTCTTTAGGAATTTAAATGTAGGATGGGCCATTCAGCCAGTACTCTGTGTACATTTTTTTGTTAAATTTAACCTAAAAATACTGGACTTTCCTTTAGTGTAAGATTGAAGATGAGGTTAGCTTCCTTTTTTCATGTTAGGTGGAAAGGACTGGAGCAATAGAGAACCTACAGAATGCAAAACGGCCATGTGGAACACAAGCATTTTAAGAACAACTCTTCAGTAGCTTTATTACACATCTAACGTTTTGCTTGATAAAAGTAAAAAAATACATCATTAAATTTAACTTTTGGTAAACTGTGACAGTGTTGGCGTCAGTAGTCAGTGTTTGCTTTCAAGACAACTGGAAAATACTTTCAACTGAACAGGTTATGCAATCCCCCATCCATCTTTCCATCTTCCCTTTTCTTTTTCTTAGTTTCTCCAATTCTGTTTATTGTAACATCACTGACCATGCTTTCCGTCTCATTGCCTACATCTGATTTGGTGCCAAGTCCCAAAACACCTTCCTCTGAGTCTATTCTATTCATTTCTTATTTGACGTCCTCACTACTACCTTTCTAATGTAGAGCCTGATTGATCTTTTTCCTTCATCTTCCATCATGAACATTGTTGACATATTAATCTTCCTCAAATGGTGTTCATCAATTGTTCTTCCATTCAAATATTCCCCTTTGTCTATTCTATCAAGACTGAGCCTTTCTGCTTCTTTTCAACTTCTTATAAAATCTGTTCCTATATTTTTTTAACACTCACTTCCATCCTTTACCCCACATCAATCCATTGCCAAGTCCTACTGATGCTACCACTAAAATATCTTCTGAATCCATCCACTTTTTTCCATTTCCTCTGCCACCACTCTGGTCCAAACCACCATAAATCCTCACCTGTGTCTGCATTCCAACTGGTACCATCACTTTCTCACTTTCCTTTCCAATCCATCCTCAATGTTCAGCAAGAGTGAATTTTTTTAAATGTACACTAAATCATGTCCCTTGCTTAAAAGCATTAAATGGTTTCTTATTGAACTTAAAAAGAAAACATAACTCCTTAACATGGTCTATAAGTCCCTGCACAATCTGTCCCCTGTTTATCTCTCAAGCCTCAAATTATACTATTCTTTCCCTCACTCGCCATTTTTCAGTTACATAAGCAGCCGTGACCTCCACCCACACAGTCTATAAATGCTCCAAGCTTTCTTCCACCTGGCACCTTCAACCCTGCTATTTCCTTTGCTTTGAATAGTCTTCTAATCCCACACCTTTCACCTGGAGGATGCCTTCTTAGCCTTTAGGTCTCAATTTAAATGAACCAGCAGCAGAGATATAAAGATTCTCAAGGAAATAACCAAAACAGAATCCTCATGAAACTCAAGATCAACAACAAGATAACAAAACACAAGAATAATATGAAAAGACAGCTGGAAAATTGAGGACAAAATAAATTCCACTGCAGAACGAATCAATCCATTACAAAAACAAGAAGAAAAGTTGGCTTTGCAAAAAACTGAGTCAGAAACATAGAAAGGAGATGTGAGAAAGTTGAAAAGAATTCAAAAAGAAACAAGACTAAAAAGATAAGAGGTATGATGATAGATATGGAGGGTGGACAGCAGAGATCAATGTACAAATAACCAATGTCCTGAACAGAGAACATATCAAAAGGAGCATAAAAAAAATAAAAATAAATTCAAAGGATAACAGAAAAAAACTTTCCTGATGTGAGAAAAAACAGAATCTGCTTGTATTAGTCAGGTTCTCCAGAGAAACAGAACCAATAAGATATATAGAGATATACAAGGAGATTTATTATAGGAATTGGCTCATGTGGTTATGGAAGCTGAGAAGTCCCATGATCTGCTGTCTGCAAGAAAGCTGATGGTGTCATTCAGTCTGAGTCCAAAGGCCTGAGAATCAGGGGGCCCATGATATAAGTCCCAGTCCAAGTTCTAAGACCCAAGAACCATGAACATTGATGTCCAAGAGCAAGAGATATGGATGTCCCAGCTCACACACAGAGAGCAAATTTGCTCTTCTTCAGCCTTTTTGTTCTTTTCAGGCCCTCAACAGATTGGAGGACGCCCACTGGCATTGGTGAGGGTGATCTTCTTTACTCAGCCTACCAATTCAAATGCTAATCTCTTCTAGAAACACCCTCACAGATACAGCCAGAAATAATCTGGGCATCCTTAGCCCAGACAAGTTGACAGAAAAATTAACCAGCACACTTCCCATCAAACTAGCTCACCAAATTCAATGAACAATGATCAATAACAGGAAGACATATCTTGGGGAATTTATTGAACTTTAAAAATAGAGAACACTCCACACAGCTCAGAAGATAGGACAAGTCTCTTTGAATAGCAAAAACTAAGCTGGCCTCAGAGTTCAGCTTAGCAATATTCAATGCCAACAGACAGTAGAGCAACCTTTATAGATTTTGAGGAAATAGATATATGACCTAAGATTCTATGTGCAGCCAAATTCTCATTCATATGTTACAACAACACAAAGACATTCACAACTGTGCAAGGACTAAAGAGATATATTGCCTTTATAGGTGAATCAGAAAAGTCTCTTTCATAAAGCAATCTAATGAACTCGGAGAGGATGTAAAATATGAAAGCCATTATTCTAAAGGATTAGAGATGAGCACTGAATCCACACAAATAAAGGTAAATAGCTATGGTAGAGTTATGTTATTCAAAACAGAATGTAAATTCATAAGCAAAAATTTTAAATTTTTAAAGAAAAATTTAAAAATTTTACTAAACTTGTTATTACAAGGAGAACATAAATGTTTTGTGCAAAAACAAAAACATAATAATAATAGACTGGGATTTAAAAATATATACCAATTAAATATACCAGAATACACCAATTAAAATTAGGATGATAAGGAGTGAAGCAAATCAAAGAAATGTAAGGGTCCTAATTTCCTCAGAATGTTTCATTTCCTAAGTTGGTAAATGGAGAAAGATTTTCAAATGTTGTTTAAAGTTGTAAAAGAAGCCAATAGATAGAAATTAAAACAGACTACGTATCTTCCACATGCCTACCAGGGCAATAAACAATCAAAAACAAGCCAAAATATATAGTAAGAGAAAGAACATAAAGAAAAAGATCAAGGAAACAGAAAACATTAAATAGGGTTACAAATTGAAATGAAACACAGCTATTACAAAAATCAGTGCAAATGGGATAAAAAACTAAAGCCAGCTATGTGTTCTTAGGGACAAACTTTGAAAGTAGAAAATGGCCAAAGACACACCAGGCAGCTGCAGATAAAAAGAAAGCAGGGTTTACAATATTAACATTAGACAAAGTTGAATTCAAGGAGAAAAGCATTATAATGCTGCAGTATAAAATTCATAATGAAAATATATATTTCATTCATCTTTATACAGCAAACAATATAGCATCAATATAGATAAAGTAAAAATTGCAGAAAATAAAAGGATAAACTATCTAAAACCAAACAGTAAGGAGAGACTTTAACTCACTTTTCTTAGTCACTAATGACTTCCATACACTTAAAGTAAGTAAATAAGTAAACAGACAAAACAAACCAAAAAATTCCACTGAATCTGACTAATATAATTAACAGCAATTTCTTTTCAATTGTTCATATATTTTGCAAAAATTGAGTATCAAATAAAACCTCAGTAAAGTCTAAGAAAACATAAATGGTACAGATTTTCTGACCATAATTCAATAAAGCTAAAATTAAATAGCAAAGGAGAAACAATAAAAAGAAACAAAAGAAAAAATAAAACTATAAAAGCAAAAAAATTTAAAAACTACTCATAAACCAAGGAAGAAACCAAAATCATAAATGTAGAGTAGCTAAAAATAATGACAACAAAAACAATACACATTAAATCCTAAAGCTGCACTCAGATGAAAAACATCAGTTTTAAATTCTTTCACTACCAATCATTAAAAAATTAAACAAATGAATTAGGCATCCAAATCAAGTTAGAAAAATAACAAAAAACTCCACAAACCACAAAAATAAGTAATTAATAAAAATAAATGCAGATATAAATGAGTTAGCAAACAAAACTGGCAGAACTGATACATAAAATCAAGAGCTAGTTCTTTAAGAGGAAAGAAAAAATCCCCAGGTAAAATAAATAAACTACTTGATAGACTAATCCAAAGAAAGGTGAGAAAGCACAAAAATACAAAATTAGAAATAAGAACAGAAAAATAACCACAGATACAAAGGCAGTTAAAAGAATTAAAAATAATACTTTGCACAACTTTAGCTAATACATTTGAAAACCAGGATGAAAAGTCAATCATTATATTTCTGTCCCCCAGTTTCCCAGTCTCTCTTGCCAAAGGGACATCTGCTGGGGGGCTGTTGGGAAAGTGCATTCCAGCAAAAGGACAAACATGGATGCACTGGCCTTTCCTCTGTTTCGAGCACAGATGTACTCCCACAGCTGCTGCAGTCTCCTTGCAACCTTGAGAGAAAAGCCAAGAGACTCAGAGACACACAACATGGCTGAGCCATGGAAGGAACTAACACCCTCTACTGCCAGCCTTCTTGTTATTGGAGAAAAAGGAACTTTTTGTTTCAATCTCTATTACTAAGGTTTTCTATTATTTGCAACAAAACGTATTTCTGACTGGAACATATACTTTGTCATCACAACAGAGCAATGTCTTGCACTCATTTTAAAAACAGGCACAGAGCAGAGATGCTTCTATTGCTACTTTCATTTATCATTATGACTAGAAGAGTTAGCCAATGCAATTAGACAAGACAATCAAATAAGAAATATAAACAATACAATGGAGAAGGCAAATTACCATTATTTTAGATGCTAAGACTGATAGAATACCCAAATGAATGAACCAAAAACTATAATTAAAAATACAACTTAATTAGGTGGCTGGTGACAAAACTAATAAAGATAAATGACTTTGCTGTATAAATACAATCACTAATTAGCAAGTATAATAGAAGAAAAGATCCCATTTATAACAGCAACAAATTGATAAAATAATTAGGAACACATTTGGAAAAACAGGACTTAAAGCTGTAAAAATTTACTTGCTCTTAAAAGGTAATGCTTAATATTATAATGTGAATTCTTTCCCAAGAATTATAAATTCAATACAATATTAACAAAAAGAAAGCTAGAGTGGAAATATTAAAGTCAACTAAAATGGAATTCATGAAGAAAAATATTAAGTGGAACAAAAAGGGCTACTTGATATTGTTCAAGAAGCAATCTACTAACAAGATAAAAGTTATAAATTTTTATGTTTTGAATTGTGTAAAGCAAAGACCGTTAGAAAAATCAAAGCAATACTAAAAGAAACAAAATAGTAGCGAGATAATTTAACACAATTATCTCAGAAATTGATAGATAAATGAAAACATGAGGGATTTCAATAACACGATGAACAATCCTAATTTAATAGAAGTGTGCAGAAGTGTGTGCCCACAAATGGAAAATAGTCATTCCACTCAAAATCATGTAACATTTCAAAATGTTCATACATTATACCATAAAGAAATCTCAGTTCCCAAAGGTAGAAATCATAAATGCCAGTTTCTATGACTATAATTCAATTAAACTAGAAATTAGTAACTCTAAAACTTTGGACATCAGAAATTCCCTTCTAAATAACACTTAAGTTAAAAAGAAAATAAAAATTCAATTATATAATATTTAGAAACTGACAAAAATCAAGGTACTACAATACAAGTTCATGAGATGTGGCCAAAATACTATTAAAAGGAAAATGTATTGCCTTAAGTACATTTATTAGGAAACAATGAAGACTAAAAATAATAAATGACTAAGCAGTCAACTCAAGATGTTAGGAAAAGAACAATAACATAAAATAAAAGGCAAGACTAATTTATTCATATCTTATCTCCAGAATAAAATTAGAAATTACTGAAAAAGAAAGCAAAAAGGTGAACTTGATCAACATAATCAAAATAGCTCATAAAACAGACAAGTCTCTGGCAATGCTAACCATGAAAAAAAGGGAGAAAATGCATAAAAATATTAGAAAATAAAGATGAGATATAATCAAAGTCATGGAAAAAAATTTAATAAGACAATAGTTGCATACTTTCTTCTAAGAAGATGTTTTAATAAATCTTATAAATCATGTTAAGAGAAATGTAACAGCTGTCAGGCAGAGGAGTATATTGTGGCAGTTGTCATGGCTCATACCCGGCAGAATTTAGCTTTGCTTAGAAGCTCTCTCTTCACTCCATTTTCACCTCGATAAAATTATTTATACCGACAAAAACACAAGCATTTGAATTTTTTACTTAAATTTAGACCCCTTGGGGTTGCATGAAATGTCTTCAAAACTGATCGCACTATCATGAAACACTGAAGGGAGTGGGGCCCTGTGTTCAGGGCCAGTTCCTAAGTCTAAGGAAGCCAAAGCCCTTCCCCTTGCTTCAGAGACTGGAAGAGACATCTCAGGAGCAGGAGAAAGAACCTCGCCTTCATTTGTTTCCTAGAAAAGCCCACTGAATTGTTGGGAAGGTCTAGCTATGAAAATAACATAGTCAACATATCCAAGGGCAGATATGGAATTAAAACTGGAAATGAAACATCACAGTAGCAATAGACATGCCAAGTTCCCAGATCTTATTTTCTAATACCATTCTCCACTGAAAGGAACCAGCGCTGTTTGGAGAAATGGCTGATTCTAGGACTGGGGCAGGAAATATACAAGATGAGCCTGGAGCATCTTGCAGGGCTAGAAGGTAAGCTAGTGCTAAAAAACCAAGCAAACAAAAAAATCCCCCAATGAAGGGGATATGTCAAAGGGACATGGGAGCCAACTGAAAGAACTCCCAAAAGCTGAAGATGTAGCAATTTGAGCAACGAAATAGATAAAGTAGTATTAGATTATAACCCAAGGTATAAAATAAATATCCATGAGTCCATACTGATGTAAGTAGATGACTAAATAGATTAATAAATGGAAGAGAATAGACAAATCTCCTTGCAGAAGAATTCCAAATAATTTATGTGGACACTCTGCCCTCAAGGAGGTGGAGCAGAACTCCCCACTCCTCGGGTGTTGGCTAAGTACAGTGACTCCTTCCAAAATGTACAGTATGGAAAGGGGGCCAAAAAGAGTTGCTTTACAGCAAAGAAATCTCACAAGCACAACCTTAGCTACGTGATCAAGGGCAACACCCACAGTCATAAATCATGGGAATAGTAAGTACTGTTGACACGATGTGATGAAAATGGCACCTTATCTCTATTGTCTTCCTCCCAGTAACCCATAACCCCAGTCTCTTCATGAGAAAATGTCAGACAAATTCCACCAGAGGGGAATCCTACAAAATGCCTGACCAGTACTCCTCAAAATTGTCAAGGTCATTAAAAATAAGGAAAGTCTGAGACTCTGTCGCAGCCAGGAGGAGCCTAAGGAGACATGATGATTAAATGTTATTCGGTGTCCTGGTTGGGATCCTGGAACAGAAAAAGGGCATTAGGTAAAAACTAAAGAAATCTAAGCAAACTGTCATCTTTAATAATAATAATGTTTCAATGTTGGTTCATTAATTGTAAGAAATGTACCATACTGATATAAGATGTTAATAATAGAGGAAACTGGGTGCCAGGTATATGGGAACTCTCTCTTTCTCTGTAAATCTAAAACTGTAATAAAAAATAAAGTCTATTAAAAAGAAAAAACTAGTAATTGGTCGAGCTAGGATATGGACAAAGCAGCCTGACTCCATAGCCCGTACTGTTAACAAGTAAGTAATTTTCTAGGAAAATAAAAATTATCACAATTTTCTCAACAACAGGAATGAAAACCTAAATAGAACAATAAGCCTAGATAAATGTAACAGATAGTCAAAATTGTATCTCTCCACCTCCCCCCGTTTCACCCCCCAAAAGGGCAACAAGCCCAGATGGTTTAAGAAAGAAATTTTTTCAAAGGAACCAGTGACTCCTGTGATATTTGGGCTGTTCCAGAGAATAAGAAACAAAGAAGGACTGAAGGTTTCCCAACTGATTCTATAGAGTTAGCATAATCCTGACACCAAACAGGATAAAAAACAGTGCGCACACACACAAAATAAACCAATGCTGTTTGTGAACACACATTCAGAAGTTTGATGTAATAATAAATTTTATGCCTGGGAGGAGCCAGGCTAGCCCAGAATGAGTCACCAGAGAGGCTGGGGCCTTGGCTGTTTACCAACTAGTATGGAACTAGTTCAGTATTTAACAGCTTTCTTGCTATGTTCTGTCTGGCTGTCAGCCCTGGTGTAAGCCCATTTATGTTGTATATCTGAGCATATCTGTATTTTCAAGTCTGTAAATATACGGATTAGGGTCTGGAAGTTCACACACCAAACTGCCAACAGGGATGAGAAGATTGGGACCAGGGCCATGGTTGGTAGAAAAGGGAACTTTTGCATTTTATTCAATTATCTTCTGTTAATTAAATTTTTTATGGTTAAAATAAAACACGTATATTCAATCCAATCGAATCAACATCCCAATGAAAAAAATTTTGATATGATACTATGATATGATGATATGATAAAGTGAGTCTAAAATTTATCTGTGAAAATAAGTATGTGCAAACGGAGAATCAAGAGGTTGGGGAGTATAAAACTTACCCTAACTAATATTAAAATATATTATAAACTCTAGCATTTTAAAAAGTGTCATTCTGACTCAGGAATAGATAAAAATGTCAATAGATCCAAATACAGCATCCCAAACTAGACTCAAGCATATATAGAAATTTACTGTATGATAAAAGCGGTGTTTCAAATCAATGGGGAAATGATGGATAACTCAGATATCTAGCCATTTGGAAAACATATAGTTAAATCTCTATCACACTGTTTACACTGAAATAGACTGTAGATGCTTCAAAGATTTAAATGTAAAAATCTAAAACCATAAAAGTACTAGAAGACATGAGTGATTCATATAACCTTGGCATGGGGAAAGCTTTTCTGATATGGCGAGGAAACTAGACACCACACAAAACCAGACAATTGGGCTCCCTAAGAATTAAACACTTTTGCACAATAAAGAATACCATAAACAAAATCAAAAGATAAAAGATAAGCTGGGGAGAATGTTTGCCACACATATCAGATAAAAATGTAGATCCTCTGTAAAAAATAAGAAAAGGTGAAAAATCCTAAAACAAACTAGAATGAGGAGATGATGGAAAGAGAAATGCAAAATCCTATGGCATGCCATTTAGCAGTTCTTCCTCACATGTAAAATGTGCATACTCTTTGGCCTAGACATTCCACTTCTAGGGATCAATTCTCTAGACATACTCATAAAAATTGTAGCATTTTTTGTAATAAGAAAAATAATCTAGAAAAATCCAATGTTCATTAACAGGGTATTGATTAAATAAATTGCGGTAAATCCATACTCTGCAACCATCAAAAATAAAAAGGTGAATCTATGTGTACTGACATGAAAGTCTCCAAGATGTTTAAGTGAAAAAAAGTTGCATAGCAAAGTGATCACATTTTTGTAAAATAATTAGAATATGTACATTTGCATAATTATAGAAGAGGATCTTGGAAGAATATATACCAATTTGTTACAGGGATGATTTCTGAGAAGTGGAAAAAAAGCGGAGCAGAGACAGCTCTATTCTATCTCTTACATTTATGTGTAGTTTGAATATTTTCACACTTTGCATTATGCAATCAATAAAAATAATTAAAATTCAGAAATATTTAAAAAATAATTGTTAAAATTCTTTTCTTAATTCCATATTCTGTGTTATTAACAAAATGAAAATTTCTAGAACAGAAAAAGGCAACCAATTTGATTGATAAACCAGCTGAACGAGTTCAATGTCACAGGCAATATCAAATTTTTCAGCCAGAGTACTAGCTGATTCATAAAGAACATTCAAAAATGGGGTTGGGAGAAAAGCCCCAGGGAAAACCATCACAATCTCCCCCACAGATTTGTCCCTAGTCCTTCACTCTCTTTCCAGGCTGATGGTAGCATTAGCCAGGGACAATAGTGGTGCATAAATAGCCTTGGACAGGAAGTTGCCATTCCAACAGGAAACTTGGCAGGAGAACTGAACGAATGGAAGCTTTGTGAAGTGAAGAAAGCCCACCAGCTGTGGAACACTGCTGGCAACGATGCTGTACCGAAAAAATACTGGACTTGAGAGTCATGAAAGTTAGGTTGGATATTTCCATTGATAACTGAGTTAGAAAACCAGATAATCTCTTTGAGCCTCATTTTCTTCGTATGAAAAATGGGATTAATGATACCTATCTCACAGGCTTGTGGTAAGAGATTACATTTAAATATGTGTATGGAACACTTTGTAAATAGTAAGACAGTGTGCACGTGTAAATTGTTACTCTACTACTTGTGGGATGTGTTAGCCAGTAGAAGGCAGTAGTGGGATCATAACTCTCAGGTAACGAAGACAAGGCACCTTGACAGGGCTAGGGCTGCTGGATAATATACAGGATGCCCAGTGAAATTTGAATTTCAGGCAAACAATGAATAATTTTTTAATATAAGTATGCCCCATGCTAACTAAGCACAAGTTAGCATTTAGTTTTAACTCTTTTCTATTGTTCTCTCTTCATTTCTATAAATAAATTAGACACATCTCCCCAACTATTTTGAAAGCTCTGTGGGAATACAGATCATATCATATATTTATCTTGGATCCTCCAAGGATGCTTGAACACTGTCATTCACATAACATAATCATAAATAATCATAACATCATCATAAATGATGATGAGAGCAAGGATTGGTTGGAGTGTCATTAGCTCCTTTAATCCCTTCAGTGCTTGAATACTCATGCTAATATCCTTGGGGGTCCTCCCTCTCCTGTGGCTGCCCTGGAAACCTGAGAATTAGCTAATGTTCAGGAGTTCAGATACTGGCCATTTCTAAGAGCGAAGGAAAGAAGTTCTCAGAACCTAGTATGTTACAAACAGACTAAGCTCATTCCTATTTGCTTCCATACCACCGCATAACTTGGGTGCGACTTGAGCCACCCACACTTGGCTTAAAATCTTAAATTCCTCCTCTACTCCGTTTGAGTGTTGCTACATGGTTATGATTCACTGAAAGATAAATAGAAATTTTTAGACTCTATTTGATTTATTTAAAAAGAAGAAAGATAACTTATGCCCTTAAACATGGAACCTAACTCAAGTTTGGCTGGGTTTTAGGCTACCAGATTTTGAAAAGAAGGTAGCACTTCTGAAACACTGTGGGTCCCTGTCATTCTTTCTTACTTGGCTCTTTCTTGCTAAACTTTTCAATGGGGTTTTAGAGCTGCTGCAAATGTCCCTGGTTTAAAAGAACATATTAAATCAGTGTTTGGTTAGAAGAAGGGAGAAAAACCAAAGAATATAAGAGTTACTCTACCCATAGACAAGAGGATAATCTAGATGTGATAAGCATAATCAGTGGTGTATTTTTTTTTTTGAGGGAAGATACAGAACTTTCTCTGGAATTCTTTGATGAAGTATACACTTGAATCACAAGAAAAAAATGTGACAAGGAAATACTTTGCATACTGAGTCGTGGTCATGGTTATGCAGGAGTGTACACCATTTCCAATTAAACAAAGAAACAGGCAGTAGAAAACACTTTTTTTAAACCACCGAGTCTCTTTGAAAGAAAAGTGGAATTTGCACTCTACCTTATTCATTCAAGTTAGAAACTGCCATCCCTTTAATGAGCAGCCTGAGGGTGGAGAAAGTGTCTTGAATAGCTATATTCCAGGGAGTACTTGGCATCATCACTGAAACAGAATGTGGGATTGCAATTGTGTGGGGGCTTTTCCAAGTGAATAGGAAGTGATCAAAGATAACATTGCCTGAGAAAGAATTAAAATAGTGTAACATTGCATCAAGTTATAGCCAATGCCAATCATTATATGGATGAATGAACAAGATCCTTTAAATAATAGTATAGACGTGCTGTGGCATTCAAAATATAATGGCCAACTTCAGTGCGGTTCAAATAAAAATGCAAAAGCATGTGCCCACTCATCTGGCCAGAACAGTGAAGTATAAGCACGTCTCTTTAAATAGATCTGTAAGCCACATCCTTCATTTACATCATCTATAAAACACTGGACTATAGGAAGCAAATTAATTCAAAAAGCCTGCCTTAGGAATTTTATCTTAGCGATGGGAAATGTTATCTACTAAGAGACTAGAAAAATTAGAGGCACAATCAGAAAAAAGTAAAGTAAAAAGGACTTCTATAATTACAGTGTGATCACCTTTCCCTCTGTGAAAGGACAGGAAAGGAAAGCACAATACAGGAACTGAATTCATCATTGTGTAGATGAGAGTTCCTGGCATATAATGCTAGACAGAGCTATTTACTGGAAAAAGTGTTGGTTTATTTACATGCTAAACAGCACCACCTTCTAGCTTCGCCTGACTGACAAATAACAGCACAGCAAGGAAGAGAAAGAAAAGGCAATCTTCCCTATTCCAGAGAGAATCAGAACAGGACAGACAGGGGTTGTCACAAATCCAAACATCTTGACCCCATCATTATAAAATGGAATACCCTGCTTCTCCAAACATCTCCAAAGAGATGATCTTTGCTTTTTCAGTAACAAGAATCATAGCAAGGAGACTTGACTCTGCATTCAGAAGGAGGGATGAGAGAGGGAGAAAAAAACAAAATCAATGCTTCCCTTAATCTAGGAAATCTCCATAGCACAACTCTTTCAAAAGATGGGAAAAATAAAATTTAATCTTTGTCAGAAGACTCATAAATAAGGCCAAATCCACCCTAGTGCACTTGACTAAAACAAAAGTGAAAAATATCTGATTTGATGAACAAAGACTGGCAGATGAATGGAGTGAATTGTTTTAATACACTAAACAGGGGATCTGAATAAAGAGATCAAAGGAGGCCAGAGAGCATAATGCACCCACAATTGCAATTGCTCCCCAGGGAGTGACAAGAATAAAATTGGAAGATCTTGCTCAGAGAGATACTGCCACTGATTCTAATCTAGTTGTTTATGCTAATCAAGGCACAGCCTCTGAGCTTCCTCTAAAAGTTTTCACTTTTTTGATTCAGAAAATAATGCTTGAACTTGCAGTTGGTATATATAAATTCTGACAGATATCAAGAGGGGAAATGAGGGCACTAAGTGGGAAAACAAATAAAATATTCGGGATATTGTTCTAGCCTTGCCTGTTCCTTGCTATGCAAGCTTCGGCAAATAATTTTATCTCTGGGCAACCATTTCTAAATTTTATGCGTTTGCCTTATCCTATTTGTATTTAACAATAAAACACACTACCCCTCCAAAAAAACCACAGCTCTTTTTTTCCTTAAAAACAATTAAGACTGGGTAGAGAGAAAATTCGTGTAAGAAACTGTATTGACAGGATATCCATATTTTTCTTTTCTCATTTGATTTTTAGTTTCTGAGTGGGATAAAGTCTATAAAGTTATCTGCACATCATTTACTTATATTACTTTAAAAATCTGTTAACAAGACTGTTGGTAACTGGACAGAGATGAAAAATATATGTTTGCACGATTCTGTTAGAATTTCAGTTTAGGTGGCCCTGGGAATGGTGATAACTCACGGTGGAGCAACACTAGGAAAGGTGGTGATGTAAATGGCGGGAAAAGAGGTTCATTAGCTAGCTAGAAATTGGCTATATATCCTTCACAGAACCAAGTACGTCAGTGTGTTCAGTGAGGGGCTTCACAGACGGTGAGCACTCGCCAGTGATTCGCCCCATGAGGACATAGGCCCCACACAGCCATCTTGCCGCTGACCCGCGTTGGGCCTGGGCCAGGGGGCTGGGCCAGGGCCACACTGTCATTACCCAGCAGCCATTGCCCGGCGGCCATTATCCGGCAGTCTCTGTTCGGTAGCCATTGCCCGCCTGCCAATGCGCTCCAGTCATTACCCAGCAGCCATTGCCCGGCGGCCATTATCCGGCAGTCTTTGCCTGGCAGCCATTACCCCCTGCCATTACCTGGCACCATTACCGGCTGCCATTGTCCAGCAGCCATTGCCTGTGGGTCCCCAGAAACTCAGCACGCAGCCTCAGCCACCCATGCCCGAGCCGCGCTCCTGCAGGACGAGCTGGCTGCGGGGTCTCCCTTTCTGACTCGGGCATCCTTTGGGGCCGTGGGGCCCCGCCTGAGGGCCGGGCCGCCGTTCCGAGGATGCCAGGCCGTGAGGCCCCACCGGCATGTCTGCGCGAGAATCCCGGGACTGGAGGGAACGGACTCCTGGGGAGGGAGAGAAAGTGACTTCCCACGGTGGGCGGGGGCGGAGTGAAGCCCACCGACTGGGGCAGTCGTCCAGGGCGCCAGTCTGCAAGAGGCTGAGGGATTCTGGAGGTCTGAAGAGATTGAGAGATTGTTCCACTTATCACAATGCATCTCACTTCTGGGGTTGAAGGACTTGAGGTGCTCGTTTAGGTAAGATAAACTGCCTAAGAGGGGGTTATAAGCTTCCGCTTTACCCAAGTAAGTGTGCCCTCAGCCTGCCAACCCCCATCATCTGTGGTCGGCCCACCTCTGCCCTTCCTCCCTCCACGCCTTCACCTCCTCTATAGTCAGTAGGAGACAAAGCCTTTATAGCACTGTGCTGGGTGGAGAAGAGGATTGGGGTTTAGCAGGAGTGTGTCATTCACATCGTACCCCAGCCCAGAGCTGTATCACTTTGGTGTGGGTAGGACAGAGCCCGGGTCACTTTGATATCAGAGGTATCTACCTGTGAGAGCTTGTCTTGGAGCAGGACCCCAGAGCAGCAGGCGACCTCATCCACAGCAGCTGCAAAGGAAGGGGAGGAACATGGCAAATGTCACAGGGTTTTTCTGACTCCGTGGGGGTCAGAATTAGACAAATCTGTTTTGTGACTGTCATTTTGGCTATTTTCTCCCCGGGCTGTGTAGCCTGGGAAACGGGGAACTGAAGCTGCTGTGGCACCTCAGGACTTGGACATTTGACAGGCAGGCGCTGGCAGAGAGACTCCTGGCTTTGGGAGTCATTTTGTAAATAGGCTCCTGTTTGTGGAAGGTCTTAACATTCAGCTTCCTGTGTAGAATGGGTGACTTAGGTTTCAGAGCCCGGGACCAGTCCAAGGCACCACGCATTCCCAGACTCCTATGAATGAGGTCGCCAGGTGATCTGAAGGGGTAGAAAGACTTCTGTGAAGAAATCAACCAGAAACTGGATTTGTTCCTATTAATGAAATTTTGAAATCCACGCCAGACCTAAATACAAATCATGGACTAGAACTGTGTCCTAGAATGGCATAAAAAGGAAAGGTTTGGGATAAAAATATAGCACTTCATCCTGGAAACAGAATCTCATCTTGGAACCTTAAAGTTCCAAACTTGAAACATTAAAGTTACAAGTTTATCACAATATTTCCAGCACTGACTGATTACGCAAATAAAGTGGTGAATTTATCGTTTTGTTTCTGAAAGAAAATGTTTTACGTCATTTATACACTTTGGGTAAGGTCAATTTTTTTTTTTCTTCTTTTTAGGAGAAGGCATTTCTGGTGAAAATAAAATTCGTGAGGAGAACTTTGTGAGCGCTAGCCCCAAGAAGACGAGCCTGTGGGCTGCAACTTTAAAACAGCGTGCCTGAGAGTGTTATTTCTGGTTTGTATACATCATGTTCTCAACAATATATTTCCTAAAATTGGTGATTTTCAAGCAGGAGGAGTTTCTCAAACAAGAGAAAAAGTGGGAGGGGCGTGTTGGAATTTCCAGGGTAAACTCCATAATGTGGTAAAGGAAGACTATTTTCAGATTTATTACTATTATTATTATTTGATTTTTTTTGGTGAGGAAGACCAGCCCTGAGCTAACATTCCTTGCCAGTCCTCCTCTTTTTGCTGGGGAAGACTGGCCCTGGACTAACATCCACGCCCATCTTCCTCCACTTTATATGGGACGCTGCCACGGCATGGCTGACAAGCTGTACGTCGGTCGGCGCCCAGGATCCGAACCAGCGAACCCTGGGCTGCCAAGAGCGAACTAAACCACTGCACCACCGGGCCGGCCCCCAGATTTATTATTTTTAAAATACAAACTGCAGAAGTTAAAGCTTGACAAAATCTTTTTGGCTAGTGGGGGATATGCAAAAGTTAAAGAGAAAAGTTAATTAAAATAAAAATTAATATTAAGCTGATCTGAAGAATTTATCTACTAAGAAGGAGCTTAGGCAGAGAAAATAGTCATGTGGAAGCATAAAATATGGTATAGTCTGATGAAAATTTCCTGATACCTGAACTAAAAATTAATCAACATTGCATTAGAAAACTTCAACCATAGACGATGAATGATAGACTGTAGATTTATAAAAATAAGGGACTAAGATAATGAAATTCACCTTTTCATCCCTATTTTTAGACCAAAATAAACTTAGATTTCAATTTGAAAGCAGACAAGTATTCAGATCCTAATACTGTGATTTTATTCTGAATAATTGCCTTTTATTTTCAATGCCTATTGTGTCTTTACTGTACCTCATGTCACAATTTAATCTCTCTTTAAACTTAATTTAATGCCCAATTTAATCTCAATATGACAGCTAATAATTAAGAGAACTCATGTTGTGTAGCTTAATGTTTGGTTGTGTTGGTCATGTATATGTGTCATGTAGGATATTGTTTCATACCATGCAATTTAATGAACAGCATCACTTGATATGTTTATTTCTGAAGAACAAAAAACCAAGCCACCATCTTTTAAGAGTCAAAACATAGGTTTTCATGGTGATGTTGTGAACAGCAAAAGATTTTATATGCTGCAGAGATCTACTTTTAGTATTCTTATGTTACATACACAAATGTACAAACCTATAGATTATGTGTATCTTAGATGTACAAATCTGAAGATCACATGCACAAACCGGAAATAATCATTTTGTAATTGTAGCAATTACTTGGATTAATAATTTGTATCAGTGGTTTTCAACCTTCTTCCTTTTTTTATTTTCAGTGAAATCTTTCAAGTAATTCTCACTTGGAGGTCCAATATGCAAAACAGACAAAGGTGGCTCTGCTCTAATCAAAATGTTTTTGAGGGCATAGAGGCAGCCTTTTAGGTTCACTCTCAATAGTCTTCAAGCCCTTTCATGGAGCCCCTAGAATTTCTGGAGCACAGTTTGGAAAGCATTGTCATATATAATGCCCTACATTTGTAGTGGGCTTTTATATATATTATAGCATTTCATTCTTACAATATTGTTCAATGTCATTCCATTTCACAGATGAGAAAATGGGGACTCAGATCAATTCATTTTTCCCACTGCCACATAACTATTTGAATGATTAGATCTAGGACTTGAACTCTGACCATCTGACTCCAGTGTTTTCCCATTATTTCATACTGTCTATGACAATAGAAAACATGCTCAGAGTCCCATCCCGAATAGGATGAGATGGAGTGTATGTAAGGCATGAGTGTTTCCTAGCCTTGTCCTTTGTCAGCAGACTTGACTGATGAGAGTCATGTGGGTCACACTCCTGTGGCTTACCCAGGTTACCGGTTGCGGAGGGCCGTGAGATGTGTAATCCCAGCCTGTAAGCCTGGCTCTTTCTCTCCCACTTGAGAAAGCATATTCTAATACAGGCCATGAGGGTAATGTAATTTTCTGAATCTGTTTTTATTTATGAGCAAGGTGAATAGTTCACAAATTTCAGTACTTTAATTATTAGTAGAAACAATTACTTTTCATCATCCTAGTTGAGAGAGAGTATAGCTAAAGAAGTAGAATTAGTGATCAGCATCTGATCTGAGAAATATTATTAGAATATTAGAATGGGTTTGCGGGTTCGGATCCTGGGTGCAGACCTACACACTGCTTGTAGAGGAAGATTGGCACAGATGTTAGCTCAGGGACAATCTTCCTCACCAAAAAAAAAAAAAAGTTACGTTGGTGGAAGAAGAGACTCAATAGGAGCCAATGAATAAAGGAAATTAAGAAACAAAAATAAACTGCCTGGGGATAAAATGGGAAGTGTGTAGTATAACTGGAATTAATGTAGCAATCAGAATTATAACATTCAACACCAGTCAGTAATGAAGCACTTCATTTTGCATGTGGCAAATACATTCAGTACTGGTCAGACGTTCACTAAATGGGCTTTCCCAGTTCTCCATTCCTTTTCTTCTGAGGATCGAAAAGGATCCTGCAGTGGAATAAGGAGCCACAACTATCAGGGAAATGCAAATCAAAACCACAATGAGATGTCACTTTACACCTGTTAGAATGGCTAATATCAAAAAGACAAGAAATAACAAGTGTTGATGAGGATGTGGATAAAAGGGAACTCTTGTGCACTGTTGGTGGGAATGTAAATTGGTACAACCACTGTGGAAAACAGTATGGAGGTTTCTCAAAAAATTTAAAATAGAACCATCATATATCCAGCCATTCTACATCTGGGTATTTATTTGAAGGAAACAAAAACACTAACTCAAAAGAAAAGATGTATGCACCCCCATGTTCATTGCAGCATTATTTACAGTAAGCTAAGACATGGAAGCAACCTAAGTGTCCATTGATGGATGAATGAATAAAGAAAATGTGGTATATGTACACAATGGAATATTATTCAGCTGTAAAAAGAAGGAAATCTTGCCATTTGTGACAACATGGATGGATCTCAAGGGCATTATGCTAAGTGAGATAAGTCAAACAGAGAAAGACAAATACTGTATGATCTCACTAATATGTGGAATTAAGGACAACAACAACAAAAAACCAAACTGCTAGATACAGGGAACAGATTGGCGGTTGCCAGAGGTGGAGGGTAGGGGATGGGCAAATGGGTGAAGGTGGTCAAAAGGTACAAACTTCCAATTATAAAATAAGTCCTGGGGATGTGATGTACCACTTGGTGACTATAGTTAACAATGCTGTATTGAATATTTGAAAGTTACCAAGAGAGTAGATCTTAAAAGTTCTCATCACAAGAGAAAAATTTGTAACAACGTGTGGTAATGGATGTTAACTAGACTTATTGTGGTGATCATTTCACAATGTATATAAATACTCAATCATTATGTTGTATACCTGAAACTAATATAATGTTATATGTCAATTGTGTCTCAATGACAACAACAACAAAAAAGGAGCCACAACTTAACACAGTTGAGAAAAAAATAGAGAAAGATATGAGTCTAGGGAAGAGAAAGCTGAGGTTTCAGTTGAACCATTTTCAGGAGAGAAACATAAATAATAAGTATGGAACCATCCTGTCTCAGTATCTTCAAGGGCAGGGCAAGACATTTACAGGAGATGCACAAGAGAATTTTGCCACAATGAGGGTGGCAGACGAACTAAGACGGGAGAGCAGGTGAAGCTGAGAAGCTCATTAAATACAGGAAAATTTCTCACTTTTCTAAACAACTGAAGTTTGCTCTTGACGGCAAAGGTATAGACCAGTGACCCTCTCTAGGTCTCTTATATACAGTTTTATGACTCCTATGACCAGAAGAATGTGAGAGAATTTTTAGCAGAGGAATTGGAGACATGCAGCAGTAGTAGTGTCCTATGAAATGTTAATAAATGCTGTGGGAAAACTGGTTCTGTGTTCAGATCCAACACATGTTGGGAAGTACTCAGTTTACAAAAGTTATACGGGTGTCTTAAGGACAAGACTTCTCAGAGCCCTCAGTATGTTCATGTACATTGTAAACCTCCAAGCACAAGAGAACCAGAAACGTTTTACAAACTTCGTTAAATAAAGAACTTTTCCCCCTACCTCTTCATACCTCACAGAACACTAGAGTTCTGGGAAACACAGTTTGGGAAATGCTGATGTACAGCAATGTTCTTAAGCAAGAATGCATAGTCAGAAAATTGGCAGATACCTCCTAATTAATAAGAAAACTCAGTATGTCTGAGACCAAACTTGGTAATGTCACACTAGTCCTTTCCTGCCCTCCAGGACACAGGACCAGGGTTCTGTGGACCACCCTTGGTCCTCTGGGTCGTGCTGTTCTAGCCCAACTGTTTTCTCTTACCCAGCACGACCTACAAATTTCCACCTTCCTTCCTTTGTTTAATTGACTTTCCTCACGTAGAATGTCCTGCCCTGAGTACCTGTTAGACACAAGCAGAGCACAGAGCTGCTGACAGGGGAGGAAGGAGGAACTGAGGGATCCTGCCCTCAACAAGCTTCCAGATCAGCATGCAGCCTCTGACCTGCAGCCTTGCCAATGTTTCCCCGTGCTGAATCTTCTGAACTTGTAGATGTTATGTTTACATCTCTCTTATATCTCTTACCATATTTTGCTTTGTAGGTAGTTACTTTGAATTTAATGCATACTGAGCACATACTCCATGCCACTGTGCTGAGTGCTATAGAGGGCAAGGAAAGGAGTCTTGCTTTCAGAGTAGTTAGCATCCAGGGTCAAAAGGAATACATTAGAAAGGTAGTCTTTGATTTTTTTTCTTTTTTGACAAATAAAATTGTATATATTTAAAGTGCACATGTATGATGATATGTATACATTTTGAAATGATCGTCACAATCAATTAACACATGCATCACATCACAGTTGCCTTTTTTTGGATATGGAACGCTTCACAAATTTGCATATTATCCTTGTGCAAGGGCCGTACTAATCTATATCATTCCAATTTTAGTATATGTGCTGCTGAAGCGAGCACTAGTCATTGATGATTAACACAAGTGTTAAATCCCCTGACTTAATGAGAAAATAAAAATTTTCTATTAGTTTTAGACTAGCAAGTATACAGATACACCCTCCAGTGCTGTGTTTTCCTTTGCCACGCCCCTCCCCGTCTCCAGTCGCATACAGGAAATGAAAGGCTTTTCTTAATTTAGCTTCAAATTCATGTTCCTTTGTACATAGAAATGTGACCATGTCTAAGATGCCCTGAACCTATTTTTAAATTAAGTGATTTGAAGGAGAGGTAAGAAATTTAATATTAATGTTGCCCAATATTATATTCTTTTTTTCTTTACAATCTTTTGGGCTTATCCTTTATTTCTTAATTGTTTTCTTCTTCCATATTTATTTTTTCCACTTAAAGCTAAATGACACAAAATGAAATGAAAGTGGAAATATTAAAAAGAAAATAATTATCAGTAGTACCCTGTAGAATTTTGCTTTATGAAAATATTTTTAAAGCTATTACTCATGTTGAAGTTTTAGCATTCATTAGTATATGTATTTTGTGCAAAATCAGCAAACTCTACATTCCCAGTTTGGCTGTTATACACAAATTAATGAATGTACTTTAATGAATTTGATTAATATGTAGCAGTTTAAGATCCATTTTGTATTATTAGCACAGAAATGTTCCACACTGACTGCTGCTGAATCGGAATGCTGTGTTTGCCTGGGAAGGCTGTCACACGTACACACTTCACAGATAATGTAAAACTAAGATTTTCACAATTATCATAATTGATTCATTAAGATATTAGCAAACTGTTGCAACCACAGAAGATTCTCTATGCATAGAATTTTCCATCTTTTGCCTACACCCAAGATACGCATGAGTGTTCATGCCAGAGAGTGTTAACTGGAAACCCTACTTCTGCATTTTATTAGAAAATTTTGCAAACTACAAACAGCTTGAGTGTTGTATAAATTTATAGTTGTACTTGCACATTTGTGATGGTGGCTTTCGGCATGGAAGTTTTATCTAAGAGCTTTTACTTGGAACTGCACAGAGCAATTCCAAAACCTCAAAACTAAAGGGAAATAAAATTGAAGTGCCTTTACAATTGAGTGATTTATACATTAAAGTATTTATTTTAAAACAAGATTAAAAATACTGCACTCCTGGAAACATTCTCTCCTGGTAGAAGCCACTCAGATGGAAAATTTCATCTATTTCAAACTGATTTTTTGCCTGAATGACTCGCACATATTTTCCTAAAACCTAGTCATATCAAGTGATTTATTCTACTTTAACAATACGGTGCAAGTAGCCAGGAAGATTCAAGTGGTAGAAGGTAGTGGGCCAATTAGGTGCTTGACTATATTTTGATTTTTTAATGCTTACATATACTTATTCTTTCTTTACCTTCTGATCTCCTACATGGAAGTACTTTCTTTTTTTTTGTGAGGAAGACCAGCCCTGAGCTAACATCCGCTGCCAATCCTCCTCTTTTTGCTGAGGAAGACTGGCCCTGGGCTAACATCCATGCCCATCTTCCTCCACTTTATATGGGACGCTGCCACAGCATAGCTGACAAGCAGTGCGTCGGCGGGTGCCCAGGATCCGAACCCGCAAACCCCTGGTTGCCCAAGTGCGAACTAAACCGCTGCACCACCAGATGGGCCTAGCAGTACTTTCTTCTAGATGAGAATTTCTGCATATTTCTGTCCTAGGAATACTTACCCAAATTTGAGCCATAGAATGCATTATAGGTCAAAATCTCAAATAAGGATAAGGTGGGGAAACCCATTTTCCCAAAGTTTAAGAAGTAATAGAGGGAGTTCAGGTATGGCATATAAAAGGTGCATGTATTTTCAATGTCCTTCCTATGGTACCCCGCCCTGCCGCCTTCACAGTGCCGTGCCGTCTGTGCCGTCACAATGCACCCAGTGATGGGGATGCTCTGCATCTTATTAAAAACGACTGGCCTAAGTGGGGCTACCTGGTTGCAATACATGAAGTCATTTTAGGTAATTGATGCTTTCTCTTCAGATTTTTCTCTCTTAATTAAAAAATTATTTTTTGCCTCAACTATTGTTGTCATTGACTCAGCATCCTCTGTGGCAACATATATTGTTTTTGAAAAATTGATTTTAAAGGAAACAAACAGCATGTAAAAATTTCTCGTCGAAACAGTTGCTAGGCAGAAAAGTTAATGGGAGTCTATTTCTCTGAATGGGTTCATGTCATGATCTTAAAATAAAAAGATAAAGAATGTGGTATAAGTCTCAATTTATGATCTCAAGTAGTATGTGAGAAAGCTATAAAAGTATATCCAAACTTTGAAATTTGGAATTTTCTTTGATTATAGGAGAAAAGATGATTATAGCAATGGCTGATGAGTTTTCTCTAGGGGTAAATTCTCAGCTATTTTGGTTCCACCAAAGAAACCATCATTATTTTTCTACATAGCAGGATCAAAACAAAACAAAAAATCTAACAGCATTCTGGACTAGGTTCTTGCCTTGATCCACACACACTCATGAAGAACTTCTTGAGTGAAGGAATATGGATCTTCCCATGACAGCATTGGGTAATCCACAGAAAAAGAGTGACTTGGCCAGTTAAGCCCTCCCCAAATGAGTATGTAACTCATTTTCTGATGACAGAAATGGAAAACGTGTAAGTCTCAAGCTTCTTCCTTTACAGTGCCCCATTTGGAATAAAGAGGTCATCAAGAAAATGGATTCTTTCTTGCTACCCTGACACATGCCATCCAGGGATTAGAAAGAGATAATTTGTCAATATCGTTAACCAGATGCTACTGTGGCCCCTATCTGTTATCTAAGGACTATTTTTAATTTTCCTAATTCCAAGATACTTGTCTAATTAAAATTAAAAATGAAATTATGGTGCTCCCTAGGAAGTAATTTTGTCTCTTTCCAGCTGTCCAGTGACATACTTTTAACTTGATAAAGTCACTTGTTTGTTTATAATTTAAACTAAAGTTTGGTTACTGCACAATTTCTTTACCTGTACATAGTAGCTAATTTGTAATGACAGAGGAGAAAGATAACTGAGTACCACCAAATCTTGTGAAGAAAGCACAACTCTTAGCATTCTACCCCCAATTTTGTGAAATGCCTGTTGTGCATATATCAATCAGGGTTCTGTTGTAAATAATAAAAGGCATTTTTACTCTTTTAGGCAGAAAGGGATGTCATGCAGAGAATTCAGAAATTAAACATTCATTAGAAGGCTTAGAAGAGCAGGGTCTCCACTGACATCCAAGAATGACTCCCAGGACAATTGTGCAGAGCCTGGCTTCCAAGCACACTGAATCGGGAAGCTGAAGCGGTAACCGCCACTCCCAGGCTCACAGCAGATCTCTGATTTTATCTGCTTCCCAGGCATCAGGAGGCCACCGCCAAAGTTGTTGGCTCCAAGAAGTCGCCACCTAGGCTGCAATCTGCTGATGAGAAATTACAGCCAGAACTCGACTTCAGGGCCATGCTGTGCTTGCTAAGCCCACAAGAGGAAAACGGATTCCCCTGTGTCACTGCCTCTCCCTCCATGGAACTCAGCTCCACATCCAGGTCTCAGGAGAGAGCCCCTGATTGACCAAACCTAAATCACCTTGGCTTCTTTAGTGGCAAGGGAGTCTAGGAAATGTAGGGGTTTTTGGTTTTTGGTTTTCTTCCAGTCTTTTTAATCAGGAAAGCATGCTAGTAGGAGACAGAGTTGAGACAGTCAGTTACCAAATCTACTCCAGTACGCATAGACTCATTTTCTACTACTGGCTAGCTGTGCATAAAATCCTTCATAGTTTTTTTTTTAAATTAGTGTTATTCCTTCTTTTATCTTTTTTAGGTTCTCACACATAGTTATTTTAAAGTCATTTTGAGATTGCTCTATCACTTCCCTTTTGTCAGGAGTAAATAGGTCTCCTGATGTGATAAGCAGAATTATGTTCCCCTGCAAAGATGTTTACATCCTAATCCTTGATACCTGTGAATATGTTATATTACATGGAAGAGGAAAATTAAAGTTGCAGATAGAATTAAGGTGGCTAATCAGCTGACTTTAAGACAGACAGATTTTCCTGGATTATTCACGTGGGCCTGATATAATCACAAGGGTCCTTAAATGTTGAAGAAGGAGGGAGAAGGGGAGTTCAGAGTGATGCAGTGTAAGAAGATTTGACCCACTATTGCTGGCTTTAAAGATGGAGGAAAGAGCCCTGAGCCAAGGAATGCAGGCAGCCTCTAGAAGCTAGAAGGGCAAGGTAATGGATTCTCCCCTAGAACGTCCAGAAAGGAATCAGCCCTGCTGATTTTAGATTTTAGCCCACTGAAAGCCATTTCAGACTTCTGAACTATAAAACTGTGACATAATAAGTTTGTGTTGTTTTAAGCCACTAAATTTGTGATAATTTGTTATAGCAGCAATAAGAAATTAATACATCTGGTATTTGAGATTGTGGACTACTTTTCTGGATGTTGCTTTTTTCTCATGAGCTTTGATGTTTTAGTTTGCAGGTTCATCTTGAGTGGTGTTTTCCCCCTCATGCTATACTTCCCACACCCTGTCTACCGGTTTGTGGATGCTAGGAAACTCCCTAGGACCCCAGGTCTTAACCTGGCAATTCAGTGTCAAGGCCCGCAGTGATATTGGTGCTCTCCCAGGGCCAGCCATGGGCCCAGTGGGCAGCTTGGTCCAGGTGGTGCCAATGCTGCTCCCTCTGCTTCCTTCCACCACTGCCACAGTCAGGGAAAGGCAATTAGAGCTTTTTCCGGCTCCTTTTACATACTGGAAAGCCTGACCCAGCCCTTACTTGTATGCAGAAAGCCCAACTCTGGTCCTAGGCTCTACATAGGATGCCCCTGGCCAGGTTACCCCAGAGGAATCAGATCTTCACCACTCTGCTTTCTTTAGTGCTCAAGGCCCTGTAGACCTCTGGCTCATGACACACTTCTGCTTTGTGGTTCTCTCTTTGGTACACTGGGATGTTTAGCTCATTTTCTAGCACAGCCATACTTTTAAATTTATACTATATGATTTAATTTGTAAAATACATGTGAAATACTGGCTGCATATGTTGTCATTGCTGTATTTGGAGCAGAGGGGAGAAATTCCAAGCACCGCCTCGATCACAAGACCGCTGTAGGATGTGTGATGAACATTTAACATTTCACAGAACACTGTGTTCCAGGTTTTCGCCGTGTTTTAGTTAAAGAGAAAATATAGTGAGTGGTTAGATATTTCTGTTGCTGTCAGTGATTTGCTTTCTGCATTCCCAGGGATGTCACGTTCTCCAACAAATAATACCCTCTTGGCAAAGGCTTGACTGGTTGAAAATTAAAGAGAAAGTTTCATTGTATTGCACCTTAAGGTAGTTGTTCCAGAAATTCATCTTCAAACTTGCTATTTCAGGAAGCTGGCTCAGCTCCTCCACTTTTTCTGTAGTCCATCAATTCCATAAATTGGCTAGGCGTTACTCAAGAGTGATTGTTAAGGTCAGGAGTGGGGAGGAACAGAATACCAGGTGTTACATTAAAAACGTGGCATAAGTCCCTGGTTTCGTCATGTACTTTAAGAGTGTGGAAAATAGCTGTTCACAGTTAACACCAGAAGTGCTCATTAAACTGATTTTCTGTTGGGAATGATTCCCTCAAAATGTCTCAGGCTATCAAGTAGCTAAAATTCTATCAGGATTATGATACCCACTGAGTTACAAGTTATAAGAAATGATACTTGAAATAAAGGCTTTGCAGGCAAATTAAAATAGTAATAATTTCAGTTAATGTAATGATATCTTTTTTTTAAATCCCTTAATATCATTCAACCAAAATTACATATTTGGAAAAAAATGAGCTACTAAAGAAGATTTCCTAATTGTATGTAATATGCCTGTAGGCATATTGCGGATGTAATTTAGATGCCTGGACACAGAGGAAGATGGCTCTGATGATGATATTGTGCAATAGAACTACATTTTAGCCACAAACAGTCATAATGTAAAATTGTTTCCCAGAAAAAGGGAGCTGGGAGTATGTTACAGCTTCCACAGGAAGCTCTATAATCCTGGCTACACTCGAGATCACATTTCTATGTATGCAGGCTTCTCTGTCAGCCCCCAAATCTTGCAGATCAAATTTTGACCTCTGACATCTCAGTATTTTGCAAGTGATAGTGCTGATTTGCCTGATATTCGATTGTGTCTCTTGCTGTCTTTGTTGAGTGTATGCCACTGTGGTGTTTCCTCAACCCGTTCATTTTGTCTCACACCCGTCTCATCCACAGACCAACAAAGCGCCAAAGCCGTTTCTTGAGGTGAAAGGCGAACTACTTAAACCACGCATGACTCCTTTTAACTATTTACAAGTAGGAATTACCATTTAAGAAGTATTTTTAAAATTTTACATTGTTAAGCTACAACTTGCTGTCTATCAATCTATTAATTAAAGCATTTATGTTTACTATAGTTTAATGGCCACAGAATCTTGCATAGAATTTCATATGTGATTTTGACAAGTGACTGAAAATAAAAATTTTAGGACACTGTATTCTGTTTTGTGGTCTAACTCAGGTGAGTAAACTTGGACTTTTCTTTATTACTCAGGCAGTGTTCACAGAGCAAACTGGCAAAGGCTCCTATAAAAGTAGGTCTTGTGGTGGTTCCCTCTCACCTCCCCAAATGCCGTGGCTTCTTTTCTTGCCCTTGCTGGCTCAGGGGTCAGATACCATCACCTCTGACAGGTTGATCTCAGTCTGCCTGAGATAGAGGCTCAAAACCCATCTGGGTCCCACTGTTGTGAGCTCTGCTTTCTCACTGCCCCGGAGCTCATACTGGTGTCTTCTCCTTCAACAAGGTTGACTTCCTTTCCACCCTCCCATGTTCCCCTTATGCTGGGCTAAATGCAGTCCACTGGAGTAACTGGGACCATGGATTCCTCTATTATTCCTGGTTGGTGTCTGGGGTAGCCGTAGCTTCCAAAAAGGCTTCTTGGCTGGTTAAGCTGGGCTCGCTGTCCAGTCTTCCTACTAGGCCTGCAGTCTATTTACGCCTGTCTCCCCACACCCTCAGGGTCAGCTTCATGATCATTTTTCCAAAAGTGCAGCTGTGGTCTTTAGCCTGCCATTTGGCCAGGTTGTCACTGGCTTGGGCTTAATACATCCAAGGGAGACCCTGGAGATGGGAGAGCAAAGAGGAATAAACAGTTGTTTTGATGGCCCCGGTCAAAAGTCCCTCCAACTATTTCCAGACACTTGGAGAGGGACTCAGTATTCAGGATCAGCTCAAGGCTCAAGTTTTTCCAGAAGACAAAGGAAGATGAAAACCATTCCTAACTTCAGGGCAGGCCTTGTAAGGAAGCCACCTCACTGCAAAGGCTGGGCAAGGTGCCTTTGGAAGAGAAAAGGCCCCTGCTTTTGTTTGTTTCCTAGAAGGGTCCACTGAATAATGGGACCATCCTAGCTAAGAGGAGGGTATCGTTGGCACTAGGTGGCGTAACCAACATCAGATACTGTATGACGATCAAGCTGTAGTTTTTCAGACGACAGTGTCTGAATACTTAGACCAAGGCCAAGAATTGGGCTAAGCTGGGGAGGGTACAGACTATCCTCTGCTCTCTCTTCACTTCCCGTCTTTACCTTCACTGTGAAATAAAGATGGAGGTATGGTCCTTTCTCCCTTCAGAAGAGAGTCTGTGTACATATCTGTTTAATCAGTTTCACTTCTTGTTGTCGAGCTATATGTGTGCAGCATTCCATTCCCAAAGGGGAAGGAAAGGGAGAGACATTCAGTGTCATGGAGGGACCCTTGGACTAGGACTCTGAAGATCTACAGTTTGATCTGTCACTCATGAGCCAGTGCTCCTTAGTTCTCAATTTATTCCTCTGCAAAGAGGGTTGACAATAAAAAGGCTCTGCTGGTCTTGTCAGGAAGGGCAGATCAGAAAAGGGATGTGCAAGCTCTCAGAAAAGAAGTCTACAAACATGTTTAAGAAATAACTAGTGAAGAGCAAGCTGTGTGCCAGGCACCGTGCTAGGCCCTGGAGATTAAAAATGAAGACAGCACTGACCCTGCCTCACAGAGACCACTGCTTTCAGCCATTGAGATGCAGTCACAGCCCCCAAAGATATAACATGATTATTATTATTATCTTCTTTTAGTGACTGTAATTCAGTGTCCATTCTCCTGCGGGGTCGCTTATTCCCAAGCAATGATCCCTATGTTTTCCCTCCTTTACCTTTGCCTAATTTTACCCTTATATCTTCTTCCTGTGAAACTGAAGTGGTGCTTGGGGGAAATAAAGGACAGTCGATACTAGGAAATATATCAGGTTTGATGAAAAAAAGAGAAGAGAGACCTCCTCCCTCCCCCCAATATCTCTCTCTCTTTAAAATTCCCAGGTAAAGTCCTCATATGTGATAGTCTATGACTGTTTTTTTTTTTAAAGAACTGCTGGGATAGGGTTGAGAGCTGGCCTACCTATCACAAAGATCATGACTTGAGACCTTAGAGGAGCACTTCATTGTAAGTAAAAGGCAGCTCCCACATTCTAGAAAATACATTGGGAGCACTCTCTAAGGTCTCCCTACCTCTAACATTCCCGAATTCATTGTGTAATTTATTGTTGTTTATTATTTGGATACCCTCCACTGAATGGTAAGCAAAAGAGGCAATTTTTTATTCTTTTTTTTAATGTCAATACAAAAAAAAATTCCTATGCATTCTAACCTATTTGGTCTCCCACAAAGCCCTTTAATTTGAAAGAAAATGAAGAATTATTATAGAAATGCACCCAAAAAATTTTAATGCAAAATGAGCAGAGCTGTTTTGTTTCTGCTAGTGGTGCAATATTTTCTCACGGTTATGTTCTTGAAACATGAATCTGTGATAGTTTAAGAGCTGAATACATAATTTAATACTGCCCAAGGCCAGCATTAGCTAAAGCAGATGTTTGTGAAAGATGCATGTCTTTATTGGAGGGTTGAGCTGCCCTAATTCAGTCCATTTCACTCTGCGTCACTTTCGGGGCTCACCATATCCCACTCTTCTGCAATGATGGATACTGATAATGCCCCCCTTAAAGGTACACCAAGAGGGCCCGTTACACTCATGACAATAAAGCTGCCCAAAATGCAGAAGGTGGTCGTCTTTGAGAGCTGTTTTACATATCCAACTGTGGACATGTTATTGAATCCCTGAATCTCACCAAGGGGAGACCCTCAGAAGGTTACTGGTGCTCCGTGATGCCTGGATCCTCTACAATATCCCAGCCAAATGGTTAAACGCCTGCAGTTATGGGAAACTTCAGAGCTGCACATTTGCTCTGTGCAATCCTCACAGGGAAACAGTTTGAGGGTGGTGACTAAGAGCACCAACTTTGGAATCCCAGCCCTGCCCTGTCCTCGCTGTGTGACCCTGAGCTAGTTAATTTAACTTCTCTGTGTTTGTTTTCTCATGACATTTACCTCATGGGGTTGCTTTGAGGATCCAATGAGATAATGGATGTAAAACCCTTAACACACTGTTGGGCATATTGCAAGGGCTAAGTGGAAGCCATTATTATAGTTTAATTTTTATTCAATGTCCTTTTCACTGGAATTTCCACCCTTTGATTCTGGTTCTGCCCCTTGGATCTAGCTAGCCGCACAGAACAAACCTCATCTCTCTTCCTCATGACTGTCATCTAGATATTTGAAAATGTTCGTCATTTTCACCTCTTTTCCATCCATCGTTTGGACTCCTTGTTACAGTCGCCTCTAATGACTCTCATTTCTCCAAACGTCCAATGTTCTCCCTTACCCCTGGGCTTTTGCACTTGCTGTTTTCTCTCAGCCTGGGCTTCTTCCTCTTTCACTCCCATTCCCTCTTTGGTCTGATCAAATCCAGCTCGTGCTTCAGGTCTCAACTAAGATGTCCCTTCTGCCTGAAAGGCTTCCCTGGTCCCCCAAGACTGGGTTAGATACTCCTCTTTGTGCTCTTGCGCCCTATAACTCTCCTATCTCAATGTTGTCATTGTTTGTTTATTCTCCATCAGGCTATAAACTCCACAAGAGCAGAAACTGTGTCAGTATTGCCTATTGTTAAATCCACAGAGCCTGCCGTAGTGCCTTACCCACTAGGTGCTCAGCAAATACTTATGAATTAAAAAAAAAAAAAGACTGATGTTGATGGTCCTGCCCATTGATAAAAGCATGTCTCTATTGACCGTAGTGGAGTTTCCACTGGATATGTTTGAATTAATGGTGTCAGGTGGTTAGTAGTCAGAAAATAGTATTTGAAGTTTATCAAAATGTGTACTTCTCAGAAATCCCAATAAAATAAAACATCGAGTCATCGACAAAAGCGTCCTTTGTGATGGCAACCTACTATTCTTGAAGGATGATGAAGATATTTTCCACGGTGATAATGGCACAGGCAGCCCTCTCCAGCAGAACTCAGAAAGAGTCGATTTTCTTCCCCCTTTAGCTGAGGCAAGATATTTCCATCTCGGTCCCTCTCCTCTCCCTCCAAAAACATAGCAGGTCTCACATCTCTTAAGTACTTGCTCAATTAAACTCCTGCATTCTGACTCTTTCTGTTATTTTTCCTTTCTTTTATGAAGGAAGAAAACCCCTCTCTTACATTTGTGTGTCAACAATATGTGTAGGGCATATACTCTTAAAAAGTTGTGATAAACTGAATTTTTGAAAATTATATTCAAAGGCATCACTTTGTAACAATAATTTCCTACTTTACTCCTTCCATAAACACTTAAATAATTTCTTAGATCATTGTTGTTTAAAGAAAGACATGCCAATAGCCTTATATAAAAGAATCTTTCTGGCAACTTGAAAATGTAGTTATTTACAATAAATGGATAGTAAAGATTTTACAAGAAGAGCCCTGTAAGTAACAAAATATATCAGCTGGAATAATCATGTCAAGAAGGCAGGTGAGCAGGTGATTTTTCTTAAATGGAATTCAACCCGCCAATGCCAGCCATGGTCCAAGTGAGGGAAGTGCTGTGGGTCAAGGCAGGGAAGACAAGAGTTGTGTGGAGAGAGCCAGAGCTGCAGCGGGCTGAAAACATCCCTGCTCCTTTTCTCTTGGGTCTAAAGCGCACAGAGAGGCATTGATCTTTGCCAGCCAGCCCTGAACACAAACTGTAAGAGGAAGATGAATTAAACTCTGCGGAAGCCTGCTTGCTCTCGTGGCTGCTGAAGGAGCAGGGAGGATTTTGGTGTGGGGGACAGCAGGACCGACGGTGTCTGCAGGTAGGCAGCAGAGTGATGCTGGTCTGTGCCCATCAGAGGCTGGGACTTCCGGGCCTGACCCTATGCAGGCCCAGGGGCCAGTGTGTCAGCTTGGCAGTGTGACCAGCCAGGCCTTCTGGACACCTTGATGACTCTGTACCAGGCTGAAGGAGGAGATATAGAAACCAATTCCAGGTTCTTTTTGACCATGACTTTTCTCTCTAAGGTGTTCAGCTGGTCCAAGTGACTGACCGTCGTTGTACGGTATCAATTAAGTCTAGCTGTCCGAATTCACGAGTTTCTTTGTCAGGCACTTTATTCCTCCAAGTTGGCACAAAATTTGAGATCTGTAGGATGTTCTGCCAATATTTTGTTTCCTTTTTCCTTCAAGAGCCGTTTTTCAGGTTGTGTATTTGGGTATGTGTGTTAAAACTAAAGACGTCTGTCAAAAATGTTTCATTTAAAATGGTTTTTGTGTTTATCTTTTCATGGATAGGGAAATGTTTTATTTTCCTTTACTGTTTGTTTTCCTTCATCTGGCAAAGACCAAGCTATCCCCTTTACCCCCAGTGATTTAGAACAGAAAGGAAATTAATATTAGGGCTTTGTTTAACAGCACACTGCATCTGCCATTAGACAACTTTTACTTCCTCTCTGAGTAGCAGAGAAACTGTCTTTCCTCAACCGAAATGTCAAATGAACACAGTCCTTAAATAAGAACATGAATTTGACCTTTACCAGATGTCTTTATTCTTTAACATTCTTCAAAGATACACACTTGAAAAAGTTGACTTACTAATACCCAGCATGGATGCTTTATCATCTGTTGTTTCCAAGCTGCCAGAGGCTTTCTTATGTGAACAAAATGACTATTTCCGTCATAATGGAGCACAATTATTTATTCACCTAGCAGAGCAGAGGAAATAATTTTTAAACTAAAAACACAAAATGGGATGTTTCTACCACAAACTTCCCACAAAAGCAGGAATCTTACTTCATAAGTAGAACCAGACCCTTACTCCGCTCTCTGCCCAGCAGAAAAATTACATGGCTTTTAGCTTTAATGGGCTTTTAGGCTTGTCGCCAAAAGAAGTTCCAAAAAAACTTTTCTGGTCCCAATTTGCCCTCTCAGCCCGGTTCTTTTGTAAGCGAGGAGGAGAGACGCTGGAGAGCATCCAAAGCTGGGCTCTGTGAAACGAAGCCGGAGGCCAAAGAACCACTCCACACAATTGAGAGGAGAGAACAAGGAGCCCCATGATCGCAGTGAGTCAGATTGCAACAGGGTGGGTTTCGGGATGGCGGGCACAGCTGAACTGATGGAGCGTCTCGTCAGGACGTGCGTTATTACTGTTGTACAGAGGGATACATCCCTGCCGAGGTGGGGCTGGAGGAGCGCCTAGGTGAGCGCATCTATAGATGCCGCTAAAGGCGCTCCTCTGGCGTCATTATGTTGCATTCTGATCTGTTTCTGTCTTCAGTAAACAAACTTGGCTTTTTTTCTCTTTAAAGATTTGGATTTTTATCTGAATGTTTCACATCCCAGTCCTGAGCTGTTCCTGATTTCAAAGCGGAGGACACTTCTCTAATCCTTCACAGACATCTCCAGCTATAGGGATTTCAGGAGAAGAACCTAAGAATATTCAAGCCAAAACCACAGGGGAATTGGAGAGTAATATCCATCCTTGCCTGGCTAGACATCGTCCTCTACATTAGCTCAGATTTCTCACTCTTATGAAAATGAAGGACACGTACCAGTCGCCTCAGTGATCGCTGCACTGTACCTAAGGAAGCACTGCATTCCATTTGATTCTCTCCTTCCCTTCGTTCATTCAACAACTGTTTATGTGCTCCTGGGGCACAGTGAGGGGTTCAAGGTTGAATTCCATTTAGTACCTGGCCTCAGAGAGCTTAGAGTTACCCAGAGAGGTCAGAAGATGGCACAAAGGACAGGAGTAGCCATCACACTTTGTCCAAAATGGTGAAGGCCACTAGGAAGGCACTGGAAGGACAGCAGCTCTTCAGAGCAGAGGAGGGTTGCTTCCGGCCATGGTCATCAAAGATGGTTTCAAGGAGGATCCTGCACCTGAGCAGGTCTGGAAGCATCCCTGGGTTGAGCCGTGCAGAGGCCAAGGGTGGGCATTCCAGTTTAAGTTGAGGAAACATGGAGAATTGTTTTCTCTTCACTTCCTCCAGTCAGGCCAGTTCCTGAGGGAGCTGAAAAATGCCTCAGCCATGCTGGTGGCTGTGCTCCAGGCACTTGCTTCCCCCTACAGCCAGCCAGGTTAAAAAACTTTAAAGCTGACACAAATAGACAAAAATAAAACAAAAGCTTAAAATGATCTGGATTTGAAGAACTTAAAAAAATATTTAAAACAGAGAGAGGAATGCCCTGTAACATCAGTGCATAATTTGCCTGGGTTCTAAATAGTGCCTGGATGCTCTCTGGGCCCTGCCTTGGAGTCGCTGGAATGTTCTGTATGTCAGAAAGATTCTCAGACACAACGGGAAGACTAGAGCTCTGCCCTGGAAACCTCTGGAGATGGAGCTTGTGTGACTGTTATCAAAATAAAAGATGATTCCTGAGAATCAGAAACCTGTGAGCTCTGTGACAGACTTACACCTCGGGTTTCATATGAACAAATCCGAACCTGTGACTGGAATGTTCTCACAGTAATTTAAGTTTCCAGAGTGTGGCGAGTTTTCCTCCTAACCATGTCATTATTGTTGAAATGTAAGCAAAAGAAAACTGAGAAGTGACATCCTTCTGAATAAGTGTCAGAGAGCCAATAATAGTCCAGGCACAGGCATTTCCAAACCTTTCAAATATAAGACAACACAGTTAACTCATTTTTATTACAGGCATAAAATAAAAATTAGTATAAAATATTAAATGTTTATGAGCACAGGCTCTGCTTTTAACAATTTCCAATTTAGATGGGATGATTTAGCAATCAAACTGATCTCATAATTACTCTCCTTGATACATTAAGTTCACTCAGTTTCACCTTCAGGTATTTAATGGCAAAAGACAATGGTATCTTTAGTCAAATTTGAAATATTAGATCTATAGTCAAGAAAACTCTTCCACAGGGGCCTTTCCTTCTCTGTTCCCTAATCTCTCAATGGTGCAGGTTCAAACACCTGGAGGAGTGGTGGTAGGCAGGGAGTGCCGTTCCAGTTCATGGCACATATGGCAGCTACGTTCTGGAATTTCTGTCTTCAGCTGAACTTAGGAAAGAGCGGCTCAGGGAAAGTCAGCATTTTTGATGGAAGGGTTGTGAAGGTTGCAGAGGCCCTTAGTGTAGGCTTCCCAGTGCATGGAAGCAGCTGATTCCTCACATTCTGTTGCCTCTGTAGCCAGGTGACAGCTTTCATTCAGGCAGGTCAGGTGGAGCAGGGGAGTGGACTGTCTCCCTCAGGCTGTGTTTGGAGGCTCCATTAAGCCCCTCCTTTCTGAGACTGTGCAACCTTCAGAAAATCTGCTTAGGTTACAATATCTTACTAAAGCAGTATGGACTGGTAAAGAGGTTGATAGAAATCCAATGCAAAAGCTGGTCAGTGGGCTTGAGCAATGTAGGCATCTGTGATGGAGGAGGTGGAGCTGCAGTGGCCCAGAGCAGGGGTTGGCACCTGATTGGCATGAGTAGGGTGTCCACCCTTTGGGGAAGGTAGCTGCCCCATGCAGAGTATCAGGGTGGGGAAAGAAGAGCATCTTCATGGTGGGGGGTGAAAGGGGCAGAGGGGCACTGATGAAGAGTGTCAGAGCCTGTGTGAGTGAGGAGGGCATTCACATCGGGCTCTGATTAGATAAATACTTAATGTTAAGGATAATGGGAGCTAGGCTCCTCCTTGCCTGAGAAAGGAGTTACAATTATGGAAAAGAAGAAAGCTAAAACTCTGCAAGTGTTGGTGTGAACACATGGTTTTAAATATATATAGATAGTTACAGAAATAAATATCAGTGTAAACGTGTGTAGGTATATGTACATATATTCCCTAGTTCTGTCCATGGAAAGGACCTGGGAGCAGGCACACCTCAAAAGCATTGAGCACATCTAACACCAGATATTGATTTCTAAATACCATTCTTCATTAAGAGAAACCCAGGCTCCTTGGAGAAATGGCTGATTCCATGGCTGGTACAGAGAAGGAACAAAATGAACTTGGAATTTCTTTTTGTGCCCCAAAGTAAGAAAGTCCTTTAAGAACGATGAGGACATGCCAAAATGACACAGGAACCAGATCGAAGGGTCTCTCCCTGGCCAAATCAGTTTGAGTATCAAACTAAATAATTTTAGTAGTGAATTCTAACCCATTGAATAAAATAGGAAACCATGAGTACACACTGATATAAACGAATGAGTAAATTGAAAGTATGATGAGGAATAGGATGTTTACGTAGTCTCAGAATACCTCCCCACAAAATGCTTATTAATTACAACTAGAAAAAGAGAACTTCTACAGTGGAGAAGCCTGGCAGATTGCACCTTAATCAAAAAGTCAGAGTAGGCAACAATCAGAAATGGGACAAATTGAGATTATATGCCACTTGATAGGATCCAAGAGAAGAACACAGCATCATGTCTGTGGTATTCCTGCCATAGATGTGTCGTGAATCTAATCACGAGGAAATAGCAAATCCAAATGAAGAGCAATTCAACAAAATAACTGGCCTGTAATCTCTAACGTGTCAAGGCCATGATAATCAAGGGAAGACCAAAGAGGTTAGAGAGAAATGACAACTAAGCTTGACATGTGATTCTGAACTGGATCCTTTTGCTATAAAAACATTGAGACAATTAGAAAACCTTGAATGCTGTCTGAGGGTCAGATAGTAGTATTATATCAATGTTAATTTCCTGATTTTTTTGGTTGAATTTTATTTATGTTGGAGAACATCCTTGTTTGTAGGAAAGCACAATGCACACTAAATATTTGGGGATGTTGGGGGCATCACATAGCAACTTTCTCTGAAATGGTTCATAAAAAGAGTTCTTTGTACCATACTAGAAATTTTTCTGTAAGTTTCAATATTTTTTTTAAAAAAGCAGTTAATTAATTATTTCTCTCCTCAGTGAATGTTGACTCTCATAATGAAATCGGCCATGGTTAACCTCTACAGTATTTCCACAATTTGGCATTCTCAAATACACAGGTTGATGAAAAGATGGAGTTTGGAAACATTGGGAATAGTTGACTGTACAAACAGTTCAATTTGTTTTCTTATTGCTACAAATAGATACTCAATTCTTTGTTAATCTTATTCTCTGTTTATCAGGGATTGATACATTGCAAAAGTTTTCAAGCTATTGGTTATGTCCAGATGAATGCGTCATATCACACTGAGTATAGTTCTTCAGTAGATGCATCAACATGGTCTTTTCTGCAAAATGATATACTCATGATGCAAATTATTTAATTACACCGTTATAAATGGGCCTATCATCTTGATTTATAGAACTTCTAGTATAAACTCTCCTGGTTTATGGAACTAATGTTCGTGAGCCTTTGAGCCTGGTATGCCCAATAAGTAAAAACTTTTTGGCAAGTAATTTGCTGGTCATTTACTGCCTTCTTCTTGATCTAAACCACTTAATCTAAATTTCTACTGAAACCATGTTACAGATTATCTCCTGAAGAAAATCTTTGGGTCACCTGCCTCTTAGAATTTTTCCACATACTATTGTGTTATATAATCATTTTGTTACTCTGTAAGAAAGTAAACAGTGTATTTGTATGAATAATTAATAAGTAACATCTTTTTCAAGTGGGACAATTACTTTTATTTCTTTGTTACGTTTGCATTATTTCTCACTCCATTGTGTGTACTTGCTTTATGTTGTTGGTGAACTTAATAATTTTTAATACTAATAATTTCATTTTATTAAAGATTTTTAAATATACATACAAAGGATCATATTATATACATATTTCTGAATCTTGCTTTTTAAACTGAACAAAACTCGTGGAAATCCCTCAAACAATTGGTATAACGTTAATTCATTTTAAAGTGCTGCATCGTATTTCATAATGTGGATGTGCCATAATTTTCTCAATCGTTCTCCTACTGACAGGGGTTTATTTAATTTCCTTTTTTTTTTTTTTTTGGTAAATAATACACAAATAAGTATCTTCTTATGTATGTCCTTGTGTTCTTCTGCTTTTATTTCTGTGGATTAGATTCCTAAGAGTGGGATAGATGTTTCCAGATAGCATCTAAAAAAGGCTGAAAAAATTTACAATATGTGTGTATCCTTTTATTTCATCCCTAACAATATTAAGAATTAATATTGAGTTATTTAAACTTTTTTCTAGTCCAATGGCTGTAAAGTGATTCACTCACTCATTTAACAAACATTTATTGAGCACTTTTTACACACCAGGCTCTGTTGTTGGCAGCTGTATACAGCTGTGAACAAAGCAAGTCAATTCTCTGTGCTCCTGGAGCTTCCACGCTAGAGAGGGAGGCAGACAGCAAACACGTAAATACGTGGTGAGTCAGAGGGGACCTGAAGAGAAGGGGACAGGAGTGACAGAGGCACTGGAGCAGGCAGTGCTATTTAAGACAGGGTGCTCAGGAAAGAGGTCTTAGAGGTGGTATCTGAGCAGAGACTTCAAGAAAATACAAAATTTAGTTATAGGAAGAGGGGATAGCCAGTGAAGGTTCTGAGGCTGGTGCATGTTTGGTGTGGCTTGTGGGAGGAACAGCAAGGGGCCAGTGTGGCTGGTGGGGATCTCCACCCCTCTACACCTCAGAACTCCTTGGAAGCCCCTGCAGAGGTAGTGCCACTCACTGGGGGTGGCACCACCGGGTGTCCTGCACACTGCTGTCAGCTGCACGCAGCAGGAGCACTCTGAGAACACACTGGAATCAGGAAGAAAGACCCCTTTCTGCCCCAGTTTCCCTCCAGTGCCTCTACTGGTAAAACTGGCACCTAATTACATTACAAATATTTTTTCTAAAATTCTGCATTACAAATATTTTTTCCAAAATTACAACTTGTTTGTTGATTTCATATAGAGCAATTTGTCTTCTAAGAGTTTAAAAACTGTCTAATCATATGTCTTTGTTTTTAAACCTATAACTTCTGTTTTCAGTGGTAGTTAAGACCTTTTCAGCTCCTAGATAGTATGTGTACACCCCTAGATTTTCTTGAAATTTTTAGTTTTATTTTTTTTACATTTAATCCTCAGTCCATCTAGATTATATTTTTTAGTGTGATGTAAATAAGGATCCCGTTATATTTTCTTCCGGACAGCCATTGTACTGACACTATTTATTAAATAATCCATTTTTCCCACTGAAATGAGACTTTGTTGTCTATTATATTTTGGTATTTTCTAGGATCTAGTTTTGGATTCTCTATTTGGTTCCACTGATCTATTTGCCTGACTTGATTGCAGAGCTTTATCATGACCTATTGTTTTGTAAGGCAAGTGCACTCACTGTTCTTTTCCATACCTTTCTTAGCTATTCTGGGGGCATTTATTCTTCTATGTAAGCTTTAATATCATCCCATCTGATTTGGAAACAATTCATTGAGATTTTAATTAGAATTAGATTACTTTTATATATTAATTTAGGAGATTGACTTTTTATGATAGTAAGTCTTCCAATCCAAGAAGAATATTTGTTCAGATCTTGTTTTACATCATTTAGTAAGAGTTTTTGGTTTTCTCCTTTTAGAGACTGCTCTTTTTTGTTAAATTCATTTCTATGTATTTATGGCTTTTGTTACCATTGTGAATGAAATAGATTTTCCAGTTTCTACTTCTAGGTGCTTATGTCAGTGTCCTGGCGGGAAACACATAGTGTACTCAAGGGGGGTATTGAGAAGAGTTAAAAATCAAGTATTTATAAAGGTGTGGGCATGAGTCAGGGCCATCAGCAATGAGTGGAGAAGCATGCCAGGGCTTCTTGGGGCAGCAAGTGGGGCAGCGAGGGTTGGCAGGGAGTGGTTTACAGACCACGGAGAGAAAGCTGCAGCTCCAAGAGAGGACCAGCTGGAGAGGAGCCTTTGTAGAGGAGGCCACCACTACCCGTCCACAGTTCAGCAGAAATGGAGGTACCCGCCTCTGCCTCCTCCTGCCCTCCCTCCTCCTGCCAGAGCTTGCCATTGGCTGAGCCCAGCTGGAAGTCAGAGGGCAAGGAAGTCCATGTAGGCCAGTAGAACAGGGCGAGAAAGGAGGGCAATGGATCAGGAAGGCAAATGGAGAGTATCCAGCACAATGCTCAAATTTAGGATAGAGGAAAGCTATCGAATTTTGTGCCTCCATCTTGTATTTGGCTACCTTACATATTATCTTATTAATTCTAGTAACTTGGAAAAAGTCAGATCCTTTTGGGTTTTCTGGGTATACAACTGTATCTTTATTAAAAACAGGTAATTCTATCTCTTCTTTTCCAATGTTTATATCAATTATTTTATTTTCCTGTGGTATTAGTTTGCTAAGGCTGCCGTAACAAAGTATGATAAAATGACTGGCTTAAAAAGCAGAGGGGTATTGTCTCACAGGTCTGGGAGCTGGAAGTCTGAGATCAAGGTGTCATCAGCATTGGTTTCTTTTGAGGGTTGTGAGGGAGAATCTGTTCCAGGCCTCTCCCCTGGCTTCTGGTCATTTTCTGACAATCTTGGGTGTTCCTTGGCTTGTAGAAGCATCACCCCGATCTCTGCCTTCATCTTCACATCGCGTTCTCCCTGTGTGCGTGTGTCTGTGTCCAAATTTCCCCTTTTTATAAGGACAGCAGTCATATTGGATTAAGGCCCACGCTAATAACCTCATCTTAACCTGATCATCTGCAAAGACCCTATTCCCAAATAATGTCATACTCACAGATGTTGGGGATTAGGACTTCAACATCCTTTGTGGGGGACATAATTCAATCCACAACACCTGTCGTGTTGCTTTTGCTAAAACCTTTAAGACAGTGCTTAATAATAACAGCAATGGCAGGCATCACTGACTAATTTCTAATTTAATTGAAATTATTTTAAGTTTTCTTATAGGATGTATTTGCTGTTGATTTTTGGTAATAGTTTTTATTAAATAATTTAGTAAACCATAGTTTAGTAAACTAGTAAATATTATAGTTATTAAATTATTCCTTCTCTTTACATTTTACCTAAAATTTTTATTAGGAATGAAGTTACCACTACATTTTATCAATTGCCTTTCTAGCATCTGTTGATTTGATCAAATGATTTTACTCCTTTAATTTATCCATGTAATGGATTATGTTGATAATTGTAGAGTTGCTGAATCTCTCTTGCCTTCCTGTAAAAAACCTTTTTTGATAAAAATGTATTATTTTTTTGATACATTGATGGATTCTGCTTGCTAATATTTTATTTAGAATTTTTACATTGATTTTTGCAAGTTAAATCTGACTATAATAATTGTCCTTTTTGGCACTTCTTTATCAGGTTTTGGTATTAAAGGTATGCAAACTTCATAAATTTAATTGGGAAGATTTCTTTCTTTATCTCTGGCCTAGAACAGTTTACTTTATATTGGATTTATTTATCTGATCTTTAAAAGTGAGATAAAACTCAGCTCTGAACCCACCTTGTTCTCTGTCTTTCTTAATGACACATCTATAAGCAGCTTTACAATTTCTTCTATGGCAATTGGTCTATTCAAGATTTCCACTTTTTATTGAATCAGTTTAGGTAATTTGTAGTTAATTGTTTTTGCTCTACATTTTCAAAGTATTTGCCGTAGTATTAACGTGTAATATTCCCTCATATTTTTTCTCAGTTCTCTTTTTAACTCTCTGGCTCTCTTTTCTTTAATCAAACTTGAAAGGAATTTTTCTTTTTTAGTGTTGTTTCCAAAGAAACAGCTTTTGGATTAATTCATCTTTCTACTGTCTTTTGCTGTGATTTTCTTTTTCATTCATTTTGTCTTTTAAATTAATAAATTCCCACTCTCTAGCTTCTTTTCATTTATTTTATAGTTCCTTTTCTAATATCTGGTTTCTTTATTTCTACTATTTTATCTTTTTCTTTTCTCTTTATTTTTCATCTTTGATAAATATTTAAATCTATAGATTTTTCAAAGCTTTTAATTGTGTGCCACAGGTTTTTAGAATAAAGTGTTTTCTTCATTATTTTCTAAGTGCTTTGCTATTTCCCTTTAATTTGCTATTTGAGTTAACAATTGGCTAGGACTGTGGTTCTTAACTTACAAGATTTTTGGTCAATGTTTATTTATTTATAATTTTTTTGAGTTTGATATAATAATATAGCCTTTTAATATATACATTTTTGATCCTTCTGTGTCCATGCTTACTTCTGGTTTTTCACTATTGTTTTCTCTTTCTCCTTTTTAAAATGTTCTTGTTTAGTGAAGTTGCTATTCGTTTCATTTTCCCCTAGCTAGTGTAGAATGTTAACTAAACATTTCTATTCAGTTATTGATTATTGGACTTTCTCAAGAACTCTTAAACAGAAACATATTTCTAAACCATTATTTTAGATCAAGATACTAAGTACCTCCCACCAAGATGCACGATTTTCCCTTTTCTTCTGCTTTATCCCAATAAGGTGAAACCATTTTCAAGATGTTCTTGGTTATTCTTGAAATTTTATTTTGGTGAATCCCAGCATTGATTTATTAAATTAAAAAAATTAACAAACAAGGAACTAAAAAGGACTTTGGGATTGTGGTAGAAACTACGTTGAGTAGATTTTGAGTAGTGGCACTTTTTACAACATTGACTTTCCCCAGCTGAAACCATGATCTGTCTCTAGCCGGGTGTGATTTAAAAGCTTCGTCAATTTTTTCCTACCAAAGTTGTGCATATATCAAATTTATTCCCAACATTTTGTACTTTCAGTTGTCATTGTGAATGGGAACTCTGTTTCCATTATATTTTCTAGCTGGTTATCATTGTAATAAACGAAAGCAATTGAATTTTTTACATTTATTTTGTGTCTGTTTAGAAAATTGCAGCATACAAAATTTTAAAGTTGGTTCTAATAGTTATTCATTTGGTTCTCTTGGATTTTCTAGATAAATTATCATATAATCTATTAATAATGACTATTTCCAGTACTTATATCTTTAATTTTCTTTTTCTTGTCCTATTACACTAGCTAGATGTCCCACATAGTGTAGAATAATAGTACTTAGAGAAGGCAGTCTTTTTTATTCCTAACTTTAGTCCAAATATATTTATTTAAATATCTTTAAATATCAATTTTTGTATTCTAATATGTATTCTATAATATTTTAAAAGTTTTATTTTATAGCTATTTTCTAAGAGTTGTTTCTTTTTATTTGAATCCAGAATAAATCTGAAATTTTGCAGGATGTCTTGATGTCTCCTGAGATGATCACAAGATTTTCTTTCTTAATCTTCCAGTGTAATGATTTACATTAATTTATTTCTTAAGAGTGAATGGTCTTTGCATTCTTAATCTATTTTATACCTTGTTGTAATTGATTTGCTAATGTTTTCTTTTGGATTTTTGCATTTTTGTTCATGGGAGAATAACCTACAGTCTTCCTATCTTGAGCTGCCCTTGTGTGATTCTGATATCAGGGATACGTTAGTCATTTGAAATGTGTCTGAAAGACACTCCAAATGTGGTTTTGCAAAAAATATGAACTATGTCTTAATTCTACTGAAAAGTGTCAGTTGTGCTAGCAAATTTTTGAAAAGAAAGTGTACCATGGTCCAACAGGTCTGGGAAGTGTATCGCTCTGTTAGAGATTCACAGTACACATGTACAGAGGCTCTGAAATTCCCTCTGGGAAGAGGCTTATTTCTTCAACCCAGCCTTCCCAAACTAATTTGAGCACAGAACACCTTCTTTCTTTTTTGAAGCTTACCTATTAAAACATCCCATAGGATATCTTTAAAGAGATACAAGTTTGGGAAATGCTGCTTTAAGCACAAAGATGTTTCAAATTATTTCTAATAGCAGAGATTAGGAAACAACCTAAACCATAGGGGAATGTTGAGGTAAATTGTAATAGAATGGAACATTATGCAGTCATAAACTGCTGTATGCAAAAGTTTTATAAAGACATGAAAATGCATTCATTTTAATGTTAAGTGAAAAATCAGGATAAAAATATACTATGTGATCACACGTACATTAAAACCAAACAAAGAAATGAAAACAGAGAAAATGATTAGGAATAAATTCACCAAGATTCAAATAGTCATCTTGGGTAGTGGTGTGTGCGTGTGTTTTTTCTTTCTATGTTTCTATAAGCATGTATTGCTTCCATATTTTGGGGGAAAAGGAAATACCAAAATAATAGAAACTCAATTTCTACCCAAAGGGAGCATGGAGGTGGGAATTTGTTGCAGAAAGAGGAATGTCAGAAGGTGGTGGGTGCCAGAGCCTCTGCCTATTGTTCTTTCTGGCCTCCCTGCCTGTGGAAGGGCTTTTCAGGGCTGGCCATGTCCCCAGGGCAGATTTAAGTGTGAGTAGCCTCTCCTACACCAGGTTCTAACTTAGCAAAACAGGCTGCTGCAGCACGTATTTCAGCCCCTCTACTCTACTCCCTTTCCATCCCGTCCTTGTACTAACTATATATGACTCTCTTTCCCGTTTGACCATAGGCTTCTCCAAGGTTGGCAACAGTGTCTGATGGGCCTCTGAGTTCCCTCTGGCAATTAGCACAGGGCTTTATGCATGATACATATCAACAAATATTTGTTCATGTTCTAAAATAACATAAGTGGTGTCATTCTCTTTAGGTCTACCCACCCCGGTTAACCCTGCTCAGCATAGAGGAGTTGAGAAGGAAGCAGAAGGACTCCATAGCTCCAGGAAGAATAACAAGTGTTAGAGGGACAATAAGTTCTATAGGGTCCCTGAAGCCACTTCAGACTCTCTCCCTCCAAATCTAGTTTCTCCATTCTTGGACCTTGGACCCCACACCCTCAAAGTAGAGATTTTCTATTCTGCATGATGGAATTTTAATTGATTACATGACTATTAGCCAATTTCAGAGTAACAGTGAAATTTTGTATATTGGACAATCACCCAGTAAGGGACATCTTTTTTCATTACAGAGATAGAGAATTGAGATATGCAGTGACAGCACCGACTCTTGACATATTTATTAATGGTATTCTGATTCTAACTAGTTACACAAAGGTTTACATAATTCTTGACCTCTTCTAACACAGAGAACATTTTACTATGCGGTTTTTGAAGGTGGAAGATATAGAATCTCCTATAAGGGCTAAATCCACACAAAAAAGGTCAAGTGCTAATTTTTCAAGGAGGAATCTCTTTCCTGCCTTCAAAACTCACAGGTGCAATCCAGAATCTATTCAGCCACTACCTCACTCTGTAGTATTTTTTTTCTTCTCTGTCAGATAAGACAAAGCCTAATCTTCCAAAGATTTTAACATAGTTTGACAAACAACGACTTCTTAATACAAGAATGGCATGATCATAATAGCCTTCATGGACTGAGCTCTTCCTCTGGGCCAGGCACCAGGTGCGCGCTCACTCATTTCATCCTCAGAACCCCACGTGGTGGTGGGTTCTGCTATTTCAGGCGAGTAAACCGAGGCTCAGGGACGTTAAGTCACTATGCAAGATGACACCACTAGTAAGTACGCGGAAGATCAGAGGTTCAGGCACAGGTCTAACTTTCTCCGAAGCCAAAACATTTGTTTGTAACTGCTACGTGGGAAAATTGGAATTAGCGTATGAAATAGACAATATTTGTACAGTATGGCAATAACAGGAGGAAAACTCCAATCGGCTAACCCCTCCCTAAGCAGCACTTAATGTGCAGCAGGCACTGTTCTAAGCACTCATCACGTATGAATTCATTACATTCTCACAATGACTCTAGGAGGTAAGGACCATTATTGTTGCCAGTTTATAGATGAAGCAATGCCACTGATAAACAACTTGTGCAAGGCCATGCCCCTGATAGCAGCAAGGCAGGGCCTGGACCCCACAGAGTCTGGCTCCAGATCTGGGGAGGAAGCCACTGCTCTATCCTGCATGAGAACGGGAGCCCTGGCATCTCATGTTGGCTGTCAGTCATCTCCATGCCATCCTCAACTTGAAGAGGTTTTTGGATTATCTTTGGAAATCAACAAGACATGTTTGTTCTGGGCCAGTCAAGGTCTCCCAGACTGCTTTCAACTGAATGCATGTTTTCAAGCATCCTTGGGAGAAAAGCAGTGGGAAAAATCTGGCTATTAATTCAGTATTTGTTAAATCCACATGTCACTTTGGTATAAACTGGGCTTTGGACTGACTTCTTGGTTTAGTCAAACATCTATATCCGTGTGTGTGTGTGTGTAAAGTGACCTTCCTTCACATTTTCCTGAATCCAGCAAATAATAAGATGATGGAGAAGAGAAAGAAAGTTCTATATTTCACATCTTCACATTTCGGGGCACCAACTGCCTTAGAACCACATCAGTGATACTTGTGAAGTACTGTTTTCCCAAGAGATTATTATCATCAGAGGAGTATCTCAAGTTAACATTTTTCAAGAGCTCCCCGTCCCCTTCATATTTATTATTTGGCTTCAAATTACCTCAGTCAATAAAATTACCATTGTTGGTTCGCACCTTTCAGAAAATTTGTGTGCATTAAACACTTTGGCAATATTTATTTATTCTGCCATCTGTCTCACTATCTACACATTCTCAACAGTCTGGCCTAGAAAGCGCCCAAAATCACCTGAGCATCGTGAAATTAGTCCACGGCTGTCAGAGGAAGGCATGGAGAACACAGCTGCTGTCCTGCTGCCTGATTTAATGAGGTTCCAAAAGTATGTGGACAAGGATGCTTTCCCTTGGTTACCATGGAAACAGGACGGGTGCTCAGAGCAGGTGTCAGCAGCGTGGAAATCAAGATGAATCAGCTGATGGCTCCTCATCTGGGGGAGGCGCTGACCAAGCCGTGGTGGCTCCAGTTTGCACAATCACACCCTCCTGTTCCTTCCTTCGGACAAACTCGAGGAGGGAGACCCAAACTCCATCCAGACTTTGTTCTGAACATATTGTGTCACCATATAAGCTTTCTGAGTCTAAAAGGACTTGCACTTTGAGAATTTCAAAATCAGAAATGCTGAGAGTACTTCTATTCTTTCAGATCCTAATTAATTGGTGATCCGTTGTTTTGTTTGAAAAGAAATAAGCAATACACGATCCACCCCCGCACCTCCCTTCCTCCAACATGGGTTTGTTTGATTTTATTCAGTCAAACTTGCCTTAGGAGTTAACTTTTTGTTTTAATGAACAGAATAGGATATCCAGTGTTTCTGGCTAAACTCACCATTTCTGGGGTCAAAGGCTTTTTACACAAAGCTGGTTTTCATCCTAAAGTATGTTGTCAGAAGTGAAGCAGCATAATTTATAAACTTTATGACTCACTTCTCAGATGCCACATCACTTGTAAAGAATAGAAGACTTGCATATAACATAATTCTCTACAATTCATTCTATATTTATGGAATAGTTTTCAGGTGAAAGGTATGAATGAGAATAGGGCTAACTGAACTGAAATATTACTGGAGAACTAAGAAAAGACTTGAACATCATTCTTCGGAAGGTTCCAATTTGGCACCAGAAATTTAAGGCAGAATAACCTCTGGTAAATATAAATCTGTCTGACTTTTGCAAAGAGAAGGAATCTTTAACTTCTTGGCTTCATCTTAAGATTTTTCTCCATTTTTGTACAGGGTCAAATAGAATTCATTAGCCAATTAGCTCAGAGAAAATAAGGCAGCATATATTGCTATTTCATGTAGAAAAAGAGCAAAGTGTTCAATTTTTCTGCTCTTTGGCTGAACTGACAGATATTCTTTGTTCTCTAGGAATGTGATGATTTAGGCCAAAATTCTGCTTCCTGAATAATTCAGATAATTGCCTCAACCTCACACTTTACTGGAGTTGGAGAGATTTGACTTCAAAAGGCAGGTGATCAAATTAAAATCATGTTTCGACAAACCTTATTTTAAGCTCTTTTTGAAAGAAAAAAGATAGATATTTACTGCTTAATTAAACATTTCCATGTATTTTGAAAACATAGATGAACCACACAAATGCTGAGCGTTATTAATCTAATGTTAAGCGGTAAGCTGTGAAAAGCTCTTTTGAAATGGAGTGGAGGATGTGTTTGATATACTAGACTTTGTTCCATAAGAATCATCCAATCAGACGTTCTTGTCAAGCAGATGTTGCAGTTTAGATGTCGAGGAGACAAAACCTTTCATCCCGGCCCTCAGGAGTTGTGTGCACAAAATGATGCTTTTTACTTGGCTCTGTAGCTGTCGGTCTGTGGCATGTCTCTCAGTGCCGTTGTCCTGTGCTGTAAACAGAAGAGAAGAGTCTGAAGGCTGGAGTTACACTAAGCATTTCTTGGGGTGTTATTGATATAGGAGCAGCTAACGTGCATATAGAACAAAAGTTACCACATGAAATTAAATACAAAGATTTAAAGAAATGGTATTGTTGTCACCCTTGCCTCCTGTAGTAGAATAAGAGCTTCACTTTGGTATCATGATGTGATTTTTCACTCATTTGTGGACATTTTCTCAAGCCCTGGGGTACTGCTCCTAACCTAGAACCGTGGTTTGAGCACACGAGTTGTTTCCCTGGTGGGGTCCACGATTTAGCCTGAGCCCTTTGCACGCTTTGTCCCGAGTAACCCAAGTGCCTGTTTGCTATGGCTGCTTGTACCTGTAGCTGCAGAGTGGAATAAAACCAGAGAGGTGAAGCAAAGGGAGTCGTCATCCATCCTGCCCACCGGCACAGGCTGCACCCTGGATAGACCCAACTCTGTGCCATCTCCCTGGCTGGCCCGGGGCTGCTCCCTGGAGATGTCACACCCTGAGCAGGCTGGAGCCTGTACTTGGTGGTACATAACCTCAGCTCGCCTCGACACTGCCCCTGAAGCCCACAGCCTTTTTTGCAGCTGCTCCCTCTCCCACTCTCAGTGAAGACCACCTTGGATCTTGGCCCCCTCCTCAAGGGTCTGCTCAACTCTTCTGACGTGGCCCCTCCTCTCAGCAGATGATCTCTGTCGTCTCACAGAGAAAACAGAATTCCTCAGGCAGGAACATGACCAACCCTACAAACCAACGTGACTTCACCCATCCTCTCCTCATTTTCCCCTGTTTTAATAACAATAACAACAGATAATGCTTATATAGTGTTTACCATGAAGTATCTACATGTGTTACTTTACTAATCCTCATAATAACCCTATGATGTAGGTACTAGTATCATCCCCATTTTACAGATGAAGGAACTGAGGTAAAGAGAGGTTAAGACACTTGCCTGGGGCCACACATGTAGTGTGTGGCAGAGCCAGGACGTGACCACTGTTTAACCATTATGCTAAGGTGGAGATCAACTTTTTGTCTCAGGCCAGTTCCTCCCATGGGTTCTGGATTCTACGCCATCCTACCTTCTGAAGGGCTCATTCTGAGGACTGTCTCTGCCCTGTCCTGGATGGTCAGCCTCGCCCTTCCTATTGGCCCCTTCCCATCAGCAGTTAAATACACTCAAGTCCTCCCCAACTCATCTACCCATCTTTAAAAAATCCTGGATCCCTCTTCTGTCTGTTGTCTTCTGTCTTCTTGTCTCCCTTCCTCTCTACTTGCACCTTCTCTCCTCTTCTCTTCTCTTCTCTCCTCATCTTCACAACCAAGCTTCATACAAAAGTCACCAGCACTCATGGGCTCCATTTCCTTATCTCCCACTCAGCCCACAGTAATCTGGCTTCTGCCCATCACCCTATAGAAATGTCCCTCAGGTTGCCAGTGACCTCCATTGGGTTGTTTCAGTCTTTATCATGGCACATAATTGGCTTTAAATAAACGTTTGTGTAAAATAAATGAAGAAATGGATAAACAAATGAATATATAAAATCTTATTTTAAAAACCCCTCAGCTTATTCTCCCTACTGTGTCCTCCATCCCTCTAACCAGCTTACCTCTGGAGATCCCCCCAGTCAGCAGACCCCATATCGCAGTTTCTCGACCTGAGGTCCTGGCTCCTCATGCGTGGGAATCTCATGCCCACTCCCACCCACCCCCAGACCAGCTAAGATTCTTGGGGTGGGGTCTAGTATCTGCACTGTGAACAGACCCTGGAGATGACACTCAGGCACATGACAGTTGGAGGGCCAATGCTCCCTATCTGCCCTTCTGTTAATTTTTGATTCAGTGAGCTTCCTATAAGCACTTAGATTTAAAACCATAAGAAAGGATTATGTCTTTGAAAACATTCAGAGATACAAAGGAAGAATGAGTGTTATCTTTGGCATGCAGTAATGCTTGTGGAGTTTCATTGGTCCTTGCCACTTGCCTATGACACTTACCCTTTTCATCGCGGCTGTTATTAAAGGTTACCACAACAGAACAACAGCAAGAGCAGTCAAGGCTCAGACGTGCGCTCTGATCAGCTTCCTCCTGGGAACTGCCATGTTGGAGACCAATGATCTGTTTTCTCTGCTCCCACTTTTTGGAACAAGAAAATCTTATTTAGAAGGCAGAATTGCTTCTCAGACAAATGCAGATGAGGGAATACTTTCCCCCTATGTGAAAGTGCTCAGTGTATTTTGTTCCACGCGATTACTTCCTGCTTCCATGTTAGATTGCCATTTACATAAGACTTTGTGTACTTTAGCACATTTGACTCTAACAACAATACAGAGAAGTGGGCAGGGCACTTGATGCATCATTCCTTCCAAAGATTTCTAACAGGTGCTTGCTATGTGCCTGGCCCCAGCCTGGGTACCATGGGAACACGGAATAGGGTCTGACTTGGACGATTTTGCACGCAGGTACCTTGCAGGCTGCTGGAGGACATAAGCCATGGACACAGCATCTAGTACAGCCCAGAAGCCACCAAGGGCCTTGAGACCAGATTGTAAATGCCCCGAAGGCAAGAGCTGGCTCCACCATTTGTATCTCTGTGCCAAGCACAGAGTTTGGCAGGAATCAACGCTCACTGAACATGGTTCAATAAATGAGACAGATCAAGTGCTTTGGGAATTCGGAGTTGGGCTGGGATTGGGGAGTGGGTCACTTTCTGCTTGGGTGGGCCAGTGGATTGGGGCTCCCTGAACAAGGAGATGTTTGGACACAGCAGCTGTCACCGACCTGTAGAACTTCACAAGATCTTGCTCAAACCCTTACATGTTAAATGTAAATTCGTGGTATCTTTGGCAAAACAATTTTCTTTCTTAGAATGTCAGCCTGCATATCTTACAGCTTGTATTTGGGTGAAAGGCTTTCTCCGCCCCACTGCCCACTTGCGTTCGCTATTCTCTCACTCAGTATTAGTTTCAAAGGCTTTTCTCCTCCTTAGTTTTTGTTTGTCCATTTGTTTTTACTCTATTTATTTTCTCATAAGAAAAAAATACCACAGTCTCATTATAAACAACTTGGAAAACAGAGAAAAGTTTGAAGAATTAAGGCAAAAAATCACCCATAATCCCATTACCTAGAGGCAACCATGATTAGTATTTTTGTCATATTTCTCTACATTCACGTATGTATGTATTTTTAACATTGACAGCGCTATTAAAAACACAAGTTAGAATCCTTTCCATCGTCATTAAAAACATTTAGACAATTTTTTAAAACACTATGGAACATGACATCATTTGATTATGCTATAACAAATTTCCATCATATTTGACATCTGGATTGTTCCAGTTTTGTGTTAATATAAATAAAGCTGAAATGAAATCTTTATAAAATGTTGCCCACATTTTGGGTTATTTGCTTAGAGGATTATTGAACCAGTGGAAACGAACATTTTAAGGCTCCTCCTTAGGTGCATATGACCAACTTGCTTTCTAGGAAGTTTGCCTCACTGTCCCCTGCTCCCGCAGGGCTTGAGAGTGCCTTCAGCACTCCAGTTCACCAGTCCTCCCATTACCCACTGCTGCAGAATGGACTCCTCCACCGCTGTGTGACTTAAGGTCATGGCCACGTTGTCATCTCTCACGGTGTTGTGGGTCAGGAGCTTAGGCAGGGCCCAGCCGGCCAGTTCTTCTGCCCCACATGGCATTGACCGGGGTTTCTTGGAGGTGTTAAGCTGGCAGCTGTTCTGGTTTGGAGGGTCCAAGATGTCTTCCCCACATGTCCCACACCTTGGCAGGTATGGCTGGAAGGCTGGGCTCCATCGAATCCCTTCCCCTCTCCGTGTGGTCTCAGGGCCTCTTCACGTGGTCTCTCCCACGGGGTCGTCAACTTCTCACAGGGTGGCTCAGGGTGCCACAGGTGAGCCAGTGTTCCCAGACACAGAAAGTGGAAGCTGCCAGTCTCTTAAGGCACAGCATCACTTCTGGCATATTCTATTGTCAGAGCAATCACAGAGCCCACCCAGGTTCAAGGGGAGGGGACTGAGACATTATTTCTCAATGGGAGGAAAATCAAGGAATTTGTGGCCACCTCTAATTCACCATATCAGCATTGACTATTACTGTAAGAAATATCTGCTTGCTAATTTGAAAGATAAGATATGGTAAACCAGTGTTGCTTTCATTTTAATTTATTCCTTCCAATCTTCAACTTTTTCATATATTTATTGCCACTTGACTTTTTCCACCTATGAATTGTTTGGTCCTGCCCTCGGGTCTCTCCTAGCTCTGCCACTTACAACTTTGAGATGTTGTACAGGTCAAACTCTCTGAGTCTCACTTCTTTATCTGTGGAATGGGGGTAATAATATTATCTGTCTGAGAAACTGCAAGAGTTGCTGTGAAGCTTAAATGACAGAAAGAATCGAAAGTGCTTGTTGAACATTGTGCCTGATCTGTAATGAATACTCAGTACATGCTAGTGACTATTGCTAATCGTATTCTTGGTTCAGAGTCTTGTCCTAATACTCGGGTGCCAGCTTGGGGACATGCACATGGAGAGGATGCAGGGCCCCTGGGTTGCTGTGGGCACCGAGTGACTTCAGGCAAAGGAAAAGCCAGGCCCCCTCTGTGTTCTGCTCAGTGCTAGTTTGCAGCCCCAGTTCCCTGGCACCTCTGCCCAAGGGCAGGGAGCTTCCTGCTTGTGAGTGGGCACAGTGCCATCCTACAAGATGGGAATGAGAGCAGGCAGCCAGGGGAACGTGTATGTGTCCTGCCATGTTTGTTAAACAAACCGTTCCCAGCCGGGGAGCACTAAAACAGCTGTCAATCCTGGTGTTACAAACCCTGGTAATAGGAGACGTGGAATCATTAATCCAGGTCTGGAAAGAATTACCTTTCAAACTTTTTTTTAAAGAAACAGTATAGCACACCCAGCAAATACAGAGAAGGTGATTTATGCCTCATCCATCAAACTGAAATAAATGTTATTCCATGGAAACGAGACCAGCACTTGGAGACTAGAGGTAGTAAATTCATTTGCTGAGCCCTGACTGAGGGGTACTCCCATTTGTCATTTCCCCCCTTGTCTGAAGGTGACACTCTGCACCCTGTCACCAGCAGCACACGTTCTTTTAGTGGCTTTTCCTCTCCTTTAGTGATAATGGGCTGTGTCCAGCCAGCCACACACTCCCTTCCTGATTTGAGCCCAGCAATGCCTGGCCACAGCTAGTAGCCTCTTTGGGTGACATTTTGGACCACAAGTAGATCACACCACAGCCTTGCCAGCCCTTGACACCCCATGATGTTTTAGGTGGGTGATGGGTCTGGACAGAAGACAGGGGAGGGAAGGGCAGGCGATGAGGACTCAGAAGCAAGGGGTCCCGCCCTGTCTGCTTCCTGACCCTCAGTTCCCACATCGGCTAAACGGGGATGCAAATACTTGCGTCCTCCCTCACCCGAGTGGCCTATGACTGCATGAGGCGTAGTCATAACTGAGGCAAACATTAAGTATTCTTTCTGTATTGTTCTTTTAAAAGAACTTTCACATCTAGTATATATTTTATTCTTTAACAGCTTTGGAAGGGTTTAATAAATATTATTTTTCCATTTTACAGAGTAGAAAACTGAGATGCATTGAGTTTGACTTGCCAAGGTCATAGAGTGGAGCGCAGGTCTCCTGATTCTCAGGAAGTCCCACTGGACCACACTGTCTCCAATGGAACAAGGAAGGACACTAGGGCCTTCTTTTTATGCTCCAGTAGGTCAGTTCCAGCTGGACCTCAGGGAGTTGGAACTCAACTTCTATGACTGTAGTTTTCTCACCTGGAGAAGCTCTTAGAGGCCTATCCTTCATCTTTCTCCATCCATAGAACTCTGGATGGGGTGCTGGACCATTCGGAGAGACTCAGACTGGCAGCTAGCATGAGTCAGGTAGAACTGGGCTGTAATCTCTACACTTACTCGTTGGGTAAGTTACTCAACCTCCCTGAATCTCAGTTCCTCAAAAATCAGGGATAGTAAATCATGCTGTGTGTGGTTGATGGGGGATTAAATAATGGTCAGTGTGCAAACTATCAGACCTAATGCCTGGCACAGAGTAGGTGGACAATGTTTTCTTCTTTCCTTATCATTTCTCCTTTCACTTTTTCTTCCTTCTCTAGGGGTCTTGGAAATATCTCAGATATGCACCAGACATAACTTGAACTCGGGGATTTCTGGAGACTATGTGTGTACTTGACTGGGCTAAGGGTGCCCAGATAGCTAGTAACATTATTTCTGGGTGTGTCTGAGGGTGTCTCTGGAAGAGATTGACATTTGAATCGGTAGACTGAGTAAAGATCGCCCTTCCCAATGCGGGGGGCATCATGCAATCTGTTGAGGGCATGAATTGAACAAAAAGGCGGAGGAAGGGCAAATTCTCTCTCTGTGTGAGCCGGGACTTGCATCTTCTCCTGCCCTCGAACATCAGTGCTCCTGGTTCTTGGGCTTTCAGACTTGGACCAAGACTTACACCATCAGCTCCCCTGATTCTTAGGCCTTTGGACTCAGACTGAATTATACCACAAGCTTTCGTGGTTCTCCAGCTTATAGACAGCAAATTGTGGGACTTCTTGGCCTCTGTAATCACATGAGCCAATTCCTGTAATAAATCTCCTCATATCTATATCTGTATCTATATTTATATCTATCTATCCTATTGGTTCTGTTTCTCTGGAGTACCCTGACTAATACAACACCTCAAAGCTGAGCCCTAGGGGAACACACCTTGAAAGCCCTTTGGGCCCCAGTAGTCCGCAGATAGGCCTCTTAAGGAGCCCAGGTGCAGGGATGGGCCAGGAGAGACAAAGGCCAGGAAGCTGGGGGTCTGGGAGTAGCATCTCCACCTTGTGGGGACAAGAAGGCCCAAGAGTCCCGGGGGTGGGGAGACCCCTTGTTTCCATTTTTCCTTCAGAGTCTTATGTTTAACTGAGAAATGCCGACTGCCACGTTCAGCAGGGGCCTGTCTTACAACCACATTGTCTGGTTGGACAGCAAAGGTTGATGCCACTGTTGTGGGCTGCACCCAAACATGGGCTCCCTTGTCCATTTCTAAGAGGGACTCTACCTGTGCCCTCAAATTCTTTGCTAAGGACTTCATTACACCACATTGGGGGTGGGCAAGGAGGCTCAGCTAATCCAAGGAGACAGACAGGTCTTCCTGAAGGTCAAAACATGTCTTTCAAGTGTCCGGGAAAGATTGTGAATGAGCAGGTAGCCACAAAGCCCCATGGCCAAGCACAAAGAGATCGGAACACACTTTCCTTCCTGTCATGAGTTGATTTCTAGAAAACATTATTTTTTAAAAAATCATTAAAAGCTATATTCGTGGGGGCCGTGGCCAAAATATTTTAGTAGGACATACTGTTATCACCTCACTCCCCACTGTCTCCAGTTCTTAGGAATGAAAGCCTTTCTCTCCAGAAAAATGAAGGCTGATGTTAGAAAGAAGTGCTTGGGGAATTATACAACTTAACAATCTCATAAGTGTTTACAGCAAACACAGCCTCCGTGGAAACTTTGGAGGGAAAGAGGGAGCCTTTCAAAGCCTTTACAAAAGGTAGCAGCACCCCTCTGACACTGGTCAGAAGGAGGGGGACTACAAACAAGAGAGCATCTCAGATCTCAAAAGGAGGAAAGGATGGCTGGAAGGAGTGAGGGGGGCAGAGAACACATGAAAAAGGCATTATTCCCACTTTGCTGATTACAGAGCTCAACCAAATCCTCCCACGCCGGAAGGAACAAAGTAGTCATTTCTAGCAACCCTAGAACAGAAAAAGGGTATATTGGTGGAATCCCTTCATATTAAGGAGCGATTAAGTTATTAGGAGATTTCAGAGAAGTTCCAGTGGAACAGAGCCTTTCTTATACATTACAAACTACCTCTGAGCCCTGCCTGATCACAAGACACAGCACTGCTGTGTTGTTACTTGTTAGTTTTTTGGCTATTATGTTCACTCATTCACTCAACAAATATTTGTCAAGTGACTTTTATGTGGAGGCCACAGAGAACGATTTTAAGGACCCACCAGGATCCTGTAGGAGAAACAATCAGATCTGAAGTTAGAAAACCTAGATTCAAGTCACCACTTTGCCATGCGCACATGCTTTTTCACATTAGTTTAAAACTCCTGGGTCTCAGGTTTCTCATGTGTAAAATGATGCTCTGATAATGCTTCACACAGTAAGTGCAAGGGCTCTGTAAATGACAAAGTCCTTTACAAAGGTTAGTTGTCATAATTTTTGTAAAGTTCCCTCACAGGATGGGGTGGCCACACACCCTGGTTTGCCAGAACGGTCTCAGGTTACACCTGTTTCCCCAGCCCCTTTTCACCCTCACAGATGTCCTAGTTTGGCAAATAAATTTTATACTGTCCCCTACTGTAGGATCATCTGTGCAAGAGAAAAGCGAGAGAGGAGGACCAGAGTTCCGATCCGATCATTCTCTTGCAGTAAATTTCCGTATCTCAACAGCTATTCGTGGAAGCTCCTTTCTGCCTCACAGTAACTGCTCTCTTTGAAGCTGCAGCCAACTCAGGTGTGAAAATTAAATGTGTTCACAGAAATGAGTACTCTGCTGCACATTTGCAATAAAGTTTTCTCAAAAAAAGAGGAAAAAAAGTAATTTGTGGAGCCACACCCATCATGAATGCAGAATCGGGCATAAGGAAATGTTTTCCTGCACAAAGGCATTCTTCAGTTCATAAACTGAAACGCTGCATTGCAAGGCAGCAGTGCAGCTGGCCTCCGCGACAAGCACGAGGCACCGGCGGAGGCTGGCAGCGGCTGAAACCCAGGCGCTTTGGGGCTTACCAGTGGAGTCAGGCTGCTGAGTTGTGGTCGAGTGGGAGACACTGCCAAGGGTGGGTTATTGGATTTCAACTCTCGACTCTCATGCCCTGGGCTATGTTTCTCGATCTCGCCTCGCTTCTGTTTCCTGACTTGGGGAGTAGGTATGCCCGCGGTACCCACCTCCTAGAGCTGTTTTGATGGTCAGGAGTGCTGTTGCATGTGGAGTGTTCAACACAGCCCCTGACACATGGCAGATTGTCTGTCTGTCGTAGAAAGGCTTATCATTCCCAATTCTGCTGCTCCCAACAGAGCACCCTGCAGTGGTCAACAAGCATTTTCATGGGCAACAAATACGTGGAGGAAGTCAGGGGCCAGCCCCTGCTTGTATCTTTTCTCATTTGACCTTGTTTCCAAGTACTTGTGAGAATTGTCCAGAAAAAAGACTTTCAAATGTAGTCAGTGAATTTGGATCCTGTCTGTATCGGTTAGCCATTGCCACAATAATGCTGTGTAACAAGCCACCCCAAACCTCAGTGGCTTAAGACAACAGTGCTTTATTCTCACCAACATGTGAGTCAGCTAGTGTCAACTAATCTAGGCTGAGCTCTACTCCAGAGCTCTAGTTGGGGGATTTCAGAAGTAGCTCTGCAAGGGCATGTCTCTCATCTTCCTCCTGCACCTGGGGGCCTGTCCAGAGTATGCTTTTCTGATGACAATGTCAGGGGTGCTAGAGGGCTGATGGGAACCCTCCAGGTCTCTCAAGATCTAGGCTCAAAACCAGTCATAGCCACTTCTGTCCACATATCACTGACCAGAGCGAGCCACATGGCCAAGCCCGAAGTCAACATTCCCCCAAAGGGCCATGGTAAGGATGTGGTGGGAGAGAGAGGTGAGGAACTGGGGCCAGTTCCCAACATCTCATCTCTTGCAGAAAAGGATGGAGCACCTCTTATGGGCTAGGACTTGTTTCAGCTTCAAGAAACCCTGTGATATAGGTAATTTGTCTCCATTTTGTAGATGAAGAATCTGAGGGCTAGGCTTGAATCAATCAGCTTTTGCTAGATAACAAAGCACCCCCAAACTGAGTGTCTGATTGTCTCTGTGTATTGAGCTCACAATGCTGCCTATGAGCAATTTGGGCTGCGATAGACCGATTCTCTTCAGCTGATCTCGGCTGAGACCACTGTGCATCCATGATCAGCTGGCAGGTAGGCTGGAGGCTGGCTGATCAGAAATGGCCTCACCCACCTGTGTGGGTTGGCTGGCCATCGGCTGGGCTGCAGGAATATCTGGGCCATGTGTGTCTCCTCACCCAGCAGACTAGCCCAGGTTTGTTTACATGTGGATATCCTGGTTCCCAGGGCAGCAGGAGAGCAAGCCCCAATGTGCAGGCACTTTTCCTACCTTCGCTGGCTATTTTGCAAATGCCCTGGGAGCCAGAGAAAGACATAAGGCCAGCCCAGAGCCGGCGTGGGAGGGGACGAGCCAAGGGGGTAGATAGAGGAAGTCAAATAAACGATGGCTATTTTGGTAACCTACCACAAGTACCTTGCCCGGGGCACACAATAAGCGCATGGCAGACTTCCTTCCTGGGTACTTTGGGCTGCCAGGCATGTGGTAAGCAAGTCATATGTGTCCCTGATGTGCTCCAGACATGCATATTACTTCCCACAATGGCCACGTAAATTGTCTGCTCCTCACTGGACTTCCTCTTCACACACCTCCCAAGAGCCTTGTGTCTCAGGAGTTAAATAAAAATTAACACATAAATATATTTATATGACCTTTGGAAAAATGATATGAGTGTCTTAGAGGCAAAATTTACCTTCAGAAAAAGAAATCTTGCATATGTGATTCTAGATGAATTCTCAGAAAGCATGTTTATAAATGGAAGTGAGGTATTCTGTAGGTCTCTGCCCTCACGCCCACAATAGTGCTCCAACTTGTCAGGCTATTGCGGGGCCGGGTTTCTGAAGAAGTGCCTGAGATTTGCTCAGGGTGCCCAGGTCTTAGCATCTGAGCTTTTACTATGTAAATATGTTCAAATGCATTCACCCATTTTGCATCATATATCTGGAAAAGGGCAAAATCATTTTCCAAATTGGAGAGGACAGGGAGTGGGGGAAATGTGTTCGGTGTTATTGCAATTAGTCACGCTCTGGAATATCCTGGGGAAAGCCTACTCTTGAGTTATTATTGACATAGTGAAGTGGAGGAGGTTAAAAAGAAGTCTGCAGGCACCATTAATTAACCTCTCCATTATTTTGATTTTCCCGTGCATTTTTCTGAAGGATAGGAGATCACGCGGTCAAACCCTGTTAGAGCTGAGGCCTCCCGGCATTCACGGAGCCCAAGCCTCCTGCTTTCCAGGGACGGGAGGAATGTTGGCAACAATCTTCACAATCATGGCGGCTATCAGATGGGCATGGGTCCTGGTCCCGCACTGTTGTGAAGCAGTCCTTCCTCCAAGTCCTACCAGTCCTCCAAAGGCTGCTCAGATGCTACTTCTCCTCCAGGAAGCCTTCCTGGAATGGATGTCTCCTTCTGTAACTCACAGCCCTTTCTTAGTGCCTCCTTGCAGTGGATCCTGGGGGTGTCCTGCCCCATTCTCCTATTAAGGACGAAAGCATTCATCCCCCAGCTGCTCACAGCTGTAGCCCTCACTGGCAATTGCTTTTGGCCACAGGGAATGGACTCACCCAAGGTTACACTCCTCAGGGGAGCCTGCAGCCCGTGCCTGGCTGGAGCAGAGAGACTAAGCTCAGCCCGTTTCTCTTGATTTAGGCACATCCCAGCTTCAGAGCTCCTGCAGGATCAGCCGAGGCCCGTGTTGCACCTGCATCATGGACCCACTTCTCCTCTGCCTGATCCTCACTTCCCTGCAGGTCCACCTCCCAACAGCACGCCCCAGACACCTGCACGCAGCTCTCCTCTCAGGGTCTGTTTCCAGAGAATTCGCCCGGGGACACTCCTTCTTGGCACTAGTACCCTATTTTATGTTTGCTAACTGCATGCTCTGAGGGTGAACTCACCCTGATATTTATTTTTCTAAAACCTTGTTGGCTAAAAATGAGGGAAACCACAATTTTAAAGTTGCCCACTAAGCTAGAGGTGGAGGCCAACCTTATCCCTGGAAAAGACTGCGTGTCTGTTTGTTTGAGGGTGGGAAGGACAACCTTAGTGTCCTCGTGGCCATGCAAAGTAGAACCCCAAGCCCGCTCTGGGTTGGAGAGGTTGAGGCCAAAACACATCCGAACACCATGTGCTGATGTTCAAGGCCGTCTCTGCCAGGTGGGGAGCTCCATCTTGTCAGGGAAGCCAATCAGGGGGAAGTGGGTTTCTCTTCTCTGGGCTGAGAGGAGGCACGGCCTTGAATTGACTCTGGTTGGAGGAGTATGTTAAAAGTCATCCTCTTACTCCTGGGAGGAGCTGGCTGGCCCTGCAGAGGGTGGCTGTCTGGGATGGGCACCTAAGGAGAGAGAGAGCCAAAAGCAGACCCTTGTGAAGGGCATGGCCAGTGGACTCTAGGAGATGTAAGTTCTGAAATCTATTTTAAAATTTTCCTCATTTACACTGTGGCCCCTGATATTACCCCCAAGCCTCTATGGCCATGTAGCTATGAGAAAAATGCATGTGTCCACACTCAGGATGTAGAATAAAAGCTCCAGCAGCCTGGACAACGAGAGTGACATAAGGGAGTGGACATGCCTAGCTGGGGTGATGAACTACAATTCAGTTGGATTCATGGGATGAAAACCTTCTTCAGAGACTCAAACCCCAGGAGTGGGCACAGGGAGCCAAATGAAAACAGGACTTGTTGGCTGGGCATTGAAGGGAAGGTGCCTCCCAGAGAGTATGGGTCTGTGGACCCTGGCTGGTGGGCTGTTTCCCCACTCAGTGTTGTAAGCTCCTCTAGAGCAGGGGGCATGCCCCATTCCTTTCTCGGGTCATCCACACTGCCTAGGACAGTGTTTGTACATGGTGGAACTTTAAGTGATTGCATGTTTGGATTCTCAAGCAATCATCCATTAGAGAGCACAGTGATGCCCACCTGCCCAGGGTCCCAGAGTGAGCACATCGACTAGAGCATGTAAGCAGAGCAACTACTAGAACCTGGATCTCCAGACCCCTAGGTCTGTGTTCTCTCCATTGGGCCTCACTTTACTGCTTGGGAACCATGAGTGCCCTGAGTAGAAGGAGGTCAGCTTCAACCTCCTGGGAGGGAGGAGTTAGTGGGTTCCCTCGAGCCAAGGGTGCATTGCTGAACACCCAAGGGCCAGCGGTCCCCAGCCCGTAGTCTGTGGGATGACCCTCACTCTCATGTCATCCCTCCCTGTGTATATGATGAGCTCTCGCTCCTGTGATCGTGGTACGCAATATGGCAGAGGGATTTTGCAGCTGTAATTAAGGCTACTAATCAGTTGACCTTAAGATGGGCTATCATCCAGGTGGGCTTAATAATCAGAGACTTCCTATTTTCTCTGACTTTTCTCTGGCTGGTGGCAGAAAGAGAAATTGGAGAGGTTTGAAGCACAAAAAGGATTCAATGCACCATTGTTGACTTTGAGGGTCGAGAGTGTCCTGCAGGAGCCAAGAGCAAGCCCAGCCAACAGTCAGCAGGAACATGGGGACCTCAGTCCTACAATTGCAAGGAAGTGAATTGTGCCAAAAACCTGAAAGAGCAGATTCTTCCCCAGAGCCTCCAGATGTGAGCCCAGCCAGCTGACACCTTGCTTGCAGACTTGTGAGACCCTAAGCCAAGCCCAGCTAAGCCCAGTGGACTTCTGCCTAAGGAACTGTGAGATGATGGACGGATGTTGTTTTAAGTCACTACATTTGTGAAAATTTGTCACACAGCAATAGAACACTGGGACAGTCTCCTTTGAAAGCTCTTTGCAGTAGGTTTTAGAGCATGATAAACTGTGGATGAATCCCGTTACTCTTCTTAGCAGCTGTATGACCACTGAGCCTCAGTTTCCTCATTTATAAACTGATGGATATAACACCTACCTTTCAGGGTTGTCCCATTTACTGAAGTCTGAGGTGGGTGACTGCTCTTGGGAGAGTCCTTAACCCTACTGCATCCTAGTTGTCTCCTTGGTAAAATAGGGCCACATAACCGTCATCTTATCAGTGTTCTAAAGATCATATCACACAACATAATGGATGGAGGGCAAAACATCAATGTTCCTTATTTACACCACCAGCCTGCGTACAAGCCACACACATCACACACCCAAGAACAGGCCATAAAGTGCCATTTCCTGCAAGCAAAATATTAAGCACTGTCATTTTTGTGCAGTGTAGGGCTCTCTAATTAGGAAATACATTGAATGTTCGAGAAAAATTGCCTAAATATATTATCTTCTTGAATAGCCAAACATCTCAATGCAATATTTTGTTTGCATCAAAAAATAAGACACCATGAAAGTTCAGAGGTGGTACTAGGCTGTGAGCCTCTCTCAGCAGTGAGCATAACCGGCTTTGTTATTTTATCAGGAAATAACCTTCACCAAAGAACCCGCATCACCAAAAGAGGTTTTGCCATAAGAAATTGTCGAATCAGAAACTGTGTTGTCATTCATCTTTTCGTTCAGATCCCATCCCGCGTTGTCGCACAGGGAAAGCTCCTAATTAAGATATAGGTGGGCAGTAAATTGGGAGAAGGAGCCAATACGTTCAGCATGAAGAAGCCAGATGAAGAAGCGGGCTTGAATAGACTGCTCCAGATGTCATTGCCTCCCACACATTGTGCCATATCTGAGCACCAGTGATTCATGGGTGCCCTGATCACAGGCCCCATGTTATCTAATAGATTCCTGAAGTTTTCCACCAAGCATTTTATTTTAAATGACAGTTATTTCTATTAATGGGTGGGCCCTGTCAGTTTCCTGACCCCGGTCGGGAAGGATGTCTTTCTGTTCAAATGGCAGTCATCATTTCTGTGAAGTGATGCATGTAAAGGAGGCAGCCAGTGCCAGGCACCTCGCACAGGGCTGTCACTCAAGTTGACATCTCCATGTCGGAGCATTCTCTCAAAGTTTTCTCCATGTGACCTGCAAGTTAAAGATCAGGGAGCTCCCTTCATCCAAGCCAGCATGTGCCAATCATCCTTACCTAAAAATGAAAGTTACAAATAAGCTTCAGCTACTATTTATACTCTTCTGCCTGGCCCATCTTTTTCCTGTCAATCTCACTCTTTCATTATGGATACATGGCGCCTCTTCTCCCATGCTGGATCACAGATTAGCTGCTCCCCTTCCTCCACTATTTGTTTTCCCTCCCCTTCTGTGATGTTTTATAAAATAATCGTGTACTCCTGGCCGTAACGCTTTCTTCTACCTAAAAGGAGAAAAGGAAATTTTCTTCTCCTTTACTTTTCTTCTCCTTCTCTTCCTTCCTTTCATTCTTTCTTCCCTTCCCTCCTTCCCTGTCTCTTCTTCCTCCCTCCTTTCCTTCTTCCATCTTCCCTCCCTCTCTTCCCTTCTCCTGTGTTCTCTTCCTCTTTCCTTTCCACTCCTCTCATTCTTCTTTCTTTTTTCTTTGTCCCTCTTTCTTTGTCCCTCCCTGTCCCTGACGTCTTCACACAAGAGAGTTGAGATATGACCCTGCTGGCCCAGATCCTTTCTTTAGACTGCCTGCCGCCTCCCTGCACACGCCCACCTCTGGCCTCTTCCAGGCTGCCAGTCTGAACCACTGGCCTAGCTGACATCCTTCCTCTTGCCCTCATTGAGCTGTCCACTTCTGACTCACTTGCTTCCCTGATAAGGATTTGCCTCTCCCCTCGCACCAGCCCCACCTCTCCACCTGGGGCCTCTGCTTCTCAGCACGGCCACCACCGCGGATCTTTCTTGGTTCCCCATGACAACAGTGCTGCTCTGAGTAAAGACCTTGTTCATTCATTCAACACAGTTTCATCCAGCACCTTCTACATGCCAGGCTCTGTAGAGGGCCTGTGGAACCGTGGTTAACGAGACAGTCAAAGACTCAGCTGTCAAGACATGTGAACCTAATAGGAAAAACAGACACCAAGTAAGTGTCTACCAAACTTCTTCATCACAACGGTGAGGCGTGTCACAAAGGAAGAGCCTGTCATCAATCAACACACATCCTGTGTGCCCGGCTCCCTGTGAGGGCCCTGGGCGCTGATGGGCAGGAAGGCCGCTGTTCCTCGAAAAATACATTGTGGGGTTTTTTTTTTTTTTTTTGATAAGGAAGATTAGCCCTGAGCTAACATCCATTGCCAATCCTCCTCTTTTATGCCGAGGAAGACTGGCCCTGGGCTAACATCCGTGTTCATCTTCCTCCACTTTATGTGGGATGCCACCACAGCATGGCTTGACAAGCGGTGCGTCGGTCCACGCCCAGGATCCACACCTGCCAACCCTGGCTGCCTGGCTGCCGAAGCCGAGGGCGTGAACTTAACCACTATGCCACCTGACCACATTGTGCTTTTAAGTCTCCTTCCTGCCCCTGAGGATGGAAGGCGGACCCAACCTTAGAGGCAGACGTGGCATCCACTCTTCTAGGACGTCTTCAGAACGCCGAGCTGGAAGCCAGGAACTGGAATGGGGAAAAAACAACTGTGTTGTTGTCCTGCCCTCTGAGAGGGCGCTCAGGCCAGTTTGCGGGCCACGTCCACGTGTTCTGTACGCCTCAAGTGGGTTCTCGAGTGCTCTGTTCTCAAGTGAAGCACGAGCGCACTCCCTCAGCCTTCCCGTCCACGCAGCCCGTGGCCTCCACCTCATTAGCCTTTTGCGTTCACATGGGGTGACGCCTAACTGTGATTTTGAAAACACAAGTGTGCGCACTGAGCTGTGAGAGCCCAAAGGTGCCTGTGCTACAACAGAACGAAGAAAAATAGTGAGATAATTAAAAAGCACGAAAGTAGTGAAGGAAGGGAGGAAAACCATTAACATCTTCAGCCTCGATTTCCCACGTGTGAAACAGGGAGAGTGACAGCGCACGAGGTATTTCCAAAGCATCACACATGTGGTTTGCCCCCTTTCCCTGATACACGTGACCTGAAAGTGCCAGCTGAGAATCCGGCGCTAATGTACAACAGGTAAAGTGTAGGAACCTGTCCCGGAGCCTCGGGGCTCGTGGGGGTGGGAATCTGTACACACCTCACATTCCAACAGGACCTAGGGAAGGTAGGGAGAGCATGCACACGTGTCACTGCCTCTCTCTACTTCATCCTCCACTTACTCGTTGTCACGTGGAAGGAGGCACATGGGGGTAAACTGAGGAACATGGGCTGAACTGGAGAGACTGGGCCGCACTGTGGGAAACTGAGATTTGCGCTTTGCAAACCAGCTTCAGTGTCTTCCACACAGATATTGGCAAACTAAGACTCATGACAACTTTTTGAACTTTTCTAGATGTTTCTCCTTGTAATTTCAGAAAGTTTATATATGTGCAAAACTGAGCTGAGGCAGATGTCGCTAACCTAATTGACTAGGTGTCATTGGGAAATCGAATACTCTACCTGGAGGACTGGCTTGAGGATATGAGGAGCTGAAAAACAAAAACTGCGGTTACCTTTTAAACTAAAACAGCAACCAAAGTCAGACAGTTAAATGGGAAGCCATGGCCAAATGTCACACACAGAGGAGGAGATCAAAGAAAACTGATCTGATAAAGAGCAAGAGGGACAACTCCGATTTGTATGGCATATGCTGACAAATGGCTGAAGTGGAAAAAAACACCCGGTAACTTGATTTCTCAATATGCTGCAGAGATCAAAGGCTGCCTCAGAAACGAAATGCCGCAAGGAATGGCGCACCCTTTGTTTTTATTATTACTGGTGGGGGGGGACAATTTGTATTTCAGACCCAGGGGAAATTTATGAGCCAGTGTCAAGAGAGGTCCGTCAGCTGGCTGAAGGGTAAGAAAAACTGCACTTGGAAATTCTTTTCATACCTTCTCATCCTACCCGCTCCCCACTAAAGGAGGTATCCAAGACCTCTGTGAATCATATGATATCTCAATAAAACCCTTCCACGTCTGAGAAGCCTGCTGTTTTTGAGTTCGATACTGTGTGTGCACATGTCAGATATCCCATAATTATTACTCTCTGGCATTTTATCCTCTCATAATATATCTGTGTCCCCTGGATGTTTCTCCCCCTAACTTGCTCTTCAACATCATCGAAGTATGATCTTCTTTGAATTGGCTGTTGTTCCATCTGTGTCCACAGCACTGCAAACGATCCATCTCCCTGATCTGTCCAATGTGTAGACATTTGGCAGCAGGTAAATAAAACGTCCAGATGTGTGACTGCTTCAGTTTTCATCTGGAACTTTGCATAATGCAGAGATATCCTGGATGAAAGCTAGCCTATTCTTTAGATTTTCCACATTTGGTTATCATTATATTGTTACTTATTGTTCTTTTTATATAATTTACCAACTCATCTAGGTAGCCATCAACAGGCATAATAATGTGGTTAATATTTTACACAAACAATTTCCTTCAAATGTAAGTTAGTAAATGGATTACGAATGAATCCAAGACTATTTTGGCAAATATCCCCAGGAAGCTGCGTTGGGATCAAAGCCATGGTAACAAGGCAGTGTATTCTGGCTGGGGGATTGATGGCGTGTTTGAAAAGCTTAATAGAACATAAAGACTGTTGATATTGTTGATTCCAGGAAGGTAAGCAGAGAAGTTTAATCAGATATCAGGTAATATAGAGAACATAAATAAACTAGATCAGAAATACATGTCCTATAATCAGTGTATTTGCCTCTCTCTGGTACAGAATTACACGCAGTTAGGATAATGCTCAGATTATTGTAGTGTGTGAGAGGAACCTGAGAAGTGAAAATGTGCCGCCTACTATTGCTGACTGAGTTCCTAGCAGATGTGGTTCAGATTCTGACCGGTGCACTGAGCTCTCCTCTCCCTCTGCAATGCCGGAAGTGGCCCGGGTACAAACCGGTGTTTCAGCCCAAGCTCGGGCATCCTCAATCCCTTTGGATGTTTCAGAAATCCAGATCATTGATGCGTCTTCCTCAGTGGGCTTTTGCTAAAAGAGCTGTTCTTTTCTTAGTTACTTTTTATTATAGAAAATTTCAAGCATTTACTAAAATAGAGCAGCATAATGAACATCACTCAGCCTCAATAATTAGCAACCTTTTACCAATCCTACAGCTGATTTCTTTTTTTGTTATTGTGGCAAAAAGCACATAACATAAAAGTTACCATCCTAACCATTTTTAAGTGTACAGTTCAGTAGCGTTAAGTATACTCACATTGTTGTAAAACAGATCCCAGAATTTTTTCATCTTGTAAATCTGAAACTCTATATCCATTAAACAATTTCCCTTTTCTCTGTGCGCCAACCCCTGGAGACCACCATTCTGCCTTCTGTCTCTATGAATTTAACTACTTTAGATACCTCATATAAATGGAATCATACAGTATTTGTCTTTTTGTGACTAGCTTATTTCACTTAGCATAATGTCCTCAAGGTTTATCCCGTGTTGTAGCATGTGATGGGATTTCCTTCCTTTTTAAGGCTGAATCATATTCCATTGCAGATATATACCACATTTTATTTATCCATACATCTGTAGATGGACGCTTGGGCTACTTCCATCTTTTGGCTATTGTGAATAGTGCTGCCGTGAACATGGGTGCCCAAATATCTCTTCATGACCCAGCTTTCAGTTCTTTTGGATAGATAAGCAGAAGTGAGATTGCTGGATCATACGGTAGTTCTGTTTTTATTTTTATTTTTTGAGGAGCCTCCATAATGTTTTCCATAGTGGTTGCACCATTTTATAATCACACCAACACTTTATAATCACATTTGTAATCACATTTTATAATCACAAGCACACATTTCAATATCTTTACATTCGCACCAACACTTGTTATTTTCTGGGGTTTTTTTTGAGAGTACATCACATCTGATGGATGTGAGTGGTATCTCATTGTGGTTTTGATTTGCATTTCCCTGATGATTAGCGACGTTGAGCATCTTTTCATGTGCTTGTTAGTCATTTGTGTATCATCTTTGGAGAAATGTCTAGTCAAGTCCTTTGCCCATTTTTTAATCAGGTTATTTGATATTTTGTTGTTGAGCTGTGATTTCTTCTTAAGCACAGACATAAAGAAGATTCTCTCTTTTATTTTTAATCATAAAAATTGTAAAAGAAAAAATGACTAGGTTACTGACATGGAGATCCAAATAATTATACAGAGGTGGTTAGGTGGTTTCCAATATAGCCCACATAGAATTAGTAGGTGAATTTGAACTATCCATATGGCCAATGTGAATCATCATTCAGTCATCAAACATTTACTCCCACCCTTCTGAGCCAGCCCTCCTAAAGGCACTGGGATATGAGTGTGTAAAAGGCATGGCCTCTGCCTTCAAAGAGCTTATGACAATTCAGGAGAAAAGCAGAGTTTTTGTCTGTTTGATTTTTTTAACAGCTTTATTGAGATATACTTCACATACCATATAATTCACCCATTTAAAGTATATAATTCAATGGGTTTTGGTATATTACATTATCAATTTTAAAAATTATGAGAAAGTATATAGAATTTGCCATTTTAATCATTTTTAAAGTGTTATCTGTTTAATTTTTTTAAACCAAAGGATTAGCTATGTCAGGGTGTCTGCCTGCCTGCTGGGCCTATAGAGTCTTCTAAGAGAACCTTCTCTCTGCTGATTCTGAGTTGGAGGCCCCATTCCAGATCCCTTGGCTCCATCCTTGCCTGCCCTCCTCGCACAGTCATGCACACATGCACACCTCCTCTGGCCCAGGCCACCGGGGGAGCGTCGGGACGCATGCCTTTGGGTATGCACTTCATAGGCTGGCCAGTCACCTTCCACATGCTTGAGGTTCTTCCTGCTGCCTCAGGCTAGATAGTCGGGTTCTCTTCTTGACTTGCTAGTGAGAGAAGGCAAATGCATTCGCCCTTTTTTCTGCCTTAGTTGTTCCCTTCAGTTAAAGGACAAATACTAGAGTGAAGCCGGTGGGGTATCTAAACCCACCCCTCCTCCTTTTAGTCACTAATCACCAATTACTTGATATTAAGGTTTTTAAATTAAGTAATTATTTGGGTTTTTTTTTGCCAAATTATTCATTCATATGGTTTAAACATTGATAAATCCCAAAAGGCACCCAGTGGAAAACCTTCTACCCATCCCTACCTGCTGTCTGCCAATTCCCCATCCCTTCCAACAGCAGACCAGGGGTAAGAAATTTGTTTTTTGTTTTTCTTTTTCCTTCCAGAGATTTTAAAGCATTTACAAGCCAATACAAATATATACTCGTCTCTCTCTACTTTTATCATAAATGGTAGCATAGTATATACATTGTTCTGCACCTCGCATCTTTCACTGAACAATATATTTGGAGAGCTTTCGTGATGAGTTTTTGATCATCACAAATAGTAAGAAATCAAGATTTCTGATGGGAGTAATTTTTGCAAAGTATTTTGTTATTACTTGATGACTAGTGTGTGAGTCATTTACAATCAGTGTCTACCAGAGCACACCAAAGTTCACAGCCTAAATTACCTGGATCATTTAGGTGGAAAGAGACCCTATTTCTACTTGAATTATCCAGGCAATTGTGGTTGATTAAAGTGGATCTAAAAATACATGGCCCTTTCCCATTTCCCATCAGGGACATACTCCTTCGTAGTTTGATCTCAGCTTATTTTCAAAATCAGCATAGCTGGCTGTGGCTTGAATTGATTCACTGATGTTTCAAATGTGAGGCAATGGCTCAGAAAGATGAGAAATGGCTAAGTGGGAGCCATTTTGTATTCTAGAATGCTGACAGAACACTGTGAAGAGTAAACAAAGAGCATCTGAGAGGTGAAAACCATTCACTGGAATGTGAGGTTGTGGCAGATCCTGAACCCGTAGATCAGCTCTTCCAAGCAAAACAGCATCATTAATCAAAAGGGAAAGAAATCTCCTCGCAAGAGTGATATGTATTGTGGGAAACTGGACTCAACTCGAAAATTCACCTTTTCACCACAGTGGACGGTTCCTGGGCAGAGCTTTGGATCATCGGCCCAAGAGAGCTCAGAACACACCGTGAAGGGACGAAAATAATCGCATCAGAGGAAACAATGGGGTGTGGGGGTGGGTTATTGGGTATTACAAGGGACTAAATTTAATAGATCTCAACCGATGAAACTTTCCTTATATGGGGAAATAAAACAAGGTGAGAAAATGGGAGTTTCATTTTTGGCTGAAATATTCCATCTATAGGCCTTGATGATAATATTCATCACCACCCGGTTAAATTATCCTCTCCTTGTTAAATTATCACCCGAGCCAGGCCACCCACTACTCACCCGCCCCCCTTCATTCATTCATTGTGTCTCAGCCCTCAATCCTTTTGAAATAGGCACTTCCACAATGATCGTGGACCGGCTTCATACATGTGTGCGTGTCCTAGCCCAGCGTGGGCTCCGTTCCCAAGGTTCTGTTTCCATCTCTGATGAACGGGGACTGCTGCTTTGTTCTGCAGTCCTACATGCCTCTCCTTCCATTCTTCCTCTGGCGTGCTCAAGAATTCGCAGAATTTCAATATCTTCCCCAGCTGTCCCACAATTGTGCCAATTCAGTGTTTTAAAAATAATCTATATTTTATTTCCTTAATTCCATTAACAGATTTATGACTTAACATTTCATCAATAGCACAAATTTGTGTATTTTTAACCAGAGAGAATGGTTTAATCACTGGAAACCGTCTGTGGCCACATTATTCCTAAACTTCCAGTGAGAGGAGCTGGTCGCGAGGTTGGGTGCCCGCCTGAGGATGAATCTATTTGTGTCACCTGCCCCGAAGCCATGACACGGCTTGAGCAAGGAGAATCCTGGGGTTCGTGAGCGCATTGTTTTGGAGAAGGATAACGTGTCAGGGGGTTGTTATTTAATAACCAGCTGCCTTCTGAGCTGGAGAGTTAATCACTACCATTAAGTGGTGATCGCTCCAGGTGAGAAGGGATGGGAACAGCCTCACACGGGTGAAAGTTTGGAAGGCCGATGCGGTGGAAGCTTGACAAGAGTGCTGCTTTCAGTCCCAATTGTGTTCGAGCTTCAGTGCCTTGCTCTTGGGTTGAGTTCTTTTTTTAAAATAGAAATGAAGATAAAACAACTTGATACTGGGGCCTGCCCCTTTCTGGGTTTTACCTGTCCTTTATGTTTGAAAGTTTTTACAATCAGCCTGTATCATTTTTGTAATTAGGAAAAGCAGTTGACATTCTTTAAAGAAAAAATTTGTTGTTCCATTCTTGCTTTTTGCCTGGCTCAGTCTTGCGTGGATAGCAGTAGCAGCTCAGGGTTCAAGGATATTTACCCAATTGTGGTAAACAACAGCAGATTTTTGCTTTCGCTTTCTGACTCTGTGAGAGATGAGATACATGAAGACTGTTTCCAAGTAAAACAGCAAAATCAAAAGCAACAAAGAAGATGGAGATGGAAATGGTCATCATTTCTGTCCTGCTAGGTGTTTGTGTTCAGTTTCGCTTCCCTAAAGACATTCTATGTACCCTACCAGGAATCAGCTCTGACATTAAGAGCCAGAGAACTTAATATACAGGAGTGGGAGTGGTGTGGCCTATGGAGGGGTAAATTCAGCTGATACTGGTTCTAAGACACTGCAGCTCAACCTTGCCTGCAGTTTTAATCACTTGAGAGCTTTACAAGACACTTATGTCTAGGCCCACCGCCAGATGTGATAGCTCTGGATACAGGCCAAGTGATTCTATTGTGTAGCCAAAGTCAAGAACCTTCACTCTTCTCCTCCCATCTCCATTCCCTGCTGCGGTGAAAGCCCTCCATTTAAAGTGTGGTCCATGGGCCACCAGCACCAGCAATATCTGGGTGCTCAGTAGAAATGCAGAATCTCAGGCCCTGCTCCAGACCTTCTGAATCACAACCTGCTTTGTAACAGGATCCCCAGATGTGTCGTGTGCACATTAAACTAAAGAAGCACTGATCTAGGCCTCACTGTCTCTTGCCTGGACTCCTCCACAGTCTCCTAGGGGTCTTTTCTCTATTCTCTCCTATTTCAAGGCAATCTCCGTACTATTGAAGGGGTTCAGAATAAGCCACTTAAAATTACTTTGAGCTGAAGATGTTTGAGTTCTGAAATCCCTTATCTGCCTAAAAGCAGATCCTTTCAAAAGAACTCAGTGGTCATAAATCCCCTCTCCCAGAGCAACTCTAATCTTCTCTTCTCTGACCCAAATAGACATTATCGTAAGACTATCATCTCTCCCGTCTGTTCTCCTAAGGGCCCATTTATCTTTCCAAAAAGTCATTTGCTTTTCCGTAAGTGCCCTTTCTCCTCCTCTAAGAAGTCATTTGTTCTCCCAAAAGTGCCCCTCTGCCCCTCCCCACCCCCTATTAAGATGGTATATAAGCCCCAAATTCTAACCACCTCTTTGAGTCACATTTCTTTGTGAACTCTTCTGTGTATGGATGTATTAAATCTGGTTTTTTTTCTTTTGCTAATCTGTCTTTTGTGAGTTTAATTTGCAGGCCCACAAGGACTGAACCTAAGAGGGTAGAAGAAAAGTTTTTCCTCCCCAACACTACACACCTGATCATGTCCTGCTGATGCCTATAGGTTAAAGTACAAACTCCTTTACCTGACAACAAGGCCAGTCAGAACTAGACTCTAGCATACCTCTCTAGACTTATTATATGTCCCTGGCTCCCTGGGACCCTGCCTCCAGCCTTGTTCAAACCTAGACATCAAAGCCCTTTCATGAATCTGTGAATTTGCACAAGCTGTTCACTCTAGATAGTCTTTCTCCCTCTTCTCTCCTTGGTGATCTTTCACTCTTCAAGAACAGCTCCAGTGTTGCCCCATCCATATGGCCTTCCCTGTTTTCTTCCAAAATGTTCTCAGTGCCCCCAATCTGTGACTCCAGCACCTAGCACAGTACCTAGTACATAGAAGGTATTCAAAAAGTGGTTTTGAGTAAATGGATGGAAGGAAGGATGAATGGATTGATAAATTGAAAACCTTCTTTCCCAAATCTCTCCATCTACGAAAATATTTCAAGATCAGTACCACCCTTAGTTTCAGGCAAGAGAGGCCTCTGTCCTGAGTTCTGAACTTCTGAGGGCTCTACGTATCACAAAAACACAAACACAATGAATGTTTTAAAGAACACATGGGTGCCTCTGTCACTGGGGATCTGACAGGTGATGCTGGTACAGTCCCATTTGCAACCCTAAATGTCCGCTCAGGTGAATAACATATCTCAGGCCCTAGGGAAACACTCTTGCCCTATGTCCTTAAAACAAACAGTATTCGAGCCCACATGCCATGAAGGATTGTGGGTTGTGCCGTAGATGTCAGAAATAGACACAGCTCCAGAATAGGGTAGGATTTGAGCAGCAGAAGTGCTTAGGTAAGATAAACAACTAATAAATTACCTTGTCAAATCCATCCTCCTAGATAGGGTGAACACAAGAGATTCTGGCATAATGAAGCATTCTTTGTGATGTTGAGAGTCCATTTTCTTATTTCTCTTTGTATTCCAGCTTGTGGCCCAGAGGTACTGAAGAACATTTTGCTATAGTTAAATAATTCATATTACTCTTAGATTTGCATATATATAGATCTAGATGTAACACGCACGAAGCATGATACCAACTCCTGTTGTTGCAACTGGATGGACATCGAATACTAGAACTGAAAATAATCCTATTTTTGTAAACTATTTAATAAGATTAGCTAAATTTTCTAAATTAAAGAAAAACTAAACCTAAAATAGTTTCACTTTTTATACTTGTTGACAATATTTTCTCTTTTCATGTTAATAGATATTTTAAATATTTTTTAAAAAGTAACTTTTAAAAACATGAAAAATAATGTTGATTTTTTTGGTCACATTTACTTTCATTTGCTTTTTGCTATTAATATATTTAAATTGTATTTACTTTAAATACAGCTACATTCTATTTTTAATCTTTAAGTCACTGAGACTAAATATAAGGCAAGATCATGATAGGAATAAGAAATAGAAAGTGAAGCTCAGAAAAGAAAAAAGGAAAGAAGTGAAAAGTTGATGTCAGGCTTGACCCACATAAAATTTGCTAGTCAGACATTACGAATTCTATATTTAATAAAGTTTTAATTACTGATCAAAACAAAGAAAATTATTCTAATCAAATTCAAAACTTCAAGAGATTAGATGAAATTCCTGGAATTCTTCACTATATGAAGATTTAATTACTGATCAAAGCAAAGAGAATGAAAAAGAGGATTGTTCTTAACAAATTCACAACTCTGAAACAGCAAGTACAATTCCATCCTGTCCATTAGAAGAAGAAGAAAAATCCATTCATGAAATTAGCAAATTAGATGAAACAGATGAAATCTCCGGAGTGTCACTTGTTTATTGTAGGATGATCCTAAAAATGGCGTCAAAACCTCTTTGGCAGCATGAGAATGTTTCTAGCAAAAACACAATCTGATTCAAATGAGTGAATACAATTTTTCAGTTGGATGAGCATGGCAGAAAACTCAGTATCTAATTTTTTTTTTTTTTTTTTTTTTTTTGTGGGGAAGACCAGCCCTGAGCTAACATCTGTTGCCAATCTTCCCCTTTTTGCTGAGGAAGACTGGCCCTGGGCTAACATCCGTGCCCATCTTCCTCCACTTTATATGGGACGCCGCCACGTCATGGCTGACAGGCAGTGCGCGTCCGCGGGCGCCTGGGATCCGAACTCGCGAACCCCGGGCTGCCAAGCGCGGACCAAACCGCTGCGCCACCGGGCGGCCCCCTCAGTATCTAATTTTATAGCAACATTCTCTCAAATGGAAAAAGAACCTCTAAAAGCAGGTGTTCCTATTCCCAGGGGAAAGACAAAGTATTTTGTTACATGTGTTACATAATTCACAACCAATTTTCAAGATCAACTTTGGCCAAAGTTATTTGTGACCAGAAACATTTGGACTTTTTGTTAAAATAACACAAAATATCACTTGCACAATATCAAAAAAGCACACATGCAAGAACTAGAAATTGTAAAATAGGCTGAATAAGTAGCAAACTACCAATAGTGTTCAATAATGACAAGTAAATACCCACTTAGAATACTGTTGTGATGTTCTGAAAAAATGTGTTTGGGGCCCAATATTTAGCCAAGAGTTATGGTGCTTTTTCCAGTACTAAAAGCACAATATTTACAGAAAGCAATAAAATTTTTCTTGGTTTAATAGAAATAATTCCAATTTTTATGCTAGGATGGCCAAAAATGTAAGATGGATAAAAGTAATAAAACAAACAATCACTATCTAGGATGAATAATTCAAAATGAGATTATTCATCTAGAAGGTAATAAAGTGAGAAAATCAATCATACGTAACATAAAAACATAAGTAAACATTGCTCAATGCAAGTAGATGGTGGTAGCACTGACAAAAGTCATGTTGAACAACATTTATTATACGCATTGTTGAAGAAGAAAACAAGAACATATTGCATTGTTTTCACACCCAGAAGTACAGGTTTTGATTTAAATGAAGAACTGGAAAAATAACTTTCAATTTTAGGCATTGATTTGAAAGACTGTTTAGAGTAAGTCTATGAAAATGGCATGAACAAAGTTGGTAAAGAAAAGGTGTACAGGCCATAATCTTGGCCAAAAATTCAGAAGCATCCCATGTAGAGTTCATAGTTTGAGTTTGTTATTAGGACATGTGGCCTCAGATTGGCCCACAGTGATATGTCCTTCAGGATTATTAAGCAAGAAGAAAGAGTATTTTCTGGATCTGCCCCAAAAGGGAACACCTTGACCAAATATACACTAAATTTGACCTTACAACCTCTCTCAGGCATACAATGGGAAAGCCAACTAAATGCTATTCAACCAATTAGATTTAATTTAAACGAGATATGAGAAGAGGTGAGCAAAGCAACAAAAGATCCACCAAGAAAGTGAATGGGTGGAAAAATGAAATTAATTTTGAATTTGCGTTATCCACTGTTTGGTATATATTGTTGCTTGCTCTCAATAATATTGTCAGAAGCTTCCAAAAGAAAAAAACAGTTGTGTTTGTTTACTTCACTTTTTAGATATTAAAGAGTATTTTTTGAAATTTTTAAAGAAATGGATGTTTGTAATCAAAAGAAAGTACATGTGAAATATGCAACATTCCATTAAAATATAAAGAAATTAGGATAAGGAAACAAAAATAATTGAATAACTATGAAGACCTACATAAAAATAATTCCCAAATTAGTTTCTGTAGAGAATATTTTCTGGTCATTATGGATCAAGGAATAGTCCCAGTTCAGTAGAGACATGAAAAAATTGAGCAATTTGCTGATATTTTCAGCTTTCTTTATAAAATCCCCACATTGAAAGACTTGAAAGATGAAATTAAGAAATATTAAATCTTTCTAGATACTGCTTTGAGATGGCTAAAATTGATAAATAAATGATAGTGATTTGTATGATAAAAATTATAATATTTTCTGCAATAATTTATCATAAGTGAATCCATTAATATGTGAATATGATATGTACAGTTCATGGTCCATTTTGGAATCTAAGTATTGCTTGAAGGAGTATATTGAAGACTCCAGTAGTTACTACTTCACAGAGCAAAGTTTCTCCAATTTGAAATTAATAAAAAACTAAAAATTATGATAACTCAAGAAATGTTTAATCTAGCATCAACTCCTTTTAATATGTAAATTATTATATTTATTATATAAATAAATGTTTATAATATAATTATTATAATTATCTTTATTATAATAAGATAATTAGTGATTTTGCTGAACTAAAAACAAGAAATATAAATTTTATGGAATAAGTATGTCATTTATGAATTATGCATCTCTTTATTACTCACCCAGCCATCACTGACCCATCAGTAAAATGTGTTGATATACACAATGGTAATTAAATTTGGTCATCTTTGGCATTTTGTCAACTTTCTGTCATGTAAAAGCTATAGTCAAATATTTTTAACATAAAATATTTATTTTAATGTGTTAATATTTAACATAATTTTTAACATATTTAAACATATTTTTAAGTTGTTCTTATGAAGGTCTAGCTCTCAAGTGAGGAGGGTGGAACATATTTTATTTAATAGCTTGTTGGATCAATGATATTTTTAACCATCACCACAGACACGTGGAATGAGGGCTTCTCCTGTACTCTTGCCCTGGGAGCAGGCCTTCCCCTACTCAGTGACAGAGACATTCAACCCAGCTCATCCAATGACACTCCTACAACTCCAGCAACCCTTCCTATTCTCCTCACTTTGACTGGTTTTAACTCAGCTGTCCATGAGGTGGGAATAGGGGTGAGGGGAGTACCCAGCACTGGCCTTCCCCGCAGACCCCTGGGCCTCAAGCTGCTGATGGACCACTCAGCACCTGCCCTTGGACCCTCCAGCTGACCTCCTGTCTACTTGATGGCTCCCTTACAGCAGGCCCCTCTCCCCGAGGTGCCCTATTCCTGTAGGACGTGGTTGGAAGGTGGCCCACTTGTGCCACCCCAGAGGGACTGACTCTCTCCCCAGCTTCAGTTCAATAATCCCCAGGCCCAGTGTGTAGCCCTAGAACTGCAGCCATGTGCTTGGAGCCCCAGGACTGACAGCTCCCACTCAATAGCATGGCTGCAATGGGGAAAGAGGGCTTCCCTCAAATTTCCCCTCGGTGGGGTCTGCAGCCAGCCTCCCCACATCTAGAGTTGGGACCTTCCCTTCTGTATGTGTTTCCTACAGCTGCTGCAACAAATCGCCACAAACTTAGTGGCTTAAAACAACACGAATTGATTATCTTACAGTTCTGGAGGTTGGAGGTCTGAAATGGGTCTCCCTGAGCTAAAGTCAAGGTGTTGGCCAGGCTGCTTCTTCTGGAGGCTCTAGGGCAAATCCATTTTCTTGCCTTTTCAGGCTTCTGGAAGCTGCCTGCATTCCTTGTTTCATGGCCCCCTTCCATCTTCAAAACCAGCGATGACGTGTTGACTCTTTCCTATATCGCATCACTCTGACTCTCTTCCCTGCCTGCCTCTTCTACTTACTAGGACCAGGGGAGGGATTTCTTGTGACTGACTTGAGTCCTATACCCATACCTGAACTGAGGCCAGGGAATGGGGTGGCATTACTGGTTCAATTTGGGTCGTATATGTGTCCATCCCTCCAACCAGAGGGATGGGACGCAGTGTTGGGCAGCCCACAGCAGTAGCGAAAGTTAGAGCAGGGGAAGAAGTTTTCTAAAATCTCAGATGCTCTTCTGAATGGACAAAACAATAAATATCTACTGCAAATATTCATTACTTTAATCAGAAAAATATTAAAAACATCACCCATAACTGTCATCCCAAAACAACTGTAGTAAACACTATGGAATATTCCCTCTAAGTCTTTTTTTTCTAAGCACATGTTCATGTTGAATATAGGCGCACCATATTGTATAGACAATTTTGCATCCTGCTCTTTTTACTTGAAATTATAACAGAAGGATTTTCTCATGTTATTTCCTTTGACTCTGTGCCCTACACAATCCACTTCCTTTCCCAGTCGGCTCTTTGGCAGAAGACTTTGTAGACTACACAAATAACTGGAAGGAGTATGAGCTTTTAGGATTTGGGGGAATTTGAGCAAAGAGAAGAGAAAGAGGGATTAAAGGATGAGACTCTGTGACCCTCAGAGAGCTGCTGAGATGAACAAATGACATATTCTGAAGGTGCCTTGGAAATGGCTGCATTGATCACAGTAACAGTCATTAATCACCAAATGCATTTCTTCCCAATTTTTTAAATAATTGAGTCCACCGGACAGTATTGAGTGCCAGAGAAAGGGTGTGGTCTCTTGCCACATAGTCCTGCAGGGAAAGGAGCAATTTCCCAGAGAATCCATGGATTTATTGTGGGTCATGGGTGGTAACAGGGTTTTCCCAAAGCACGTCTAGCTTCAGGTGGGAAGAGGATGCTATTCTGAGAGCTGCTGCTAATACGAGCATCCAAACCTACAGACTTTGAAGCTGCTTAATTGAAATTCACATCAAAACCGAATTCGGGTTTAGCTCAACTTGACTACTATGGATAATGAAAATAAATCCCTGGGTCACACAAGGATAGTGATGGAGGAGAGCTTGTTTGCTGGCACAGAAACAACATTTCAACTGGAATTAAATTGTCTGCAGTTAACAGAACTAAATTTTCTGTCATTCTCTGACTTGGATTTTCTTTTTTCCTGAGATAACATGGACCGGACCCAGGTATTGTCAGTAACTTAGAGAAGACCGTTCCCATACGCAGACAAGTTTGGCGGCGGGCTTACTTGGCACCCCGTGGGCTCAGCCTTCCTTGAAGAACAGAGCCGAGGAAGGTGGGTTGCCTCATCATCTTCCTCCCATTCCTCATCCTGTCCATCCTGTCCATCAACAAGGTCTGTCAGCCCTCCCTCTCGATTCTCCTCTGCTGCCACCGGCGGCTGGGACATGCTCACCTCTCACCTGCACTCCTACAGGTTGGCCTCACAGAGCAAGGATGACCTTTCAAAAACCAAAACCACACACGCCATTCCCCTGCTTAGAGCCCTCCAATGGCTTCCTGTCGCAGTGAGATCAAAATCCTCTCTCTTTACCATGGCCCATGGCCCTGCTGATGGAATCCCTTTCTGACCCACCCCTACCTCCCTTTCCCCACACACTGCACCCCAGCCACTCCTGCCTCCTTTCCAGTTCCTGAACCCCCTAAACTGGTTCCTGCCTCAGGGCCTTGGCACCTGTTCATGCCTTAGCCTGAGCTGCTTCTCATCACACCAAGGGCTCCTGATTCGAACTCTTGACTCGAAGTCAAGATTTTCTTCAGTGAGGCTTCCCTGAATACTTCCTGTTTTCTTTCCTTTCTAGCCCATTTAGTCTCAGAAGGAATCTTGTTTTTTTATTCATGCCTGCTTATCTTCTGTCTCTCCAACTCAAAGTAAGCTCCTTGAAAGCAGGAATGTTGTTGATTTCAGTCAACAATGTTTATTAAGCACCTCCTGGGTATGTAATAGGAGTGAAAGAATGAATGAACATCCAATTCTGAAAAGACATGTTTCCTATTAGACATGCAGAATGATATTTTGGAGTATCAATTTCACGTTGGTCAATGTCCGCCTGGTTTTTACCACTAGCTTCCTGCATATTGCACTTGTCTTTGAGCTGTGAAAAGATTCCCTTAACATTCATTAAGGTCAGGCAAATGAAAGCCTTATTTCTAATACGGGAAAGCAAAAGCATGAATCTAACTAAAATGTCAATTGCCCTAAGATGTGAAAAATATTTAAAAATTCTCCACTTGCTCTTTTGTGGTAGTATCCTTTGTCCAAATTACAGTCATGCCTGAGAAATGGAAGAAGGACATTTTCCCAGAATACCATGAAACCCACCCAGCTAGATGGAGCTTATGAGTTTTAAGTGCCTTCCTAACTGGCCGAGTCTGGTGAGTTGGAAGTAACTGTGGAGAGGGAGGAGGAGAGAAATCATTGATACATAGGGCCTGAAGATTGTTAGGAAGAGAGAAAGGGGCAAATTTAAATGTAGAGTCCAGAAGCCTTCTGAGAGGGAAGGGATCAGATCCCAGACCCTCCTTGCCCAGGGTCAAAATGCCTGAAGCCTACCAGGTGGGCTGGCTGGTCCTGGCCAACATCTGATGGGGAAAACACCCAAATACTTCTTCTGGCCTCACATTCCCACTTTTGGGAACAGACCCTACCTGTCTGGCCAGGGGTGGGCAAATGACCCATCCTGGGCCAATCATAATCCTCCATCACCCAGACTACAGTGATTGGTCCAGGGATGGTCACGTGATACAGCCAGGCCAATCAGAATCCTTCCCTCAGACTTGGCTGGCTGGAGCAGGAAGAAGAGTCTCCATGATCTCTATGGACATCCACCTACAGGGGTTTGAGATCAATTCCCTGAAGAAAGCCCCCTTACTGTCAGAAAGAGCATAACACTCAAGAGAGACAGATAGACCCTCGAGCCACAGAGTCCCCAGGGCATCTGGGCCCAGAGCAGAAGGTGTTGGTGCCCACTCTGTAGGCCCTGGGCCACCTGGGCTCTCCAGCAGTGGCAGTCCAGGGCCAGCCTTCTACCTCAAGTCCTTGCAGCTTTTTTCTTCTCTGCCTGGGCTTCCTCCTGCAGGCACAACCCAAAAGGACAGGGAAGCTTAGGTTCCCAGGGGGCAGCCCTCAACCAGCAGGGGACCTGAGTTGCTGCCCCCAGCCTCCCCAGCCTGCACTGGAAGATTCTGAGGCTGGCCTGGGGACTTCTCAGAGGGTCCCTGCAGAGAGCCCGGGTGCCCCAGCAGTAACTCATCACTCAGGCACATCTTTGTAGCTATTCTCACTTCCCTCTTCCCCTTTTCTCTTATATCCTCACCTAGGCTTTCTGGAAACACCATATGAATAAATGACCTGCGCCCAAGTCTCTGTCTCAAGCTGGGCTTTCAAGGAACGCAGACTAACCAGGAATGGCCTGGCTGTGATCATCCCGAAAGCCAGTTCTGTCTAAGCCCTTCTGGAGGCAGGGTTGCCTGAAGCTAAAAATTCCTTTTTTGCCTAAACTCATGGGATTGAATTGGGCTTCTGTCACTCTCGGATAAAGAATCCTGAAAAAGAACAGGCGGGCAAGTCACTACAGACACTGGGCTTGGAGGGAGGCGGTTATTTGCTCGGGGCTGTGAGGTGGTGTCCTCCCAACCTTGTCCGGGCTCATGCGTCCCCTTCCGTGGAAGTGAGGCTGAAGAGCAGCAGCCCGGGGAGCGCCCCTGGCTGAGCGCAGCCTTGTGCGGGGAGGGATTGTCCATCCTCCCCCCAGGAGGCACCTGCGCCCACAGTGGCAGCAGCGACAGTAGGAGCCCAGCCCCGCACACTGGGCCATTATGACACATGCTCTGAAGAGTAAGCAGGGCTCTCTCCAGTCCTCGGGCTCAGGCGGGGAGTGACACGCCTCCTGGGGTGGCCAGCTGGAGGAGGCGAGTCTGAGTGCCCTGGAGATGGCAAGGCAACCACGTCAGGAAACAAAGCGACATGTAGCCCCTCAGACCTGACTGTTCATGCCCAGAGAGGTGGGCGGGCAGGGATGGAGTGGTGCCCTCTGGGTCACTGCTGGGCCTGTTGCCTACATCCTAACTGCTGTGTCATCTATAAGAAGAGCCATGGCTTTCGCCTCTGTGTCATCTAGCTGTAAAGCACTTTCACCCCCATTATCTAACTCTCAACCTAGAATCTAGAACACAGACTTGTGCACACTTCACAGAGGAGGAAGCTAAGGCTTGGAGAGGTGAGGTGGCTGCCAGCTCCCCATGGCCAGGGCACATCCCTAAAAAGAGAAAGAAACTTCCAGACTCCAGACCATGGTCCAGTCTCTCAAGTGCACAGAAGTGACTTCACGCTCGGTTCTCCCATCAGCTGAATGCACACTTACAGACTGGGATTGGTGACCAAATGCACTAGGTTTTACTGTTAATCTGTGTGAACTTGACTATGTAATTAGCTGCCCTAAAAGTCGAGTTTAGAGAGTGACTCAGCCACACATGCACCTGTAGGCACAATCCACCGTTTGTTCATTCAAACAATCAACAAATAAACCCTAGGCACTTACTTGGATTAACAGCCCAAAGTCTTCCTGAGATGTCATTTTTCAGTGCTTATTTCACTTTGGGTTGCTAGGAGATAAATTGGTTTTTTTAAAAAGCAATTTGCATAAAGACCAGGAAAGCATTTTAATAATGTCAATATATAGCCAAATGGACTAAAGTGCTAAAGTGACTATTTTTCACTGGATAATTAAGCCTCCAAATTTAAATGTTATAAAATAGATACACTTTTATCCCATGGAGGTCTATTCCACTTAGATAGCTAATTATTTCTCTAGAACAACACTGAGTCATGTTAGACATCTTCTTGCTAATCTAATAATATTAAGCTACTGGGAGATGGTTCCTGTCCTATCACATAATCAGGAACGGAAAGCGGGTAGAGTCTTAATTGAAGAATTGTGAGAAATTCATTTTTCTAATCACTAACACAAATCTGACAATCTGTCCGGCAGCCAGGAACTAAATTAAAGAAGTTTTCTTTCCCTGATACATAGGCTGTAAATCTCACTAATTCAAACTGATGGAGAGGAAGAGCCAATCTACTTTGGTGAAAAATAACCACTATAGGACTTACTTACTACTTCAAACATTTTTCTTTCAAGTCTGAATAGACTCTTGAATCTGGCACAAAATAATCAACATAAAGTGTTAGCCATTATTATTGTCTCAGTATAGGTACCCAGACTGGAAGAAACTTTTCAGACTTCCTTCAAATGGCACGGTAGATTGTTTGCAAATGTTTACAAGGAGAATCTGATCCTTCTCTCCACCCCTGTACACCAGCCTTTTCACACCGTGACTTAGCACTTCTCCCCACCAGAGGCTGGGTCTGTTCTCCACCCTTGAATCTGGGCGGGCATTGTGACTTGCTTTGACCAACAGACTGGGGTGGAGGTGACATTGTGTGAGCTTAGAGCCTCGGCCTTAAGAGGCCTTGCAGCTTCTACTTCTATTCTCTTGAAATGCCGCTGCCACCATGTAATCAGCCCCCAGCGGCACTCTGGAGATGAAGGACCACTTGGAGAGAGAGGCCCAGCAGATGGTCAGCACCATCTTAGGCTACCTTGGACCAAAAAGCTTCTGGAAAGCCGCCAGACCACTGAACCCCATGAAGGACTCCAGGCAAGACCAGCAGAGCCACCCAACTGAGCCCAGCCTAAATTGCTGACCCACAGAATCGTCAACAAATAAAACAGTCGTTTGACCCCACTAAGTTTTGGGGCAGTTTGTAATGCAGCAATAGATAACTGGCACAAATGAGTCTTTTAATAAATGTAGAAAATTCACAAATAAAAGGACAAAAAAGAAAAATATCCCCCCCAATCTTACCTCCAATGTTAACTACCATTAATACATTGGTATTTTTCTTCCAGACTTTCTTTGTGTTTGTTCTTTGCAAGAATGGAAATATTTTAATATTGTTTTATAAATGTACTTTTTATGCACCAAGGTGAATGTTTTTCTGTGTCATAAAATGGTCTTTGTTCAGATTTCTCTTATGTGATGGTCAGTCAGGTACAGTCACAGAGGAGGAGACACAGGAGGGGCTCAGGCAGACAAACTTCATCGTACTCAGAGGTCCTAGATGCAGGAGGTGCAGCACACACGGGGCCACACGGGGCAGCACCAGGGTGGTCAGGAGGCAGAAGGGGCAGGAGCAAAGGGAGAGTCTAGGCCACGGCCTTTATTGGAGTTTCCTCAGGAAAGGGAAGGTGGGGCAGGGTGAGCAGCTCAGGACTGGCGAATCTGAATAATTCTGGCAGGCTGTGGCCTATGGAGGCAGTCTCCAGTTGTCTGGTCCCTGACTCTGGGGTGAGCAGGGCAGAATATTGCCTCCTGGGGTCTGCAGGCCAGACAGAGGAGGTGAGGAGCTGGACTGCTTAGTTTGCAAATCAAAGGTATACTTCCTGCGAGCCCTCTGCTCTAAGAATTGGTTAGTCCTAGGAGGGGCAGTCTCTCCCCAGCCAGAAAGGTTCTTAAGATGTCAAAACATCATAATATACAGAAAGTAAAAAATATATAAACAGTATATTCTTCAACATTATTTTAAATAATGGCTTAGTATAATGTCTTAACATGGATTCTCTGGAAAACACAGCCTTAGGCAAGGATTAAAGTGCTGACACTTTATTTGGGAGGTGCAGGCCCAGGGGCCTAGATGGTGGGAAGAAAAACACAAGGAAAAACACAAAGCAATGTCATTTGATGAGTCACCATGCTGACCGTGATTTCAGGACAAGCTGCAAATCAGTACAACAGGTCGCTCAACAGACATGTTCCCTTGGCATCAGAAGCTTCCCCAGGAGGGCTTCAAGGAGGAACCACGCCATGGAGTAGTTCCCTGGGGCAGGTTGGGGGGTGTATCTACTACTTTCCCTCCTATTTCCCATTTCCAGTAGGTCAAGGTCACCCTCTTCGGAGCTAACTCCCCCACACTGCCCCGTGGGGCCATCCAGTGCCCTGGTGTTTGCTCAGGAAGCCCTGACTGGGGTGTTTTGTCTAAGTAAAGTAAGAGAGGGTGACTGTGCAGGTGGGCCACCAAGTCCAGAAAACAGAAAGAAGCAGCTGTCTAGGGCATCTGAGAAGGCACACAAGCCTGTGTCCAACACATGGGGTATAGCATAATTTATTTAATCAATTGTTTAAAACTCCTATTCTCATACATTTAGCTTGTTTCCAGTTTATTTTTACGAGCAGAGTTGTGATGAACGTCTTGTAAGTTAACCCTTGGTCTCATCTGTGACTATTTCTTTGGCATAAATTCCTAGAAGTAAAATTATTGGGTCAAAGGTTATTTACAGTTTGGAGGATTTTGAATATCTGCTACCCGGATAGATACTATTAAATATTATTTAGTTTTGGGTCCTGTACATTTCTTGTTAAATATATAGTCCAGTATTTTATTTTATATTTGTGACTGTTGTGAATAGGATCTTATTCCAATATCCCCCAACTGGTTAGTACATATGACGGTTTATGAAAAAGATTTTTAGGGGCTGATCCAGTGGCATCATGGTTAAGTTCACTCACTCTGCTTTGGCAGCCTGGGGTTCACCGGTTAGGATCCCGGGCATGGACCTACACATCACTCATCAAGCCATGCTGTAGCGGCGTCCCACATACAAAATAGAGGGATATGGGCACAGATGTTAGCTCAGGGCCAATCATCCTCACCAAAAAAAAAAAAAAAGATTTTTATTTTTATATAATCATGTTTTAATTTAATTTTGAAATGTTATTACATTCACCTGGTTCAAACTTTTAAAGTTTAAAAAAGTTATAGAGTAAAAAGTCTCCCACCAAAATCTCCCCTGGAGACATAATGTTATCAGTTTCTTATCTAGACATTTTGAGACATTTCATAGAAATGCAAACACATACACACAAGCATTCTCCTTGTTGTATTGTAACAATTCTTCTGTGCTTTGCTTTTATTCATTTCACAATGTAACTTGGAGATTTTCCCTTATTAGTAACTATAGAAAAGCGTCCTCTGTCCTCCTGTTTCACAAGGTCCTCCACCACGGTGTGGATACCATGATGTATTTAACCATTCCCTTGCTGACTGGATTTAAAACATTTCTAATCTTTTGCTGTTGCAAAAAAAAAAAAACGCAGCCGTAAATAAATTTGTAAACATATCATTTCACACACGTTTTTCTTTTAATTTATCTAGGATAAATTTCTAGACATGGGATTGATCAATGGGTCAAAGTGCATGGATATTTGCAATTTTGGTAGATTTTGGTAGATTGGGCTAGATGGCTCTCCATAGAGGTTATACAACGTATGTTCCAACATGAAGTACAAGAGAGTCCCTCACCTTCATCTCGGGGTGGTATTGAACTTTTCGACCTGTGCCGGTCTGATAGATTGAAAGTAGTATCTCAGTGTTGTTTTCATTTGATTTCTCTTATGAGCGAGGCCCAGCGTCCTTACATATGTTTAAGACCCATTTATATTGAACTACCCATTCATGTTCTTTACCTATTTCCATTAGACTGTGGGTTGTGTATTTCTTTTAAGAACAGCAAGCTCACCGAATTCTCTTTTTAGTTCTAACAGTCTGTCAGTTGATCCTCTTGGATTTTCCAGGTAGACAGCTATAATACCGGCAAATAATTACCGCTTTGTCTTCTCCTTACTAAAAAAGTTCCATCTAATGTTCGTGTCTTCTTCTGTGCGTGTATTTTTACATTGACTCACAGTTTCCAGAACGGCAATAAATAATAGGGATGGTAGTGGCCATCCTTGTCTTCTACCTGACTTTAATGGAGAAGCTTCTAGCATTTCACTAGTAAGTGTGTGATATTGGTTGACAGTTTCAAATAGACACTCTTTACCATTTTAAAGGAGTGTCCTTCTATTCCCAGTTTACTGAGAGACTATTAGCAGTGTTTTTAAAATGTAATCTATATTGGATGTTAAATATGATTAAAAATCTTTTCAGAATATATTCAGGTAATTATATTTTTTCATTGTCTTATGATAAACTATATTAGTAGATTTCCTAATCCTGAACTATCCTTGCATTCCTGGAGTGGTGTGTTATGCTATTAATACAGTGCAAGACTCAATTGCCTAGTATTTTATTTAGGATTTCTGCATCTCATATATATTCATATGAAGTTACTGTTCACTTTTCTTTTTGGTAATATCTTTGTAAAGTTTGGGTATCACAATCTATTAGATTGTTCCTGAGCAATCTTCACCTTTGAGCATCATTTTGCTTTTTCAAATCTGCATAATTAAGTCCTTGATCTCTTTTTTCACAACTACCATCAGTTGTCTGCAGAGTGTCGGCAGAGAATCCACTTATTAGCATTGTATGACCTTGGGCAGATTCCTTAATTTCCCTCAGCCTCATTCTCCTCTTTTAAGTAAAAAAAGGGGGAGGGGTTAATGAGAGTAGTATCTCATGGTGGCAGCATTTTGTAGGATTAAATGAGATAATGTCTAGAAAAGCCTTTAGCACAATGTCACAGAGTAAGTGCTCAAAATGTAGCAGATATTATTATTATTATTAGGCTAAAGGCCTTTCTTGATAACTAGTCCCATCTGATGGAAGTCTCTGTCAATAAAGTACTTAGTAAGTGCTTGCTGAATGCTCAGATAAGATGTTTGTGAAAGTACATTGGAAACAGAAGCACTATGCTGATGTTGGCTACTATCACAATGATCTTGTGTGATGAAGAAATACGATTCATGTTGTGCTGATCTTTTGAACAATGTGGTTTACAGGAACACACTGTGACACAACATAGATATTCAATATATATAAATATTAAGCAATCAGGAGGTACAAAAGTGCTCAAAAAGTTGTTCTATTGCACAGTTTCAACGTGTGTCTGTAGTTTTGTAAACACTGGTAATTTTAATGGAATGTGTTTTCGCCACATATGACCCAGAGGTAAGCAGCCTCAACAAAGGAACTGGCCTGAGCTGTACTACCCTTGAGAGACAGGACAGTCCAGGGGTTAGGGGCATGGATTCCGGTGGGAGGGGGCTGGACTCCAAGCTCCTCCTCCTCCACCCACCTGTGAGACTCCGGGCAAGTGAGTGTCCTCTCTGTGACATGTGTCCTTACCTGTAAAATGTGAATGATGACGCTAGAAACCGCCTCATTTGGAACTGTGAGAACTAAAAATTGGGTTACTACAGGTAAAATGTTTAAAATAGCACCTGGCCTCTGGGACACACTCAATGAGTGTTTGATCTTATTCATATTATTTTTATTACTACACTCCACTCTTGATTATCAACCAGAGGAAAGACTCAGGTGGTGGGCGGTGGAAGTTTGGGAAATTGTATGTAACTGGTTTTCTTCAGAGATCCCAGTCCTCAAATTCCCAACTACCTTGCCAGTTAGCTCTGCCTGTACTAACTGGGGGGCAGCAGGGCCCCGAGGTGAGGGGTCCCGGGCTACAGGGATTTGTTGGGAAAATCTCTCCCACCAGGGGTGATCGATGGCGGGCTGGATGCCTTCACTCTGCGTGAGGACACACGGGGAACCCTCACTGACAAAACTGTGTTGGCCACGGTTCTCCCTACACTCCAATTTACTTATGTCAACAGAAAATTAGTATTCCTCTATCAAAGCAACATTTTGTCTTCATGTTGAAAGTGTAGTTATAACACTGTGGCACGTACATAGAGCTGCCACATTAAAGCAAAAAACCCCTAAAACTCAGAGGATCAATTAGCAGACGCATTCACGACGGTCTTGTTTACTCTGCTGTTGGCAACTTTTTTTTGTTTAAACGTACCTCCTCCACCTTCATGAGAATCATCAGCGCCCAACGGGGAAAGATGGACCTTCAAGTTTCACAAGGCAGCCAGCTTTCCTTTCTGAGCAGGGCCCGATTTTTTCAGAGCGACAGCTATAATCAAGTCCTAACAAATGACTGTCCTGCACAATAGAACTGCGAATAGAACCCTCCGTGTTGAATGTGCTTATTGTTCCTTCTTGTTTGCAAACATGTACACAGTGAGATCTTGATTATTTCAGAGCTTGGAAAAACAAAATTGTCTTCCAGCCTGCTGGAGCACAGGTTGATTTTTCTGGCTCCTGGAGAAATGCCCAACTTTTTTGGAAGAGCCTCTCTTGGGCATCCTAAACCCTCCCAGTGGGAGAAAACCCCGGGAAGGGCGGCAGGTCTGAGGAGAGGGAGCTGGAGGCTGCAGGTGGAGACCTTCCACGTGAAGACAGACGTGCATGAGGTACCCTCACCCACATCTGGCCCTCCACCAGTGGGTTCTGACCCCCACGTGATGACTCTCCCCAAACTACATGCTCACAAATTTAACATGACTCTCTCTCTCTGCTTGTATAAAATGCAGTTACTTGAACTTTATGTTTAGATTTCAGAGGAAAGAAATTATCCCCAACTTCTGAGAAGTTGCCAGACTCTAGAAAAGGTAAGAGAGTCTGCAGACATGGGCTTCTCATCCTGATTCAGCTACTTGCTGTGTGACTTTAGACAACACAATTAGCTTCTCTGGACTTCAGTCTCATTAAGGTAATAAGGTCTGCTGTGCTTGCCTTAAAAAATTGTTATGAGGGGCCAGTCCGGTGGCGTAGTGGTTAAGTTCACATCCTTCACTTTAGCAACCCAGGGTTTGCAGGCGCAGATCCCGGGTGCAGACCTACACACCGCTCATCATGCCATGCTGTGGCGGCATCCCACATACAAAATAGAGGAAGACTGGCATAGGTGTTAGCTCAGTGACAATCTTCCTCAAGCAAAAAGAGGAAGATTGGCAACAGATGTTAGCTTAGGGTCAACCTTCCTCACCAAAAAAAAAAAAAAAATTGTTGTGAGACTCAAACAGGCTAATTCATTAGAAAAGTTTTAGAAGGTGCAAAGCATCACACAAATGAAAGGTATTATCCTTTATAACGTCATGTGAGGTTAACTCCTATTAAATGCTTTGATGATGAAACATGAAATAAAATTTTTAAAATGAACAGATACACAAAATGACAAGTACTGTATGATTCCACTTCTACGAGGTACCTAGAATAGGCAAATTCATAGAAAGAGACAGAAGTAGAATAGAGATCACCTGGGGTTAGTGTTTAATGGGGACAGAGTTTCTGTTGTGATGATGAAAAGTTCTGGAGGTGGATGGTGGTGATGGTTGTACCGCACTGTGAATGTACTTAATGCCACTGAATGGTACACTTAAAAATAGTTAAAATGTTAAATTTTATATCATACATATTTTTCACATAATTGAAAAAACTAAAAATAAGTGAACAGCTGGCTTAGGGGGACATAGGATTATTTACAACAAGGAATTTAACTTGCATATCATCAGAAATAGCTGTGTGCACGTGTTTGGCACATTCTCTTTCTGTGGTCACACTACATGAGAAGACGTTTATTCTTTTGCCTTTTGACTGGTACTATTCATGTCCATTGATGACCATCCCTGGCATTACTTCCTCACCAAGAACGGCCTGGATACTGGACTGGTCCAGTGGCCAGGACCACCTCTCCATCCTTGGATGGACACGAGCAGACACTGCCAATGCTTGCGTGCTCTCTCCTTTATCTCGTGTCCAGGGCTGACTTTGTCCCCTGAACAGAAGAGTTTTCTTTCCTTGGATTGGTTGTAATCAAATCAAGGAGTGCACAAATCCCCTAGTCAGAAATGACCGTATAATTTATCCTCCAAAACAAGACACTTTCTAGAATGCGAGGACCACAGGCATAAGCTGGGACTGTCCAGGGAGAACCAGGACATGGGCTCATGCTGTATCTCTCCCGACCTGTGGAGGCTGATACAGATAAACTCCTGGCCACTTCTTTCCCTCTTGCTCTCACTCTATCCTCTCTCCAAGGAGGGGAGAAAACGGCACCAGGGAGAGAACTGAGTTATGCAGACCCAATTCTTTGAGAACCCCCCCAGCGGAAGCTGAAACCTGGGAGGATGCCTGGATGTGCGTGGGAATGTCCTGTGGCTGATGAGGTGAAGCTGTGTTTGTTCTCCAGGGAAACGGAGGAGGAAGAGGGGCACATGGGGTGAAGCCAGCAAAAAGGCAGAGGGCCACCTGCTCAGTGCTTAGCACACCCCAAACACATACACCAAACGCTGAGTGAGGTTGCCAGAGGCATAGAGTGCCCGTGGGTGAGTGGGTGTTTGGGGAAATCAGTAGAGATGTGGGTCTTTACATGCTACCACATGGATGGACCTCAAAAACACAATCCTGAGTGCAAAAGCCAGACACAAAGGCCTCATAGTGCATGATTCCATTTATGTGAAATACCAGCATAGGTAAATCCACAGAAACAGTGCAGATTGGTGTTTGCCAGGGGACAGGGGAGGGGAAATGGTGAGTGACTGGTTAATGGGTGCGGGGTTTTATTTTGGGGTGATGAAAATATGCTGGAGCTAGACAGAGGTGGTGGTTGCCCAACACCGTGAGAGTACTGAATGCCAAGGAATTGTTCGCTTTAAAATGGCTAATTTTATGTGATGTAAATTTCACCTGGATTAGAAAAAAGATGTGGTCTTCCTAGCAGGGCTGATACAGGTGGGTGTTAGCGGAGGAGCACAGAGGAGAGGCAAGCAAGCTCTGGGAGCAAGTCCCACACAACCAGATCTCCAAGGGCTGGGAGGCCCCAGCTGCCATCTGGGTTACACTGGGGGACAGGGGGCTCCCCTTACTTTAGACCACAGGAACTTAAATTTTAAACTTCCGGTTTCCAGCGTATAGTAGCTGTCTTCTCAAATAAGTAGAGCAATAGACTATTTACTGGATACACGTTTAAACAAGAAAAGGTTGAAAGTAAAGGTATGAAAAAAGATGTCCCAGCTAAGTGAAGACAAAAAGAAAGCAGATGTAGTCAAATTAATACCAAAGTTGAATTCATGGTGCACATCATTAAAGGAGGCAACGGGGCTATTTCAAATTGAAAAGTTTAAGCTCGAGCTCCCATATACTTGACAACACACCTTCAAAATCTGTAAGGCACTTAGAAAGATCAGAGGGATGGATAAGTCCACCTTATAGTTTAACACAGCTCACTCAGAAATTGGTCAAGTAGACCAAAAGTTTTCCCCCAAAAAAGGACCCCCAAGCCCACATTGTTAGAAATTTAAAAACACAATGCAATGCAAAATATCAAAATCTATGTGTTTTGCTAAATCATTACTGAGAGGCAAAGCCAGAGCTTTAAGTGTATATATAAGAAAAAAGAAAGATTAATAATTGATAAACTGCCTTAACTCAAGGTAGAGAAAGAACAGCAGCGTCATTGCAAAGAAAACAGCAGGAAGGGAATTATAAAGCTATTGAGAAATAAACAGGATAAAAGAATAGAGAGAATCTACCCAACTAACACCTGGTTCTCAAGACATTAATTTAAATAGACAAATGCTTGGCAAGATTGAGTGAAGAGGAGACAGAGGGGATAGAGAGAAGGCACACCGCTAGGTATGGAAAGGGGAATATAAGTACAGTTACAATTAAGGTTTTAAAAATCAGAATACTTACATGTAAAACTGTTCTTTATACCACAACATTTGAAACTTTACGTGAAAATGAATAATTTTCTAGAAATAGGTTTTACAAATAGTGAATTTAGGAAAAATAGAAAATCAGAGTAGATCTATTAAATGAGCTGAATCAGAGTCAAAATCTTCTCACACAAAAGGCCTCAGATCCAGCCTGTTGACAGGTGGGTTTTACCAAACCTGCAAAGAGTAAGTGGATTATCTCTCACTTATATAAACCGTTCCCCCTCCGAAATAACTAAATAAGTAAATAGAGGAAAAGTTCCCCCAACTCATTCTATGAAGCTAGCATCACGTTAATATCAAAACCAGACAAGGGCATTTAGGAAAAGGAAAAGTACTGGCCAGTCTTGTGCGGTAGCCTCCGAGCTAATCTTGCCCCCTTAGAGTTTACTCTACTTGCAGCCCAGAGGGATCTATTTAAAGTATGTCAGACATGCCACTGCCTACACATTCTGGCCCCCGACCACCTCTCTCCCCTGTCCTCTACCTCACTCCCTTGCTCTCCCTCAAGCACACCAAGAATACTCTGCCTCAGGGCCTTTGCACCTGCTGTTGCTGCTGCCAGCTTACCTGACGACTTCATCTGAGATGGCAGTCACCCTCCGCTCCCTTACCCTGATTACTTCCTGCAATGTGCATAGCATTGCCTAGTGCTATGGGCTGAATTGTGTCATCCCCCCCTCCCCGCCAATTCATATTGAAGCCCTGACCCCCAATGTGATAGTATTTGGAGATGGGGCCTTTGGGAGGTAATTGAGTTTAGATGAGGTCATGAGGGTGGGGCCCTTTTGAGGGAATTAGTGCCCTTACAGAAGAGATCCCAGAGACCTTGCTCACTCTCTCTGCCATGTGAGCACACAGCAAGAAGGTGGCCATCTGCAAGCCAGGAAGAGAGCCCCCACCAGGGACCAGATCTGCTTTAATCTTGGACTTCCCAGCCTCCAGAACTATGAGAAAACAAATGTCTGTGGTTCAAGCCCCCTGGTCTATGGTATTCTGTTATGGCAGCCCGAGCTGACTACAACAACTAGAATAGTAAATCCTTCTTGTTTCTTTATCATTGTCTCTCCTCAGCAGTATAAACTCCACAAGGCAAGGACTTGGTCTGTCTTGTCCCCTGATGAATCCCAAGCTCCTGGAACAGGATCTGAACCACGGCTGAAGGATTTGTTGAACAAGGAAAGAACTCTCACTTATGAAGTTAGGTTCAAGATCCTGATGGAAATATTAGCAAACTGAATCCATCTCTTATTTTAAAATATTAATCACAGCAGCAGTGTGACCACGTAGTGTTTATCTTGGGAACAAAAGAATGGTTTAACACGAGAAAATGTGCTGATGGAACTGGTATGGGCTGAATAATGCCCCCTTCCAAAGATGTCTGAGTCCTAGTCCCTGGAGCCTGTGAATACGTTACCTTATGTGGCAAAAGAAACTTTGCAGGTGTGATTAAGTTAAAGTGTTGAGATTGGAATGTTACCCTGGATTATCCAGGTGGGCCCAATATAATCACAGGATCCGTATAAAGAAGACAGGAGGGTCAGAGAAGATGTGAGGACAGGAATAGAGATGACAGAGAGAGAGAAAGAAAGGGGCAGGAGAAGGAGAGGAGAGAGGACGGGCTGGGGAGAGAGATTGAGATTTGAAGATGCTAACCTACTGACTTGGAAGATGGAGGAAGGGCCATGAGCCAAGGAGTGTGGCAGCCAGTAGAAGATGGAAAAGACCAGAAAACAGATTCTCCCCTAGAGCCTCCAGAAGGAATGCAGCCGTGCCAGCACCTTAATTTTAACTCTAACGGAATAAATAGTGTTGTTTTAAGTCACTAAATTTGTGGTAATAAGTTAGAGCATCCATAGGAAACTAATATAGTAACTTACAGTAACAGATTAAAGAAAAAAATCATCTGAATGGATGCTGAGAGAGCATCCAGCCACCTGCACGTGACAGGGGCAGAACAGGCCATCAGGGCTATGGGCAAGGCCAAGACCAGCCATTCCTTATGGGGCAACGTTCCATGTGCAGCTGACTGTAACGGATGACCTGGGACTCTGGATTCCGAAATTCCGGGGTGGGAATCTTGGCTCACGGCGCAGCTGTGTAAATTTGGACAAGTGACATAATTTCTCCTGTTACTTCTCTCCTGTGTAAACAATAGTACCCACCTCACAAAGCCATCACGGGATTGCCTGAGATGCTCCACGCAACACTGCTGGAAGAGTGCCTCGCTCAGTGAGCGTCCACACACGTCAGCTCCTGTAGGCTGCCTGCCCCCGGATGTGCCCTGCGGGTTTAGGGGAGCAACCACACCACAGGTTGACTTCACCGTCACCCACAAATGTGAAGTGCTGTGTCGCCCGGCTTCCTATCCCATCCAGTGCAGGTGGGTGTCTCGACCTCAGGCTTGGACTGACCCTACTTCCCTCCACCATGGGAAGTCAGCCTAACCACTTCCTCAGGCTGTGGGCCACCTGCAAACTTGATTCTAGCCTCTTGTCCAGGGTCAGCAGGACACACAGATTTCCTACCCCTCCCACCTGTGGTTGTTTGCCAAGTTCTCGAGCCTGCCTTTGAATCCTAATGCCAATAATAATCTAACACTGATAATAGTAAGAAGCATTGCTCGAGGTCACAGTCCAGGACAGGCCCTGCCCATCTGTTATTTGTAAGCTCACAGCAACCCGGGAGTGTCGCCACGGTGGAGGGAACCAGATCACATCAGTCACCTGGGTGACGCCCAGGCCAGTGCTCCATCCGCCTTCACCCCTCCTGTCCTTGGTCTGGATTTGCACAGTTCAGCGACCAGTTCACTCTGACCTATAGGAAGTGGGTCCTTGGGAAAGTCTGTGCTTTGGGCCCATGACAAGGCCACCTCTCCCCAAACCAACAGAGCCCAGGGCTAAGCATCCATTGCTGAATTGGCCTAATTTTTGTGCTGAGAAAAATGAATCCAGAAAGTACATTCCTACCATTCTCAACATCTCTTTTAACTCCATTATGCTATTGTGATTTATAAAAAATACATATTTGGTCATTTTGATGACGAAAATATATTTCTTATATATATATAAGACCACATATATATATGTGTGGTCTTCATCCACAGTTCCTGGCTCACAGCTCCCAAAACCCTTGGAATTTCTTGTTTCTGTTAATGAAGGTGACTTTTGGACCCCACCCAAGGGTTGCCAGGAGAACCAGCCTTGTGATCAGAGGATTGGAACTTTCAGTACCCCCCCACCTCTGGGGAAGACTGAGGGTCTTGAGGTTGAATCAATTGCCAATGGCCAATGACTTAGTCAATCATGACTACTTAATGAAGTCTCCATAAAAACCCAAAAGGACAGCTCATGCGCCCATTTCGGAGAGCTTCCCTGTGCCACTGTGCTGGGCCCCAAACTCCACGAAGACAGAAGCTCCTTTGTTTGAGAACTTGCCCTATGTATCTTTTCATCTGGCTGTTGATTCGCATCCTTTATAATCTAGTGAGTAAACGGATTTTCTTGAGTTCTGTGAGCTATTCTAGCAAATTAATTGAACCCGAGTAGGGGGTCCTAGGAACCTCTGATTTTATTTATAGCCAGTCAGTCAGAAGCACAGGTAACAACCTGGACTTGCGGCTGGGGTCTGAAGTGGGGGTGGTCTTGTGGGACTGAGCCCTTTCCCTGTGGAATGGAATTCTATCTCTGGGTACACAGTGTCAGAACGGAGTTGAATTCTCGGACACCCTGCTGGCGTCCGAGGACCACTTGTTGGGGTGGGAAGGACTCCACACACAGTTGGAATTGGGTCCAGGAGCCCTTTGTAACTTCATATTTCACTAATCAGTGGAGTTGACTGATTTTTACTTGGAGGTCTTCAGAGACCCAGCAGATTGATTATAGGTAATCAAATCCACTCAGAGAGAGCTGCCGAGCCCTGTCTCATTATCGGCCAGGCTCACAATTGTTTCAACAATAACTTACTTTACCTGAATTAAATTGTACCTTTTCCGTAGGAAAAGAACAACTAACACCGAGTAGTCTTAAAATTTCCATTCCATTGTTGGAACGCCTAATCCAAAATTGTGTCTTTGGTCCTATTGATCGACCCATTAACAATCAGTGTGAAGCTAAATGTGAAGTTGACCATCTCAGTCATATGTTTCCATAAACGGGAAATTCCCTGTGGAGTCTTATCTTTTTAAACCATAACCTTGCACCCCTTCCAACGCACTCTCCTTTGCTACCCAAAAAATCACTCACTAAATCGTTGAAAGGTGAACTCATCTTGGATTTTTCTTCTTAAAAAGTTGGAAAAAAAACATTCTTTCCTTATAGAATGTAACCACATTAAAGAAAATTTGAAAAATGGGAAAAGAAAAAAAAGACACCCATAATCCCAGCAAACTGAAACAGCTAATGGTTTATGCGGAGTCCACATCGTGGTCTTTGCAAATATTAAGACTGAAGTCCCTCTCTGTGTAACTGTGGAGAATCACACCCACAGCCTTAGGGACGGGCTGAGGACCGCCTACCACGGGCGTCGGGCCACCGCACCTTCCCTAGGAAGGGCAGCTTTCTCTTTCTATTTTCACGTGCACGTGTGTATGTGTCTCCTCTCTTCATTCTTTTTTTTTTTGGCCCTAAGGAAGATTGTCCCTGAGCTAACATTTTTGCCCATCTTCCTCTATTTTGTATGTGGGACACCGCCACAATATGGCTTGATGAGCAGCGTAGGTCCATGCCTGGGATCCAAACCTGTGAACCCCGGGCCACCAAAGCAGAGCGTGCGAACTTAACCACTACGCCACGGGGCTGGCCCCTCTTCATTCTTTTGATTGATGCTCGTTCCTATTCATTTTTTGGTTTTGGTTTTGTTTTTCTGCATTTCCTTCCAGGCAAAGTTCTTCAAGAGATGAGTCTTTCACTATACGTGCAGGAGGAAATGGATACAGGGCAAATGGAAACTGCTCCTCTACCTGGGGAAAGACAGCTCATGTGTGCCCTAAGGTTAACCCATTCCCGGGGCCACACACCTTGTTGGAATTAGCAACATTCCACCGCTTCAGACAACTTGCTAAAACATTCTGCGATGAAATCTCCCCTGAGTTTGTGCAAATACCACTTTGTAGCCCAATATTTCGGGATGGGCACTGGTCAGAGGCTCCAAAAGTGTGAATAAGAGTCCTAGTTATGATCTTTCACAAGTGGCTTGCCTTCTCCGAGCCTCAGTTTCCCCACCTGTAAATGTGAGATGTCTCTAGGGACCCCTCAGGAGGGCTTTCCCTGGCTCCCCAGCCACTGCAGCCCTCCTCCATGGCAGCTGTGACTTAAGAGGCCCCCTCCCCCTTTCAGCTCTGCCCTGGACTCCAGGACCCATGCTGACCTGAGGACGGATGACGCTTCAGCCCCTCGTTCTGGAATTTCCATGTGATCCTGCCCTGACATTCCTAGCTCAGTTCAGGAAACTGGGCTCGGGTCCAGCTTATTTAGACAGCAAACACAAGTGAGCCCCACTCAGAGCTGGGCACGGCACCAGGACACAGAGGAGTGGGGCTCATTCTACCCCAGCAGCCTGTGGGGAGGCAGGCAGGACAGCACAACACTGTCCTCATGCCTGCCCCCCAGGCTGTGCCCAGCCCAGCGAGCAGATCTGTCTGGTTCCCTAGACCTGAACCTGGACCTGGCCTGCACCTGTGACTTGCCTAGTGGCCACCCCACTCCCACCCTCGACCGTGCCCTTCTTCCTCGGGGACTTCGAGTTCTGCCCTGAGCCTGGGTCTGCGGGCCCGCGGTCAAGATTTCCAAGAGCTCACTCCTCCCAGCCTCCCTGACTCTGGGCTGCCCTCTCCTCCTCTAACTTTGACACTCAGGGGTTAGGCATCCTGACCACCCACAGCCTACGGGGCAGGACCACAGCCTGGAACACCCCCACTTTGGGGCATCTGCTTGGACCCTCTTCTCTCTGAACTTTCCATCCCACCCACAGGGGCAGTGCCTCCAGCAGCCACGGCGCCCTGCCCCTCTGACCGCAACTGACCAGCCTAAGGGGGAACATGTGGCCCAACTTAGCACTGCCAAAAAAATACTGGACGCTCAGCCAAGTCTGAACTTTAGAGACACAATGGATCATTTTTCAGTATGAGTATGTCGCCGTGCAACATTTAGGCTTCCTGTATTTTTATATGCTACATCTGGCCACTCTGCTCCAGGTAGACCAATCAAATTCTCCCTCACAGGGCTTTGAACCTACAGCTCAGCAAGACTATAAGGTAGTATCTTGGGGTGAGAATGGGGAGCTGGAGCCCATGAGGTAGGAAGAGAAGAGAGGAACCTGATCTGCAAAGAGAGAGAGTGAAGCTAAAGGAGGTAAGAGGCAGCTTTCTTCTGTGTCATGTTTTCATGACCGTTCCTGGCTTCAGTGCCCCAAGATGCCCTGATGTCCTTATAATTAATTCCCCTCTCCAGGTGAGCGGTCTTGCCCAGCACGTCTTAGGTATAACCCCTCCCTCAGAACCTGGGCAGACGAGCTCGTGTGAAGGATGTTTTGTTTGTGGTTCCACCCCAAACACCAAGATGGTCCCCATTCCACAACAGTCCCCTCAGTGTCCCAGGCATCACTCTAGACTCCTCTCTCCCCTCACCCCACCCCCATCCGAGTCCTGTCTACTCCATCTCCCAAGTCTATGTCAACTCCGTCTTCTCTCCACTACTTCTCACCTGCGTTACTACCACGGCTCCCTGACGACTTTTCTTGCCTCCAGTATTCTCTACCTGTCAGCCAAAGTGATTGTACTAAAACAGAAATCTGACTCGTCCCCCCACCTCCCGCTTGAAACCCTTCAGTGGTTGCTGAGAGGTTCCTCCATGACCCAGCCTCTGTTGGATTGCCCAGCATCACCTCTTACCTTGCTGTCCACTCACCCCATTCTAGGCTCCAGACACACCAACTGGCTCTCCCGTCCTCCTCCAGACTCTCTCACCTCAGGGCCTTTACACATGCTGCCCTTCCTATCCCTCTTCACCTGGCTCTCTCCCACCCTGTGGGACTGAGCCGGGGTCACCAGCCTGCCCTGACTCCCTCCCCCCACTTCCTAGCAGGTGTGGTGGTGCTTCTCCTGCATTGTGCTCACAGTGTGCTGTGTCCCTGCACCAGCAGCAGCACCTGGGAACATGTTACAAATGCCAATTCTCAAGCGCCCCCCCCCCCAAGACTTCCTGAATCAGAAATTCTGGCCGTGGGGCCCAGCAATCAGTATTTTAACTAGCCCTCCAGGTGGGTCTGATGCTCACTAATGTTTGAGAGCCACCGCTATATTGTAATTGTATATTTATTTGTTTGAAATAAATAGCTTGAAAGCCTTGAGAGGATTAGAAAGACCACAGCATCTTCATCAGCAAATACAGTAGCCAGCACATAACAGACTCTTAGTGGATGAAAGGAAAGAGAGGAAGGAAGGGAAACAGGAAGGCAGGCACAATCCTGCTAACAGCACACTTTGTCTTTCCGACCCTCCAGGGGTTTCTAGACACAGTCATCCCATTTGGCATTTCCCTGGATCTCCCCTCTGCTTGCTGTGAGGTTGGGCACAGAGACAGTGCAGGACACGGGCTCCGGACACCTGTCATCGTTAGTTCAGAAGAGGCAGCAGACTCACCCAGCCACCAGGGGGCCCCACGAGTTCTTTCATGGAGTAGGTACTTAAGAGAGGCCCAGTGAGATCCACATCTGCACTAACGGCTGAAGACGGTGTTGGAGCTTGTCCACAGGAAGAAACTAGGACTCTCTTGTCCCTGCACCCAAGGGCTGCTTCAGACCCTGTGTTCTGGCGTGTCTTCTGTCTCTTTCACCTGAGACAGGAAGAGGGTTCTGAGACAAGCATCTGCCCTTTTTGTTCTCAGTGGGAGTCAGCTCGTGGCAGACACTGACCCTGGTCCCTGACTGCTGGCTCCATGGAATCCTTGCCACCGTCTCCACCCCTCAGGCCCGCTTCTGAGTCAACGAGTTTCCAGTTGCCCTGCCAGGCCTGAGCTGTCACCAGAGTAACTAAACGCAGTGGGCAGGGAGCCACAGGAAAACTGGAGCTGTGAATCATCCACAGGGAGTGAGGGGGCTGCTCTCTGATGCAGAAGCTTCTGGAAGGGATCTCCTGACTGGCTGCCACCAGCCCCCTCCATCGCACGATGAGAAGGCAGTGAGGACAGGCTCAGGCCCAGCTTTCTCAAAGGAGAGGGACGTGGGAGAAATCATTGCTACTGAGCAGCAGCAAATGGACTTTTGTGCAGAAGAAACTGTAGCCATCCTCAAAGGGGCAGGTCAGACGTTCTGGTCTGGTCATAGCCACAGGCCCCCATGGACACAGTGAGACCCTCACTGCAGGCCTTTGGGTTCGGTGAGTCCCCTTCAAAAGGGACAGACACCGTTCCTCTGTCATCTGAGTTGCTAATAATAATCTCTTCGTTAATTTCAAATCCTGAATCTCACCTAATCCTCACCAACATCCTGGGAAGACAGATTTCAATATATCCAGTAATAGGTGGGAAAACCGAGGCTCAGAGAGGCCAAGGCTCTCTGGTCTTCAGACGCACAGGCCAATTCTCAGCCCACTGCCTAAGGGCCTCACTCCATCAGATGAGGGAGAAGGAAAGGAAGGAAGGAAGGAAGGAGGGAGGGAGAGAGGGAGGGAGGGAAGGAAGGAAGGAAAAAATAACAGAAAAGCCTGTGTAGAGAAAGCTCTGATGGAGCGGGTCCAAGTAGAGAGAGGGTGACAGAGGCTTTCCTAAGAGTCAACACCCTCTCAGCTTGTGGGAAGGAGGTGGGAAGCAGGGATAGAAAGGATACAAGCACAGGGCTGGTCTTGGGTTGTTTTCTGGGTGGGTTTCATGCTGCTTGCTCGCCCAAAGGACATTTCCCAATCCTAGGCTTGCTGGGGGCAGGGCACCCTCCCTCTCTGCCGGGCCCCAGAGGACTGGCCCATGAGGCAGGCAGCTGATCTCAGGGGAGCCATCCACCGGCTGGTGGGTGACTTAGGACCTGTGTCGTCCACTTGATAAGATGAGCTGTGCCAATCCGATTCTTTTCTCAAGAAGTTGGCTGAGAAAACTAAGAGACTGGGACAGTTGGCTGCGGGCATTAGTTACAAGTTTGTGTAGGGGGGCCGGGGAGGTTGTGATGGGCCCTGTGTCTGATGATGGAGTGGAGACTGGGAACTGGGGGGGACGGAAGAGCAAGATCTGGGCAGATGCAAATAGAGATGGAGAGATGTCCTGGGGAAGATGACATGGCTGTCCCACCACTGTCCCCACTTCCATGAGAACCACTCTACCTGGAAAACTGGACTCCTGAGACATCCCAGTTGCATTTATAGTAGACCTTCCTTCATTTAAGCTACTGTGGGTGAGTTTCCATTCTTATTTGAATCACTTAAAATCAGAGGGAAAAAAGCGCTCAGATCTATCCTATTATAGCTATGTATTTATATATATATATAGTCATACTCAACATTTGTGGAAACCAAGGACCAAGACAATCAAGGAACTTGCCCAGGCCACCCAGGGATACCCTAAGGTCCCAATCATGACCCTCAGGGTGATGGCCTTTGAGTTACGGAGCTCAAGAGAGCAACACATACGCTCCCATCTGTAAGCTAAACACAGATCATTCTGTTTCTAAATATAACCCGTGGAAAGACCTGAAAATCTCCTGGCATCTCATTAGCATTTCAAGGGTACAGGAAGCCTTGTCTATGAAAAAGTAAGAAGATTTGATTTTGTAAATGTGAGATGCTGGACACCACGGCCCTTTTCTATCTGGGTCTCATCTGGGTCTGAAACTGCACTCATGGCGAAAGCACAGCTAATGACCTTAGCCGGCACGAGCAATTTCGGAAGAATACGATATATTCGCCGAGTCCAAAAGCAATTTTGTTCTAGCTTTCTTGCATGGCCAGAGGAGGTGGCACGTGTGAGTGTTGATTTAATTTCGCTTTCTGGTTGAAACTGAAGACGGGAAAATTAAGCATATTTGTGAAATCTAAGCATGCTTCTATCTATTAATGCCCATATCCTAATATTTTTGGTTTAACTTGCAGATAATAAAAATAGCTAACATTTATTGTATGCTTACTATGTGCAAGGAACTTTTAATTAACAATCACATTTAATCTTCACAGTGACCCTATGAGACAAGCATGTCATTATAGAAACTATAATGATTATGATACGGGGACCTCCCGGGAACTTGCCAAGACGCACAGCCAGGAAGTGGCACTGCCAGGTGTCCCCTCAGAGGCCCACTGTTCTCAACCTTCCAGCCACGTCACCCCAGGGAAGGTTAGCCAGGGAAACAGATGATTGCTTGTTTGTTTGAGGTACAGACAGGGAAGATAATTCCGGAATTTGTAATTGCTCATCCCTGCTGGGGGATATTAGCTAGACATTAGCCATGACACGTGAATCATGACACTTGTTTCCGGCTGAGTTATTACCTGCGCACAATGGTGCTCACCAGCTTGCCAGCTTGGTGTAGAAAATGCTGGAAAAAGATGGTCCTCACCGCTTCCAGTTGCTCCCCACTGCAGATGGCTCAACCAGGAACCCAGGCCCCGCCCCCTACACTGCTAGTGGGCAGTCCCTGGCCACAGTCCCGCCTCTGTAGGGTGGGTTGTGGCCCTGGGACATTTTTAGGGCTGTTGATGCATCGCCACCCAGAACTCTTCAGACACCTTGGGGCACACTGCACTGCAGAGCGTTGGAGGACAGCCACAGGTGCTCAGCCTTGATGAAACGCATCCTCGGGGTCCTCGGGGTCCTCGGGGTCGCCTCCGCTTTGCCCTGGATAGGGACCCGGGGGCAGCTGCTGACCTCTAGGAGCCTCCCTTGTCCCTGCTCTTGTTGCTCTGTGGCGTACCTGGGCCACACACCCTAGGGCTGCCCCAGCTGCCCCCAGGAGGGGGCTGAACAGATTCCTAGTGAGATCCAGAGGGTGCCGTGGGTAGGGAGGAAAGACCTGCCCAGGTGCCACCCCTCACTACTGAGCAAGTCATTGCACTTCAGCTTCCTTATCTGTCCAAAAGAAGGGGTGAGGCGGCTGGGGAGGAGGAGAGGGCTCAACGTGACTCAGGGAGGCAGAGACACCACCCCGGTTACTCTTGGGACACAAGGCTATCTAGCCCAGTGCCTGGGTCCTGGCAGGTCCTCCACCAGCACTTCCATCCCACTTCTGGGGATACACAAGGCCTTCACTTTCGTCATGAAATTTGAAGCGAAAATTGTCATTCTTGTGCTTAAAAATATAGGAGAGGCAGCACTTTTCATCTATGCAAAAAAAATCTCAGCTCCCAACACATCCCTCCCCCTCTGTGTTCTAGTCTGGGAGGATTTTCCTTACTCCTCAAACACCGTCCTGTGCTTTCCTGCCCTTCCTCATGCTGTTCCCTCCGATCTGCCCTTCAGGAGTCAGCATGAAGCCCCCTGTGAAGCCCCCATCTCTGGCAGCCTCCTCTACCTGGAATCCATGTCTCCCCCTCGTATGCTCCTCAGCAGGGCATTATATTACTCTGACTTGTTTTGAATCATTCATTCATTCAACAAACACACATTCATTCATTGAGTGCCTGCTCTGCAGCCCAGAGATGCTCAACAGAGGGGAAGAAATGGGGGAGATGCACAGTGCCCACAGCAAGTAGAGAGGGCACGGGGGAGACGTAACAGAACAAGCCCAGATACATTCCCCAACTCTCTCCATCCAGTGTTTTTCATTCTTGTTTATATTTCCATGCTATAATGAATTTCATTCCTTTTTTAAAAAAATTAACATTTTTATCCTTTCCATGGTATACCTGTTCCATGGTGCAAATGAGGCCTTCCAGTGGTGCGTGATTATTAAGGGACACCTGCAGATTTCCTTCTCTCTCTCTCTCTCTCTAGCATTTCCTGGCCCAGGCCCACCTGGAATGGCTCCTGAGGCCAAAGGAGACAGAAAAGGGCACAAAGGGCCTGGGACAACTTCTCAAGCGCGACTACCGCCCAGGGGTCTTCCTGTTCTGCGAGTCCCGCTCCTCCGACTGAAATGATTTAAATAAAAGCACCACCACCCCTCCCCACCTCTTCTCCTCTAGAAATTACAGAAAGACACGGGTTTCCCTGACGAGATGGCTTCTGCTTTGATTTCTCCCACAACCAAGGACCCGACGCTCCCACCCCACGGCAGAACCCTGGGGGCGGAGGCACGGGAAAGCCCTGGGGCTCCCCACCGCTCCTTCTGTCTCCCTATCCCCTTCCATCCTCCCAACCGCTCTCCCTCCTGTCCCCCCACGTCCGTTCCCCCCGGTCCCCTCCTCTGCTCCCCCCTCGTGTTCCCCCCACCTCTCTGCCCTCAGTCTGCCCTCGCCCCCCCATTCCACTCCCCCGCCGCTCCCCTCCCTCCCCTCCTCTCCTCTCTCCCCTCCTCCCCCGGCTCCCTCTCGGCTCCTCCCTTTGCTTCCCCCCACTCCCCCTTCGCCCCCCCAGCCATCCAGGATTCGTCTCCTTTCACACGGCCCCAAACCTGCTGATGAACACTTAAACTGCACAGTGTGCACGAATAAGGCTGTGCGACCGACCATTCCTACCTCGAAAACGTTGGCACTGCTGGACGGCAAAGTTTGGGGACCCGCCCGAGCAGCGGCGGAGGCAGGTTCCCAGGGGCGGCGGGCGCGGGCCGGGGGGCTGCGGGCCAGGCCTCCCTTCCTCCGTCCCCTAAAGGGACAGAGTATCCACGCTTCCCCCACCACAATCCTAGCGCTGAAAATCACAGCCCCCTGCCTCAGCCAGGCCCGGGCTGCTCCTGCCCCACCTGAGACCCCCAACCCCATCTGAGAGCAAGACCCTCAGGAGTGGGAAGTGCCCCGTGTCTGCAAGCAAGAGCCGACGCAAAAGTGGGCACTGCTGGGCACAGACGGTGGGTCAAGTACATTCCATGGTTTGGTTTGTGGGGGCAGCCAGGTCCCCAGGCCAGGGCAGCCTGCTCCCTTGGCTGTCTTCTTCCCCCCTGCCCATGCCCCCTTTCACTTTAATTTTCTTCCTAGACAGACTGTAAATTCTGAGGTCAGCACCATGTCGTCCCAGTTCATCTCAGTATCCAGCATAGCGCAGTGATGTGTAAGTGCTTAATACATTTTTTACTGAATGAAAAAAAAAAAATACAAAGGAATGAATGAAGCAAACTCTCTGGGTCCAGGACTGGTCTCTTTTTAGATTCTAGTTACAGAGAGTCTATCCACCTTCCTCCTAATTTATCAAAACCAACTTTGTGGGTTAAAAAAAAGGGAGGGATGTATTCAATTCATTCATCTATCAAGCTTTTATTTAGTACCTACCATATAATTTTTGTATTTGGGAGTTTACTGGCCCTGAGCAAACTTCATATCTGAGAACATTCTTAGACTCTATCCACTCTCTAAAACTCAATTCCTAGAATCCCAACAGTCGTGTAACTAGGAGTAGGAAAAAGACAGTCCATCTAACTGAACACCCTTGTAGGACTTTTTTTCCCCTATAATGAAATGTATTCAAGAATGATGAGATGTCAGTAGCTTCCTAAGTTTTCAAACATCTCTTCGAAAATCCAAACCCTGGGTCACATCTCCCTGTCTGTCCAAACAGGTAATTATACTTTGTGTATTAAAGTCTTATATCTTTGACCTATCCAGTGCACAAAAAACAGTTTAACCTTTAAACCAAGTCATGTAGACCATTTTACTCCTAGAAAGATGAATTTATGTTATTCCGTCAAATCAGTATCAACCTGACCTTTAAACACATCAGTGTTTCTTGGAAAAATATTATGGCTGGGATGCCTACTGAGGTAAACAATATTAGCTGCTCCCACCCAGCGCTGAGCCGTGCTGCGCAGGGGCTCTCAGAGTGAGATGGTCGGAGCCGGCAGGGCCCAGGGCTCTTCTGGCGAACTCCACAGGATATGAAGAACAATGTAAATGCACCAGAGATGGCGGATATATTTCTCTATTACTGTTCCAGAGATAACAGCCAAGGTGAATCATTTCCCACCACCTACCATTCCAAATTATTTCAAATTCTGAAGGGACCCTATTTATTTCATTGGTAGCTAGCAATTTACTTACTGAAGATCATTATATTTATGTGTCTGTGAAATCCTCACAATAATTACACATTTGAGCTGTCTCAGATGTGCTATCCGTATTCTCTCTAGTCATCTACTTGGAAGGATATTATCACATTTTTGTAACAACCTTCGCAACGTTTGTATAAAGCGCCCAACTGGGTGTGAACTTTGATTTTCATGGTTTTCTTACACATCAGATTTATCAAACAGCAGGACAGCCTGCATTCACATGCAAATGCTTATGGAATGCTGGGAAATTGTCTTAATTTCTCTTTTCTCTAGATCGCTTCAGTGCGGCAGCCCTGGAAGATGTTGTATTGGGCAGCAGGGAGAACAAACCTAGCTGAGATCTAAAATTACTTCAGGAGCTTACCAAAAAGTTCTATAATGGGAAATATTTATAAGGCAGAATGCTTCTTTCCCAACTGAAAAGTCATTGAAGGATAAGTATGAGGAGACATTTGAAATTCCCAGTGTTCTCGAGCAAGTGTCCCAGGTTGGATTCTTGGACAACATTTGTGAGGCTGGTTGGTTTATCTGAAAGGTCTATTTTGTCGTTCGAAAGTCAGAGATTCTCAGAGGGAAGATGACCTAGGGGTTTTTCCCATTTCTGCCTTCCTCATGTTTATCTCAGAAGGGTCCTCTATTATTATAAACAAGGAGATTCTCAGAATATCTCTAGCCTTGATAGCAAATCACCGTGATAGGGGAACAATTCTACCTCCCAAACAATGATTCCAAGAGAACATGGTGATTCACATGCCAGAGACGTTCTAGAATCACTGAGCTCAGGACTGGGGGCGGGGGGGGGGGGGGGCTTTTATGGCGCGTACCGTGGTTTCCTGGAGCACGTAATTGTGTGTGTTCACTGCGTTTACATGTGACCCCTGCTAGAAGGTGGACTCCGTGAGCTCGTGGACTGTCTGCTCGTGTTCACCCTTGCGTCCTCAGCACCCAGTTCAGTGCCTAGCACACACTAGGGGCTTGATAAACATTTATTAGGCCTTGAGCTGTGACTGAGGGAATTGTCTGGGCCAGCTCCATGTCTTTCGCCTTTAGATGGGGCACTGTAACTATCTCCTATTGGATCGGTCTGTGGCTGAGAAGTCACGTGACTTTCTCACATATGAGTGAAGCCAGAGTGTCCAGACTCATCAGGCTCTGTCACATCCTCCATTCATTAAGCAATAATTTAATGAGCACCTACTCTGTGCCAGCAGCTGTGCGGGCACAGGAGCAGCCATGGTGAACAGGTCATGTGGGTCTGCCCCTCACCAAGCTTCTAGTCTGATGGGAAAACAGACGGTTAACAAGAGCACCCAAGAAAGGAGATTCCCAGAGCAGGGAGACAGATATTGAATGAATATGTGATCAAGTGAGGAGAAGGTGGTTCTGGGTAACAAACTAACCCAAATCTTGGTGACTCAGGAGGGGACTTTGTGGGGTGATGGCAACGTTCTATATCTCAGTTGTGATGGTGGTTTCATGACTATTCATTTGCCAAAACTAGGCAAACTGTACACCTAAAAACGTGAATTTTAATTACTATAAGTTATACTTTAATAAACTGATTTTAAAAACTAAAAAACCCTAAAAACCTTAGAGACTGAAAACAACCATTGATCATACTCACAGATACTGTGGATTGAGAATCTGGGCTGGACACAGCAGGGAAGCTTTTCCTGGGACCTCGTCCGGGAAGACCCACAGGCTGGAGTCACTAGGGGGCCCCTCGTTCACATGCCTGGTGCCTGGGCTCTGGGCTGAGGGTGACTGGAAGCCTAGACACCCAGGGCACCTCCATTTCAGCCTCTTCATCCAGCACATCCTTGTTGAGTGCCTACTGTATGCAGGCACTGTTGTGGGCACTAGGGATACAGCGGTCAATGTAATAGACAAATATCCCTGCCCTGCTGGAGTTGACAGTCCAGAGGTGGAAGAAAGGCTGTAAACAATAAACATTATGGATAAGCAAATTAATGATGTGTTAGAAGTAATACAGTAGGTGAGAGGAATAAAAAATTTAAGCAAGGTAGGGGGGCGGGGAGGTGGAGGAGAATATTCAGGTGGATGGCGCCCCCTGGAGTTGTGCAATTAATGGTCCTGATACTTTGTTTTGCCAATGCAATGGTATAAAATGGTATCTTGTCATGGTTTTGATTACATTTTCCTGGTTACTGGTGAGCTGAGCATCTCTTCAGATGTGTGGCAGACTGCTAGCCGGTCACCAAACACTCTTGTTTTTCAGAGAATTTATCTTAAATCCATATGCTTGTGTGCAAAGATTGCGTGAAGGATATTCATCCCAGGGTTATTTACAACAGAGTAAAACTTAAAACAACACAACTGTCTAACAGAATGGAATAGGGCAGAATATTAGGCAGCCATTAAATTTACCTTGTAAAAGAACTTTATGATATAGACAAAATGGACAAAACGTGGAGCAAACACCAAATGCTCTTTTTCCCGAGTACACTTGGACTATGTTTTCCAGCCTCTCGTGCCAGCAGCTGTGGCCCGAACAGATTTCCGACCAATGGAATGTGAGCCACAGTGTCTTCACCATTTCCAAGTCTGGCCTATAAAAACCTCTTTTCTTCTTCCAGCTGCCCAGTTCCTAGGGCATTTGGGAAGCCCCATACTGAAGATGGCAGAGCCTCCAGCAGCCTGGGACCCTGTAGGGCTGTGAGGAGCAGAAGCTTGCCCCCTCCTCACCTGCCTAGAACATTTGCCCTGTTTATATGAGCAAGAAATAAACTTTTATTGTGGGGTCTCTATGTTACAGCAGGAAGCCCACCCCAACTAATACATGTTTGTTGGTCAATTTGTTTCTCTCTTCTGAAGACTGCCTGCTCAGACCCTTGACAAATTTAGAATGGGGTTATTTACTCTTTTTTATTTATCTTTAGGAGTCCTTTATGTCCTTGCTAAACAAAGTGTAGTCAGTCTGTAGCCCAGCAGCATAAATACTACCGGGACCTTGTTAAAAGTTCAGAATCTTGGGCCCCGCCTGGACCTGCTCATGCAGAATCTGCATTTTCAAAAGATCTCCTGGTGATTCCTCTGCACTATTGCTTCACATGTTCTGCAATAATTCTTCTTCTTTTATATGCATTGAATTAATTCTTTTCCAGTCTGTAGCTATCTTTGCATTTGGGGCCTCTATCTTCTCATGTACAGATTTAAAAAAAAATTAGCATTGCAGGATTTACTAATATTTTATTTTGTGGTTTTGTCTGTCCTCTTAGTCTCTTAAGAAATTATTCTCTTCCTAAGATCATACAGATATTATGCTATATTTTCTTCTAAACGTTTTAAAATTTTTCTTTTCACAGATTGTTCTTCCACTTGAAATTTATGTTTGTCTGTGGGGTACCATAACGCTCTCGTTTTATTTTTTCATATGGATAACGACGATCCCAGCTCCATTCACTGAATCATCCATCCATTCCCTACTGATCAGTAATGGCACCGGTCATGGGTCGTATATCAAACTTCCAACCAAATGTGGTTCATATTTCTGGTCTCCCTGTTCAAATTTTTCTGTTGTGTAACCTGTTTTCTTATCACTTACCCATATATTTCAAACATTTAGTTCACATCATGAGGTTCCTTTACAATGTAAATTTAATGGCTGCCTAGTATTCTGCCCTATTTCATTCTGTTAGACAGTTATGTTGTTTTCAGTTTTACTCTCTTATAAATTACACTGGGGTGCATGTCCTTCACACAATCTTTGCACACATGCATATCGATTGAAGATAAATTCTCTGGAAAAAAAAAAAAAGATAAATTCTCTGACTGAAATCACCAAGTAGGAATTTTTTTAAAACGTTTGATAGATAAACTGCCAAATTGCCCTCCAGAAAAATTGTGCCAATTTATATTCCCACCTGTTTCCTGCCACCTTCCTCAACATTTTAATACCTCAGTATTCACATCCCTGCAATTTCACATGCTGAAATAAATGAATACATAAAGACATACTATTGTTGTAATTCGTGTGCCTTTGATTACAACTGAAGGTGAGCATTTTTATATGTTCATTGGCCTTTTGAAATTACGTATTTTCATATGCGTGTGAGACTACCCGGTTCTAAGCCCATTTATGTGTAGATGCATCTGTCTTTTTCTTATTGATGAATAAAACTCTTTAAATATGAAAAATGACAACTCTTGCTTATGTATGTTACAAATATTTTTTTGCAATTTGCACTTTACCTTTTACTTTTGCTGATGGTGTTTTTTCAATGTGCAGAAACTTTAAATGTTGACAAGGTCAAATGTTGACAAGGTCAACGTTTTCCTTTAGTATTATACTAAAAGAAGAAAGAAATCCTATCCCAAAATTATTCCTCAATGTTTTCTTTCAGTTCTTTTAGATTTTGTTTTTCATGTTTTAGTGTTTAATTCACTCATTAGTCACATCCAGCCCGCAGGTGACTTCTCCAGCCAGGTAAGCTTCCCATTACGTGCTCACAGAGAACGGGTGCCTTCCCTCTTAGCACTTCTCACGATGGTCATACTTTATGAGTGTGTGATTCTTTGACTAATGTCAGTGTCCTACTAAAGCATGCAACCCCATGAAGGTAAGAACCCGGTCTCTTCTACCTGTGTGTCCCCATCAAAATGCCAGGCACCTGCATCCACCCATGTGTTACCCCTCCAGCTTTGTTTAGGGAACGTGAGAATTTCCATTTATTTCTATCAACCCTTATCTATTTAGCTTAGCTAATATGCGCACACATACACAAACACACACACACACGTATACACATATATATGTATATAGTTTTATAGGTGTACAATTGTATCCTGTCCAGACTTTTCATGAGTTTGCAGCCGGAGGAAGGGCTGCCTTGGCTCATTTGACCATGTCATTCTCTTCTTCCCTGCAGTAGTTCTCTAGGTAATCCCCCTGGGCTTTACAAGCAGGCGAACATAGCATCTAAAAATAATTTAGTTTGTCTTATGTCTACCAGTCATAACTCAGTCTTTGATTTGTTTATCAAGTTGGCTAAAACTCCCAGAACATGTAGTCCTTTTATAATCAGGGGAAAAAAGACTATATAAAACCAAAATAGAAAGATGGTTACATTGTAGGTCATAATATTTTTCAATTATAGATTTCAAAAGATATCCAGATGGTATCCTGATGTGCACACAAAGATAATTTTCCTCATTCTCATATCAGTACTAAAAGCAGCCACCATCCACCCCACACCCCCAGCAGCCTGCCCTGGTCTCCCTTTGCACCGCTGCAGTGAGTCCAGGCTTCCAGTGGGAAGCGAGGGTCATGCCTCCTCCAGCAGTAGGGTGCAGTGTACAGGTGCACCACCTGGATGTCGGGAAAGCCAGGACCCAGTCTCAGCTCTGGCCCTGGGCTGGTGTCCTGTCTTGAACAAGCCACTGTCCCTCTATAGGTCTCATTTCCCTGTTTTCCAACCAAGGTACCTGCCTCCCAGCTCTGTAGCCTAGGATTCCAGGCTTCTGCTGGAATGACCTTTCAGGCAGTATGAGTTCTGCCCCCTCCTAGACCTTGATCTCTGAGCAAGATGATCCTTGCCAGAGCAGATACAAGCCGAGCGATGACTTAAATAAGCACTGACTTGAAAGCCTGCTGCAGCAAGGGTATTAAGGAGATAAACCTTGGAGAATAGCCTCCCTTGGCTGAGTTGAGCCTACATAGATCATGGAGAGAGTAAACCCTAAAGCACTGTCAACCTATCACAGGAGTTGACTGCCCAAGACAGTGATGCCAGGAAAGGACTGTCAGCAGGAAGCACTGCCAACAAGTCCAGTGGAAGCAGAGACAAGGCCTCAAATCCTTCCCGGCAGTGCAAGCACCACCCCTCCCGGGAGCCCCCTCCTCCCCGTGCCACCGCCCCGGGCCAACACCAGCACTGCCCTAGCTAGCATCACAGTGGAGGTCTCCACCACCAAGCACCCGCTCCTTGAGGACGGGGCCCACGCCTTGTCATTTTTGCCTTCCTTGAGCACTTTTAGATGCTCAAATGGTGACATAATTTTTACTTTTTTCAAATCACATTTTTTTCGTATTACAAAAATATCAAATGCTCATTTTAGAATATTTAGAAGATAAAGAAAGGAAAATTGGTCATAATCACCTCATCCAGAAATCCTCGATTACATTTTTATTTTTATTTATTTTTTTTGTGAGGAAGACCAGCCCTGAGCTAACATCCGTTGCCAATCCTCCTCTTTTTGCTGAGGAAGACTGGCCCTGGGCTAACATCCGTGCCCATCTTCCTCTACTTCATATGGGATGCTGCCACAGCATGGCTTGATGAGCAGTATGTCAGGCCATGCCCAGGATCCAAACCTGCAAACCCCGGGCCACGGAAGCAGAGAGCGCAAACTTAACCGCTGCGCCACCGGGCCTGCCTCTGTAGGTTACAATTTGATGTATTATGCTTCCTCTCTGTTTCTGTTTTCTTTTTACAAAACCGATCTTACTATCTGCATAACCCATATGCATGTATCGTTGTAAAAATTTCTTACATCATTAAGTATTTTTCTAAAATATAATTTTTAGTAGCTACATAATTTTTCATCTTGTACCTCAGCATTCTCTGTTTGCCAGATGTTTAGCTCCAGTCCTTGAGCTATTATAAATAACTCTGTAATAAGCATCTTTGCCGCTAAATCTTTGTCTGAGTATCTAGTTGATTCCTTAGGATATGTTCTTAGATGGGGGATTACTGAGTCAAAAGATATGAATTGTTATAGGGCTGTTCATATACACTATTACATTTCCTTACAGAAATGTATGAATTCTGTCTGAAGTTATCCATCTCAACAAGTCCTTGCCCGCATTAGGTATTTAAATTATAATAATAAAATCTTCGCTCATTTCATAGTGAGAAATGGAAACTCATTGTTGCTTTAATGAGCTTTTCTTTGATTACTAGTGAAGCTGAAAATTTTCTCATTTGGTTACTGTCCATTTGTAATTTATCTTTTGTGGGTTTTCTGTTTCTTCCTTCTTCCCTTCCTCCCTGCCTCCATCCCTCTTCTCCTCAGACATTCAGTGAAGCTGTGCTGAGGATCTGTTTGCCAGACCTTGTCCAGGAACCACGGTGGACATGGATCAGGAAGATACAGTCAGGGACTCAACATACCTGGGTGACAGACTCCAGCAAGACCCCACTGGACAGCCAATAACAGTTGCTGTGAGGAGGTGACCACACGTAATTTTTTTTAATTGTGGTAAAATACACATAACATAAAACTTACCATCTTAACCATTTTTAAGTGTACAGTTGAGTATTGTTAAGTACATTCACATTGTTGTGCTGTCAATCTCCAGAACTTTTCACCTTGCAACACTGAAACTGTGCCTATTAAACAATTCCCCATTCTCCCTTCCCCTGATTCCTGGCAACCACCATTCTACTTTCTGTCTCTATGATTTTGACTACTCTAGAGACCTCATGTAAGTGGAATCATACAGTAGTTGTCCTTTTGTGACTGGCTTATTTCACTTAGCATAATGTCCTCAAGGTTCATCGATGTTGTAGCATGTTACAGGATTTCGTTCCTTTTTAAGACTGAATAATATTCCATTGTATGGAGATACCACATTTTATTTAGCCATTAATCCATTGATGATCGCCTGGGCTGCTTCCACCTTTTGACTGTTGTGAATAATGCTGCTATGAACTTGGGCGTGCTCTGTTTTCAATTCTTTGGATATATACCCAGACGTGGGATAGCTGGATCATAAAGTAATTCTATTTTTAATTTTTGAGGAAGATGCATACTATTTTCCATGGCAGCTGCACCATTTTGCATTCCCACTAACGGTGCACAAGGGTTCCAATTTCTCCACATCCTTGTCAACACTTGTTATTTTCTGTTTTTTCCGTAGTAGTCATCCTGATGGGTGTGAAATGGTATCTCATTTCCCTGGTGAGTAGTGGTGCTGAGCATCTTTTCATGTGCTTGTTGGCCGTCCGTATGTCTTCACAACAGGTAACTCTGACGTTGCATTTGCCACCATTGCATGTAGCAGAGCAACACTGGGAGGGATTTGTCTTTCTGTGTTAGCTCATTCCTATTTAGTAATATCTTTAATGTGAAGCTGACTTGAAATCATCCCTACGATTGGCCTATTTCAAAATGAGAGAAAAAGCTTGTGTCAGTCCCTGATTAACCAAATCTCCCACGGGCCCCGAAACGACAAGGTGTGACGCTCTGTAGGGATCTGACAGGTAGGTCTGAAGTGCCTCTGTAAGTGTGAGGAAAGCATTTTAAGTTCATTCCAGCTCTTCGCAGCTTCACTGTGAATGTTATATCAGCAAATATGTGCCCAGGGATTTAATAACACATTAAAGAAAAGATTAGAGGTCAATTATTTTGAATGGCTGTCTATGCAGTTTGAATTTACAAATAATCAGTCCCCTCTTTGCTTTGTCCCTGGAGACCGGGCACGGGGACACGTTAACCGCGATTGACTTTTCCTTGCCTCAGAGTGGACACGCGTGTGAGAATCGGCTGGATTAACACACGTGTGTGGACAGGCTGGAGGGTTTTCTAAGGCATTGATTTCCCCCCTTGGTATCACACATTCTTAAGTCTGCTTTCAGGACCATCTGCAGCAACGCTTTTATTCTAAGCTGGACGAACTTTGTAGTCCTGGATCCCTCCTCCCAGCTGTGAAGTGTTGCAGGCTCAAGAAAGGCAACTGTTCTAACGTTTGCGGAAGCCAAACGTATTCTGGCTGTTGAATCTCCTCCTGCCCAGACCTCCCTGCTGCCCAGTGTCACCCTAAGAACTTCCTAGATGATGGTGAAAGGATATGGAGTGAATATTGTCAGGACCCGCCTTCCCCGGGGCTGAGGCAGCACTGGGTGGGTGTTGGGAGTGGGCAGTGACCAGACAACAAAGCAAAAAACCTAAAAGCAGGTCATCGCATGTCCTGCAGTCCCGAAGCTGTTTGCAGTCTGAACCGGACCCAAGTTCTGGTTCTCAACACTGTCCTGAGAAAAGGGATCAGTGAGGCCGAAGGAAGAGATGGGGTGGGTCATTGCTGTCGGGCTCGTTCATAGCCAGTCAGAGGGTGCCATTCAGACCCCCGGGGTCCCCCCAGGCTCCCCCGCCCAACTTGTTATTGTGGGCTAATCTTAATTGGAAGTTTAAGAGGAGTGAGGTGGAGAATGAACCTTCAGAAAGATGACCAAATACTCACGAGATGCACAGTTTTGCGGTTAGAAAAAGGGGGCAAGAAAGCAGTAGCCGACACCGTCCCTTCACGTCCCTCCAACAGCAAGCTGGGACTTTAACAGCAAGACATCTTTTTGCACAGCAAGATAAGGAAGGGAGCACAAAGGCAAGAGGACAAATGCACAACAGCAGGACCGCGCACGCAGGGGCCACAACCGCGAGGAGGCCAGAGTGACCCGGCCTCTGGAGGAGAACGAACACCAGCAAAATGAGGTTTCCAGGAGACACGCCAGACCACTTAGAGAGCCATCTCTCCAAATCTGGCCGGGCAGCACCTCTTCCAGAAAATGCCTGCTGACCCTTGTCTCTGCCCTGTGCTCCCAGCTCAGCCACCAACTTAGTCTGCGTGTGTGCACAGCATCTCCCAGCTGACTGTGTGCCCTCATGGGCAGGGACTGTGCCTCCTTCATCCATGTTTCTAAGCCCACAGCCAGACGCAGTACCTGCCACAGAGTAGGTGCTCAATGAACATCTGGTGAAAGGAACTGAAAAACAGTTTAGATCACAATTCCCCCCCAAAGTTTTTAAATTTTCTTTTGAGTGAGTTGGGAAGCTATCAATGGGTTTATGTAGAGAACAGAGAGGTGTCCAAATGTAAAGTGAAATTTGAGTTTAATCTAAAGATAATTTTGGTGTTCTGGCTTAGTTCATAGTTGAGTTCTGAAATTTTTGTTTCCATCTGGGGGCCGGCAGAATTGCATGTAGTAAAACCCTAACGACGTCTTCTCTTCTAAAAAGGAGAAATAGGAGGCAGACTGGAAGGTTAAACCTGACACGTTTGTTACAAACTTTTAAAATAATTTGAAAGGCATTACTGAGATGTAATTTACATAACGTATATGTAGAAAAGTCAGTACACTTACTGCGTAAGTGTACTACTCAATGTAACACCACCCCCAGAACAAGAGACAGAAGGTTGGCTGCACCCCAAAGGCCTGGCCCTGGACTTTTGAGGGTCCCAGCACCTGGCCTAGCACAGAGCCACTTTGGTGACAAAGACACCCCACCCCCCGCCACGTATACACCAGGCTATGTTTTTCCAACTGATGCAACCTCCACTGGGTGAAGGATTCTCCAAGCCCGGCTGCCTCAGCTCTGAGCAGGCTCTCTTGGGTCATGGATTCCATCAGAGCGGGTGTAGTGGACACTGCTCAGACCTCCCCCACCCCAGCACACACCTTCAGGGACTGAAAAGGGCTGCCTCGCCCAAGGTCACACCCCTCCTCAGGTGACCCATATCCAAAGTCTGACCAGTGCAGGGAACAAAGACCAGGTCATCTTGGCCCAACTCAGGACAACTCTGAAGGGCCGTCCTATCTCAGGGCTCCCTGTGGGAACAGCCAAGGCTGTCATCAGGCCACCAGCATCACAGCCCAACTTCTCCCTCTGCCTAGTCCTGCTTCCTTCCCCGCCCCCCCACAGGTCCGGTCCCTGGGCTCTCCCGAATGAACACCCTGCAGGCTGAACTCCACCCGAGTCTCTGCCTCCTGGGAGCCCAGCTGCAGCTGTGGGCTCCCCTCAACACTGTGGCCTTCGCTTTCCAAAGGCGACGCTGAGCGCCCGCTCTGTCCTGGGTGAACAGAGAATAGTCATCAACAGCCACATGCTTCATATGGTGCTTTACTGTTTACAAAGCACTTACATGCACACTGTCTCCTTTGGCTTCTGCTCATTCATTCATTCATTCACTCATTCAGCAGGCTAATCAGCGAAGTGCCTACTCCCCTCCCCTCCAGGAGTGAAGATACAAAGAATACAAACTTTCTTTCCCTCCGAGAGTTCACAGTCCAGAGCAGAAGGCTGATGCCAAAACAGAATTCTCCCAGGCACTGTAGGCCAGATAGGACAAGCCAGGAAGTGGAAAGAAAGATGGCGACCGGGGAGGTGAGACTTCCCGGGTGGGAGGTGAGTCTGCCCCCTGAACTGGGAACCAGCAACTGCAGAGCAGGATCAATGAGAGCACTAAGTCCAACACTGAGAGTCAGAGCCGGCCTCAGCAGCGACATGAGCTGCAAACAGACTGAGCTGCTCCGAGGTGTCCATGGGCTTAACTCAGGGGGCAGAGTCGGAGACGCCCGATGGGCTCTTGCTTCCCCCAGGGCAACCTCCCAGGGGTCTCCGCCAGCAGTTGAGCTGGGAAGAAAGAAGAGAGTAGAGTGAGGAGGGAAGGAGGGAGTTCCCGGGCGGTGGGTGTGGGTGGTAGGGTTCCAGGGAAGAAGAACACCATGTTGGCAAGCTGCCCCAGGTCCTACTTGAAGCACTGTATTAAATCTTTCTTTGCTACTTTCCAGAGTCAACAGGATCTGTTGAATTTTGTGTCTCCAGCAGGGGAAGAACCTTGAGAGAACAAGATGTAAAAAAACATGCAGAAGTGAGATTTCTCACTAATCTGAATTTGGGGCATATTGACACTTAAAAAAATGTAAATGCTTAGTTGTGGGGTCAGACACAGTCCTTTAGAACATCTCTGCGTAGAAGAACAAAGAACATCAGATTATGCTTTTAGATGTTACAAAAATGAAAGTATATCTTGACTATTAATCAAATTAATCACCCTATAATTTAAAGACAAATGGGATTCCTAGGGCAGTAGTCAGCCAGTAATTTAATACCTAAGTTTTTCTGATCAATAAACCATTGGCCTGTTAGAATAGTTAAGTCATGCTTTGAGTCATTCTGGAAAAAAAATCTATTAAGTTCTTTGAAAGCATGTCTTTAATTTAAAATGTCATTTTCTATTTAAGCACTGTATTTTACATTATTGTGAACCAACACCGATCTTAATTTTAATAAAAATATTTTAAAATTTGAATCAGAAATATGTCATCGTTTATTATGTCTTTTATTCAACAGACATTTGAGTGCCAGTACTATGTGCCATGACATCGTACAGCTCCGGGGGGCACCATTCGTGGTGTGATCTCGGGACATGGCCCAGGTCTGCGTGAGGCTCTGGGGATACTGTTATGAACTGCATGTCTGTGTTCCCCCAAAGCCACATGTTGAAATCTTAACCCCTTGTAATACTATTTGGAGATAGAGTCGTTGGGAGCTTGTAAGGGCGGAGCCTCCAAGATGGAGTTAGAGCCCTCGTGGGAAGAGGAAGAGACCAGAGCTTTCTCTCTCCCTACCACGTGAGGATATAACCAGAAGACAGGCGTCTGCAAACCAGGAAGAGGGCTTTCTCTAGAACCCGGCCACGCTGGCACCCTGGTCTCCGCCTTCCAGGCTCCAGAACTGTGGGAGATAACTTTGCTGTTTAAGACATAGCAGTCTGCGGTATTTTTGTTGTAGCAGCGAGAACTGACCAAGACAGATACCCCCGGATAAAACACAGTCCTTGTCCTCGAGGAACCCACATTCGAGTGTGAGACCAACCGGTGAGGAGAGAGTCACTGTGCAGAGGAACAGGCTCCACAGCAGTGGGCTCAGGGTGCTCTGGAGCCCAGAGGTGGGCACCAGCGTCACCCACCGAGGGAGTTGGGAAGCGCCAGGTGTGACTCCTGGGATGTTAAAGCCACAAGAGACTCTCCAAAGATTCTCCTACTGGGAGGTCAGAGATTTGCCCAGGCTAATCCAAGTGGCTTTAAGACTAGAGTCACAATTTACTGCTTGTCCACATTTACCATGTTTACACTCATGGATTAAAGGTTATGCAAGTTATTGGTGCCTTTAAAAAAAATTCTCATAATAAAATCTATTTGAGACCATGCAATGATAAGAAACATTTGGTACGTTGAAGGGAAAAAAAATGCAGCAAGTGTGCTGCTGTAGAACTCTCCCCTATAAAAAACCTCTGACTTGGTGTGCTTGGCCTGGGAGGGAACAACATTTTTAAGAACTCCATTTGGAGTCCCTGCATGGGCCGGGCCTGCTTAATGCAGACAGTAAATGTTCTGTCGTCGGTGATTTCCACCTCAGCACCTTGGACACGGAAACACAACTAATGCACCGCTACGGCTAATTTGTCATTGTGGCCTCTGATTTGGGTTTGTGGCAGTTGTGCAGAACCTTCCTAGAATCAGACTGCAGCAAACTTTCAGAACGGAAACCAGCAGATACGCTGCTTCTGTAATAGATCAGCGCGTCAGTCTCTACCAACACTGCAGGAAAATGGCATGGAAGGCTTCGTTCATCTGGAATTTTTTTCCAGTGATAATAGTTGGTTCTTCAGAGGCAGCATGGAAGCATGGAAAGGAGCATCCGTTCTGGAGGAATCTTCTAGAAGACCTTAGAGAGGTCATGCATTTGTACACCGCTAGTAAGGGAGATGCAGCACTTATCTGGCACCTTTGTTTTCAAAATCATCTTTTAAGATTTTGATAGAACAAAAAGCAGGGCGGTCAAAAGTCGTAATAGCCAACTGTCTGCCGAGTGTCTGCTTTGTCTGGCACTGTAGTAGACGTTCCACAGGTGGTGTATGGTCACCGGAGAGTCATAGCTGTGGTGTGGGAGTAGGACAGTTACTGAGCACTTGCTGTATGCCTGGCACAGGGGTAAGTGCTTCCCGTGCAGTATCTCATTCAATCCTCACAACATCCTCTTGAGAAAAACAGAAGTGTGGGCTCCATCTTCCAGAGGAGAAAGCTGAGGTTCAGGGTGGCCACGGAGCTGCCCAGGGTTACACGACTGACACATCCAAACTCTCACCTGCTGAGCTCTGCAAGCTCCACGCAGTAGCCCTCGTTGGCACAGGGCAGATTGCAAGTGAGGGGTCCGTCAGAGTCTCTGACGTCTCAGCGCTGTGGCCGCCGTGAGTGCAATTGAGCTGTGCGGCAGAGGCAGCACTGACCAGCCACAGAGAAGACCTGAATGTGCCGTGGGTGAGAAGCACTCGGTGAGCTAGGCCAGCTGGAGTTTATGAGACACATTTTGAGAAAACGATTTGTAATCTGAAAAACCCCAGGGTCTGAGAAGCCTCCTTCCTCATCTTTTCTTGGAGAAATTGAGGCGACTTTAAATTACCCAACAAATTAGTTCATTTTAATGTCAGAATGCATTGCCGGGGGAGGCGGGGGGAGAATCTGAGGTGAAAGAAAAATAAGTGTAATTGCGTCTTTTTTCAAAATCACATATTACTTTGTTCATTATGAAATAATGAAGCATTATTTAATCCCATTATGAAATAAATGAGATTGAGTAAACAGCACATCTGCCTTCGTGCCGTGATAGAAAGTCAGGAAATGTTTACCCCACTGACATTTAAAAATAGCAGCTCAATTTTTCTTAGTAATGAAATTGTAGGTGTTTTTGTTACAAAAATATATTTTATAAGAAATACAAATATGGCATGTTAAATTAACTGTTAGGGAGCCTTTCCCACTGAAGGCTTTCCTGGATGGTTGGGGTTTGAAATGTTCATTCACTTCTTCAAAATGAAGCCGATCTGCGGGCAGTGATCAATTGCAAACAAGATCATCAGTGAAATGCAAAAAAAAAAACAAACTGTCAGTGTCAGAGACTAAGGTTAAGTTCAGGAAGCCCTGTTTCAGTATGTACACCCGCCCTCTTGTGGCGTTCATCTGTATGGTCGCCTACTGTGCATTTTTAAGACTGTTAGAAATGAGGTGTCCCAACCAATATCCTAAGTGGCTGTCTACACACCCATGCACAGAGCCTTGTCTCCGAATAGTTCTGATTCTTTTCAACAGGGATTTACTGGACATCTCCTCTGCGAGGCCTTAAAGCCCCCGAGGTATGCTCACATTTGGTGATAGCAATGTCGGGGCAAAATTCCATTCCCGGCATTTCACTGTTTGTCTTGGTCCAGCTACTAGGGCTGCGTAATAAATTACCCCAGAACGTAGTGGTGCAAAACAACCATACTGTGTGAGGAGTTCGGACGGGGATGGCCTGTCTGGGGCCTCGTGTGGAAGACTTAAAGGCTGGAGGCTGGGAACCTCTGAAGCTTGTTCACTCAGGTCTGGTGGTTGAGGCTGGCTGTAGGCAGGGGGCCTCAGTTTCTTCTGCACATGACTCTTCACGAGGGCCAGTCTGGGCTTCTTCAGAGCATGGTGGCTGCGTTCCAAGGGTGAGTGTTCTGAGAGACGGAGAGCGCCAGGTGGAAGCTCTGTCCATTTTTATGACCTGGCCTCAGAAGTCAGATGAGGTCACCTCCCCCATATTCTGTTGGTCACAGGGCCAGCACTGATCAATATGGGAGGGTACACAAGAGCATGAATACAGGGAGGCCTGGACCACAGGGGACCATCTTGAAGACTGACTGCACACATTTCCATAAGGAGCCCATATTGTGTTTTGCTTTTAAGTGAGGTGTGACTGCCATCATCTCCTCCCCGGTCCTAACGTGCTCTCCATCCGACTGTGGGTCAGCGTTTAGGATTGAAGGCTCCATGCTTGAGAGTCTCTAGGAAAATCAAGGGCGAAGTCTCATTAGAGGAAATACCCCAGGGAAGAGGCAAACCTTGCAGGATTTAGCTCCAGAAGGAAAAGGGAGGGCAGAGGAGGGGCTCAGCACAGGTGGGTGGGAGGGGTCAGGCTCCAGGGAGGGCGGAACGGGGCTTCTCTCTACTGTCCTCTCTGAGGATCCTCCCTCCCAGACTCCCATCACCGCCCCCACCTCAACCCGCATTTTACGAGGATTCCATCGAGGACTTCTGGGAGAAATACGAATGGCTAACAAACATTAAAAAAAAAAACAAACTCAATTTCACTAGTAACCCTGAAAACAGACATCAAAGCAACAATCAGATACCCTGAAAGGATTTTTTTAGGTGGGCAAGGTGTGGTCAGAATGATTTCACAGTGAGTGCAACCTCATTTGATCTGAAAATGTACTGCTGCCTGTAATTATCTGAGTACATCTCAAGTCTTAATTCGCATTTTTTATTTTTCAAATTATGAGTATTTTGGGTTCTTAAAAAATAGCCTAGTATTCAGGAGTACCAAACATGGGTATTGTGATCTCTACCCATGAGCTATTTCAGTGAGGGGACTGTGTAGCCAGAAGCTCTCTTGGTGTGGCCATGACGATAGGATGGAGCTCTCACTCCTGACCTCGAACATTCTACATTGTCATCAGAAAGGAGATGGCCCAGGGGTAGGGTTGGGCACTGTGAGGGTCCTGAGAAGATGGCATTGGACCTGGACCTTGAACAATAATGAATAGGATTATTTCCAGGCTGGCCCCTTCTGATGGGATGTGGGAAAAAGCATTCTAGGTAGAAAGAACAGCATGAGCCAAGGCCCAGTGGTGTCAATGACACCATATGCTTGGAAAATGACAGGCACTCAATGCCCTGGATAATGACATAGGAAGTGGGTGGTTGGAGGCTGCACTTGGACGCTGGCACCTAGTGGTTAAGGACCATGGCAGGGAGGTTGAACTTGATCCACTGACGGGAAGCCTTCAATAGTTTTTAAGCAAGGGCACCATGCAGTTGGGTGTATTTCAGGAGAATCACTCTGAGCATGGTGGCCGTGGGGGAGCAAGAGGATATGCCAAAAGACGACGGCGGGAAGCTGCGAGGGATACCTGGGCCAGTGGCAGTGGGAATGGAAAGAAGGAAATTATTAAAGAGACATTTCTAAGGCAGAATGGCAGGAAGTAGGGGGTGAGAGGGAGGAAGGGAAGCATCTAGGTGGACTCCCAGGGTTTGCACTTTGGCAACTAGATAGATGGTGGTGTCCATAACCAAAATGTGGATTACAAGGGGGAGGAAGAGTGCCTCTGAGAGAGACCTTGAGCTCACATTTGGACATGCTGAGTTTAGGTGCTTCTGGGATGTCCGGAGATCAAGTCCAGGAGAAACCAGCCCTGGCCTTACCTGGGGCATTTATCTCGTTGAATCTTTCTTGTTTCTCTGTATGTCTCCTCCTCACTGGAATGCACTCTCCTAGAGGGAAGCGACTCCCTTTGTCTTGCATCTCCAGTGCCCAGTACAGGGCCTGGCACCTTGGGAGGGTACAGCAAATTTTGCTGAATAAATCGTTGTCTACATAAGTGATTGGGCAACAAAATGCATGCAAGAAAGAGGAGCAGGAAGAGGAGGGGAGGAGAAGGGAGAGGGTCAGGAGTGGAACTCTGAGGACCACCACTTGAGAAATGGTGGGGAAAAGGGAAGCCAGTGAAGGGAATGGGAAAGAACAGGAGAGAGGCCAGGAGAACCGGTCCAGCTAACGTATTTGTCCCCAGCTGTTCCACGTCAACAGACGCAGCAACAGCCCGGCAATGAGTCCCTGAGATATGGTCCCTGGATGAAGAGCTCATGCGGACCTGTTCAGCCTGACAGTGTGGGCTGAAATGGGTCAGGCCCGGCTCGTTCACTTTTGTGCAGGTTCTGCTGTCTGTAGACAGACCATGTGAGTAATCCAGCTAGTATCTCCCAAGTCATTTTCTTACCAGAGATGGGAATTATACACCCAGTTCATTGCCTCATCTTTCCATCCCAAATTTACGGAGGGAAAATTTCCTAAATATTGTTAATTACCTGGAAGAATTCAGTAGGTAGAAAGACCTGATGAGGGATTACTTTTTATTAATGGCAGTAACTTTGGACATCTATAAGCTCAACAGTCCTCCAGGTGAAAGCTAAGAAATTCAGTCTTGTGATACTTACTTGAGTTTCTCAGTTTATAGCTGATTTGCTTAATGTCATAAGCCTCAAGTGGCGCTCTTTGCTCTGAGGAATAGCATCTATTTAACAGTTGACTAATTGTTTTACCAATCAATTTAAAATTTTTTGTTGCTGTAAAACCAATATAACAGCAGAAAATTTAGAAAACAGGGAAAATGATTGCCCCGAATCCTGCCCCATCACAAAGATCTGATAAGGATTGTACGTTTCCAGTCCTTCCTCCGAGGCAGATAGTGTTTTAGCTGTAAACATGGTGTACTTTGTATCCTGCTTTTTTTCACTTCACATTATCTGATTCTTTTTTATGAGCAATGAAATTTGATATGAGGTGCTGCTCACACCATTTTTTTGAAAGACCATTGTTGGAAGGATTGGTGAGTATTTTCTAAGCCCCATCAACTTCAGGGAATCAGGAAATTAAACTTTTTATTTATTGGTCTTTGACTTTCCCATAAATGGACACAGTTCTGCCTTGTCTGACTGCATCGTACAAGCAGACCCTGGCTGAGCAAAGACACGGCCCGGAGTAATTAGGCATCAGGCGCAGGCGGGGTAGTACTTGAGGGGGCCGTTAAGGACTCGCTCAGCTGCCTTGAATGTTCCAGTCTGCTCCTCGGGCTTTAGATACCTTTAGTTTCTTTGATTTAAGGAAATTACCTTATGTGATTTTTTTTCTGGTGGGGTGGTGTCCAAATGTTAAAAGCAATGAACTGATCTTTGTCCAGTCCTTTAAGGGGAAGGATAAAGGTGTTTGTTACATACATGATTTTTAAAAAATCATTTCCTGAATCTGACTAATCTTGTGTGTGCCTGAGTGCTTGGGGACTTAAAATATAGACGGTGCAAGTCATTCTGCGGGGCCTTGGAGGCTCGTTGCCTGCTTTCTGGCGTCCCTCTCTCACGCTGAGCAGAGGAGGTGGTCTGACCTCCGCGGGTTTTGTGACATCCCCGAGAGGCTGTGTTGTCATGACACATCGCTCTGTGAGCCCGCTGGGGTTGTTGGTCTTGACCGGAGTCCTGGGGGGAGAGCGGATTTTGCTTTGGGCACTTTTCCTCATGAAATGTATCCCCTCATATACTTAGTCCAGAGCAAAAAATTGTTATCTTCCCTACCTGTGATCACAGCTATTAAATAAATAACTGAAGGGAATTCGTCTTCAGAGGAGAAGAATCGGAGAGTTTTTTTCACAAATGTGACCTCAGGAAAACGTGTCATCTTTGTAGATCCATCTTTACTTACCTGCTGCAGCTTCGTAAAGCAAAAGGATCATTGCCGCTTCTAGAATGGAGAACGTCCATTTTATCAGAAGGTTAAAAAAAATCAGAAGGTTAAAAAAAGGCCCAGATCTGCAAACACGGGTTTTAGTGGTGGGCTGTTTTGAAACACTCACTCATTCATTAGTGCATTAAATCATTGGGGAGGGTCAGAGAGAGAGCTAAGCACCGGGACAAGTAAAGGAGAAAGATGAAGCAGATAGCCAACACACCAGTGGGATCAGGGCTGCGAGGGAGTTCAGGGAGAGGGAAGACACGTTACTGCCAGCTGGGGGCCGGATGGACTGGCCAGGTCTTCCCTTAGCAGGGCAGGACGAGAAGTCAAGGCCCCATCAGACCTACTGCCTAGTCAATGTTCCTCAGTTCTCCAGGCACTAGTGGGATCCACTGTTGGTGCAGGAGAGTTGTAACTAGGGACCTGATTTTGTGAATATTTAATGGCAAAGAGTCTTGACAAGAAGACAGCATCACCTCACTGTTCCATGCATCCTAGAGAAGGGACCCAGAGGGGTCACTCTGCAGACCTCACTGACTGGCCGTTGGAATCTTCCAGGTGGCTAGAGCTCCTCCATGCAGAACTCTTACCCCCACACCTAGCACTTTGAAAAACACTTGCACGCATCTTCTCATGTAATCCTTAATCCTAGGAGGTGTGTCCTATAATGAGCCCCGTTAGGATGTGAAAACCAAGACTTAGAGGTAACTTTCCCCAGGCCACAAAGATAAGTAGTAGCTGAGATGGGTACCAAAGCTGTACTGTCACCCAGGAAGCCAAGGCCAGACTTCACAATGTCCACTGAAAAGACATTCTGAAATGCTCTTTTTCACAGTCCCCTTCAATAATGTTCTGTATGCTGGGCAGGTGTTGTCTGCTGGGTTATGGAGGTACAGCAGAGGTGGGGAAGTGCAGTCTTCTACTGTCCCCAAGCGCTGCCATCATCCAGGTCTGGGGATCTGGCAACATCCCAGTGTCATCTCACACCCTCGGGGCGCTGCCTGCCTTCTCACATTTCCTGCTGCTGTCCAAACACACCGGCCAGGACTCCTTCTTTGAGGCAGGAATGAGCTTCTGGGCTGGGGGGTTTCATCACAGCCCAGGGTGGACCGCAGTCCCCCAGGGCTCTTTAAACCTCTCTCTTTGGTGACTGGCAGCCTGAGTTTCTACGACGCTTCAAATATTTACACATTGTGTTTGCTCAACTGTTTTATAAAGGTGATTCGTTAAATGAATAACCAGATGAGATTCGTTTTGATACCTTGGTGAAAGTTCCAAGTAAGTTCACAAATATGACTTTTCTCAGTGTGTGCTCCATTTCCATAAACCTGCTCCACGCTTTGTGACCCACCATAGTACCACTGCAGCCCCCTGCCCCCACACCGACTTGCTCCTGTGCACGCCACATGGCCTTCTGCTCAGGTCGATTCTTCTTATCCTCAGTCCGTCCCCTCCTAGATTCTCCAAAAGCCCTGGTGTATTGACAGTGCCTTTCCTCGTGTCCCACCAGCAGTTCTCAGCCCTAGCTGGCCCTGGAATCACCTGGGGAACTTTCAAAAAAATACCAAAGCTGGGCCCCACTCCAGGGACCTGCCTTAACCGACCGGGTGGGACCCAGGCCTTGCACAGTTTAGGGCTCCCCGGGAGACACACCATGCCACCAGCCTCGGGGAGCCTATGCAGGCCCCTCACAGCAGCCACCTCCTCACTTTCCCACAGGACTGATTCTCACTCGCCTTTCATCGTTTTCTCCTCAGTCCTGATCTGCTGAGCTCTCTTGGGAAATCCTAAAGCTGGGCCAAGGACCCTCTCTAAATCCAGACCACCTCCCTGTGGCTGGGCCTCCTGCAGCTGGACTGCCCTGCCCAGCCTTCACCTGAAATGGCGACTCCACACCTGCCCACCTTCCCCAAGGTCTCACCTCAGGCGCCTCATTCTCAGCTGAAGACCTACCCTCCACCTCCCTAAGACAAGCTGTCACTCCAGAAAGACTCAAGTCCTCCCTCTCCCTCGAAGGTTTCTCTCATCTCTTACCATCCACTCGTGCCGTGTGACCCCCGACTCAGAGACAGGTCCCCTTCCAGGCGCACACCCCACCCCACAGGCACCAGCCTCACCTACCTCCTCCCTCATTCTTAGGCAGCCTCAGAACGTCCAGGTCCATTCCCTTCTCTGCCTTGGTCTGTAAGCACCACTCTTTCTTATGTTAAAAAAAGAAATCCACCTCTCGCCCCCCGAAAAAGGGAGGTGGAGAGGGAATCTGAAGACAGAACCAGAGAGATGGTGGTGTGGGAAGGACTTGGATCAACGTTGCTGGCTTTGAGGACAGAGGAAGGGGCCACCAACCAAGGTGGCCTCCAGAAGCTGGAAAGGGCAAGAGGCGGAGTCTCTCCTGGAGCTTCCAGAAAAGAATGCCACCCTGCCCACACCTTGATGTTTGCCCACTGAGGCCCGTTTTGGACTCTGACCTCCAGGACTATAAGATAATACATTTGTGTTGTTTCAAACCAAAAAAATTCTTCTGCTGACCCTGTTCCTCCATCAAGCTCTCATCCCCTCTTCCCCCTTCATCTCTGGGTCCTCACTCATCCTGAGCTATTCCTGAGCTGAACTTCCACGCCCAGCTGTCTGCTGGAGGGTTCCCTCTGCCTCCCCTGGCACCTTGACCGAACCTTGCTTCCAACACAATCATCTCCTTCTCCCCCAGCCTGGTCCCTCTGCTACATCCCTGCAAAGCTCGCTTTGTTTGAATCGGGGCTAAGTGCTGTCTAACTGCACCCAAGGGTGAACGCCACGACTTCATGTTCCCAACTGTAAGGTAGGAAAACGGCAGACCTCGTTCCATCTGCTGAATAAACCCATAATCCCTCACTATGACACAATTAATTCTTAATTTTGCCATCATTATGCTTTCAGTAAGCAAATAAATGAAACCAAAATAACTGCTTATATCCATAAGTAATCAAAATGTATTTAGTGCTTTGGTAAATAGTTTGTTTTTCTAATTTTCCTGTAATTAGCAGAGAAAGAATTAAAATCAGTTCCTCATCCAGCAGATAAAAAATTAGCCTCAGCTTTTGCCCTTACACATATCCAGATTTTAATGTACACAGGAAACACAAATTCATAATTGTTCTGTAATATAATATGTATCCAATATTAAACACATTTCTATGACATTTATCTTCTCTCCCTGATCACAGCTTAATAAAATATAATTATGACCTTTCAAAGTATTATAGCCTGATCCACACTTAATCTGCATTCTTAGCTTGACATCTCGGCTGTGGCGAGGAGGCTGCTGCTGGCAGATAGTCCAGGTTGCACGCACTAAGAGCAAGGAAGGGTCTGTTGCTACTCACCCTTGAACCCCGATGCCCAAAGCAGGGGCTTGAAAAATAGCCATTGAATGATGAGTAAACACGCAAGGTGTTTGGGCACGTCTTACACGCATTCACATCGGTACACATGAGAACGTGGCTACAAGATCGGGCCCAAAGGCAATGAGGCAACTGGGAGGAGGAGTGTGGGGCAGGGGGGGGGGGCAGGGACATGTTAGGAATGAGCTGGAAATCAGCCCAGATTCAGTTGGCAAACATATCTGCTGGAACCAGAACTGTCTTGATTGACTGAAGACGCTGGTCTCTCAGATGGCTGCGTACCAGCAGAGCCAAATCCTTCCTTTAAAGATCTAGAATGTCACAGTCGTGAGGCACTGATTTTGATACAAAATATTCTTTGGAGGAACAAAAAGATTTCTCTCGTGGAATTATGTTGAGACTTCCTGATCCTCTCTTGGAACCGCAATGGCGTTTGTTGGAGAAGGATTGGATACCCCACTCACAGCTGGTAACAGTCACGGAAGCTGAGATGGAGGTTATAAACAGCAGAATATTTAAGAGAGTTCCAGTGTTTCTCCTTCAGGCCTAAGGAACAGCAATGCGTTCTTGGGCAGAGAAGGCCGTATTCCGCTGTGGTCACTTATAATCCTGTGAGCAGCTGTATGGAACGTGGGTAACGGGCAGAGTTGTTCTTTCTGCTGGGAATGAGGGTTGTCCGCTGCAAACGATGCAGCCAGACCAGTGCCCCGGTGGAGTAGAAATAACGGCCCTTGGATTTGAACATTCCTATGCTAGCTGCTCATTGCGGGAGGGGAAGAAGGGAGGAAAATGTGATTTGCACTCTTGTGCCTGTATTACCCAATATGGGAACTTGCAGATCTGTTTGATTTTGATTGGGAGAGAGAATAGAGCCTTTGAGGTTATTTTGGTTACTCCATGCAGAAATCACACGCTACACCTAGCAAATTCAACAATTTCACAGAGCCGTAGTTAAGCGCGTAAGTTACAGTTTTATTCATTCCATTTATTCAGTGAGTCAGGCTCTGACAGGGGGTTGATTTGTTGTTTAATATTTGGGGGGATTATTTTGGTCTATCCGTAATGTGTTTACTTAAATACTGTGTGTTAAATGAGATGTTTTCATTTGTTTTGATAGGTACTTATAAAGGCAATGTACAGCATTTCACACTTACACAGCACTTTCCGAGTCCTCTACGCGGCACCAGGATTCGTGCAATGACTACCCCGTGTGCTTGGGAACTGCCAGGCTCCTTCCACCCAGAGAAAGCAGTGCTGCCAAGCCCCGGAGCCCAGAGCTGAGCTGAAGGCGGTCTTCCCCAGTTGCTGGCTCGAGACCACACACCAGGACCAGAGATTGTGGGTGGGGCAGCAAAGAGCCTGGAGGAGGAAATTGATTCTTCTTGCTTGTTTTATGGTTCTTAGGGTGTTACCATAACAGCATGGATTCTTCCCTGAGCTCAGCAGAACATATGGGAAATCTATACTTAGCTTATCATTTCAAACCCTTCCTCCCCCACACCCATCTCTCCCTCAGGAATCATCAGTATGGTACCAATTCTGTAGGTAAAAAAAAAAGTTGAATTGGGTGAAGTGTCCTTTCTTCCTGACCCTTGGGCCAGCAGTGATGTGTCCTGAACTGGGATTGGAGTTGCGATTGACCACTAAACCACCAAGTGGAAATTGTTCCTGGCATGGCTGTCCTATCAGCCATGGAAGGAGAAACACAGTCACCACATCGGAATCCAGTACGTGGCCACCAGAACAGAGACGGTTGTGGCCAAAGACAGCTACAAAATGTGCAAAACAAAGAGAGGACACAAGACAGTCTTTGAAATTAGTCGTAAATGTCACAACAGACCTGATGAGAATGTGCTTCTCTGCCTAAAAGTAGGCAGCGTTTAAGAGTGGGTTTCACATAGGAAATCATCACTCTGCTCTTTTAACTATCATATTAAAGGCCTTAGATCTGGTTTTTGGGAGTCTAAATTAGAAACTCAATGGTTGTGCACATGCCTACTACATGCGTAGAAGTAAGTGCAGCTTCCTGGTGGTGTTCTAGCATGGAAACAAGGCAGCATCACTCCAAAACGTTATCACTAAGCCATCAGCCATTCTTTTAGAGTCTAAGTCATTTCTAGGATGGCACAAATCCAATTCTAATTCATTTACGCTGAAGAAATCTATAAACACCTGCATGTAATTGATTAGTAAGTTGGGGTTTCTTTAACTGGCTGTTTATTCCTCTGTTCAAAACAACACACTAAAACAAAGAACCAACAACAGCAAGTCGCTGACATTGTGCCAAGTGATTAAAGACATCTATTTTTGTAAAATGGGTTATTGTATTTGGGGCATCAACCGCAGAGTCCCTAAGACCTATCCCTCCATTAAAGTGCTGTATCCTTTTATTCTTGGTTTGTTGGATTGAGAACTGTGAGGTCGTTGGATGGTGGTGTTTATTTTTTATGTAGAAAACAATTGAGTGAAAAAAGACTGGTTTTCAGGGCAAGTTATCTAATTTGTGTTTGTGTAGGAGGTAAATATACCCCCAACTCTTCAATCCCAAAGAGTAGAGGTTGATGCTCCCTGTCCCCACGTCACTCCTTCACATAATTGTAGATTTGGTTCCATATACCTTTTTGGTAATTCTTTAAATTTAATCTCCAAGTTGAATTTGGGGTCATGCTTGTTGGAGATTGTTGGTGTTTGGGCAGAGAAAGGTGAGGTAGGGCAGAGGCTCAGCAAGTGAGGGTTTGTGAGGACATCCTGGGAGAGGAGGAGGGAAGGGAAGGAAATGCACCTGGGAGAGAAGGGATTCTTGCATGCCAGGGAATCTGAGTCTTGTCATGGGCAGAGCTAAAGCCACATAGCCCTGTGCATGGGGATAGGGACTTGAGAGTCTTATCCGGTGTAATCCCAAAGAGATTTTCAAGCAGTCAATTACTTTGAATGTCTGGATCAGGGACCCAAGAAGCAGGACTGGACACCAGAAGCAGCTCAGATGTCATAACATCTGCCTGTTATAAGGCATTCTATTAAACCAAAACAAAAGTAAAGCATCTCTTTGAAACCGGGGACAGGAGAGAGCACCTGCAGAGTTTCCCTCAAAATAGAAACAGTAAGTGGAAACCTCCACGATTACTAATTTATAAAGTGTCTCTGGATAGTCTCTTTATTTAATGAGTCATTTCCTAAAATCTTATTCTACTAAATCTAAAGACAATTTGTAAAAGCTGTGATAGGATTTAATATGACTCCACTTTCCCATTCCTATCTTTCTCCTAACATCTGAAGGTCCTCAACAGTGAATTCTACCTGAGGTGGGCTGAAGGTGAACCCAGCCCCCCGAGATGGGGATTAACAAGTGTAATTTTAAAACCAACACAAAGGGTCTGGAATAATTGTTTTGCCAAACATCATGTGATTTTCAGGGTAAGAAATTGTTATTCACATGATTGCCCAGATGTGAAATTATATATCACAGAATGAAAGCCAACATTTAAGCATTTAAAAATTACTCCCCGCAAATTGTGATCAACACACGCTGAGCCTGCCTTCTACGTGTATCACCTGTGTGCCACAAGGACACCTGCACCCCGAAACATCACTGAGAGCGGGGAGCACACCGCAAGGAGGAGGGACAGACTGGTATGTGCAGAGACCTAGTCTTTCAGTGTCAGAAGAGAACTTTGAGGACGTCTGTTCCCAACCCTTAGTCTGTGTTTCCTGAAGTGTGACATTTTTAGGTGACTGACAGATGCAGCATTAAATAATACTGGCTTACAGATGAAGAAAGTTGCTTCTTTTTCTAGTCTATTTTAAACCTTCTGTTTAGGCTGAGGAAGCCTTGGGTTTGGTGATGGTATGCCTAACACCTCTCATACTTTCTAATCTCCCTTTTCAACAATCCCAGGGCAGGCTTCAGACAAGAAGTCTGGAGGAGGCGACAATATTTGGCTGCAATTTAATCACATTGGATTGTGTTTTTTTCCACTGTGTTTACTTTTAGACTGCTTTCCATTTATGACCAGTGAGCCTGATTTTCTAAGATATGGAGTCAGGATCGAAGTGTGCATGTCAGGGCTGCTGCAAATGTGGTAACTGCTCCGGGAGCACTAGCATAGAGGCGGTGGATTTGGGAAGAGGCAGGGCCCAGGCACTTGTTGTCTATAGAGGTTCTCTAGCAGGGTGGGTCCCCGTCACATTCTCTGGGCCAAGCAGTGAACTGGATCCGTGACTGTGCCGCAGCAGGAGGATGGAGAGTAGCCACCTGGGATGGGGGTCAGGGCAGTGGCCCAGGAAGATGGCAGTAGATGAACTAGAGCCTCTCCCAGAAGCAGAGCTGGTGGCCATATGCCAGGGTCGGACATCTGTCTCTCACCCACCCTCGTACAGTTTGAGAACAACCTGCACACAGCTCAGAGACGAGCAAACATGGATTCTCAAAATCCAGTATGGGCATAAAACCAAAAATCACCAATTGTTTGCACCGTGGTAGAAAGACAATCAGATATAGCAATCTCTAAGGAAACAAAGTGATTGGAGAAAAATAATAAGATATTGGAATAAGTGAAATTATCAGACAGAATTAAATAGTGCATCTGTAAATAAGAGCCAAATAGAAACCTTGGAAATTAAAATGTTGTTTGGTTATAGGAAAACCTCAGCAAATTGGCTGAATAGCAGAATGGACTGTTGAAGAGCCAGTTTGTAGACTGGAAGAGGAAGTTTAGGGATTCTCCAGAAACCAGTGCAAACAGACAAGCAGATAGAAAATAGAAAGGAATACTTGAGAGTCAAGGAAGATAATCCAGATATTTCAATATCCATCATCTTAGCATTCTAGAAGAAAAGGAGAAAATGGAGGAAAGAAAATAATCAAAGAAATAATTGAAGAAAATTTTCTATAGTTAAAAAAAACAAAACCCAAACCATAAAATTAAAAATGAGGCTTCTGAAAGTGAAATACCCCATCAATTCCCAAGTGTATATATCATGTGAAGGTTAGACTTTGATTAGCCAATTAACAAGCTAGATAGAATCTATACATAATTATGTAGCCAGCAAAAGAGCCTACACAGTTAGAAATACACACACACACAAATGCATGGAAAACTGGCAAAATCTGAATAAGGTCTGTGAAATGTACCAATGTCAACTTGCTGGTTGTGATATTTGTGGTGGGCGGAATTCTAAGACGACCCCATCAATCCTCCCTCTTGCGTAATCCCCTGCCCTTGAGTGTGGGCAGAACCTGTGAATAGGGTGCACTATCACACCCATAGTTATGTTACGTTACACGGAAAAAGGGATTTTCCAGATGTAATTAAGGTCTCACATCAATTGGCCTTATGATATGGAGATTGCTCCTCTGCCATGTGAGGTGCCAGAGAGCACAAGCCCTCATCAAACACCGAATCCGCCCCGCCATGATCTAGGACTTCCCAGCCTCCAGAACTGTGAGAAATAAATGTGTTGTCAATTAGCAAACAAACAAAAAGAAATGGAGATTATCCTGGGTGGGTCAGATTGAATCACGTGATCACTTAAAAACAAACTGGACTCTTCCTGTGAGAGAGATCACAAAAATGTGAGAGGGATTCAAACTCCGTTGCTGGCCTTGGAGCTGGAGGGGGCCGTGTAGCAAGGAAAGCAGCAACTTCTAGGAGCTAAGATTGGCCCCTGACTGATAGCCAACGAGGGAGCAGGGATCTAGGTGCTACAGCCTCAAGGAACTGAATTGTGCCACAACCACGTGGACTTGAAAGAGGCCCTGGGCCTCAGAGGAAAGGAGAGTGCAGTACGGTGGACTCTTGATTGTAGCCTGTGACACCCTGAGCAGAGAACCCAGACACATGTGCCCAGGCTTCCGACCTACAGAACCGTGAGCTAATAAATGGGAGTTTTTTGTTAGTTAGTTTTGCTTTTTTCTCCCTAAAGCCCCAGTAGATAGTTGTATGTCATAGTTGTGCATCCTTCTAGTTGCTCTGTGTGGGACTCCACCTCAGCATGGCTTGATGAGCTGTGCATAGGTCCGGGCCAGGATCCGAACTGGTGAACCCTGGGCCGCTGAAGGGGAGCTTGGGAACGTAACTGCTAAGCCACCGGCCGGCCCTGGGTGTTGTTTTAAGTCACTAAGTTTATGGTAATTTGCTGCACAGCAATGGAAAACTAATAAGACTGTTGTACTCTAGTGATGGCAGATGTCACCACCAGGGAAAAGTGGGGGAGGGGGATGAAGAATCTCTCTGTACTAATTTTTTTTTACAACTTTCTATGATTTATAATTAGTTCAAAATAAAAAAGCTTTTAAAAAGGGAATTTGCACATCCCTTTCAAGTCCATGTAGAACAGTCACAAAAATTGACCATGTATTAAGCCGCAAAAATATCTCTAAATTTTCAGTAAGCAGAAATCATACAGGTCCTTAATCACTGACCATAATGCAGAAATTAATTAATCAATTAATAAAATATGGATAGTGAAAAATAACAACAAAAGAATAAATTAGAAAATACCATTCTTAATTCTTAGAGTGAAAAAGAAAACAGTTACAAGCTACTTTAAAAAGAACAATAAGCAGAAAAGCATGATGTATCTACCAAGTGGCATTTGAAGGAAAGAGCCTTACCTACATTCACAAAAAACAGGAAAGTCTGCAAATGATCAAGTTATGCTTTCACCTTGAGAAGCTAGAAAAAGAAAATCAAAATAAGCCCAGGAATGAAATTAGTAAACATGAAAGTATAAATTAGTGAGATCAAAAGCAAACAACAGCAACAAAAATCCGTATAAAACAGGTAACTTCCTCTAAAAACAAACATGACCAAAATTAGAGGAAAAAAAAGAAAGGAAAGCTCCATACAGACCAATCTCCATAAAATACATTGAAAAGATGCTCACAGACCTGCACCTGAAAACAGCACCAGGTCCAAGAGATTTCATGGCAAATTCTACAGATATTTGCAATTTACATAAGCAGTGTCAGGGCATAGTAAACATAGATTGTAAAATCCTAAATAAAATATTTGCATATCAAATCCTGAATTCATCAAAAGAATAATACATCATAACCAACTAGATTTTGTCCTCAGAATGCTAGAATGGCTCAACATCAGAAAATCCACTAATACACTTTATTACATTAACAGATTAATATAGAAAATTTATATGATCATCTCAATAAACGCCAAAACATTATTTGCTATAATGTCACCCCACACATTAACAAGAACTACAGCAAAAACTCTTAGAATTATTTAATAATCTCAGAGGAGGTCCTAAGCAAGGCATGAAATCCAGAAGTCATTAAATAAGAGATTCATACATTTTTCTGCATTAAAATATATGCACATCAATGCAAGATGTTAACAATAGTGGAAACTGTGGGGGGTGGGGATGAAGAGAGATTAGGTATAAGGGAATTGGATGCTTTCCACTCAATTTTTCTGTAAACCTAGAACTGCTCTAAGAAATAAAGTCTGTTAATTAGAATACATATATATGGTAAAAAAGGAACAAAACCAAGCAAACTGGATAAAATGCAACACATTTGATACAAAAGCTTTAATATCTTAATATATCAAGAAATCATACAAATAATTGAAAAATAAAACAAACAAACCAATAGAAAAATTAGTGAAAAACACAGATAAACAGTTCACAGCAAAAGAAACACAAATGGCATTTCAGTAGCTACACACACGCACGATGAAAGACAGGCAAATTAAAATGCAATACCATTTCTTAGCTAACAAATTGGCAAATATTATAAAGTTTGATAATGCAAGAGTGTGGGAAAACCGGAGCTCTCGTCTCATATCTTGTTAGTGAAATTGTAAGCTGGAGTGAAGCCTTTTTTAGAAAATGTGACAGTATGAACTAAAATTTAAAATTGACATACTCTTTGGTTAAACAAGGTTATTTTTAAGGGTTAACTATATAGAAATGCTTGTAGATGAATGCAAATATTTCTCTATGAAGATGTTTATTCCAGATTGTTTATAGTAGGAAACACTGAAAACCGACTAAATGGCCATCAAAGATTACAGGGACTGTGACACATCCATGTAATGAAATACCAGGCAGCCATGTGGTTTTTTTTCAATAAGTAGATTTATAAGTAGTAATGTGGGTAGACTTTGAAACTTTGAAGACATATTCATAAGTGTAGTTGGTAGTGGAGTGGCAGAAAGCAACAGTGGAATGGCGTCTACCACAGATGTTTGTTAAGGGTGTGTGCGCGTGAGAGAGGAATCTGTACGCCAACCACCTGGAAAAGGATGCACGTGAAAAAACATGAGTAGGGCTGGCTCTGGGAGAGAAAATGGGGATTGGAAGTTAGGGATGTGAGGGAAATTATTTTTCACTGTTTACTTTTATTTCCTTTGAATTTTTTCCCATGTGCATATACTTAAAAAATATAATTTAGGGGAAAAAATAGGAAACTAAGATTATAAGAGAATATTCTTACCTAGATGAAAGTTATTTATCTGAAACCTACAACAAAAGTCAGACTTCAGAAGCCCCATTAAATTCAGAAATAAAATAGAAAAATATACACTATCTGTGGTAATATTCAAATTGATGCAATAAGGTGGGGGGGAGGTATAAATGTTATAAATGATATAAAATCATCACTTTCCCAAATGATTTAATCATCTACATAGAAAATCTAAGAGAATCAACTGAAAAATTATTAGAACTTTATTTTATTAAAATATCTATTTATTTATTTATCAGAAGTTTAGCCAGGTGGTCAAATACAAGATTCACATACAGAAATCAATAACTTTTTTACCCATCAGGTAAACCTGAGTGTAAGTTAAAAAAAAAAGTTGAAAGTAGCCACGAAATTTCAAAATATGCAAGAATAAACATAAAAACATTTCAGATCTACATGAAGAAAATATAAAACTTTACTGAAGAATATAAAATAAGATGTGAATAAATGGGGAGACACACTGTAGTATAAAGATGTCAATTTTCCCATAAATTAATATCTAAATTCAGTGAAATTCCTATCAAATTGCCAATGGATTTACTTGACAAGTTTATTCTAAAATTCATGTATAGGAAAAATACCCAAATATAAACAAGAAAATTTTGGTATAGAATGATGGTGACACTGCTCAGTTTATAGAAAGGAAATGTAAATGGCCACTGAGTGAGAAAAGATGCTCAACTTCACCAATAATCAGAGAAATGCTAAATAAGAAAATAGCAAGTTACCATTTTTTGTCTTTAAATATCTAAAAGATAATTTGAGGAGGGAGAAACAGAAACTCACAGACACTGTTAGTATGAGTTTAATTGTTCCGATCTTTTCTGAAGGTAATTTGGCAGTATTTATTAAAACTTTGACTGTGCATACCGTCCAATCTAGCACTCAGAGATGACTCCAGAGCGCATGTAAATATGCACCCAAAGAGGCCGATCAAGCATGTTCATGTAACACCAGGTCTGACAGCCAAAAAATTAGAAATAATTCTAATGCTCATTAATAAAAAGATAATTTTTTCAAACATAGTACATCCATATTAGGGAATACAGTGTACCAGTTTAAAAAGCAAATCAGTCTATTCATACTGACACTGCAAGAAGTCCAAGATACATTGTGAAATATCAAAAGAAAGTTATAGAACATTCTGTACTGTGTAACACAGTTTATGTTCAAAATGTTTATGTAGTTATGCACATTTATATGACTGTAAATGCACAGGATAAAAACAAATGGTTAATTTATTTCTGAGGACAGAACAAGGATTGGAGATGTAGTGAAATCAAGGCAAACTCCCGCTTCCTCTGTATTGTTTGAAATTTCAAAATGAAAACATATATTAATTATGTAATTTTTTTTTGAGGAAGATTGGCCTTGAGCTAACATCTGTTGCCAATCTTCCCCCTTTTTTCGTTTTTTTCTCCCCAAAGCCCCAGTAGATAGTTGTATGTCATAGTTGTACATCCTTCTAGTTGCTCTATGTGGGATGCCACCTCAGCGTGGCTTGATGAGCGGTGCGTAGGTCTGAGCCAGGATCCCAACTGGCGCACCCCGGGCATGGAAGCAGAGCACATGAACTTAACTGCTATGCCACCGGGCCGGCCTCTTAATTATGTAATTTTTACAACTCCCCAAAACTAACATGGCAATTTTAAAATTCATTTAAACACATTTTCATTTAAAATACATTAATTTAAAATGTGTATATCTCCACATATCTTTATTTCATAAGGACTTGAATGTTTTTCAACCTTATTAAAAACCGTAAAAATATTTTAAAGGTGGGGAGTGGTAACATAATCTGTTGCCTTTCTGGTTTCTCAATATAAAGACTTTAATCTCTGTTATCACTGCAAGAAAACTTTACTTCAGTATTAAGGCATAAACAGTCTTCTAATCTCTAATTCTAAACAAATCTTACGCTAAATGGTAGTGCTGGATCAGAAACACATACTTTTAGAATGTCCAAGGAAATACCAATATTACAAAACTTGTCAAGGATCTTCTGGAAGGATTAGGGCTCCAGTGGAGAACCGGCCTTTTTGTCAATTGCTAACCTTACTTTTGGATTCTTTTTCAAAAACTCTATATAGCTTCGCTCAGGAATAAATTTACAAGTGCTCCATATCTCATTATAATGTCTTGGGAAGCGTCTGAAAATTGGGACCACCACAGCTTCCTGATAGACGTATGATATCTGGTTATTTGAAAAGCCATCAAGACAAGATGGAACATAGTCACACGCCCAAAGGTTGAAGTTTCTTGAAATATGTTGCCTTTTTTCTGGAGGGATCTTCCTACGTCCCAGGCCCTGGGGGAGAATTACAAGAAGATCAGGAGAAAAATATTCAAGGTTACACAGTCCTGAGGTCTTTAGTAAAACCAGCTACATGACAGCCTATGTTTAAATGCACAATATGACAACCATTGCAAGAGGTATCCTTTCTAACTTGTTGAAGGGTGTATATCAACACTCAAAACATCCAGTGGCATTTTGCTATTATTCTGGAAGGCTTCCACTCCCACGAAGGGGACTGGACTTCTAGAGACACTCAGGGCAGAACCAGAGAGAACAGAGTTGGAAACAGCCTATTAACCAGCCTGGACTCCCAGGGACCCCAGGCAGGTTCTCTGCACCCAGGTGGCTCCTCAGTGTATCCATCCCTGACTGCATCCCCAGCACTCAGTGGGATAGATGGTTCTTACTCCAAGAAGTCTGAAGGGGCTGGGCTTTTTCCCATCCCAGAGGTTCCCATGAAGGAAGCAGCACCTTTGGGTCTCTGCCCACAGGCTTCCTCTTTAACTCTCAGCACCTTACGCGTGGACCTAAGAATTACTATGTATTCAAAATTGCGCTTTTGATTTGATCATAACCAGGCAAAAACTAAAGAAGAAAACACCACGCTTAGACAGAAGACTAGAAGGAAATAGACATTAGATTATGTAGACTTTACATTAGTAAAGTGAGGTTGTCTTTTCATAAGGGTCAGTATCAGTCAGAGTAGCAGCAGATGGTACACTCAAATTAGGGTAATCTGAGGAGAGTTTAATAAAGGGACTATTTACACATGTGGGAAACCCCAAGGACAGTGCAGTGACTCTGGCTCCAAAGGGCTTGGGGAGGAATGTAGTCCACCCAGATCAGTCTACAGATCGGAGTAGAGAGAAAAGGAGGAGAGTGGCTCTGGAGGGACAAATGGAAGATATTGGTCACATTGCCCACATTACTTGCAGACACTCCAGAAAAAAATTTATATATATATATACACACACATATATATATGGAAGGGACAAAACAAATAGGGGAAAGAACTGCAAGGAAAGCAACAAATAAAACTTGTAATTCAGTCTAAATACTTGCTGATCATGTGACTATGAAATACATTGAAACTTTAAGAATCCACAAAAAGGAAAGGAAGGAAGTGGGGAAGGAAGAAGGTTGAAAGAGAGAGAAAGAACCAATCTGGAACTGAAATTCCAGGATTTCACCCTGACTAGGGAAGTCAGGGCCACTGCTTTGAACTCCAGGAGGCTCCACTTAACCTTATCCCATTAGGATGGCACCTCCATGAGCTGGAAGAGCACAGCCTGGCTACCACCACTGGAAACCCTAGAAAGGGAAGTGAGGGAGCTACAGCACCCTGAAGGACTTGCCTTATTCTTGGGGAAGAGCTATACATATTAATTTTTATACTCATAGAGTAATACAGTGTTTATATAGTTCTTAAACATTTATACTTAGGCATAACCACTAGTAGGAGATCAATAGAAGTCAAAGTGAGCAAATAAATTCAATCTGGGAAAGACAGGAGAGGAGAAAAAAAGAAACAACAGGCAAACATAATAAATAGGAAAGGTAAAATAAGATAGCAGAAATAAACCCCAAACATAAATTATCATAATAATGTAAATGGATTAAATTCTCATATAAAGAAACAATGACTCCTAGATTTTTTTAAAAACTGTGCTCTAGTCTACTTATAATAAAAAATAAACCCAAATCAAAATGACTAAAAAGTATAAAGACAAAGGAACAGACCATACCATAAGGAACAAATATTAGCAAAAACAAAGCAATCGTGGCAAAGCTAATATCACAATGTAGAATTCATGGCTAGAAGCATTAAAGCATCTAAAGAGGGATAGTTCATATCAGTAAATAATGAAAGGCCCTAAGAAATAAAATATTTATGAATTTTTATGCAAAGACATGGTATGAAACTACATAAGGCAAAAAAATTTTTAGAAACTCAAGAATAACCTTAGAAGGAAAAATGGTAGCTCAAGACAAAAATTAAGGAAAGTATACAAAGGATTTGAATAACATAATTAACAGTCCTGAATTAATAAATATAAAGAACTTTGTAACCAACAGATGGGGAATATATATTCTTTTTAAGCACCCATGAAACACTTGTTAAAATTAATCATGTACAAAATAACAAAGATAATCTTTATAATTCAAAAAGTAGAAATCACAGAACATATTCTATAAAACTTACTGTAACCCATTAAACCAGCTATTAGCAATGAAAGGATGATCTTAAAAAACTTCTAACTAGGGGCTGGCCTGGCATCACAGTGGTTAAGTTCAGTGCACTCCAATTTGGCGGCCCAGGGTTCACAGGTTCAGATCCTGGCCACAGACTTACACCACTCATCAAGCCATGCTGTGGCAGCATCCCACATACAAAATAGAGGAAGATGGGCACAGATGTTAGCTCAGGGCCACTCTTCCTCACACATACACAAAAAATGTAACTATATGGAAAATTCAAAATACTCTCTAAATTATTTTTAGTTAAAAAGGAAATTAAAGGGGCCGCCCGGTGGCGCAGCGGTTTAGTCCGCGCTTGGCAGCCCGGGGTTCGCTAGTTCGGATCCCTGGCGCCCGCCGACGCACTGCCTGTCAGCCATGCTGTGGCGGCGTCCCATATAAAGTGGAGGAAGATAGGCACGGATGTTAGCCCAGGGCCAGTCTCCCTCAGCAAAAAGGGGAGGATTGGCAACAGATGTTAGCTCAGGGCTGGTCTTCCCCACAAAAAAAAAAAAAAAAAAAAAAAAAAAGGAAATTAAAAATTACATCATAAATTACTTGGAAGCAAATAATAATGAAACCCTAGTTAGAAAAACCATTGGGATGTAGCCAAAAGCAGTAATCTGAGGCATATTTGTAGTTTTAATGAATTTATTAACAAAAACAGTTGCAAGTATTTGAACTAAACATGCAACTGAAAAAGATTAAGAAGAACGGCAAAATAAGAGTATTTTAAGACATATTATACCAATAAATTTGAAATGAACTATATAAATTTTAGGCAAACACATTATCAGCAAAATCTACTCAAGAAGAGAAAGAAATTTTGAATAGATTAATAATCAAGGGGGAAATTGAAAAGATAGTAAAAAAAAAAAAGACTCTAATAAAGTTATCAAACCCAAATGATTTTATGGGCAAATTCTATCTAACTTCATTAAACTGAAACTCCACATGTTATGCAAACTATTACAGAATGTAAAGTTGGAAAGCTTCCAATGCTTTCTGTGAGACCAGCATAGCTCTGGTAAAATATATGTGGTACAATCCCGTTTATTTCATTTACAGGATGTACACTTATGTGTGTATATTTGCATGTGAACTGTAAAAATTCTCAAATTTTACCCACCAAACCATTACTAGTGAGTCATCAAGGTGAGATTGTGAGGAGGGAAAGTAAGAGTGCAAATTTTATTTTTTTTTCATTTTATATATTCTGTATTATTTGAAAATTTTAAAGGACATGTGTTACTTAGGTAATTTAGAAAACCATATCAAACATTCCATTTAGAGAGGCAGGCAGAGTGGATATTCCGGTTGTGTCTTCACCCTCCGCCAGGGGCAAACCAGATTTTTTAGGTTAAACCACTTCAATTTAGCTTAGATATTGTAGCCTAGAGGAAAGAGTCACTTTGGGCAAGTTGTTTAACTTCACTGGCTCTCAGGTTCCTCATCTCTAAATTGGGGATGATAGAAATTAACCAGTAGTGTTGTTATGAGGATAAATAAGACAATATGCCAGCATATGGCAAATGCTTAATAAATGGCGGGTATCATTAACATCATCATCATCACCATATCACGGACTTTCAGGTTCGGGAAGGATTCTCAGAGATCATCTGACACAACCCTCTACCTAAGATATGTCAGCTCTGCCCTGTCCAGTTTGACAGGACAGCCCCCAGCCACATGTGCACTTGAAATGTGGCTCTTCCAAATTGAGAGGTACCATAGTGTAAAACGTAAACTGAATTTTAAACTTAGTTTGGGGAATGCAAAATATCTTGTTAATAATTTTTATACTGATTACATGTTGAATTGATCATTTAGGGAATTACTGGGTTATAGAAAATATTTTATTAAAATTAATTTCACCTGTTTCTTTTTAATTCCTGTGGTTACTAGAAAATTTAAAATTATATATGTGGCTCGTGATATATTTCCATTGCACAGTGCTGTGTTAACCACCATCACCAAGTGCTATCAGACTTTATTTTCTCCAGTGACGGGGAGCTCACCACCTCAAGAGGAAAGACAACTCCAGTATTAGGAATTCCTTCTTTATATTACATAAGCTCCCCCTCCCTTTGACTTCTCATTGTGGCTCCTGGCTGTGCTGTCCAGAGACACACATAGGCAATCCTTCCCTCCCATGACAGAGCTTCACAAGAAAGCTCACAAATGGGACCGTTTATAGGAAGGCACTTTGAGAAGTACGAAGTGCACAGAAACATAGTCGGAAGACCGGTGCAGACTTTGAAAGTGGCGTGGAACTTTGAGAGCTACATGCATTATTTTTTAACCTGTTATGAGGCTTTAATTTTGACCCTGTTCCAATTTTGAGCAAAGTCCTCTATCTTTAATGCACCTCAGAAAATCGGGATCCCTGATGTCACTCTCTGTTTTATTAGTAATTTGGAAAGAAATACTCACAGAGTCAAGGTAGTATCCACAGTTCTGAAAGCTGTGCCGATTGTCGTGTATGGAGAAGGGGAAGTTGTTATTTACTGCTTGCTGGAAAAGATGGAGGGAAGAGATGAAAAGGCACACGTCAGAACCCAGTTTGCGCTCAGAACCGGCATACAGTGGTGCGGAAGGAAGACAAGGAGGTAAAGTGACCTCTAAGTAAGAACTAAACCCATCACCAGGGAGGAGGGAACAGCACAGACGGTGAGGCCATAGGTGTGCTTATGAACTCGAGGCTTTAAAACTCAACCTATTGCCAACTCATTGAAAATCACAAAAATTCTCTTTGAAAATACCTTCTTTGGAAACAAGAAAGGAAAAGTTTATAAGTTCATGGAATTGACAGCTGGGAGGGACTTTGGAGGCCATCTGACCAATAAGGATCCTAGAAGACCAGAGCTCTGGCCCAAGGTGGCAGAGTGAGTCAGCCAAGTGAGGTCAACGCCTGCTTCTCCTTCACACCACTTCCTGCCCCTGCAGTTGCTCATGAATTGGCCAGGGAAGCAGAACGTGGGTGTTAATGAACCGTGAGCTGTAGCCAAAGGTGTTGCTTTTTGTCCATCGATGAGTCTAACTTGATTGTCTGGACCAAGAGGTAGCTCCTTCTAGAGAGTATTTGGGGTGTCACAGTGACCAGGATGTGAAGTGCGGATACTTCCAGCATTTAGGGGTCCAGGGATGGTAAATGAGCAGTTCCTTCCAAGGAAGAATTGTCTGACCAAAATTACCAGTGGTGCAGCCCCCTTGGAGAGCCAGGGGAGCGTGTGGCTGTGGCCCACGCTCTGGACTCACCTTCTCCCGGACTTTGTAGATTGGTGGTAACTTCCCCTCCACTTGCCAAGACAAACGTGGACTGTGGGCCTCTTTTAACATAGCACTTGTGATGGATTCTGGTGTCTTTTGCGTTAGTCCAATGTGAGGGAACTGGAAAAACAGCACACGCCTTGATTAAAACCAGACACATCTGAGTCTCTAAGCCAAGTATCAGGGCTTCCTCTGTAAAGTGATTAAAACGCAATTGGGGTGCTTCTGGCATGAGATGGAAATGGCATAATTTTTGTAATTTTCAAGTATTCTTTCCATGACAAAAAATATTGTAATGGCCAAGGCCATCACTGCCGGTTGTTTCGAGTTACAGGGGCCACCCCTGCTGCGCTGGAGCCTGGAAATGTTTCTGTGGCCTGGTAAGGAGGGTGTGGCCTGTGAGAGTCAGTTGGTGTACTCTGAGACGATAGAAATGTGTTATTGGAGATATTCCTTCTGGTCAGGGAGCTCCCCATACTTGGAGCCAAGGATCCAGCCCACGTTCATAGGGGTGAGCCAACCTCCCACGGGTATGAGGTGAACCCTGAGAGATGGGCGGAGAAGGTGAGGAGTGAAGGGTCCCAGTTGACTCTCCACTGAGAATCTAGGATGGTAGAGGGTGGGAAGATTATTGGACAGCGGTGGGGGAGTGGGGAGGTAGGGGCTTGTTATCTCCCTTTGAAAGGGAGGGAAGGAAACAGGAGTAGGCAAAGGAAGGTGGTCCCAATAAAGGCCTCAACTGACCCCCCGGGGAGCTCTGGACATGAGATGCCCTCTCAGAGTTGTCCTCAGTTGGGGCAAGGGGACTGGGCCTTTGTGCACCATCATTGATCGTCATTGGGTGTGGGCTGCCCCCAGGAAGAGGGGATGACCTTGGGGAGGCAGCTTCCTTCAGCCAAGGAATCCCTAGGGGTCAACCACCAAAGGCCACTCTTAGCATGTGGGGAAAGGAGTCCATTTCTGAAGGGAGATGTGGGTAGCACTTGATGGCCACTGTAACTCACCCCAATTTTATTTAAATAGCACCTCTTAAAAGCCACCCCAACAAAGTGGGCTTTGAAATAGGGATCACTAGGAGAGAAATATGAATAGAAACTAAAATACAAACAAAAGATAAGACCCCAACTCTTGGTGAAAATTCCCACAAAGGGAGGAAGCATAACATTGTGGTTGGGTCACAGGCTGTAGATTCAAAGATCTTGAATGCAATCCCAGCTCTGTCCCCTTGCATAAGTGAGCCTTATGCAAGAGACTTAACTCTTCCAAGCCCCAGTTTCTTTATCTGTAAAATGGGAAAAATAATACCTACTTGATAGGATAGATGTAATTAAAAGAGAAAATGCTTGCACTCAGAGTGCTCAGTAACTGTTAGCAGGTTATCTTTTTGCTCACAGCTGTCCCCTCCCTTGTCCCCAAACCTCCTGCCATTGCCTCAGGCCAGTCCTCCTTTCTCCTCTTTTGGATTATGATGATATTGGCCAACACTGCTATTCTCTCCCATTCCTTCTCAAGTCACGACATAACTGTGTATTCAGGTTTATGTTTAATGTCTGCACAAGAGTGTTTAGTATGTCATTGTTTGTGTCAAAAGGTGAGGAGATTATATCTTGTATGTTGTAAGCTCGGTGGGGCATTCACGGCAGGGATGAGGAGCAATGGGCTAGATGACATAACAGTAGAGAGATCTTGGTGCTAAGTGGAGAAAAGAAACAGAATGAGATCTGTAACCCAATACCACTTATGGAAATAAATAATCCATGCACACAAAGCAACAATGCATAACTTACAACACATGGAAGTAGAAGAACTCCCATTGAACATGTCTGAATGGCTGCCTGTGGGGCGAGGAGAGTGGGAGCGGGATCAAGGGCAGTAAAGCAGCCACACAAGCCAACACCCACCAGTGCGCAGGCGCTGGGCAGGCTGGGCGGGAAATGAACGTTGTCGGCTGGGGAGAGCGAGCAGGAGCAGGGAAGCAGGAAGACTTTCTTTTCATGATCATTGTCCACCCTCTAAGTGTTTCTTAACTAAGTGCATCTATTGCATTGTCTTTTTGACCACAACAAAATAATTGTGTTTGCTTCTGGTTAGAGTTGTAATACATCCTCATGGTTTTAAAAAATTCGAACAATGAAGAAAAACATAGACAGGAAGTGAAATTCCCCTGAAATCCTATCACCTCTTCCACCTAACTCTGGTGATTATCTTTTTCATACATCCCCATGCCAATGTACGCCTATATATGTGGATAATTTTACATGCATAGGATCATATTATAAATGTGATTTCTAAAAATTATAAATACTTTTTTATTTAACAGTAACTTTGGGTTACTTTCTCCATCCCCTCTTGTCACCCCCACTGCCGTCCCAGGTAACAACATAACAACTGAGTGCCCATGTGATCAGACAGAAACCCCTGTGCCTGCAGAGGGAACTTATGTTGCTTCACAAAACTGGACCAGATGAGACACACTGTTTTGTCCCTTGCTGCCCCACTTAGCAATATACCCTAGAAATTTTCAAAGTCAACCTATATATGTCTAATTCATTCTGTATCATATTTTTAAATGCTTTTTAAACAATTATTTTTTAAAGTAAATGTAAATAATACAAAGAGCCTCCAGACTCACAACCTTTCCCTTGTCCCTTCCTCCAGTCCCACCTCATCAACACGCCTGCCCAGGAAGCTGTGGACAATCAGGCCAGCGTGGGGAGCTGTTCTAACATCCCAAACAATCCCTCTCACCAGCTAAGTGACAACCAGCTTGACTTCATTTGTATTCTGCTAGTCTATGGACTAAATCACTGTAAAAAAATGGCTCTAGCATTTTAATTTCACTCTTTTAAAATATATATTTAATGGCTAAAACATGATAGCTGTGAAATAAACCCTTCTGTTAGATATTGTAACCGTGAAATATAGCTTTTTAACTCGTTGGCGGGGAAATTTTTGCTGCATTCAATCACTCAATGACTGAAATATTAAATAGGAAGGTGAAAGTGTGTGGGGAAAGGCTTTCCTACCTGCCAGCAGCCAGATGACAAGCAGCAAGGTCAACAGCAGAAGGACTGCCGCCTCTAATGTGGCACTTACTGTCCTCCCACGTGGGCCGCCACTGACTCCAAGCCAACAATTTCTTTAGTTTTCCTGACTCGCCGACAAGTTACTTCTGGAAACTTCATGATCAGCACTGTTCTTTTTATGCTCTTAGGTGCTGGCACACCAAAGGCTCACGTCAGAGTTTGGGAGATGGTGCCCCTCCAGCTAAAGCCAAAGCCAGGCCCTGGGCTCATCCCTGGAGTTGCAGTAAGAGATGCAGTGTTCGTTCTCGCCTCCTCCCTCGTAACGGAACCCTGATTGTTTGGGGCGACACTGTGGCTGGTTAAAAAATACCTCCCCGAACTCCCTTGCAGCTAAATTAGCATGTGACCTAGTGAGATGCACACAGAAGTCTGCGGGGCAGGGCTCCTGGGAAAGTTATTGTTTTTTCCCATAAAAAGGAGGAGACTTAGCTGACGGGTGCCTTCTGTCTTTTTGTCCTTTGAACTTCCCCTCATTTACCTGCCTGAGTTGAACAGCTCTGCACTAAGGATGTCGGAACAGAAGGCTGAAAAGAACCTGGACCTCCAATGATTCCCTAGAGCATCGGTACCAGCCCTGAACTCCCTTCTTCTGAATTTATTGTTACTTGAGAAATACAGACCTCTGTCTGGTTAAGACACTGTAGTCAGCTTTTTATAATATTCAGTCAAACACAATCCTAACTGTTATTATAGGTGATAGAAAGAGGTGAAGCTACTTAGTCTGAGAAACTTATGTTTTTCTCTTCATGGCCAATCAGCGTTATATAGTTTACACTATTTCCCATTTTACTTTGTTTGCTGGGGAACTCAGAGTCAAATTTCATGCCCAAATAGCTACTATGTAGGCCACATGGCCTGTACATCTATGCTATATATTTTCCCAGTGTCAGTCTTTTATTCTAAAGTATATTTAAGGTGGTTCTGAATTTTTATTTTCTTTATACTTTACTATTTTATCATGAATATTTTCCATACATTACTTCAAACCTTTGTGGAATAAAGCAGGGTGTACAAAAAAAAAACCTGTTATGTGTATATAATTAGCAAGTATTGAGTGGTTACTATGTTCCCATGCATTATACTGAGCACTTTTGTATGAATTATCTCATGAGTTCCCATAATACCCTGTAACCTGGCCATAGTATTCACCCATTTAACAGATAAAGAAACTGAGATTTAGAAAGACCAAGCTACTTAGGCAAGGTCATGCCCATGTGGGTACAGTCGATTTTTTAAAGACTTCTGACCCAAATTTTCCAAGGTGTTTTCCATTCTTCTTTTAAACAAACACAAAGAAATTTAACTTTCTATGTATTACTGCCCAAAAAGAGGTTAGCGCCGTGGCTTTCTCTGACTCTGTCTCTCATTGTGAATGTTAGGGAGGGTGCAGGCAAGAGGCTACCGCTGTGATCCCCCTTGACATTCCTTTTGGAGTGAATTGTGGAAACTAGAAATGGACGAGACGTGTCAATGCAGGAAATACACATATTGGAGACAAAACAAGACTGGGGCCTGGGCTGCGGCGGGGCTGGGCCCTCACATTTAGGGGGAAGCAAATGTTTCTTAAAGATGGCAGGAGCGATAATAGTGATACTCCTGCGAGGCTTTGTAAGTGGTGCCATAAGAGAGGGGTCTGAGGAAGAGCGTGAAGCCGAAAGGCGACAGTTTTCAGATGACCAAGATGGGTAAATGACACATTCCCAGACTCTTCCCATTTCATAGTCTGCTGGGACGAAGGGGATCAGATTGTGAGTCAGCAGGAATGTGTCTAGAGGTTCCTAGTGTAATGTGAGTTCCTTCAACAAGTTGTTGTGGAGCACCTCCTGTGCGCCAGATCCTCGTGTAGGCACTCAGGGTACAAGCAAGGAATAAAGACAAGGATCCCAGCCCCCGCGGAGTTTGTAATCTAGCAGGGGGAGACAAACAACACACATAATATAGTAAGTTATACAGGGTATTAGAAGACAGATGCTACGGAAAAGAAGAAAAAGTAGAGCACACAGAAATACTGCCCAGTGGACGCTCACAAGGTGCCAGTGTGCTGAGTGTTTTGCACACATCATTTTGCTTAATCCTCCCAAGAATGCTATGAGAGTCCCATTTCACAGATGAAGGAACTCAGCTTTGGCGAAGTGATTTGTCAAAAGTTGCTACAATATGTAGTGGAAGCAGGATCTGACCTCCATCTGTGCCCCTGACCACACCCCTGTGGCCTGAGAAAGGTAAGAGAGGCACCATCTTTCTTACCCATCTTCCATCCTTGTCTAAAGGCGGATTGAAGCGTCTCCCTTTGGCCATTTTCTGCAGGAAGCTGAAGGCGGCTGAGGCTGGCTCCCTTACCTCTCCATTGCTTCCTCAGCTCTACACATCTGGGAAGCCACTCTAATTCTCAGCCTCTACCAGGAGGGGCTCCGGGGGTGCCCACGGTTGTCATAGAATCAGAGCCCCATCACAATGGGTAGGAGTGTGGGTCTCCAGCCCTCTGAGGGCTCCTGTCGCTGGTGCCTTGCAGTTGCGGCTCCCCCGTGTGTGAGGCAGAGATCTACCAGGTCCCAGCTGAGGATGCCCCACAAACAGTCAGACAGGTGAGGACGAGACAGTCCTGAGATAATGGCAAACTTTTTGTACCCTCCAACTGATGATATTTGAGTGGATGTCCCCATGGTAACCATATGTCCCAACCTCTTAGTTTTCAGAGAAGTAAATTAAATCCGGGCTGGTGATGACATTTTCCTCATCATCTGCATTGCCTCGCCCAGGACCCAAGCCTCCCTCCCTGCTCCTTCTAGGGCTGCCTCTGTGTCCCAGCTCAGGCTCCACCGGGGGGACTCACTCACAGAGCACTCACCTAACAACACACCATTGAGGCCACGAGGAAGCAACATTTGTGAATAATTATTGAATGCCAGGTGCTGTGCTAAACCAAACACTTCACGTGTTTTTATTTTATTTATTCTCCATGACACCCTTCAGCATTTACAAATGAGGAAACAAAGGTCACGTAGCCAATGGATGGGGCGCTGGGTCACGGAACAGCTCCAGAGTTCTTGAGCCTTCCCGGGGCCACCTGGTCTCACCTGGGCTGCACTGCTCCTGCAAGCTGGCCTTTCTCTCCAGGCCTGGACACTCAAGTCCTGCCTCACTTCTACTCAGTAATGTGATTTCTGCTTCTCTTTCTTTCTTTCTCCTTTTTTTAATGTTGTGTCTTGACAGTTCTCTCGGCTTTTCCATGTGAGAGTAATAGTAAACATCTACAGGAGAATCTGTTCCACTCTCTCTTTTACCAAGAAATTGTGTCCCCAACTCCCTCCCACCCTCATCATCGACCCAGGTGATGTAACAAGAGTCTCCGTGTTAGTGATATGGGACCTCTCCTCCCACCAGCACTGATGGCCCAGAGAGGTGGGCTCCTGGATGTGATGCCTGAGGTGGAGCAGTCCTCTTGCAACCATGAGGCCGAAGGTCACACAGTAAGGATGGAGGAGGAAAAGATGGTGGGCAGCCTCTTCTGGGGTTGAGGAGCTCTAGACAGGCAGCCCAGTTGTGTGAGAAAAATGAACCCTGCCTAGGTTTCTGCTGCATGCTGACCATCCCTCAAGGATGACTATCCCTCCTGCCTCTCACCACTCCAGCAGCCCGGGGGCGGCTGTGTTCCAGGCAGCAGGGTGGAGGAAGGGAAGAAGAGGAGAAAGGGCATGTCCCGGTGTACGATGTTGGACCAACCCTAGCCCCTTGGTTCATGATACGCACTCACCATTGGCTCAACCACTTCTTTCTAAGGAAGGTTCCTGGCAGCTGCTACACAACACTCATCTTGTGAGCCAGAACTTGGTCACACGGTCACCCCTTGATGTAAGGGAGGCCACGAAATAGGTTTTGCCCTGGTGGGGTCATTGTCCAGTTGAAAGTTCTATCACTATGAAAGACATAGAACAAACATCAAGGACAACCAAAAGCCTCTGCCACCCTGATGGGTGTAAAATAGTCTCTTATCTTTAACTTGAATTGTCCTGAATTCTGGCAAGGATAAGCAGAAGATGTACTGACTACTTCTCAGCATTGTGATGGCAAAGAAGGTAGGCCCCATAAAAGTACTCTGCAAAAGTGAAAGTCAAGAAGGACACATATGAAAAGCACCTCAGTGCTTAGTAAGTAATTTTATATTCATCGTTTTATATGACTTTCGCAACAACCCCAAGAGCTGTGCTGGTTATTTTCCTTTTATATCCACCCCTCACTCGGATTCTTTCTCCACCACCCCCACCCTGTCCTGCGCCCTGGACCCCAGCCTATCAAGGCTGCATCACCTGTTCCCTTATACTTTTGCTCTGGTTGGATTCATCCAGTAGAAAGAACGAGTGGGAACAGAAGGGCAGGAAGAGCTAGGTCAAGGCAGTGGTGTGCTGGTAAGTGGGTAACAACCAGTTCTCTAGGGAACAAGCAGCCTGATTTGTAGTGGTGTTTGCCCATTTCCGTGGTGTAAATACTTCTACCATGGCTTTTAGGCTACTAACATCGGTGAACATGGAGTCAGGAAGAGATGTACACATGGCCTCCAGTAGCCCACTGGTGGAAGGATTGATCGCCCAGGCTCCCTCTCTCCTAAGCCACACTTTGGAAGGACCTGTGTTCCTCCACCTATATCCCCACTCCAGTTGGCGCCCCTTTCCCACAGTCTCAGCTCTTGCTAACAGCTCCCTCGCCCTGCCCCTTTGGCCTAGGGGTGGGCAAGGCTTCCCGCTCTCACTGGTCCCTCATCAGGTCCTGTAACCCTGCCTACATCTCTGAGAGGAGACCCTTCATTAAACTCTCCTCTGTCTTGGAGTGGGCCATCAGGTTCCTGCTGGGACATGGACCGAAACTGAGGCAGGTGTTAGTAATTATCTCCACTTGCAGATGAGGAAACTGAGTCTCAGAGAAGTGAAGGGACTCACCCTCAGTCACACAGCTAGTATGTGGCAGAGCCCAAAACAGAACTCAGATGTACTGAGGCCAAGTTCAATGCAGCATCAAATAGGGTTTCTTCTGCTGCACTCCCCTGACCCTGTTAAATTATTGCACGGTGACTTTAGGAGGTTTGCTTTTAATTCCTTTTCTTTAATTTGCATAAAACAGGGCCTGTCTGAACGCCTACCTTTTAGCCATAATCCCTCTCTACTAGCCAGGGGTCAGATGACTGACATCGTGTGCTACTCTGGTGGCCCTCGCCAGGAGAAGTGAAGCCAGGCAGTGCTGCACACATGAAGGGATGGACTAGTGCAGAAGCTGCTTCTCCCACACCCTGAAACTGAGAGCGAAGCAATGAGGAGGGAGCCAAAGACTTAGAGTTTAAAAACCTAAAAACAGTGCCGTTTCCAACACAGTATTTCATGTGCACTCACTTTGTCTCCACCAATGGAGCAGAAAATCCTGTAGAACTGAAATCTCATTTTTAAATATATTTTCATCTCCTCTGTACTTCGTCTTATGCTCTGTTAAACAAGGTATATGATCACTGGTTAAGATGTGTTCCAATTTTCCCCTTTTGAATGATTGTTTAAAATTCTAACAAATTTGTCCAAGAAAATCAAAACTGAATAAAGAAAACTCCGCCAGAAAAAATGAAATTCAGTTTTTCTTCAGCTAGGATTTCCCAGCAGCAGATTGGGGTAGGGCTGTTCACTGTTGATGTTATTATTTTCAGAGGTTTGGATTACTGGGCTGAACTCTGCGACCCACCAGTCTGAAAATGAGTCCTGTAGCACCCGGGGGACTCAAATCACTGGGGCCGAGAGCACCCGAGGGGCAGGCGCCAGCCCGCCTTGTGCCTTTGCAAGTACTGGGCCGCTCGGATGCAGTGGTCTAAATGGCCTGTTAGGGAGAGTCTGTGGAGGCAATAATGAGCACATGGCAGTGTTCATTCGCTCGTTCAACAAATATTTCCCGAATATCCACTACAGTCATGTGCCACATAACGACGTTTTGGTCCATGATGGACCCCATATGTGACAGTGGTCCCATAAGATTGGTACCACATAGCCTAGGTGTGTAGTAGGCTACACCATCTACGTTTGTGTAAGTACACTCTATGACGTTCGCACAACGAGGAAATCGTCTAATGACGCATTTCTCAGAATTTGTCCCCTCTATTAAGCGACACATGACAGTATTTGTCAGCACTGTTTTCAAACAGTGCTAAGGCAATCACCAAAATCAGTCTTTATGAATAGCAAATCATGACTTTACCGATATGTCCAATGACCAGTACCCCAAATTACCAATTAACCAAAACTTATCTTTAGTGAATTATCTACAATGTTCATAGCAAATTGTTTCTCCCAATATATTTTTTGACATGATAGTTGTCGTGCACTTTGACCTCTAGATCTTTTACATTCAAAGTGTTAAGGATTTTATGAAAGGTAGATGTGTCTCTCTCTTCCATGCATTTTCAGTGCCATTCTTTGTTTAATGATTTGCTGTCTTTTGCAGGAAGGAAGGTGGTAGAATTATGGGTACTACGCGGGAATGTTTTCACACGTGCATCTGCCCATGCCCACCTGTGATGCCCCCACAAACGCTCAGACCCTGCACACACAGGCATGCTTCAGTTTGTTCTTCCACCAAAAGAAAGTTTCACCTCCACATTCATGTCCACAAATCCTGGACAACTTAACTTGCATGTGGGGAAAGCCAATCCATCTGCGTGTAAAATGTGGAGCAGCTGAGAAATTCTCAGGCATCTGAACTATAAAACACATTTTCATTTCACCATGCAAGGTAAACTATCTGGATTCTTTCTGCAAACAGCAACCGAATCGAGGTGACTGAATTGCACTTTTTTATTATGATTCATGATTCATCTGGTACTAATGGAAATTGTAATGGATGCACAACACATTTGCATGCCATCTTGAAAAGTACTCGGGCATCTGTAATGTGAAGCACATTTTTTGTTTTACCCTCTGTTGCAAACTCTCTGGAAAATTAACTGCCTCTCTCTCCCTTCCACTCAAGAAAACAATTCCTGGACCAAGAAAAGCAAGACTAATTGAAAGACAAAAAGGATGACTTGACAACTTGGAAATTTATTCAGTTGAAAGGTAGAAACTCACAGTAACGTTTATAAAAACGCTTGACTCTGCTGACATGCATGACTCCCCAAATTCAAATTACGTGAGACATTGTCATTGAAATGACTGAATTTTTGATAACCTTGCTAAAACATGATTTGCCATACACTTTTCAGATCGTTTCTAGAGAAGCTTTTAATTGATAATTTGGAGAACTGGTCACTCAAAGAAGGGATGCAATCTACCAAATTTCCTGGATACAGTGAAGGACACGCTAAACGCTGTACTATCCTCATGAAGTTGCCTCTCTTGTGGGGGGACAGACAGCACCACACAAACATTTGGTATAACTGCGAGAGATAAAGGGTGCCCTACGAGCATATGACAGAGGGATCTGAATGAATCTGAAAGGTGACCAGGAGGGTGATGAAGGAATGAAGTGAAGAATGACACCAGTGAGCCAAAGAAGAGGGAGAGAGTTCCAGGCAGATGGACAGGCTGTTGGAGGCGCTGATGTTGGGAGAAGCTTGGCTCACTCAACAAACTAGGAGGAGGCCAGGGTGACTTTTATGCCCAGAGGACAGCACTGGTTGGAAGGAGGAGTGGAAGGCCGGCCATTCAGGGCCTCAAGGCAGTCCGAGAGCTGTGGACAGGCACCTTGCCCTCTGTGACCTTGACCGGCTGGCCAATGTCGGTAGGAGGCAACAACAACGAAAAAGCCAGGTGAGAGCTTTGGATTTTTTAAGAGAAGCCACTTAGAAATAAGACGCACCCTCAACTGTAGCGGGCATGACGAGTTTATTCTTTCTCCAAGTTCTGAAAAAGACAGGCGGAAATATTTAGTTTGACGCCCATCTCTGCTCATCGGGATTTTGTTCCTGTTTCCACTTCTGTGTTTCCGTGCTGGTTGAGGTTTACACGAAGACTTGATGCCACTGTTTTCGCCCCCTGGAAAGACAGCTGCTTTTTCCTCTCGAAGTTTGAGTGGGGTAGTCCTCCAAAAACACGGAATAAAAGACAGAAGTAATTGCAAGTGTGGTTCCAAACGGAGAGCACTAAAGTGGAAAGAGCCAGCCTCCAGAATCATAAAGCAAAACAGCAAAATAAATATATATTTTTCAGCTGAAGAGAAAATGAACAAGTCTTGGAAGGTGATGGAAAGTTCATCTCTACCCCACACGGGGAGAGAAGCAGAGGAGGCAGGGTCCCTGAATGAAGAAGAGATGTGTAGGCCTTTTAAAATTTCCTTTATCCTCTTATTTTGTACCATAAAACATAATGGAGATTTCATCAACTTAGCAGGAAATTGTGAGCTAATAAAAGAGCCTTATTACAAAGATCATAAGAAGGCAAAGTCATAAAAGACAGACTTGGGCTGAGTTCTGGCTTTAGGCCCCACTTTCTCCAGTTCTACAGGGATCCAAGGTTCATCAACTCAGTTAATCGTGTGGATGACCATCAATTTGTCCTTTCTTGCTCTTGATCCTTCTTCACATTCCAGGGCATTTGTGCCCATAGCGGGTGCCTTGAAAAGGCAAATAGAAAATATACACAGCATCAAGTCTTGCAATATTGCCTTCTGCACAAGTCACCTGCTCATTAGCCCAGTCAACGATACCCTGATGGAGGAACCAGACAGATGTGGCATTGAAGCCAGTCTAGATACATCCCTTCACTTGAGGGACAACTGGCTCATTCCTTGTGGCCTTCCGCTCCCCCCTCTGGCTTCCAACTTATCTTGTCACCAAAACATCAGCTATCTTTTTTTCCCTACTTCCCTCTAATGTCTGAGTTGGCTGTAAGGTAGGGAACCCTCCCACCAGGGCTCACTGCTGCAGGTGTGTCCTTGGACCAGCAGCCTGGGTATCACTTGGGGGATTTATTAGAAATGCAGAGTCTCAGGACTGCCCAGACCTATTGAAGCAGAACCCACACTTTAACAAGACTCCCGGGTGATTCATACGCACCTAAAAGTTAGAGAAGTGCAGCCATAGAGAATCAGGAGACCCGTGAGACCCGCGTTGGCCATGTCTTTGTTCAATACTTCCTCAGTCCTTGTATGAAAGGACAATGGATTCAGGGCCCCCGTGGGCACATTTGACCTTGCACCTGCAGATAAGCACTGCAGCCTAATCCTTGGACAATGATCACTGTCCTCTCAACTTTTAAAGATTTGGAAACCAAAGTAGGAGGCCAAAAGAATTTATATCATATTTACCTAAAGGATTTTTCCTCAGGCGCTCAAAACCTTTCTAGATGGTACCCTACCATCCTTCAGTGTGCCTGATATGGAAGTGCGAAGTGGATAATGTTTCCCCTGGAGGACCTGGAACACATGCTGCTTCTTTGCACAGTTACACAAACATGCGGCAGTGTGGTTGTCTTAATGTTTAATTTAGATTGCTGCCCCATTGATTCAACTGTGGCTCAGGCAAATGAGAGTAAACCAAATTCATGGTTCTGCCGTGCCACGGTCCAGTCGTTTTGACGGTAGGAGAATGACCACATCAGGGTGGTGCGCCTAATTAAGCACTTGGTCAATAACCCACTCCCTCTGGACCAAGCCATTTGCTTTATCCATTGCAGAAACAAGATCAAGCCGGGCAGTGAATGTGGGTAATTCATGCGGGAAGAACTCATTTTAGGTGAGGGTGGATTGATTGGAATTAGTTCTTCCAGAATCAGAGCAGGAGATGACAGAGAGAAGGCGCTTCCCCTCATCAGGTGATTCCAATATTCTTTTACATAGGCGAGGCGAGGACTGAGTCCAGCTCATCGGGGGCACACGAGTGTGGACCGTTTAGAGTCAGCATCCCAATGCAAAGGGTGTACCTCACCGCGGTGGGCTCCGAGATGGGGGAATAGACTCCGTCACTGGTATGCCCACAGCTCAGTGCTGTGTGATGCCTCCAACTGTTCTGTGCTGAGCGAAGAACCCTCCATTTCACCCGAAGTCTCAGGACAGCGTATTGACTGCACCGTCTCACTGAACGGCACATAATAGCATTGTTAGGGGAAATGTCAGCGAAGGCACTGAAGGGTAGAAAAACATGAAATCAAATTTCTCTCATGACGATGGCTTGAATATTTGTCGGGCTTTTGCTTCCGCCAAATGGGGCTGAAGACCCTTTTCAGGCTGATTCGATCGGACACTGAGCAGTGTTTGTCCAGCCAACCTACCGGCAGTTAACACATTTTAACAAGCCATCTACTCTGCCTCCTCCCAGAAAGAGGTCTGGAATGGGCAGACGCTTTCCCAGTCTCTTTGCAGAGAAATCATTTTTACAACATCCCCAGCGTCCTAAGACGTCATGTTGTATTCTTTCATCAGCCATCTGCTAGGGTAGATGCATCCATAAGACATCTTCCTTCGCTGGCATAATTAAAAGAGATTCTCTCCCTTCGAACGTTGTGTTGCATTTACATTCAAAGTTATTTTGCTCTCTCTTTGCCCTTGCCCTCAAGGAATTGTGGGAATTCAAGTTAATAGGCTTTTAATGGTTCTGTGATAACTGTGATTATAAACTGTGAATCAGATCAGGGAGCAGCGAAGTTCAGCTGCATCTCGCGCAAAGACACCACTGTTGCTTTTGATCCTTGGTTGGAATTTGGTTTTCAGCGTTCAGACACCACCACCCTTTAAAAAAAAGAAATACAGGCACCTCATTTGCTTCACAATTGCTTTGATAGCAATTTTAAAGCCTTCAACTACACATTTTCCTTTTGATATATTAGCAGTATTTAGAAACACATCCTGTTGCTAAAAATTAAATTTCAAAGTCTACAATTGTATTTCCTGCTTCCTTTCAGAAGGGAAGATGCTGGGTTTATTTAAAACACATGCGACATGTTGGACACGCACACACGTATGCACACACATACACATACGCACACACCGCCTTCAACCTTTCACTGCCAAATATTTAGAAATAAATTTTTACTGTGTTCTCTGAACATATAATTACTGCTTTGAGGCTAGTTAATGAAAATATACTTTTCTTTGAAACATGTTGGCTCTACTAAATGAGCCTTTCCTTGTGAGTCCTTAGATGAATCGATTGTGAGCCTCCTTGAAAAAAGAGGCATTCTGATCATTGTTGCCAGATGTCTCAAGCAAGCCTGCCAAGCTGGGGCTAGAAACACAGCCTTGAAATAGTAGGCACAGAATTGCACCATCAGCCAATTAGGGCCCTTGGAGCAAATTAGCTCTCATTTCCCATTGGCCAGAGCAGCTGTGACTTGTGCATGGACAGCCCAGAGATGTTCCAGCGAGCATCTCCTACTCTGGCCAATTGTTGCTGGCATCTGAAAAGGCCAAAAAGAATGGTCAGCCCACAGTTTTAAAAAACTGCCTTGCTGAAACAACTCAGCTCACTTCCCAGGAAAATCTCCATGGTCATCCCTGGAGACCAGGGCACTGTCTAGGCAAAATTATCCTTGTGGTTGGAATAGTTCCATATGGCAGAGCCCTCACTACAGTTGGCCTCTAGAGAGAAGGTCTTGCTCTCAGTTAGGGGAGCCCTCACCTACAGGCCCTCCTTGGGGGCGTTCATTGGGAAATCCACAAGAATGAAAGCCGAGTAATCGAACAACAGACTGCACAGCACTACCTTCCTGAACAACCGTGATCTGAAGTTGGAGACTGCATTCACCATCAACTTTAAAAGAGACTTGAGAAGAAGCAATGGGAAACACCGAATCCTTAAAGACCTGATCATCTGTAAGGAACAAAGGGCCACTATAGTAGGAAGTCTCATCTACAAAGGTCAGCTCTTGGCAACATCTGGCCCACTGGGCAGCCAGGAGCAAGTTAAGCACTGTTCAGTGATGCTGCCAGGACTGGCATCAGGACCAAGAATTAAGAAATTACTATTGGCAGCAAAGAATAATTTGATAGCAATAGCTCCCAAAAAGCCTTAGTAATATCCATATTTTATGATCCAGCAATTCTACTTCTGAGAATTTGCCCCAAGAAAATACTCATACACTTGCACAAAGATTTACCCCTAAGTATGCTCATTACACTATTTGCTGGAGGAAAAAAGAATTGAAACATAATTGAAAATGCAATTGAACCCAATGCAGTCATGAAAAACATAGAATGACACAGGAAAATGTTTACATTACATTATTCAGTAAAAAAGAAAGATAAATGCATATATAGAATGATCCTCTTTTGTAAAAATATACATATATATTTATGGAAAAATAGATGGTTACAGAAAAATTTTAGAATTATTTGAGTTTCTTTTTTTCTTCATTGGAATTTTTCAAATTTCCATAATGAGTATGTATTGCCATTGTAGCCAAAAACAATATTAAAAGATTTTTTTAAGGAAGGTATAGTAAAGCAAGTAATGTATGGTCAATGTCTTGCAACAATTCAGGACCCAGGCAAGAAGAAGGGCATGTAAATTAAGCTATAAAACACAAAATCAGTGATGGTCTGCTAAGAGCAGAGAGGGTCAGACTGGCTACGGTCAATCATGAATTTGCATGTGTTCCAGCAAAAGTATTTTTCAGGCAATCCTCCACCTGCCATTAGGTGCTGAAGATACCATGGTGCATAATCGATGGTCCCTACTCTGGAGGACTCACAGTCTGACTAAGGAATGTGTCCCCATCTCCTTAGAAGCATTTCTATTCCACCCTTATGGCAGGCAGAGAAATTCCTCCCACCAGCTCCTGTGGAATCCACTTTAATAAGCCTTGCATTATGGAAAGTGAAATCCTATAACACTTAAAGTCTGCTGAGCCCTGACACTTGGCCGTAACCCAGACCTTGAGACCTTGAAGTCAAACAATGAGGGATAACGAAGTTCCAAGTTCCAACAGTATCCCTGCTGAGATCTTTAGGTGGGAAGGCCAGGACCTGCTAAAATGTCTTCATGAGTTCGTCTGAACACAATCATGAAACTTGCAAATCTTCCATCCTCAGGAATCAGACCTAAAAAAGGTAGATCGTGTCAACTTGGAATATATATCCTCTGCATTATTGAAAAGCTTTTGGCATGACTGCTTTAATATCCAGTGTTAATTTTTACAGTAAATAGGCAACCTGACAGATCCTTCCTCAAAGGGGTTAAGGCAGGCCCCAAGGATGCTGGCCAAGTGATCAGGGTCAGGGTTCAGTCCTAGGGACCATATCTTAATTTAAAGGGGCTGTTATGAGGGACTGGGGTGGGGCAAGAGGAACTGGGGGTAGAGAGGACATTTGGGGCTTGCCTCTCCAGCATCCAGCATCCCCCTTCTTCCAGAAATAACCCCTATCTCTGTCTCATCCCCACTATCATTCCACATAGTTTAGGTGGAGTTGATTCTGCCCTTTGCTCTAGCACTAGCCAATCAGAGCATCACATTCCCCTGGCAATAATGTTTTGTTCTGCAATGGGCAAATGACAAAAATCAGGTCAATCAGAGCAAAGTAAATTCAGTTCTAGAGCAGAGAAAGAATCTCAGCCTTCCCTGATAGTTTTGAATCTGAAAGCATGTGGGCTGGCATCTCTGCTGCCATTTTTCCACCTCGGTACCTCAAGACTAAGGCCAACTCTTAGAGAAGACCTGCCTGGAGGGGCTGAGGGATCTTGGGTCCTGGTCACACAGGCTGAACCTGCACCTGGAGCTGGCAATACCCTTGAACTTGTCAGCGCATGAGCCAATAAAGCTTCCTTCTTACTGTAAAAAGGGAATGAGATTGAAGGAGAAGCTGAGAGAGAAGGCTTGGCCTCACAGGCTAAGGGGGAAAGGAGGGCCCGTGGGAAAGAAAGAGATGGGGCCACGGGAAGGTGGAAGGAAAGAAAGAACAGAATCCACTCCCTCCATGATCAGAAAGCCCTACCTGAGGCCAGGCTAATGCCTTCAAAGCCCAGGATTCTGCCACCCAGACTGGGGACCATTCCACTGGTGGCCTCCTCATCCATGTTCCTATCCGATCCCCTGATGTCCACCACTGATGAGCATGTGTCAGTCCTCTACCACCCTTATCTTCTGCAAGTTGGGGACTCTTGGTATGGACTCTGCTCAGGAGTGATACCAGTAGGAGGCTGCACCCCAACAGGGGGAGGGGAGGGAAGGAGGAATTCCAGCTCCCTGGTCCCCATGGTCCCTCCATGTAGCTGACTCCAACCCCAGTCCCCCCACTCACTCTGGGTTTAAACTCTCCCCAAAACACCATCTGCACCTCCCTGGAAAGGACTTCTTTTGGCAAATCCCGAGGCCTCCATAACAGCTCCACTGCTCACCCTATAATTTTAGCTTTCCCTCCAGCTGGCACAGACAGCCCCAGATGCACAGTCCAAGCATCAAGCGACCCCTCTTGCCCTAAGTGTGGCTTCCTTCTTGTTGAAAGACCTGCTCACTTGTCACCCACAGGGCTGAGTCTCTCCCTTTGGGGCGTGACAGGCAGGGTAAGAAAGTTATCATGAAAACTTTAAAAGAGCTAATGGCAGAAGGCCCACCAATTCAATTTCATTGAATAAAGTTGATTGCTTCATATTTACCTATTCCCTTATTAATCATCATATCAATATCAATAATATAAAGTTATATATTTTTCTGTTAAAAAAATAGGTGTTTAATCCTGCATCTTTGTGACCATGTTTTCTGGACTTTAGTGTAGTTGGACGCCTTGGTCTGAAAAAATTGCCAACCTCTGTTCTAACTCAATTCAATGGAGTAAAACAGAATTTTAAAAAGTACGTCCAGAATTATCTGTCGTGTGTTCTCTAAGTCATACTTGAAAGCAAAAGCCACCTGGATGCTAATAACTCAGCATTTCTCTGGACAGCAGGAAAAACTGCCAACACTTAGAAATGTATAAAAAGTGGCGAAAACCCACCCAGGGATGGTGGCTGAGGCAGTATTGCCCTGTGGGTCAGAACACGGCTTTGGTGGTGACCAGCTGGTTTTGCACACCAGCACTGCCATTTACTGGGTGTATGATCTTGGGCAAGTTACCAGCCTCTTTGTGCATCAGTTTTCTCATCTGTAAAATGGAGATAATAAAAATAGTACCTACATCTTTGGGCTATTGTAAGGATTGAAGCTACTGACACAGGCAAAAAGCACAGAAAAGTGCCTGATACATAGTTAGGTGTAAATAAAAATTAGCTATTTTTTTTTACTACATATTTTTGATTCCCCAGAGTGCACACATTTTGTCAATATGCCCATGGGAACTCAGTAGTGGCTGAGGGCAGAAGGAGGAGGGGACCTAGGAAATCAGAGATGGGCTGGACCAGAGCTAGGGACCCACTCTGAGACTCTGGAAGTCTTTCCATAGAGTCAGGGCTTTGGGATGTAAAGGAGGCTGTGGCAGAGGCAGATGCTCTCCACGCCAACTGGAGAGCCCCCAGGAAGACATCCTAATACCCAAGGATGGATTCTCCAGGACTCTCCCGGGCCTGACCTTGGATTCTGCCTCTCATTCTCATTCTCTGCTCAGACACAAGGTCCCCTGCAGCTGTGTTGGCTTCTGTCTTTCTTGGGGTCCTGACTTGGGGTGTGAGGGTGCAGCCAGGTGGCATGTGGGTGGGATGAGGGTGGGGAGTGCTATGCAGGAGGGGACCCCCAAGCACCAAATGAGGAGCCTGGAAGGCTCAAGGGCAAATATGGATTCTGTACAGCTTTGCTAATGGAAAGGCTTGCTTCAGCCTGAATTCAGATCTTCCAGAAAAATTGCCAGCAATGACAAGTTCCTCAGTATGGGTTCCAGCCACAGGCCAAAGGGCAAGCTTCACTGAACCAGAATGAGAAAAAGAATGACAGTCAAACATCTTCTTTTTCCACATACAGACTGTAATCAGCTCCCCACAAGGTCACCCTGGAACACCAAGGACAGTGCAGACCCCTCCCGGCTCTCCTCAGTAATGGACAGAGGCAATGGTGCAGATAATCTGGCCAAATGGTGGGTAATCCAAAAGCCATTTCCATTTGGCCTTGGGAGAAGTTTCCATGCTCATTCTGAGTGTGAGTGTACACAAGCCTCCCTGCCAGATCTGGAGTGTACAGTGGAGTCTGGGCACATTCCAGCATCAGGCTGCACTCGGGGGAAGGCATCCCCCAGCAGCAGCGGCATGAGCTGTGGTCACCAGCAGAGTGCTGGTGACGACGTGGGCCATTCAGGGAGGGATGTGTGCTGGGCTTCTCCATTTGCCCCCCTTCCCTGGTCCATTCTTCATCCTTCTCAGCCCTGCCTGGGCTGACCCTGCCAACAGCATCCCCTGGAGTCCTTTGCTCTCTGGCTTCCTGGAGGTTTGAGCGACAGGAGGTGGGAGCAAAGAAAGGAGAGAAAACCCACGATCTCTCTTACCTGCTTCCTTCCTGCTCTAGCACTGTTACTCCAGTAATCTCTGCTTCCCTCCACCTCCTCCCTGGTTCCACTTTTCACTGGGCTTCAGGAACGTCATTCCTGCCCTCATCCCTTCAGTCCCAGGGTGGCGATGAAGCCTCACTGTCCTATATGGGCCCTTAACCTGCTCACACCTCTATGGGTGGTGCCTTCATTGAAGTGTTTTCATTAAACCATCTGGGCAAGCTCTACTTCCCACCTGAACCCAGACGAATAGAGGGTGTAGAGGATGGGGCTGAAGTTGGGGCTGAGGACCTGAGAGAGTTTAACCAGAGAGGCAGCTAGAGGCCCCACTCAGAGCACAGCCCCTCATCAGATCTGACTGAAGCCCACCACCCCTTTTTATTTAGAGGCTGCTTGGCTCTGCTTGGTCTGCCTCCCATTCCAGACAGATAGTGTCATATCCATCCTACCTGGATCTCTATCCAGCTGGAAGATGATCTATCTTCTCCTTGTGGTCCTCCAGGACGATGAGGTCCTCCAGAGATGGTTAGCTTCCCCTGGGAATGAAGATTTTAAATTTTAAAAGGAGCAGCTTACTCAACATCCTTAAATTTTCTGTCTCCTGAGCCCCCATCTTCAATCCTGTCCTCTCAATACTGGGATTGGAATTTTATCAGAAGGACTTTTTGTTGATCACTGGTTCCATGATCTTGACCCTGACCCTGTTTTCTAGTATGACCCATGTTCTTCCCCTTAGTCTTTTTGGCTTTCTGGCTTCCTGTTGGTCGAAGCCATGGTCGCTCCAACTTTGCCTCTATAACAACCTGTTTGGTCACTCTTCTGTTGTTTCTGATAGTTCTTAAATCTAGCATGATGACACACAGGTGTCATCATGGTACCTCTCTCTCCTCCACTCCCCAAATCCAAGCCATCCCCAAGTCCTGGTGTGTCGCTTAAGTCCATCCACCTCTCTCCAACTCCAATTCCAACACCCTGGGTTAAGTGACCACTATTTCTCAACTGGGTGACTGCCTCCTTCTGGAATTCCTGCATCCACACTGCTTTCTCCTCCCAAGCCATTCTGCACCCTGTGGTCTTTGAAAACATGAATCAGACCATGTCGACTCTTAAAATCCCCTCAGTGGCCTCCAATACATTGAGCATAAAGACAAAGTCCTTAGTGTGGCCCATAAACTTCTGACTGCTCTGGCCACGGCCTTTGTCTCTGGCTGCATCTCAAACCATCTTTCCCCTTCCTTCCTGTACTCCCTCCACGAACCACACTCTCTGCCTTCATACAGTGCTCTTCCCTGCACTGCACCCTGCCCCTTTATATAGCTGACTCCTATTCATCCTTCAGATGTTAAACACCACTTCCTGTGAGAATCCAGAATTCTTCTAGACCAAATCAGGTCTCCCAGTTAAGTGTAGAAATCTGAAACTTCCTTCACAATACCTACCACACTTTGTGATGCATCATATGTTCAGGTCTCCCCTCTAGACTGGCTCCATAAACCCAGGAATTATCCCTAGTTTTGCTCTCACTGCCACCCCAAGGCCTGGTACATGACAGGTGCTTGATTGTCTTGAATGAATAATGTTTTTTTCTATTAAATATGTGCTACAGAGAAATTTCTGGATCAACAGGACAAATTTGCCACATGCTTCTATTTTCTCTCCTTCTGGAAACCCTCCAATAAAGGAATTTTTCAAAGGTGTAGACCCACAAGAACAAAAGGGGAGACAATAACGAAAGAAAAATATCAGCAAATTTTTGGAATGTTAAAAGCAGGTGGAGAAACAGTAGCTGTTGCAACAAAGAGTGGCAGCTACATCTCAGGTGCTAATAGAAAGTTATCCAGGTGATGCACAGAGCCGGGACCCCAAGACCTGGAGACACAAATACTGGGGAAGGTGGGGGTGGGTTAGGACAGGGGCTGAAAATGAAGGATTATTTGAAAATCTGTAGTCAGAGGGGTTAAACCTTCACCTCTTTCCCACCCTATGTAGCTAAGCAACTACTCCTCCAGTCTCCACTCTGACATCACCAGTAAGAGGGCGAAGGCTTAACCTCTGGAGAAAATGAACCTGAGAGTCTTCTCAGGCGAGGAAAGGGGACAGGGAGCTGAGGGAGCTCAGGACTAAAGATGGGCAGTTCAGTGAAAGTCTAACAACATGCAGTTCTGGAGAAAAACCCTCAGGCACCGGGATGTAGCTCTTGGCAGCTACAATTTGGTCAGAGCACACTGAGTGGTCTCAAGACACGTGCAGGGCACAGACAGTGTCCATTACAATGAACAAATGCAATCTGGGAGCATCAATTTGATTCTGGGTCAAAAAAGAAGAAAGGCGGCTACAAAGGAGGATTTGAGACTTTTGGGGAAATTCAAGTGCTCTATATTGGGCTTCATTTTATCAGTGTTAAATATCTTGCTGTGATAATAGTATTGTGCAAATATAGGCTAATGTCCTTGTTCTCAGAAGAGCCATGCTGAAGTATTTAGGATGGAAGCATTATGATATCTGCACCTTTCAAATATTCAACAAAGAAATTATACATATACAGAAATATATGTGAATGTATGTATAGATAGATGGATAGAAATATAGCTAGGTGGATGGAAGGATGAATAGATTAGATAGGCAGACAGACAGACAGACAGGGAGAGGGAGAGAGAGGAGAAGAAATCAGAGGAAGCCAATGTGGCAAAATGTTGACAATAATGAAGCTAGGTGTGAAGTGGTAGGTATTCATTGTTCTGTTCTTTAGTTTTTTTATAGTAGGTTTGAAAAATTTCAAAATAAAAGAGGAAAAAAAGAATCTGAGTAGCGTAAGATTTCTCAGCAGTAACACTGAAAGTTAAAACCAATAAGAAGAGTGCCTTAAAGGATACCGAGTAAAAGTGATTTTTCAATCCAGATTTCTATTCCCAGCCAAACTATCTACCAAAATAGAGAGGGCAGAAAAATACATTTTTAACACATGCAAGAACTCAACATTTTTATCTCCCGTGTACCTTTTCTCAGGAAGCTAGTGAAAGACGCGCTTTGAACAACAAAGATGGGATGCGGGAAAGAGCAGGAGAAAGAAGGGAAGTCTCATGATGGTGGAAAAGGGAAGCCACAGGATGCAGTGATACAAGAGAACACCCACTCCAGACTGGAGCAGGAGGCTACTGGGCTTCTGAAAAAAAGAGGAAAAATAGAAAAGACTAAAACAAAACAAAAAAGAACTCCTGTGCTGCTTAACGTGTGAGCAGAGCATTAAGGAAAACGTCATGATGATATATAGAAAAACTGGCAAACGTAAAGTTGATGACATTGTTAACTCCAGAAAAATATAACAAATATTCCAGAAAAGAGACAAGGGACTAGAGCACTCTGGCGCAGCAGTTGACAATATTTGTAAAGTTACAATAGAGAAAACACTGGTTTTTTATGTAGCGAAAAACTAAGTGGGAGTAGGGATGGGGAGTGTGTATACAGAAAGGTAGGGAGTTGGTTATAATTAAGTCATTATCTGCCTGATTTAGCATGTCTGGAAATCAAAAGATAATGTAAAAAACTGATAAATCAAGAAATAGCTGCCCCAAACAATTGAAAGCAGAAGCTCAGACAGATATTTGTACATCAGTGTTTATAGCAGCATTACTCACAACAGCCAAAAGGTGGAAACAATCCGAATGTCCACAGACAGATGAATGGATAAACGAGATGTGACATATACATACAATGGAATATTATTCCGCCTTTAAAAAGGAGTGAAATTAAAACATGCTACAACATGAATGAACTTTGAAGACGTTATGCTAAGTGAGATAAGCCAGTCACAAAAGGACAAATATTGTGATCCACTTATATGAGATGTCTAGAATAGGCAAATTGCTAGAGACAGAAAGTAGAATAGAGGTTACTAGGGGCTGGGGGGTAGGGAAGTGGAGAGTTATTGTTTAATGGGCAAAGAGTTTCTTTTTAGAAAGGAAAAATTTCTGGAGATGGATGGTGTTGATAGTTGCACAACATTGTAGAACTGCTTAATGTCACTGAATTGTACACTTAAAAATGGATAAAATGGTTAAAAAGAAATATCTGTATAAGGATAATAGTTAAAGTGATGGTGGTAAGGGAGAAACAGCCAAGAGTTGTGAGTGTGCTTGCCACCAAGAAGTGACACCGGGAGATGTGGCAAGAGGCTGTTGCTTCTCGTTACAATCCTTTTTGCACTGTTTTACTTTTAAAAGTACACAGTTAACATTTATGCAGTGCTTACTGTGTGCCGGGCACGCTTTAGGAACTTTATGTATATGCTCATTTAATCCTCATGTCACTTTGAGGGCGGTGACTGAAATGATCTGCATTTTGCAGCATAGGAAACAGGTAGAGAGAGGTGGGGAGGGCTCCAGCCCAGGCAGGCCAGCTCAGAGCCTCTGCTCATTATCACCCTATTTTGCTGCCTCTCATGCATGTGTATTACTGTGATAAAAGTAAAAACTAATTTTAGAAATATGCTGCAGTAAATAACCTTCTGTGCTAGTATGAAAATATCAGATTCCTAGGAGTGAAATACCCCCAATTTTTATAAAAGACAAAACATGGCATTTGGATCATCACGTGGGCATAAAAACCATTAGAATAATGCTGATACTGACATCATGCTCATTTTATTCTGGAACTGAAGCACACAAGCATGTGACTTTTTTTCGTATTCATAATTTTTAACAGGTCTCCCCAGTTTTTGTAGTTCCCTAGTTTTCCCTCTCACCTCTCCTGTAACAGTCACACTAATGGTACCTGTGGAATAAGACATAAGATAAATGAGCATTGAGAGAGCAAATTGAGCTTCCTTTAGAAATAGAGGAAAATAATTTTGCAGTTGAGAAAACATGTTGAAATATTTTTATAGTGAAAATAGTTACATCACAATTTTAAATTACATTTCCATTTGAAATGGAGTGGATTTGCACCACCTACTGGAATATACAGCTCTATATAGTCAGAGGTTTCGAAATTGTGAAACCACTTTTAAGAATTTAGTTACATTTCTAGTTATCTTTAAAAGACCAGTCCCTTTGACATGTTGGAAATGCCAAATGCTAATTTACTTCAGGGACCATTTTCTCAAACAAACTCTCTTTAGAAGCCAAATTTAATCATCTAGCTAAATTAACAAATTGTACAACTGCTTATAGAAATAAAATGATTAAGCCAAATACATCAACCAAAGAGATAAAAATGTAAATTAGAAATAAAACTGAAATCAATACACATTATCAGTTGCTAACTCACTATTAAAAACCAGAATTCAGGCAGACAACTGGAAAATGACAGGAAACATAAGCAAACAGGATCATAAACAGAACATAACTCAACATTAATTAAAAAAGAATTTGCCCAATGAAAATTTGATAGTGTTTATATCCAAAGTAATAATCATTGTCATGGCTTAATTACAGCTGAACATCAACACACAAAGTATTTATATTTAAGCTCTTTGACATTTTAAAGGAAACCCCGACAAAACTTTTCATTTTTCATGACAAACTACTCCAAGCAATAAATTTCTGAATGTATAGTAGCAACATTTATTATTGTGTAATTGACAGAGATTCAGAAAAAAATTACATCTACGATATCTACTATTCTAGACGAAATTGCTTTAGAATAGAAGCCTAGATATATTACATTTTAATTTCTTGAAACCTATTATAGCATTTCACTTACTTTATGGGTATTTTGTCTGAAAATTGATTTTATTTTTATATGTCAACTAAATTAGATGTCAGCTAAATTAACTGAAGCATAAAATATGCTGGCAAGATGTATTTACAAATACACACCGCAGAATGGTGTGCAAGTAACAAGAACCTGATTTACACGCACAAGCACAAAAAGACCCCGTGCAATGGTGACCAGCTCATCCATAATCCTCTTTGTTGCTGCAGGTGATTTGTGCATGACAAGCCTGTTTGCGGTGACAAATGTCATGTGCAAGGTTGCTGGAAGGTTTCTCGTTCTCATTTTAGTTCACTGCTCGTGTGATTCCATTCTTAAGATTGTCATCTGCATTGGAAAGCTTGGGTCGTTTAATTTCTCCCAGGTCAGCAGGCCGTCTTTCTCCAGGCATCACACCCATGACGTTGCACTCACCGCCTCTACAGGGATGACTCCCACACGTGAATTTGCAGCCCCAACCTCTTTTTTTGTGGAGGGTGAGGAAGATTGGCCCTGAGCCAACATCTGTGCCCATCTTCCTCTACTTTGTATATGGGACGCCGCCACAGCCTGGCTTGATGAGTGGTGTGTAGGTCTGCATCCAGGATCCAAACCTGCAAACCCCAGGCCACCAAAGCAGAGTGCACAAACTGAACCACTACACCACTGGGCCAACCCCCCCACCCCCACCCCTGACCTCTTTTTACAGCTCAAGTGGTATATCCTCTTGCCTGCTGGCTGCCCTCTTAGATATCTCAAAGCATCTTTAAACCCATAGGTCCTAAAGCCAACTCACGACCTACCCACCCCTCCAACCTCACCCTCCCTCAGTGTTCCTAGCTTGTCTGTCCCATTCATCCAACCAGGTATCCTTGATACCCCCTTCCTACGTGTCCCTAATCCAATCCACCCCCAAAGTCCTGGCCATTTCACCTTCTAAATCTCTCTGGAGTCTGTCTGCCTCTGTCCATCTCCTCTACCACCCACTGGTCCAAAGGACCATCATGTCTAGCCTGGGCCAATTCAAAAGCCTGGGGTAGCCTCATTTACTCTGATCATGTGACCCCTTGTTCAAAGCCTTTCATTGAGGATACAGAGAAATTTCTTGACAAGACCATGGAGGCCTTTCCTGGTTGGTGCCCACCTGCCTCTCCAGCCCCGCCTCACACCTTTTCTGCCCCAGCCTCGCCACCACCTTCCCATGCCTGACCTGGCCAGGCTCTCCACTGCTGCCAGAACATTGCCTATGCTTTTCTCCCTGCCTGGAATTCTCTTCTCTTCCCTTTTTTGCCTAGTTCCCTCCCCTCTGACTTTCCTGATTGGGTCAATTCATAGTTGCAAGTTCACAGTTTGGGGGTACTTATTTGAAAGTTTCTGCATATTTTCACTAGAATGATTTTACTCACCTTTGCATTCCCGGCAGTCAGCACACCACCTGACATACGAAACATGGAATGCCTCACTCAGACCAGGGCCAGAGGGGTCCCTGCTCTGGCCACGCCCCTGCCCACAGGGAGATAGGCTCCCTTGGAGCTCCAGAAAGCCTGCCCGAATGGCTACAAGCCTTCTTTGGGGCCCACACAGGCTGCCCCCAGGCCTGTCCCCAGAGGACCTGGTGTATGTGCCCCCATGCCCGAGGGGTGGCCAAGGGGCATCTGTTAAGGAGGTGGGAGGATAGAACATATTTTAATAGTTTCCAAGGGGTGGCTGTGATGAAGGTGTGTCAGTCAAGGAAGGAGAATAGAACATATTTAATAATTTGTTGCCTTCATATATAACTTCAGACATTTAGACATATGCTGTGCAGACCTTCATTTATAGTTTTCCCCAGGCCCTGCACAAAAGAAAAAAAAAGAAAAATAGGCATAGGGCTGGTTTCATGCATATCAGAGAATAAATTTTATCTCTCATTTAATATCAAGATGATCCCCCGTATCCCATCTGAAATCTGAGTTCAAAGGAGAATTGACTCTTCAAGTCAAAAGAGATATAAATATTAATGCCAAATCTCACTGATAAGCACAATGAATGAGCGGTTTGGGGAGAGGAGGGGTGAACATCGAAGTCATCCAGTATTTAAAACATGTTCCAAAATCATCATATGACACCAAAATATTAAAAATTTTGTTCTTTGGGTAGTAGGACAATGCATTTTCTTGCCTTTATGCATTTTGTGGCTGTTTGAATTTTCTAACATAAACGTGCTTATATTTGTAATGGAAACCTTATTCTTTTGAAAAATCAAGTTGCTATTCTGTTTCATTTATAAAATGTGAACATTTTGCCAAAGCTCGCCATCCTCTTTGCTATCCCTCACATGGAAGCAATGCCAGGAATGTCAGTCCATGTATTTATTTCACTAGCAAAGGCAAAAACCATATATTTTGGAACTCAGTGGAAAAGGACTATGGCTTAACTTACATTTTATGTAGTGGGAAGTCACAGACAAGCTTCATTTATAGGTTTAAAGAAAATGTGTTGCTTGGCTAGTGGACCCAGAGACCACTTCATTTTAGGCGGCTACCTGGGTTTTCTTTTATTACCTCTGTTGCCTAACTTCCATTAAGCCCACCTTGATTTCTTTTGGTTTCCTAATTGTGGTCTGAAGTTTGTTTTTCATAGCCATGCTTCTAGAAATCCAGGTTTGTTTTTCTTTAGAAATAAGAATTGTCTGGCTATTACCTGGAAATGATTAATTGCCCTCCTCCCCACCACCCATTCCTCCCACCAAGCCCCTTGCACCTCGTGTTCCAGCCTACTGGGTGACTCTCCTGTCCCCCCCTCCCCAGCCACTCCCCTCTCCACACTTTGGCAAGTCTTTCCTTCACTGTCTACCCCCTGCCTAACCCTCCAAGTCCCTCCCCAACCACCTCAGGCTCCACAGCCTTCCTGACCAGCCTCTACCCTCACCCTTCCCAGCCCAGTGTGTTTACCCTGCCTTGGATCCTCCACCACACCACTTTTCCTTCCTGGGTGGTCACATAGTGCCATTTATTACTGAGTTCTTGCTTCAGCCCTTGTTCTCACCCCAGATCTAGATCATAGGCCCCTGAGGTCAGGAGCCCTGTTCTGCTGATTTCTTTAACCCAGCGCTGTGCCTAGGACTCAGTAAGTTTCTGCCAGATGGAATTGAATTAAACGCAAATTGTTTGGTCAATCCCTACATTTCTCTCAGAACTGCTTAGGGCTCTCTTGAGAAATGTGTCTTTTCATAGCCAACCCAGCAGACTAAGACAGTGATTGATTGACAGAACAGAAGAAAATGGCCAGAAAAATGCAACAGGGAGGATTAAATTAAAAAGGATTAAGGATGAGCTCATTTTGATAATAATCTGAGGAAGGGAGGGTAGGTGGAAGCACACTGGATGTGTGTTGGTAATTCTTCAAAGTGGATGATGGTGATGGGCAAATGGGGTTCATGTTACTGTTCTCTTTACTTCAGTATGTATTTGAAATTTTTGTGTTGAAAAAGAAGGCAAAGGAGGAGGAGAAGAGGCCGCTGGTTTGCAGACTCAGAGGAGGCCCCAGGTAGAGGTATAGGAAAGGGGTTGGGATATGGGTCTCTCTCCCTTTGGGTACCATCCTTCCCTGTGGCTGCCCTCCAAGTACCTCTCCCCCTATGTCTATAGGCCCCTTATTCATTTATATGCACCCCCAACACTCAGAACTTTGACCCAAGTAACACCATCCCAGGCTTTGCATATTGGGTAATGCCCCATGTTCTAGAACATTCCCAGATGGGAAAGGGAGCCCCTCAGAGTCGGGCTCTATTTCAACTCATCCAGTTGACAAACCCTCACTCATGTGTGTGATAAGGCACACACTGAAATCTTGTAAGGCAGAGAGTCCTTCTTGTTTCTTAAATCACACCAAGCAAGGCCACCTACAAGAAAAGATATACCACAGGTCACAGGAGCCATCTTGGTGGAAATTTCTTCACTCTGGAAGCCTTCCTGTGGCAGTGGAGGCCAGTGCAGGCCCAGAAGTTTCCGTTCTAAATGACCCCTTAGGTGGTCTTCCCTACAGCTGTGATTCTCCTATGGGTTACTGCGATCAGATAATAAACATCCATTGCAGCCAAGATGCACAAAGTGCTGCTCAGGTCTTTCCAAACAATTCATAACATCCACACTGTGTATGCCCAACCATTTTTAGGGATAAACAAGCCTGAGACCCTCCAACGGGAGAGCTTAAGTTCTCCTCCCACTCTTATGCTGTCTCTTTCCTACTTCCCGACCATTAAAAGAATGATATTTGTAATGTAGATGAGGCCAGTCCTTTTGCACAATGTTGACAGACAAGAGGAAGATTCCAGAGAGAAATGCCACAGCAGCAAACGAATATAAATGATGTTTTTCCACTTTGTGCTCATAAAATGCCTTTTGTACCAGAATCTCAAAGCTTTCTAGGAAGCCAGGCTTTCACTCCAGGTAAAAGTGAATGGCCAGAGCTTCTCAAGTCATTTGTGATAAGAAAGAAGAAAAGTCCAGACACTTTTAAAATGCAATATTCTTGCCTTCTGGGTAGTAAACAAAAGTGTGCAGATGGATAATGACATCTGTGGATTCTGGCTCCATTTCCTAGAGAGAAAAAATGTAAATAAATATGTAAAAAATTGTCATATGTAGATAACACCCTGGTTCGTCCAGTAGTTACCATTCTTCCCAACATTTGCATGCAATGGGTTCTATTATTGGGTGCCTGGTGACTGAACAACACTGAGAAAGTAAAATAACTCTCTTTGATGCCCACGAGAAAGACAAACATGGACATGTTTGGTAAAAATGTCCAATCTGTGGCTTTGACGCTTTTCACTAAGTGATGGCTTCCTTTTGTTCTCTCCACTGGAAGCCTCCTTGTAAACATGTAATAGCTAAATGATTCATTAGGGTCTGCAAAGGGCAAACCCTTAACTGGAAAGGCAGAGGGGACCCACAAGCAGCGCCTGACTGTGGGATGGATTTGAAGCTTCATTGAGAATTCTTTCCTTCCCACCCTCAGCCCAATATGCACAGCATGAATAACTGCTTGGGCTCCAGCCACCAACAAGTAAGTGCCTGAAGAGCGGTTGTGAGTGACTTTGAAACTGTTCCTAGGATTCATTTAGGGTAATAATCAGCATCGGAGGATAAAACTCACTCTAAGAACATTTCTGCTGTGAAAGTAATACCTAGCAGAGACAACCTGCCCCTACAACCACTTGCATTGTATTCTGAAAGTCAACTCTAATAGCTTGCAAAAGAATTTGAGTTCATCAGGCATCTAGAAAAGGAACTCTTTCAAAAGCAAAGTGGTTTCCAAACAGTTTTAAACACTTTGTTTAAACGTTATTAGTCTACAGAGGAGCAATTAAATAATTATCACCTAATAATTAAAAAAAATATCACGTAGTTGCAACCAACAGTGGCTTGCTATTACGTTGACAAATTGCACATCAAGGTCTGCATTGTCTTATACTCTAAAATTTTCCTACCCTTGTCAAATTTAAGTGTAAAGGAAAATATAGATCATTAACTTCATACTTGTTCTTGACTTAAAGAGTAGCTAGCGTGTGGTTTGGGGTACCACATTGTGTCTAAAATAGTCTTTCTAAAAGTAGTAGTCCACAAACTTTCTTATTACACACCATTATTAAGAATATTTCTGGGGGCCGCCCGGTGGCGCAGCGGTTTAGTCCGCGCTTGGCAGCCCGGGGTTTGCGAGTTCGGATCCCGGGCGCCCGCCGACGCACTGCTTGTCAGCCACGCCGTGGTGGCGTCCCATATAAAGTAGAGGAAGATGGGCACGATGTTAGCCCAGGGCCAGTCTCCCTCAGCAAAAAGGGGAGGATTGGCAACAGATGTTAGCTCAGGGCTGGTCTTCCCCACACAAAAAAAAAAAACCAAAAAAAAAAAAAAAAAAAAAGAATATTTCTGGGGGCTGGCCCGGTGGCATAGCGGTTAAGTTCATACACTCCACTTCCGAGGTCCAGGGTTCGTGGGTTCAGATCCTGGGTGCATATCTACACACCGCTCAGCAAGCCATGCTATGGCAGCGTCCTATATACAAAATAGAGGAAGATTGGCACAGATAGCTCAGGGCCAATTTTCCTCACCAAAAAAATGTATATTTCTGAACACGCAGCCCCAATATATGCATATTTATTTATTTGTAAAAGACATACTAGCAGTAACATAAAAATACAAGAGTAGAAAGTTTTTAAAGTCTAAAGCAATCAATATTTACAATATTTTTATTTTAACTGCAAACAGTTCTGTTCTCACTAATACTTTGTGTGTGTGTGTGTGTGTGTGTGTGTGTGTGTGTGTGTGTGTGTGTAAGACCAGCCCTGAACTAACATCTGTTGCCAATCCTCCTCTTTTTTGCTGAGGAAGACTGGCCCTGGGTTAACATCCATGCCCGTCTTCCTCCACTTTATATGGGACGCTGCCACAGCATGGCTTGACAAGCTGTGCATCTCTCCGAGACCAGGATCCGAACCTGCGAACCCTGGGCCGTCGAAGCGGAGTGTGTGAACTTAACTGCTACGCTACTGGGCCAACCCCCCCTCACTAATACTTTTTAAAAGAGAGTAAAGTGGCCAAATAGGTTTCTTTCATTCTTGTGACTCTTGGTTGAAAACTTTGTAATATAACAATTTGAAGTGTCCTTCTAAGTTCAGTTTATTTTAAAACTTGATTTTAATGGCTGCCATTGCTTAAAATATCTCAAAAGATGAGTAAACTAACTAGGAAGAATCACATGATCTCAGAGTTTACCGAGTCAACTGCTTATTTCAATTGTATCCACAAATTATGCAAAGGTTTTAACTGAAATTTGGCTAAATTTCCATCTTCTTTGAAGTCCATCAGTCTTTCTTATGAACCAATTAAATGGCATCAAGGAATAATTCAGAGATACTTAGCTTGTTGTTTTACATGCAGTTTATTTACTCATATAGGAGGAAGAAAGGTCAATGGACTGCTGTCACGAAACAAAATTAAAACCAGGAGGTATAAGAGAGAGGAGGGAGGAGAACTCGGCTGTCAGCCTGGAAATAGTGAATCTTGCAGGCACATTTTTGCGGTAAACAAATCAGGTGGCGGCTGACAAAGAGATCAGCCTGGGCATTCTGAGAAGGCCAAAGAGTGGCATCAAAGAAAACAACGAAGATGTGGATAGATTTTCCCAAAGCCCTGAAAGTGTGGCTGAGGAGCATAGGAGACTTGCTGTCTCTGTATGAAGACTGCTGTCTCCCTTGCATTAGCTCTCCGCCTTAGGTAAGCCAGATCTGCACCACTGTCCTCCTTAGAATTCCTCAGTATATTTAAAATGCAAACTCTCCATTTGGAAGATCTTTAAAGAGGGTTAGAAATTCCAGTTTCAAAGTTAAGTGTGCAGATAAGAGTTTTTTATAAGCGATACATGTCATTTTTAGCAACAAAATCACAAAAAAACTGGAAAGATTTCCAAACATCTGTTTCCAAAAATGCTCTCCCATAGAATAAGATTCTTTTGAAAACAATGATTTCCTCACTCATTGTTAAAACATCACCTTTACCTTGAAGGAACAGATTAAGTCTACTTTTGTGCAACTCTCTCCTAAAGCATCCTAATGACAACTACTAGTCGTCACAGAAAAGATGAGGAAATGTGGAACACTTTTTGTAAAAGAAAATTTACTAACTCATTTTTTAAGCTTGACAATTCTTTTAAGTGCTTTGTCACAAGGTGATCTCTGTGTGGCACATGAGATTTTCAAGGTCACCCCTCATCTTATTACAAAACTCTGAAAAGCTTCTCCTAAAGGCCTTGTTTTGTCACCAAACGTGGGTGGCATAAGATAGCCCATCCAAACTACCATATGCTGTGGTAGACTGCATAACGGTCCAGATACGCAATGCCTCTCCTTGGGAGGCACATTAGTCTTCCCTGACACACTGATTCTAAGCTTGGCCATGTGTCTCATTTTGGCCAAAAAAAAAGCGAGCATCAGTGATGTTTGTCACTTCTGACCAGAAGCTTTAGGGGACAGTTTCTGGTTCACCAATCTCTTTGTGGTTCCACGACTCCACCTGGCAATGCTCCAGACTGAGGTTGCTTCATCAACCTAGGTCCTGGAGGAAAGATGACAGGGACTAGTGAAAGTATATCCCAAATGTTGCATGGGACACACTTCTACTAAATATTTGGAACATTCTTACCCTAAAAATTTTTTCACCGTTTGTCTGAAATTCAAATTTAACTGAGCATCCTATATTTTACCTGGGAATCCTAGCTGTAGGTCATTGACATTTGGGGATTGTTTTGGCTGCATAACCCAATCCTACCTGACCAATACACCAGCTGACCGTGGCCCAAAGAAGGGCACCTGTGTCAATCTGTGTATTAAGAATTAGGAAAGCTTGATCTTGCCCTTCCTTTTCAGATTAAAAGAAAAGGAAGTTACAGTTCTTCCTGCACTCCAGGGGACTGTCTTTAGAGATCACTGTTCTCAGATGTGGTATACACGCCGGGGTGGTCAGATACTAGTAATCCCACTAAAAATGTAGATTCCTTGGCACTACTCTAGGGATATCCATTTAGAATGTGGAGGTGGCTAGAGGATCTGCTCACTTAACAAGTTTCTCAGGTGATTTTGAAGCAAATTGAAGTTCTGCTGGCCTGTGTCTGCAACTTTTCAGAAGGCTACTTGTGAGTCAGAGACCTGTGTACCAGTCCTGCCTTTGCTATTAAACTAGCTTTGTATGATGTTCAACAGGTTAATTCTATTCTCCTTTCTGGACTGCATCGCTCTCATCCAAAGAGGGACAGGATTGGCTCAGATCATCCCAAATCTCTCTTCCAGCTCTAAAAGTCCAGGACCAGGAGCCGGAAACTCAGGACATTTCAAGGTGCAGCAGGCAGAGTCAACAAGTGAGGCTGGGTAGGTGTAATACACTAGGTCACAGAGGCAGACTGTGGCAACTGGAGGGCACAAGTCCCATTCTAAGCATTCCCTGGACATCCTGCTCTTCGCAGGCGGGGCTGTTTCAGAACTCCGCAGGCCTCAGCACACTTGCCTTACATATAACTGTAAAAGTTTTTGAAAAGCTGTCTAATTTTGCTTTGGAAAATACTGTGTGCTGCGAGTAACCAAATGAATTTACGATTGACTGGCATTTCTCTGAAATCATCATGCGTGCTGGGAAGATTTTCGTAAGCAGAGAAAGTCTAACCTACAAGTTGTTTTAGAATGGAGCCAACTGTGTGTGAATACTGACTTTAATAATTAATGACATTGACACTGCAATATTTTGGAGATGCTTCATTAAACATTTTTAACTTTGATTTTTCAGATTAAAAAAATATTTTGGTGCCAACAACACTGTTTCTGTGTCTCAAACATTTTGATAAGCATTTTAAAAGCCTGTTGGCACTAGTCATTTTACCTACATCGCCTAAGGGCTAAAACAGTTCTGTCGGCTGGTGCTGTGCCTGGCGCGGGTGAAACAGAGATGATCAGACGGGGCACTAGACCTCTAGGAGCTCCCAGTCGGCAGGGGAGGCAGATACAAACGGGTAATATTTCTGTGAAGTGACAAGTGCAGGATAAAGCTACATACAAGCTTTGGGAACAAAGAAAGGGACCCTAAGGGGTAAGGCGGGGGAGGTGTCAGGAGAGACTTATTAGGGATGATATCTGAGATGAGTCTTGAGGAATAAGCTAGGTGAGGAAGGAAAGGTATTCTAGGCAGAGGGAAAACACCAACCAACACAGACTTAAGGAACAACTGGTCAAAGCAGAAAACTATAAGTAGTTCATTCACTCAACAAACATTTCTGAAGTGGCAGAGCATCAGGCCCTGGGGAAGCAGGTAAACATGAGAGAGTGCTGATTGGTTACAAGAGCCAGGATACCTTGCCTACAGGCAGAGCAGGCCATGGATGACAAGTACCTCCTGAGGTGGCGGGGAGCTGGGGAAACAGGGAGGGAGGGGAAGGCAGACACTGGTACCATATAAAAATTAACAGAAATAAGCGTCTTAAAATGTGAACTTCTGGAAGTAATGATCCATGTTTTCCCACAATATTATATTTCAGTCACTTACATTAGAAATAATGATAATAAGTTAAAAAAAAAGTACTCTGTAGCACAGAAAAGTTTTTGAATAAGGAAAAGAAGAAATAAGCACTCAGAGCTAGAAGAATGTATAAAATGTATGTAACTCAGATGTGCCCAGTTTCTTCGTCCTGAACAAAGAATTACTGCTACCTCAGGACATCCCTTTTTACAAAGATAGAATTATACAAAATAAGATTATTAGAAGCTAAATTATATGTTTAAAAATAATGAAAATTACATTTTACTATAAAATAATGCATAATCAGAAAGAAAAAAATAGGAAAAAAAAGAAAACTTTAAAGAATACATTTTAAATCACTTCATCTTACCAGAGATATGTTTTTATGGGCATAGAACAGAAATAGACATATTTTTAAAATTAGGATGATACTGCATATTTGCTTTTTAAAATTTTATCTTTTAACATATCATGTACAATTTAAATGTTCTTGAATATTCTTGAAAAACAAGTTAATAGTTGCCCAAGTTAGTGATAATATGTGCCAAAAATAGACTGAACCATCCTAATGTTAGATATTTAAGTTGTGTTCAACTTTTTACTATATTACTTGCAAAACAACAAGAACTGACTGCAAAATACAAACAGAAAATGAAAATATCAAAATACACGTTGAAGTGTCTACAAAATGTACTATTATATCAAATTCATTAATAAATAATTCACAAAAATGTTTCGTTACCACTGAAAATAATTTGTAATTTGAGCTTGCTCAGTCACAAGGATTTCTGAATATGTACATAGTGAGATATCAGAGCCTAACGTAAATTACAAATTGAGATAGCCAAGTAACTGCAAAGCAAAACTAAATTTTCAAAAAGCTTCCAATATTTTACCGCAAAACTAAGTCAATTTTTAGGAAGGATGTGGCTGCATTTAACAAAGCTTGATATGACAGTGGGTGTGGAGTCCGAGGATAAGAGAGCCTAGCACCTTCAAAGCTTTGCAACGGCCCTGGCTATTTCTCTACCTTCGCGCTGCTCAGAGCACTGGCAGCATCTCCCGGGAGTCTGCTCGAAATGCAGACCCTCAGGCCCATCCCAAACCTACTGAAACAAATCTGCATGTCAACTAAATCCCCAAGTGTTTCCTATGCACATTAACGTTTGAGAAGCCCCTGGACCACCACCAATGCCCTTCGCCAGCCCCGGGGCCCGACAAACAGAGGGCTCTCTGTGGATGCTCCATGAGTCACTAGGCAGCAAACGTGGCACCTTGCAAAACCCTGTCGAGGTGCCACCGCCTCTGAAATCCATCCTTCGGTAAAGGCAGAGGGCCTCCTCTGCGCATCTCGGCGCCGCTCCTACACTCGGGACTGCGGGGCCACACAGGCTTTGTGATGCGGGGACCTTGAGTCTGGACCGCCCCTCACCTGGGCACGTCTTTCCCGTCCGGAGCCTGAGTCCGTTCGTAAACCGAGGGACTGAAGGCTGGGGGGAGGAGCGCTAACTTCACTACTTTATATAATGGGAGCCGTTGGTCACACCGATAGCAGCATTTCCCCGCCCGCACAGCGAGGACCTCGTGGAAACCACTCTCTCCGGAGCCCAGTCCGGAGATCTGTTTGCCAACAATGACCAGCGGCGTGCAAGGGGTGGAGCCTGGGAGTCACATACCGCGAGAAGTGGTCTCCCGAAGAGGCTCTGACAGACGCAGGCGCACTTCAGTTCCCGCCCCGCCGCGAAGGTGGCTTCCACCTCGGGAGGCGGGGCTGGGCCTCTGGCACAAAGGTCGCGAGATTTGAACGCGTCACCGCAACTCCTTCCTTTCTTCCTGAGACCGGAAGTGCAGTGCGCGGGGCGTTTTTGGCGCTTGCTCGGGTCTAGTGCCGCGCCGCTGGGCCCGGTTCTGGTGGCAGCTCCTGGGCTCCCGTGGACCGAGGTGATGGGGGACTCCAAGGAGACCGGGGCCGAGGCTCCGCCAGCCGGAGCCGCTGCTCGGGGAGGGCTCAGCCTCCTGTCCCAGGGCGAGTCCGAGGAACCTGCGGCACAGGTGAGTCCGCCGCGGGGTGGGACCTGCAGGGCTCCGGGGGCTGCGGGCCTGCTCCCCGCGGGAGGGATGGCACGGTTCCCGGCGGCTTCTGGCGCCTTCTCCACGCCTCGCCGGCAGCCCTGAAACGGAGTGGAAGCCCGTGTGGCTGTCGTCAGGTATTCAGGTATTTACGCGCAAGTCACTCGTGTCACACAGCAGTCCTGGCTTCCCACTCGGTGGAACCGACAGGTGAGTTAGACACGATCTCCTCTCTCAAGGAGCGTGCCTGTAAATCTGTGGTTCCAAAATGCGGTACAGCCGTGCACAGCTGGGGAGGAGCTCACTTGCGGGTGCAGAGTGTCTGCCAGGCCCAGAAGGGGCTGCGAGAAAGGAGGTTAGAGCAGTGAACTCAGACGCTGAGCTTGCCAGGGGGTGTGCACGTGAGGGCCGTGAGGAACCCCCAGTGCCTTGCTGTGCGGTTGGAGGTTCAGTGTGTAATGACCTGACGAATCAATTACTAAACGTTTGCTTAAAAACAAAAAGGTCCCAGATATCTTACCACAAACTACTTTCTAAATGATATATGTTTTTGAAATTAAAATACATCTTTAATGCCGGACAGAGGTTTTATCCGATTTGGCATTTAGTTAATGTGACACTGTTGACTCTCCTTAGTTTTTGCTTTTCCACTTTCTGTGAATAAAATTTAAAAGGTAGATTGGTTGGCCTGTTTCCTAGCTGATAATCATAGCCATTGTACTCCTTGATTCATGGTTTTTCTTTGAAATAATGTGAAGAAGAGCTACGTAAATGTGACAGTTTATGCCGCATTTATTAAATGCTATTAGTAACATGTGGCATGTATTCTTGTGAAGACTGATGTGCTGGGGTTGTTTTTATAAAGGTGAGATTTTTCACCCCCAGGAGTTTTCATTCAAGTTTCACTCAATATGTTAATTAGGGATCAGCTTTATTTCCTGGAGGCAATGAAGTGAAGAGCCGAGCAGTGGTAAAATACTCTTCTGCCCCTCCTCGGACAGCGTTTGCACGCCTTGAAGAGAAAACAGACTTGAAACTCCCACCTGCCAACTGGTTACGAGAGAGTGCCAAACTAGGGCCAGCAGGAACTACTATTCTTGGCAATAGTAAGAAAAGCAAGCCATTTTCAAGGTAAATATCAATCAATGGCACTTTTACTTGTCCCTCAAACCCCGCCCCCAGCCCTGCCCCCAAACTCTAATACTTGCTTTTCAGTTTAATTTGTAATGCTCATCAACTTGGCAAAGTTTCTCTTTAAAGATCATATTTGACTTTCAGAGTCCTTTTTTTCCTGCTAATATGATTATGTTGTAATATTAACATACCAATTACATATTCTTTTTTCGAGTTTTCATCATGTTATTAACAAAGCTGGGTTTTGACCACTAAAATTCAATCATCTGTTTTATTTTTAGCTGATTTACATACCTTTTGAATGTGTGAATACAAAGAATCAGGTGGCACATGAGGAGGAAAACTCTTAACACTGCCTAATCTGCCCTGTGGGATTTTTCATTAAATGGTAGTGGATTGTCTGGTCTGAAAAAGCCTGATATAGAAACCCAGCATGGTGGGTAGCCTACACCCTTGACTTTGATGCTTGCTGGAAATTGTGCTGGTGGTGTTTAAAGTTGAGAGAGTGGCCTGGGGTCTTACAGAGAAAAATGTACTAATGTCCCTATTCTTGTACACCATTAATGTGTGGGATTCTCTTTTTTTCCTCTCAGTGATTGAACCTAAAATATTTCCACGTAACATAGCAACGGCCATAAAAACATGAATACCTTATGAGCCAGTAGTTTGGAAATTATCCTAATGCCTCAGAAGGTAAAAGTTATCTTTGCAAGATATTTGTTTGTAAACAAATTAAATTTTCTATATTATTTATACTGGCAAAAAGTTGGAAATAGTCCAGATATCTTCTTTTAGAAGAATGGCTTAATAAATTATGATATGTCAACATAATTAAAGGTTATGAGGTGATGTAAATAATTATGTTGACCATGTCCAAACACTATGCTAAGTACTTTGTGTTTATCTCATTTAATTTTCACAACAACCCTTTGAGTTAGGTAGTACTTTATGTGTTTATCTCATTTAATTTTCACAACATCCCTTTGAGTTAGGTACTGTTAACTAATTTTCACACGGAAAAACTGAAGCTTAGAAAGGTTAGCTAACTTGCCTGAACTGCATGGTAAATCATCAGAGTGTGCTTTGAAGTGAGGCAGTCGCAGGTAAGTATTCTGACTCTGCCACTTACTAGCTGAAAAATGGTGACCTCAGCTGCTTTCCAGGTTTGATTGTAGATGTGCCTCACATGGTCCCCAGTACAACATTTTTTTCCTTTCCTCCTTCTGGCTGAATTGGTGTCAGGTGCATTTTTTTGATATCTATTTTTTAAAAAGAGTAGTATTGTATATCACTAAGAACGCAATCCCAGAGACTGAAATCCTAATAAATGTTTCTGTTTCTATTTTTTTTTTTAAATGTCTCCACCTAAAAAGAGGAATATCTTGAACTAACTGTTTTCTCTTGGAGATTTTTTGAGTTTTGTTAATTAAAAAATGAAAATAATTGTTTTTATTCTAGAAGTTTCCTGTTGCTTCTAGTGATTATTACTGTATTTTATCAAATCTAAGATGCTGTTGATTTTAAGTCACACCATTTTATGTACCACTAAGAAGGAAAAACTAGCCAACTATAATGGTGATAGGCATACTGATTTCAGAGATGCTAGAATGCGGAAAATGTGTATCCCAGAAGCAGTGAAATACAGTATTCTATTATAAACTCTTCTTGCATTATTATGAGCATGACCTTTGTGGCCTTTGTTCCCTTCGTTAGCTTTGGTATGGCATACGACTTTATTGATTCGGTAGGAAACGATGTGGACGTGGTCTCTGACTCTGAAGTAAGTGTCCTTATTGTGGAATGTAATTGGGGTGTTTGTGCTGGGGATTTATAGCATGCTCTGTTCTTTAGTCTTGAAAAATTACTGATGAAATAAGATACAACTATCTGATTATCGAACACCTTTTTTTGTTATTAAAGTAATAGTCTTTACCATATCTCCTTTCTTCAGAGAGGAAGGAGCAACCCCCAAAACAGTGGCAGTGGTAATAATATTCATATTGATGGTTGTATTTTAATAATAGCAATTACAAGTGATTATAATGTTTGGGATGATTTTGTATAATGTGACCAGTTGAGAATTAGAATAATACTTCTAGCAAAATCTGTTGCTCCTTAGTTGGTCATTTATCTGATATGCTAAAAGCTTGGGTCAGTGCAACAGTGTGACCTATGCACCCTTAATTTTAGGAAATTTTTATCATGTAAAAATAAATCTTTGACCATCACTTACATTAACATAGTATGACTTGTAAAGTATAGGTGATTCTGGTTTTAAAGCTCTGTCTTCCATGGGTTTGTATTTAGCTCTTTGTGTAAAGTACAGTGTGTATAACCTTAGGGAAATAGGTTTATTTTTAATAATTGAATAATAATAATTTTTAAAAATGGAAAGAAGTTAAAATTTGAAAGATTCCAAATCACACTAAAAAAGTCTGAACTATTTTTCCTCTTAATTTCTTTAAGAACATAAAAAAGCTCCTGAAGATTCCGTACAGCAAGTCCCACGTGAGCATGGCAGTGCACCGCGTGGGAAGGACTCTCTTGTTAGACGAGTTAGATATCCAAGAACTCTTTATGAGATCATCTCAGGTAATACTTGTTGTGATCAACAACCAAAACAGCATTATTTTAACAACTTAAGGGCACTAGAAATGTGATTTTGTTTCAAAGAAAGGCCGAGGTGGAAACGTAGTTGAGTACTTAATCAAGAAATGAGAAGTTTCACTAAAGATAAAAAAGCTTTAATAAAGAAAAAATAGAAAAGAGAGAGAACAGGGGAGAAATTTATTTTATTGATACCAACAGCCAGGATTCTTGCAATGAAAAGGATGAAACCAATGAGGAAATTTTTGAAAAATCTGAAATTTAAGGGCCTAGTTTAAATATTTGAAAAATCCTTTAATGTTTCTATTAAAGAGATTTTCATGAAACATGGCTGCCTGGAAATGTGAAAAATGTTAAAAGTTATTCCTGTGAATACATGGTTATTAGAATTAATTGATTCTCTTAAAGCAGAGCTTCTCAAACTGTATGTTGGTAAATGACTTCCCCTCCATGTGTTGATGATGGATGCTTTTGACAAATATAATAACTGTATTGCAGTTTCTCAAGTCTTACTCTCCATTTCTATGTAGTTACCTTGTCATGGACTGTTTGGAAATAGTTCATGGTCCTGCCAGTCCTATAGGGTAGTCTTTAAAGTATGTTCCTGCAATGCTTTGATAAAGGAAAATAAGTTACAGTGATTTAAACTGACACTTAAATGTTTTTCCCTTTGAAAAGACCACAGTTCTGTTCAATCTATATGTATGTGCTGGCCACTGGGCAAGGTCTTGGGATGTGACAGTGAATAAATCACAGTCCCTGCGTCCTAGCAGCTTATAGTTTTGGAGTTATAAACACATACACAGATAATTTCAATACAATGTGCTTGATGGGGCTTATTCCAGGCGCTAAAGAACATGTTACGGAAAAGGGTCACCTCTCCTAGCCTGGCTTAGGGAGAGAAGGAAGACAGAGATTTCCTAAAAGAGGTGATAGGAATTGAGTCTAGAAAGGTATGTGTTTATGAAACAGTATTCAAAAAATAGAGTATTTCCTGTAAAAGAGTAATAGATAAATTGTTTTGATCACAGGTTTGTTGTATTTATCAATTTCTTACGTTATTCAGACTGGTGATTGGACATGGCTGAAAGAGTTTTATCAAAGACTTATTGATCAGAAGTGGCAGAGGAAGAAAAAAAGCAAAGAGCACTGGTATCAGAAGGCTATTCTTTCCAAGTTTTTATATTACAGGTACTTGGCTACTTGTTTATTTTTATCTTAAGAGGAAAAGTGGGGGCCGGCCCGGTGGGACAGCGGTTTAGTTCGTGCTTTGGCAGCCCGGGGTTCGTGGGTTCGGATCCCGGGCGCCGGCTGACGCACTGCTTGTCAGCCATGCTCTGGCAGCGTCCCATATAAAGTAGAGGAAGATGGGCACGGATGTTAGCCCAGGGCCAGTCTTCCTCAGCAAAAAAAGAGGAGGATTGGCAATGGATGTTAGCTCAGGGCTGGTCTTCCTCGCACACAAAAAAAGAGGAAAAGTGAAATTCTGATCTAAAATTTAATTTGAAGCCAATAAAAGTAATAATTTATTTTGCCACTGTGATATTGTTGACATGTCAATGTCTTCTATTCCTTTTTTAAATAAAATTTATGCTTGATTATAGAATCTAGATTTTAAAAACTAGTAGACTGTTATATAAGTTAACTTTGGTAACAATGTGATATTTTTTATTTCTGATTTGGCCAGTATCAATGGCGATGGAGCCGCTCAGCCTGTCCCATCTGCTACAGAACAGCAGGAATCATCCAGTTCAGATCAGACAAATGATTCGGATGGGGCTTCCTGGCCCGCCCCCTTTGAAATGCCTTCTTCAGTTTCTGAAGATCCCAGTGCTTCCAGTCAGGTTAGTGCTTAGATGCTAATTCACTAAACTCATTTAAGAAGACAAAACTAATTATCTTGTTAATAAAAATACATGAACAGGCTTTACTATCAATTTATGTCTCACAATTAGAAAAGATATTTTTTTAGTTTTTCAAAGTAGAATTTACAAGAGATATGAATGACTAGATCAGATTTTTTAAATTAAATAATTTAAAATATTTTAAAAACTTTTACTAGCATTTAAAATAGCTTACCAGTATACTTATCAATACTGATTATCTCCTTAAAGTTATAAGAGTATTATTATATATAATATAGTGATATGGTATATTTTCAACTTTAGATACATAGTAAACACCTACTAAATTTTGGGACTTACAAGCTTGTTTGTAATTTAAATTCTGACCTTCTTACCTTAACTTTTAGTCAGATTGTTAGGCCTAAAATCACCCTTAAGATTTTCTGGATGAAGCTCCTGAGACTTAACCCACATTACTGTTATAAAGCTTTTGGGAAGGAAGAGAGTCCAGTATGTTTTCCATTTTGTCTCTTATGTTCTTGGTTTCTTCTTACTGCCTGTTTTGTCCTTATTGTGTCTCACAAGGAATAAAATAACTCCATAGATGTAAATTGTGCATGTCTATTTTCAAGAAAATATATTGACAAAGTTGAAGAAGATAAAAATAAGATCTTTAAGTTGGTAAATTGTGTTTTTCCTCTTGCTCTGTGTTCTCACATATTGAACATTATCCAGATTGTTGCTATCTTCATAAATTATAGGGTTACAGGAGGCAAATAGATTTAACTTGATTTTAGTTTTAGTAGATTTTAAGGTAGAGAAACCTCATTAAACTATGTAATGAATTTAATTTTTTTCCAAAATTGGGAGAACTCTAAGGAAGAGGAAGGAAGCAGTTACCATGCAAGTTTACTTGGTGGTAACCACCAGCAGGGGGAGATGTGTGGAGTGAGAAGGGACAGTGGGTGCTGGCTGCTAGCAGGGTCCCATGTCATGACTTGGGTAATGATTGCATGGGTAATTTACTTTGTAATTAGTCATTATACTATATTATTTGTCTTATGCATCTTCCTGTATGTGATTATATTTTACTAAAGGAGTTTTTAAAAATTCATTTGGTATTCCTTGACCTCAGAACCCACACATTACAAAAAGACCATATGATAGAAATACTAGTTTCCTACCACCCGTCTCCTCTCCCACCCTTATCGTTCATTCTGTCCTTACCTTGTTCAGGGGTTACTATGAAAATCTTGGAGGCTTTTGAGAATCTGTAGACTTGCATGTGGAGGAAGTGAACTGGCATCTATTTAATGCCTCTTATGCCATGTACTTTATGGCATGTGTGTGTATGTATAAATTTTTTTCATCCTTGAAGCTGCATATGTATTAAGTGTTGATGGCATCATTTTACAAATAAGTAAACTAAAGCTCATAAAAAGTGAATGTTTGTCCATGTTCACACAGCTAGGGTTGAAACCCTGATCTTTCTGACTTCAGAGGCCTGTTCTTCCAGCATCCACTCCACTGCATCCATGTATTCCACACACGTAGAAGGGATTGTCTCAGCAATGGCGTATTCCTGTGCAGAGCTGGCCTGCCGTAAAAATAATCTTGTGACGAATATTTTGAAAATATTATACTGCCTAAATTTCAACATTTAGAGATTTATTTTTGTTTGCAAAATATCACCTCATGAATTCTTGTTCCCCAAACTAAACTGCTAGTTTGAGGCCTATGTTAAGCAATAATAGAATTTAAATAGGTGTCTGTGGTATGGCCTTGGAGCCAAACCTTTATTGGGAACATTATAACCTAAACCCCAAACTCCCACTTAAAGCAACTACCTGGCAAATATAATTTTGGGAGTTGGTCCATAGGTTGATAACTTGTCTGTATAAACAAAAATAAAATGAGAGAGTTTGATGTTCTATCAGGACTCTTTAAGGAGAACACAGGACAGCAAAAGCACTGGAGATCCCCCCTGGCCCTGTGCTTGCAGTCATGTATACGGTCACGCATCGCTTAATGATGAGGATACGTTCTGAGGAATGTGTCGTTAGATCATAGAGTGTACTTACACAAACCTAGATGACATAGCCCACTACACGCCTAGGCTGTATGGTACTAATCTTATGGGACCACCGTCATATATGCCGTCTGTCATTGACCAAAATGTCGTTATGCAGCACATGACTGTGCTTACTTTGCAGGCAGATGCTGAGCCTATTAGTATACACGTAAGATGAGAAGCAACCCAGAAGTTAATGGAATAAGAAGTGTTTGTGCACATACGCATCCCCATCTTGGGGTCTTTTGCAATATTGACATTAAAGGTTTAAAGTAATGTTTCTTAATGGCAGCTGTCCTAATGGTTAGAAAATTGAGTGGTGGACTGAGTTTACCCATTGTCAAAGGTTCCCCTTCCTAAGTGTTTTCCAAAATATAGTTCACAGAATGTATTAAGAATAAAAAGTATTCTGAGATTAAATAAGTTTGAAAACATTGGGTTATACAGAGGTGAAGTAGATTTTTCCACTGCAGGACCTCTCAGAGGCTTTTTTATGGTAATAAGCACTGTTATTCTCCAAAAGCAAGTCTATAGTAAGCAGCATTTTTCAAAGCTTACTCTGGAAATTTTTCACCAAGTATCCTAGGGACAGTATTCTGTGAAGCTCACATTAGGAAATGTGAGACTAGAGGCTGTTCTGATGACCAGTGTCTCAACGCTATGGCTGAGGTTTCTTAGGAAATGTTTAAGTCAGTGGAGATGGCTAGGCTGAAAGAGCAATGGTATTCAGATTCACCCAAAAAAGAGAAAAATTAAAAGCTTTGAAAGCTTAAAATAATTTTTAATCTTTTTTGTTTGAGTAAGATCTCAATGTCATTAGCTTGTTATAGTAGCTGCGATAATTCAGAGCTGAAGTAAGCCACCCAGCGATGAGAGTTAATGGCTTGTATTAGCCCTAATTCACAAAAGTAGATTTGAGATGTCTGCTTTGAATGTTTAGGTGATACTCTTTAAAAAATAGGCCATTTTAAAGAAATGAGAGCAGCAGAATCACTCCTATCCTTGCACTTTTCACAGGGAAGTGAGCCTCTTGAGTCCTCATACATAGTGGGGCATGTGGCCTCAGCACCCAAAGAACAAAACCTGACTACTTTATTCAATGACGGGGAGAACAGTCAGGTATGCTTTCCGGGGTGCCCAAGCTGGGACACCTAATCCCCAGTCCACTTCGTCATTTCAAACTAGTCTAAATTGGACTTCATAGGGGAAAAAATCCACTTGATCCTGAAAATCACTTTCTAAACATCTCCGTGATCTTACAGCTTTGCGACTTTTAATTTACTTTGTCTCCTTCGTCTTTTCCTTTTTCTAGTCTTTCTGTGAATCATGGGGGGAAATTATGGATCTCCTGTTTATTATATAATAATCTTTCCTATTTTATTTTAAATCAAAGGGTCTTAAAAATGATTTTGTTCGGAATATTTTATGGACATTTGAAGACATACATATGTTAGTTGGCTCCAACATGCCTATATTTGGAGGAGGTAGATATCCAGCAGTCAGCTTACGTCTCAGGTAAACCGAAATTATGTTCCTTTAGAATCAGTGTTGTAGCTGCCCTTCACTATTTTGGCATCGTCACCTTTTTCTACGTCTTTTCACCTCCAGCCTTCCCCCACCAATTGAAATGTCCATAATAAGGAAGGAGCTTAAGGATGTGCTATCAGCAAATGCTGAAAGCCCTGTAGCTGGGTTTTCATTCTAGTCCTTAATGAATGAGTCAGAGATCTGTTATACTGGCCCAGTCTTATGTCTGAATCTACAACTTGTGAGAATATAGTAAAATTTATTTAATTAGTTAGGGAGGTGGTTTAGCTTCCTGTTAACTGTGTCTTACTGCTCCAGGTGTATTCGTTCATGTTAGCCAATGTGAATTCTGACCTGGGCATTATCATGCATGTTGGTCAGTCTTTTATCTCAGATTGTATGAGGAGCATGCAATAGGCTCACAGTCATCTGCTGTCATATTTCCTTCTATTCTTTCTGAAAACTCTTATGGATATCAGTTAGAAATCCAAGCAAAGCTTATGGAAAAATATTCAATATCACACACCACCTGAGCTATATGTGCATAACTCATCAGAAAAGAAAGCATATATGACCTTTGCCATCTAGGGAGAATAGAGTAGAATAGTTAAATAGGGGAAATAAGTCTCATGATTCATTATGGAACATCTTAATTAAACCAAATAACACTAGAAATGTATATTTTTAGGGATAACAACAAACCAATTAATGTGCTAACTGGAATTGACTATTGGTTGGACAACTTGATATGCAACGTACCAGAGCTTGTGATGTGTTTTCATGTAAATGGAATTGTACAGGTAAGATACAGTGTGACTTTTCTAATAACCTCTCCAATGCAAATTGGTGCTGAGAGTACCTCACCAAAGTTTTTAAGGCCCTTAAATAGTAAGGTGTATTTTTGGCAAGGAAGATAGCTGTGAATAAACTGAAATTTGAGTGTTTTCACATTTGAGTTGGTGATACCAGAATTTGAGATGTTACAAGAATATAATTTTACAGGTAATTTCTGTGCAGGTCATGAGTATACTGAAACCTACATTTGTAGCCATAGAACTCTGATTTTAATGCCAGGCACCCAAATAATTACCTGAACATGTCTATACTGTGTGGGGTATTTATTCAGTATACAAATATCTAGTCAGTATATGCACAGTTTTAGAGAAAGGCCACAGCAATAACTGCATGAAATAGATAGCTTGTATAGCAAATTGTTATTGAGCATGTTCTGTTTATGAGGTGCTTTGTCCCCATTATAAATGTGGGGGGATGACAATAAAGTTTGTTTACTACTCAGAAAAATATAATCTAATAGGAAATCACAATGTGCAGGGAGAAAACTAGGAGACAGTAGATTAAGTATTAGAAGTATTATACCCACATGGAAGTCTGGATGATCAGAGAAGGGTGGCATTGCAACTTCATTGGTCTGAAAGAAACACTTCCTTGAAGAAGTGGCATCTTAAGTGAATCTTGAATGATAGATCGCATCTCAAAAAATGAGATGGATTTTAAAAGACTAGTGTAAGTAAATGAAGGGATTGGTGATAAATCCACTTAGGGAACACAGGATTCATATAGCAGAATAGCAAAAACGTTGTAAAAGTCATGGCCAGATAATGGAGAGCCATGAGTGCTGAGCAGGAGTGTGGACTCGGTTCAGTTGGTGATCTGGAATCAGTGAAGGCTTTGCGTCTGGGAGGTGAAACTCGTGTTAGAATATTTGGAGATGGCATGTAGGACAGACCAGGAAACTTGGAGACAAGCAGACTGGTTAGGCATTGCACTGCTTTTGAAAGTAGCATAGCTTGCTTACACTACAGAGAAACTGCGAAGGATTGACAACGATAACAATGGCTAGCATATCTTGAGTGCTTTTTGTTCCAGGCACTTTGCTAAGTGCTTTACATGCATTACCTTGTTTGGCCTTCTTAGCTATTCTTACATTATTATTCCCTTTTGATGGAGAGGGAGACTTGAGGATCAGGAAGCTCAAGTGAGTCACCCAGGGCCACATTGCTAGTAAGTTGATAGTGCTGGTATCTGAACCTGTATTTGGCTGAGGCCATGCTTTTATCCCTTGTACTCCAACCCAGTGATTCTTTTTTTTTTTTTTTTTTTTTGTGGGGAAGACCAGCCCTGAGCTAACATCTGTTGCCAATCCTCCCCTTTTTGCTGAGGAAGACTGGCCCTGGGCTAACATCGTGCCCGTCTTCCTCCACTTTATATGGGACGCCGCCACGGCATGGCTGACAGGCAGTGCGTCGGCGGGCGCCCGGGATCCGAACCCGCGAACCCCGGGCTGCCAAGCGCGGACGAAACCGCTGCGCCACTGGGCGGCCCCAACCCAGTGATTCTTAACCTGTGGTGTGCATCAGAATCACTTGTGGCCTGGTAAAAAATACACTTGCTGGGGCCAGCCCGGTGGTATAGCAGTTAAGTTCGTATGCTCTGCTTCGGTGGCCCGGGGTTCAGAGGTTCGGATCCTGGGCATGGACTGATGTCATGCTGTGCTGTGGCGGCGTCCCATATAAATTAGAGAAAGATGGCCACGGATGTTAGCCCAGGGCCAATCTTCCCCAGCAAAAAGAGGAGGATTGGCAACGGATGTTAGCTCAGAGCTAATCTTCCTCACCAAAAAAAAAAAAAATACACCTGCTTGGACCCCCAGTATTTCAGGATAGGTGGGATTTATGTATTTGTCAAAAAAACAAAAGAAAGCTTTGTAGATGATTCCAGTTTGCACCCTTGGTTGAGAACCACTGTTATGCCATCACCCTACATGGCAATATTTAATGAGAAGCCATGATTGGGAGAGAGGGGAAGAGTCAAAGGAAATTCCAGGGCTCAGGGGCTAGAATAATGATGGTATTGTTGCCTGAGATGGGGCATTGAATTGGTTTAGGCAGGGAAGGTAATATATTTGTCTTCATCATGTGTTTAGTTTGAGGAAAGTATTAAAATGTCCAGTGAGCATTTTGAAGTTGCAGGCATTAGGGAAGGTTGGGCTAGAGACGTGAACGGAGGCGTCATCTGCCTGGATACTGTTGGAGTTCATCACCGAGGGAAGCAACTAAAATCAATCACTGGAGCCTTCCCCATACACATGAAAAGGGAGGGGCATTCAGAGAGAGGTAAGGAGAACCAGAATATGCAGCATAAAGTCTGGGAGAGGAGAGTTTTGAGGAAGGAAGTGATGACTTGGGGGCTTTAGATGAACCAAGAAGGATGAAAACCAATCTTAGGAGACTGTGTTTGGTCTTATTTTCCAGTTGATGTGGAGTTTCTAGTCTTAGGGTACTTCAGGAAACGTGGTAAGAGGCATTTAGGGAGTGTGAACAGAAGACTAGCTGGAAAAATGGAGGCACTTTAAAAATGGTGGTGATAATGTCCATGCTGCCTTTACTCTTACTGCTGCCTCCACCCCACCCGCACTCCCTGTGCTCCATTTCTCTAAAGGAATAGAGTCCAGAGCTCAAGGGGAGAGTAGTGTTTACTGGAGAGACTTCCCAGGTGATTCTAGTGTCTGGGGGAGAAACTTACTGGGTGAAGTCTACCTTCCTTTACCATCTTCCCAGTTGAAGACCATTGGAGTAGAATGAAAGAGAGTGTACAGTGCGATTGTTCCATGTGAGAAGAGAAATAAGATCATGGCTACATCTGTGGTTCGAAATCTGGTGATGACTCTCTTGAGAAGTAAACCAACCACATTGCTGATGGGGGTGGGTCAGATTCCTTTGGAATGTGGGAGCAGTAAAAAGATCGAAAACCATTGGTTTAAACTCTTTCATGCTACATAGATCTGTAATTGCAAGATTTATTTATTTGGTTGCTTTTTCATAAGAGAAGTGTTGCTGCCTAGGTTTTCTCTTAAACTGCTCATATCTGTGTTTTATAGAAGTATGAAATGATAAAGACAGAAGAGATTCCCAATTTGGAAAACTCTAATTTTTCTACTAAAGTCATAAAAGACATTGCACAGAATATTTTATCGTTTCTGAAATCTAATTGTACCAAAGAAGGACATACCTATTGGCTATTTAAAGGTGAGCCTATTCTTGAATGAGCACCAGTTGATTTGAGTGACTACTGTAAAATGAGGTGTATTTGTTTCTCTTTTCAGCGAGTGGCAGTGATATAGTGAAGCTCTATGATCTCACTACTCTTTGTGAAGAAACGGAAGACAAGTACCAGAATCCATTCACGATGCCAGTAGCTATTCTCTTATATAAGTGAGTGCTTCAAGCAGTTAAGATGAAGTAGCCTTATTTAAAACTTCAAAGTTTACAGCCATGCTATCCAAGCCAAGGCTTTTAAATACCTTTTAGGTTTCCACAGTTTAAAAAACAAAGTGCATGTGTGTGTACACATGCACATCCATACAGACAGACTGTACCAAAATAAATTTTGGGGGAGGTCTAAATACAGTGTTCAGTTGTTTCCTATAGCCCTTATTCTATTGGAAGGAAAGAAGAGCTTGCCTAGACTTGAGTCTTGCAGAGAATGATGAATAGGGAGTAAAGCTGATATGAACATTTTTTTAGGGTTGCTTGCAACATGATGATGAAGAAGAATCAAAATAAGAAACACTATGGAACTATTAGAACATTGCTTCTTAATTGTGTGAAATTGCTGGACAAAAGCAGACATCCTCAGGTAAGATTAACATTTATTTACTCTTGAAAAAAAAAATTCTAGCATTCTGATGAGTTGTTGCCTAGGCATTAAAGCTGCCTAATTCAGTCTGTAACTGCCCTATTTGGTATAGTAGCCAATAACCACATATGGCTGTTGAGCACTTAAAATGTGCTTAATCTGGGGGGCCGGCCCAGTGGTGCAGCGGTTTAGTCCGCGCTTGGCTGCCTGAGGTTCGCCGGTTTGGATCCCGGGCGCCTGCCGACGCACCGCTTGTCAGCCATGCTGTGGCGGCGTCCCATATAAAGTGGAGGAAGATGGGCACGGATGTTAGCCCAGGGCCAGTCTTCCTCAGCAAAAAGAGGAGGATTAGCTACGGATGTTAGCTCAGGGCTGGTCTTCCTCACAAAAAAAAAAAAAAAATGTGCTTAATCTGAATTGAGGTGTGCTTTAAGTGTAAAGTACACACAGAATTTTGAAGATTGTATGTGGGTGTGTGTACGCATTACATGTTGAAATGATAATGTGTTTATTGAATCAAATATAATATTAAAGTTCATTTCTCCAGATTTTACTTTTTTTAATGTAGCTCATAGAATATTAAAAATTTTGCATGTGGCTCATATTACATGTCTCTTGGAGATCACTGTTCTATAAATTTACAACTCATGTAATTTTAACATAGTGCTCTTTTTCCTTTTTTTATCGCTAAAAGAAGGTGGAAAACTGGTATTTTTTGAAAGATCCATTTACATGAGTGGACCTTGTTATCACTTTGTTAGTATAAATAAGGTTCACATTGCATACTTCAGTTCATAAAAGCATCTCTTAAAATAATCTCCTAGTCATGTGCCCCACAATTTCACACCACCCTTCCCCTCAGTTGTCTGAATTTGACAACTGTATTTTTTGGTGTAAAGCTAATTGTTGTATTCTGTTTAAATCAGAAAAAGTATGTAGTATATACAATTTTTTTTTTTTAAAGATCCAAGTTAATTTTAATTGTAGCCATATCAGGTTTGGAGATAAAGATTATCCTAGAGTGGCCAGCCCGGTGGCATATTGGTTAAGTTCGCGCGCTCTGCTTTGGCAGCCCAGGCTTTGTGGGTTCAGATCCCAGGTGTGGACCTACACACTGCTTATCAAACAATGCTGTAGCAGGCGTCCCACATATGAAATAGAGGAAGATGGGCATCGATGTTTGCCCAGGGCCAACCTTTCACATCAATGAGAAGAGGATTGGCAACAGATGTTAGCTCAGGGCTAATCTTCCTCACCAAAAAAAAAAAGTGATTATCTTAGAGACCAAACTGAGAGAAAACTTTTTGAAGAAAAACAATTTCTGACTTAAATTCTAATCTATCTGATAGAGTGGAATAAATGATGGTAAATGCTGATTTTAAGAGATACCAGGATGGACTTTTCCGTTATTAAGCTAATGGTGGTTTTTTCCCCTAGAACCATAGATTACAGTAAATATAAGTTGCCTATTAAAGAGAAACTCTTACTAATTCATAGCTTATAAAGAGAAATTCTGGTTTCTCAATTGATATGGAGTGATATCTTGCTAATATTTTAGTTATGACACTCTTCACTTGAAAAGTTTTTTGTTTCCAGAGAAATACAGTTGCCACCTTTTTTTAAGAGAGGGGTCTGGGGATGGAATAATTTCAGGAAGTAAGAAACATATCAACCCATGAGGATTTTACAGAGTACATTCAGAGTATGGTAACTTTGAATCGGGAACATTTCTGTGTGTATTACAGTCTATGGTAGAAACAGTTTGCAGACTTCCTAAAATTTGTTAGTATAGTAGTAAAATCCATTCCACGTTAGAGTGCTCAATTTTGATGAGTCACTTATACATATTTCTCTTTTTTTTCTTTTGATAAGATTATTGCTTCAGCTAATTACATGCTTTCAGAACTTTTTCAATTGGATGAACCTAAAAAAGAAGAAAGTTCAGAATCTCCTTTAAATGAGAATTCTGATGAGAGTTACAGTGAAGAGGAGGAGGAGATGCCTGATAGCGATGAAAATGGATCCTATAGCACTGGTTCTGATCCATCAGATGATAATAAAGCAGTAGCTATAATTAAATCTGTTGGAGAATTGTCAGTTCCAGAAAAATACAAATCCATTCATCAAATCAGAGTAAGCATGTTCATATTTGTATTAAAGTGTTATCAAAGGAAAAACAAATAATTGTTAATTGAATACAGTTAGCCTCTCAAAAGATGGCATTACTTCAGTAAATCCTTCATGGTCCAGGGTCTAGTAATCATTAGCTTTATGAATTCTAAAACGTAGTCTTGTAATTGTCCCAGGGTAACTGACCCACACGCAAACCTATGGTGGACAAATACATAAACCACACATCAATGTATTAATTTTTTCTGTGGGAGATTTTCCTTTCCAGTGACCAGTGTGTAGTCATGTCTCCTCACCAGGGTACTTCTTCCCGGTTTCCGGGTTGCTAGGAAACTGAATGTGTAGGTTGCTTGGTGAACATAGAGTGGACAAGGGTGGCTCCTTGATCCATATGTGGAGAGATCTGGTTCGTTATCCCTGTGCTCGGGACAGTACTTTTCAGTGACTCTGGCCATGTCCGCTAGATTGGACATACCTCTAGCCTAGTCAAAACCAGATAGACCCTAACATCTTCTACCCCTCAGGTTTCTGTTGGTGTGGGTTGCATTGACTCTTCTGCCATCAGTCTTTTTCCAGACGATATTATTATGTTTCAGTTTTCTAAAATGTAATTACTTTCCAGTCCTCCCTCCCTGTTATCAGATCCAGGTCGGCCTTAAAAGAGTTCTGGCTGTTCCCTGAACTGAAATACAGTCATGTTTATAAATAATCTCTTAAGTTAAGCTCAGAGTTAAACTTTCAGGCAGAAACTTTATATCCAGATAGGTTTTTAGAGGACATCTCTCTGTCACCCTAAAACCTTGCCTGTCTTTCTGACCTCTTCCTTCACTTTTCCCTCTCATTTACTCTAGCCACGCTGCCTTTGTTTCTGTCTTGCAAGCTCATCAAGTTCCTGCCCATCTGAGGTCTTTGCATCTGCTATTGCTTGTGCTCAAAACTTACCTTTCCCCAGATCTCTGTTCATGGCTGCCTTTTTCTAAGCCTTAAGTCTTGGCTGAAATGTCACCTTCTCCAGGAGACCTTCCTTGATCACTGTAGCCAAAGCATGCTCTGTTTTTATCTCCTTCATGGGCATAATCTGAACCTGAACATCTTTGGTTCCTTCACTAGAATGTAAGCTCCCTGAAGGCATGGATGCCCTTGTGTTTCCTGTATCTAGAACACAGTGGATGCTCAGTGAATATCTGACTAAATGACTGCAGGAAAAAGTTACTGACATCTGAATTCTAGTGCTCTTTCAGTGTGAACCCCATAGTGGAGGAAAAACATGTTTTTCTGATTATACACAAAATTATTGATTGCAAAGTTACATGTATTTGGGCAACTGCATTAACACAAGGCCTGGGATTTATGGGGCTATTAGATGATAATTAAAGATGTAGTGGTATGTTAGTTTACAGTTTTTTACAGAGATAGCATTTTTATTAATAGCAAAAGCACTCAAAAAATGCAGTCATGGTATTCATGTAAACATGTCTTTAGTTAGCTTTGCCTTATCACTGTACTTTTTGAAGGACGGACAGTCAGCGTGTCTCAGATCCCCAGCTCCAGCACTCACTTAGTGTGTTCTTGGACAGATGACTTAACATCTGCTTGCTTCTCTTCTGTAATCTGAGAACAGTACTTCCAGCCTCACAGGATTCACCAAAATGCCTTGCAGAGGCCCTTACACATAATATCTTTTAGTAGATGGAGGTTGTTAACTAGTTTTGCTCCTAATCATATAAATTATACAATGAGACCATTGGTGATACTTGTTAACGTAATGCTAAACTGATGATACTGTTAACTCTGTATTACTAAGTATCAGTGCTAATTAGGAATTGAGCTGACCTACTAGATTAGGTGTACATTTATCTAAAACATTACCACTTGAATCTTGCTTTCTTTGTCATCATAGAATTATTTTTAAAATTTTAAGTACTTAAAGCAACATATATGCTGGAAAGTCTTTGTTAAGCAAGATTTTTGTGGATGATGCTTATATCAGTTTAATCTGCAATTAAAACAGTACATTAACCTTAATATCAGATACCTCACTAAACTGAATGTGCAAGCAGATTTTGAAATTATTGATTGGTAGAGTTTTAGTAATTCCCAGGATATGAGAACTATGGAACTTGTCATGTTGGCAGCATATTAATAATTTTAAGTGTTTGTTTCTGAAGCCCAGTTGTGCGTTTCCAGTTTGCCATGACACGGAAGAGCGCTGCAGACTTGTGCTTAGCTACGTTCTGGAGGTGAGTTGTGGTCTTCACTGTACTTGTACTTGACACACAAATGGCACTTGTTTATTGGTGCCTAAATGTTATTCTGAATAATATTCTGCTGTGATTTTTTTTTCCCTTTAAGCATAAAGTGAAAATTAGTTTTTCCCTACTCTTTCAAGTCAAATTTAGTTTTTTAAAGTCTGTTTCCAAAATATAAATTTTCCTAAATGTGTTCGGTAGTCTAGATATCACCTTATATTTAGTTTCTCGTTGACCTTCAGTTACATGTATTGTAAATGTTTCTCCTTTTTTAAAGGGTTTAAAATCAGTGGATAGCAGCATTAAAAAAGAAAGCGACCTTCCTGCAGCTGACCCTAATACCCCAATTCCGTTAAAATATGAAGATGAGTCAACAAGGGGGTGTCCTGAGGGTCTGGAGAAGCAGATGGCCTTGTTTTTAGACAAAAGTAAGTTGAATTGATGTGCAAATAAGGCCTTTTCAATAGAATAAGGTACTGGTCCTTTATCAACGACAGACTTATGTCAATTAAGGCATTCATTGAAAGGAATTCAGAAAATGGATATCATGTGAATGGAAAGTAGGGGAAAATATCCTTTCATTCGAAATATAAAACAAAGCAGGATAATTTCGATCCTTTATAAGTATTTCTAATAAGAGCATAAGGAACCTGCTTCTTCCTGTTACCCACTGTCAGGAACTAATGCCTTCGGCCTGGTAGGGTTCTCCTAAGAAGTTACTGCTTCAGGAAAGGCAGTCGAGTGTTCACCAGCACAGACTTAGGAAGCAAACTGCCTCCTCCAACTCTTGGCTTTGCTGGGACAAGTTGTCCACTTCTTTGGGCCTTGTTTTCTCTCTCCAAATGGAGACAATGATAGTGCCGACTTTAAAGCGTTGTTATATGGATTAAATGAGTTATTGTATGTAAAGCTCTGAGAACAATGCATGTAATAAGCACCATAGAAGTGTTGGCTATTGTTACTTCATGGTACTTGAGTAAGTTAGAAATGTCGCTTATAAACTATGTCATTTGTTCCTCAGGAACATCACTTCATGAAGAACATGTGAACGTTGAAGCAAAAGTCTTCTGTTCTTGTTTGTTTTAATTTAAGTTATATTTCTTTTTCCAAACTTATTGCCTTCCTTGCTTTTTAGTCAGTTTTGGTTGTTGGAAAAAAATGTTTGGAAAGCCTGTATGTTTGAAATAATACCAAATGCTTTCTAGATCTTTCTTCTTTTTGTGAACATAAGTGGGAGAAGGGGCAGGTGGATTTATTTCCCCAGCAGTTTTGTCGTGCTTGCTGTATGCCAGGCTTGAGCCTAAAGGCGATGAAGAGAACCACACCAGGACTTGAGACAGCTCTGTGCCTTTTTCATGGTATTCTGTTTTCTGAAATGCCTTTTCTGTTTCTCCCTTCCTTCCCCTCTCAGCTGTTGAAAATCCCGTGTTCAAGGTCTCCATGCTTACTTGTGTCCCCAGTCAGAATTATTGATTCACTTAGCACTTGGTCCTGGAGCACTCACTGACACCTGCCTTATATCATCGTCAGCTGTGATTCACGATTTTACACACGCACACAGTCGTGAGCAAGAACTTCCTCTTATTCATCTTCGGTTTTCTGACAACGCCTCACACACAGAATGCGCAGAGTAGCAGAGGAGAGAGAAATACATGCACGAATAAAACCAGAATAGAGACTAAGTACCTTTCATTGCTCCGAAAGACTCGTATGTTGTAGCTGATCAAAGAATGAGAAATCCTGAGGCTGGAAGATTGGGGGATGGGGTTCCCACGGCATTTTGTTCTTATCTCTGTGATTGCACTTCATCTATTTTGTTGTGGTTCGTGTTGCCAGCCCGTCTCCACCTCTGGTGTATGAGGTCTTCGAGGATAGAGGCCATATACCTTCCTGTCACTGTTTCTGGTGCTTGGCACAGAAGTGGTCATTTGTTGGATGAAGAAGTTAGTAATGGACTGGACTTTAGATAAGGAGTATTCCTGGTAGAGGAAACAGTCCACTAAGATGGGAGCTAGGAAAGACAGACGTGTATGTAGGCAACAAGCAGTACCTTGACTTTGGCTGATGGATAGTAGGAGTGGAGTCCCAGGAAGTAAGGCAAAAAAATGTAGCTGAGGGGGGGTAGCTGAAGGGGGCTGAGATACTTAGACATGACTTCATAAGTGGCGAGAAGCCATTTTAATGTTTTAGAAAAGGGGTTCCACCGTGATTAAAGCCGTGCTTTAGGAAGGTAAACTTTTTGGCAGATTGACGCATAGACTGGAGAAAGGAGGCAGATGTCAGTCATGAGTTTAGTTATGTCAGTGACCGTGAAAGAGAATGATGAAATTGATGGCTGGAGGCAAGCAGAAGGCCTTCAGAAATCCCAAGTGAGAGTCCTTAAAACACTACCGTTTTATTTCATTGTGGTAACGCATAGTATTTACAAGTCTTCTTGTAGCAATAATACCTAAGCTTGGAGTGTTTCTATGAAGAAACAGAAATTATTTTTTTATAGTGAGACTTATATTCAAATAAAATGTAATGCCTTTTTCCCCCATGTCATAGTGGGCTCCCTTCAGAAGGGTAATTATTCCAGTCAATCTGGAATGATCCCTGGTTCTTGGCAACATAAAATGAAGCTCCAGCTGATTCTCAAGTCATCAAAGGCCTATTATGTTTTGTCTGATGCTGCCATGAGTCTTCAGAAATATGGAAGAGCTTTACGATACATTAAATTAGCTTTGCAGAGCCATGGTAAGTCGCTATAGAAGAATATATTTAACAGGCATTGGGCAGGGAGAACAGAGAAGGATGTCACACGGAATCACTGTGACATTTTACTCCTATTTCTCTTGTAAACTTTAATTGTTAAACAACTTTTTCTAATCTTTTGTATGTTACCTAGTATTTTATTTTCTGCTCTGAGTGGTTTAATATCTCTCCATTTTGAAATACATGAAGTCATAGATGATATCTGACATAAACTCAGAGTAAATACAGTGGTATTTTCTTATTATTTACTGTATTCGTTAATTTTTAATGCAATTGTGGTTTTTTTCCTTTCCACATAGATACTTATTGTTGCCTCTGCACCAATATGCTTTCTGAAGTGCTACTGTTTCTTTCTCAATATCTGACACTCTGTGGTGACATCCAACTAATGCTGGCCCAGAATGCAAATAATAGAGCAGCACACCTTGAAGAGTTTAATTATCAGACCAAAGAGGATCAGGAGATCCTGCATAGCCTCCACAGGGAGTCCAGTTGTCAAGGTATGCCAGCAAGATGCGTCATTTGATTCACCCTGGGATTATTCAGTCCAGCTTTGCTTATTGGAGTATGTCCAGAAAAGGGGCAGCAGTGTTCCTGTTTTGATATTGCTCTGTTTTGTTTCGTTTATTTCTTAATTTTAATATTGGGCATGATTCTGTGTATTTGTATATTGGTTTTAAAATATTTTATAATTACTAATTATACAACTAGAACTAATAACTATAAAATAAGCTCTAAGACAGTTGTGTTGACTCTTTGCCCTTGTCTTTTCATGAGGTTTTTCTAGGTAATCCCTGTGTTCAGCTAACCACGCCACAGTTTTCTTTTGAAAAGGAATAATAGGTGGTAAAAGTGGATGAAGAACCCTCTGAATGATTCCTGAAGGCTCCGATACAGAGATCATCATTTTTTAAACTCAGTTCATAGTTGCCTGAATGTATCTGAGTGTATCACTGCATACGTACTGAATGTATCACTCTGTTTTGGAGCTGTCAGATTTTAAAACTGGGAAATAGGAGGGTTTAGTCCACAGCAGCAGCGTCCCTCTCTCTTAGCTCAGTACAGTTATGTAAGCACACTGCAATTAGGGCAGAAAATGAGATAGAAGATCAGTCTTCCGTAATGTATCATGGAATTGTTTTATTATGCTCCTAAGTTGTTTGTATCTTCTGATACCCACCTCCCAAAAAGTTTTGGACAATTAACATCTAGAGAAGTACACTGGGGGGGAGCTGAATTTTTCCTCATATTTTGCCCTCTTTCTTCCCCTTCTCCCCTTCTGATTTTTTTAAAATAATCCTTTTATTTTAATAGACACTGTAAGAAAATCCTCAGTGTGTTTTTACCACTCCCTTCGTATTTATTTCCTTTAAAATACTTTGTGAGAGTGATCTTCTCTCACATACTTTAGTGTTATCAGCAGGAGTGCTGCCTTTTTTCCGGCCCTCCACCTGAGTTTACTCCAGTCCCCACTAGATGGCGTGTGTAAGTCTTTGAGAGCTCATCAGTGAATTAAACTTACACTGGCGAACTGTAACTGGTAGCAATCAGAGCTTTGTTTCAAGAACTATTTTAATTAAAAATTTTAAAAAACAGTTAACTTTATATCAGTAGACAACTTTAGGTCTGTACCAATAAGCAAGTGTACCTGGTAAAATCTGGGTCAGGGGAATTGTTTGGAATTTTTAGGCAGGAAAATATTTCTTTTAGTAAAACATTAGTGTCCCAAGAAAATATAGTTTTCTAAATAAAGAGATCTTTACTTTGAAACTTAATATTTTATTTGCATCGATTGAATCTTAGTATGTTTATACTATATTGCATTCATTTATTTTCTTATCTTAAAAGTATCAGATTACTTAGATACTAAGGAATTAGGGTCCACGTGACTCACAGTGATGTTTCCTGTTTTTTCTTTTAAGGATTTGCATGGGCAACTGATTTGTCTACAGACTTAGAGAGTCAACTTTCAGTTAGTTGTAAATGTTATGAAGCTGCTAATGAAATCTTGCAATTTAGTGACTTAAAAAGCCAAAACCCAGAACACTATGTACAAGTATTGAAGAGGATGGGTAACATTAGAAATGAAATCGGTGTGTTTTATATGAATCAGGCTGCTGCATTACAGAGTGAGAGAGTGGGTGAGTATCTCTTTGGAGTCCTCTCTTTATTGCCTAGTCTATTAGAAAATCCTGCTGGCATTATATGGGTCAAACAAAGAACGTGGCACTTGATTTTATGTCATAAAAGGGTGCTCTGTTAGAGAATTTTTTATTCTTAAATTCTCAAGAAATAAAATTAGGAAGAAATATTATTTACCCTTGGAATTCATCATTTTAGTGTCCCCATCCTCCATCTGACCAATTCAGAAGTGAAGTGGACAACCAGCCTGTGCTAGGTTCTATGCTGAATATGTAATTGGCTAAAACGTAGTTCTTCAGGTCAGCAAGCCACATATGAATACACATCTCTGAAAAATGCTATAAGTACAAATGCAGTGCAATAGAAGAATGGGGAAAGGAGGCGTTTATTGAAGTTGTGGGGATCTTGGCTTTGGGAAGGTGTAGCTTGAGCAGACTGGGACATGATATGTAGACTGTCAGCAGGCAGACACGGGAAGAGGGAGGCTGTCCAGACTGAGTAGGCAGCATTAGGAAGGGGCCAGTGGATGTTTGCAGCAGCAACGAGCGTCCTTGTGTGATTCGGCAGAGGGTGTGGATTCACCTCGGCCCAGGTTGAGTTTGAGATACCTGTGGACGTGTGGGTGAGAGACCTAAGTTAGTAGTCTAGGAGAAGTGTGTGCTTAGAGCTATTTGGGCCAGCGAGATGTAGGTTGGGAACCATTCACGTCGGGGTGATAGTTGAAGCCCAGAGAATGGATGAAAATGTACAGGCTAGACACAGCATGAGAAAGGAAAAGGCTGAGATAGAACTGAGGCTAGCCGGTAAGTTGAATAAGCTTTTGGTGCCTGTTCATCTATGACTTGTGCTTGACATTAGGGATACAAGAGTTTGTTGCTAGTGGGAGAACCTGTGCTTTTTTTGTGAGATATAAGAACCTGTGCCTTTAGGGTGCCTCTGGAGGAGGAAGTCAGTGAAGCAGTATGAGAAGTGGTAGTCAGAATCCTAGGGGAATTAGGTAAAGCACAGATTGTTACCTCTTAAAACTCCATGGGACCATGTCTTTTGAATCTTTATAAGATCGTGCTTTGTTCAGATGTTTTTATTTGCTTGCTTTAATATCAGCCGGTTAATATTAAAGAGGGCTGTATTTAAGTGTTACAACACTCTGCTCAGGCTGCCATAACAAAATCCACAGACTGGGTGGCTTAAACAGGCATTTATTTCTCACAATCTAGAAGCTAGAAGTCCAATATCAAGATGCCAGCAAGGTTGGGTTTCTCTGAGGCTTCTTTCCTTGGCTTGCAGATGGCCACGTTCTGCAAGTGTGTGGTGTCCTCACCTGGTCTTTTCTCTTCGTGTCCCTGGTGTCTTTCTCGCTTAACACCAGTCATGTTGGAATAGGGCCCCACCTTATGACCTCACTTAACCTTAATTACCTCTTTAAAGGCCCTGTCTCCAGATACAGTCACATCCAGGGTACGGCGTCAGCGTGAATTTGCAAGGGAGGGCATGGTTCAGCCCGTAGCAGGTGTGACGAAAGAGTGTGCGCAGTTGATCCCAGGTGGCTGGCTCGCCACTAGTTGTCCTGTCACGGCCATCCTCTCATCGCATCAGGAGACACTGATGGGGTCTACTTACCAGTGTGTCTGCTGACATGGTTGTTTTCTTTCTTTTTTTGTGAAGTGAGCAAAAGTGTGTCTGCTGCAGAGCAACAGTTGTGGAAAAAAAGCTTCTCTTGTTTTGAAAAAGGAATTCACAACTTTGAGTCAATTGATGATGCCACGAATGCTGCCCTTCTGTTGTGTAACACGGGAAGGCTCATGCGAATTTGTGCGCAGGCTCACTGTGGCGCGGGTGATGAGTTTAAACGTGAATTTTCGCCAGAGGAAGGCTTGTATTATAATAAGGTAACATGCTGCGTATGTGCTGGACCTCATTCACTCGCTCCTAATTGTCATTACCTTTGCCATTGCCCACTGGAATATTATAAAACCGAAATAATTAAAACTGTGGTGATGGCACAGGACCAGACAGATCATTAAAACACTTAGAAACTGGCCTAAGAATACAAAGAAGTTAGTCTCAAGGATGACATTGAATTGGTGGGGAAAAAATGATTATTCAGTAAATTGTTTTGGCATAACCAGAGTAAATGTCAAATGGACTAAAGATCAACATGGAGAAGTGAAGCTGTAAAAGTACCAAAAGGAAATATGGGAAGAAGTTTATTTGATGGGACAGGAAAGGAGATTCCCAACATAACACAATAAGCAGAAATCACGAAGTAAAAGATGGATAAATTTTAAAAAGTTTTGTAAATGCACAACAGAAAGCAAAATTGAAAAGCAAACCACAATCTAGGGAAAATATTTATAGCATACGTGACAGATCAGAGGTTGATAAACCCTTAGTATATAAAGAACAATTCAGAATCATTGAAAATAAATTGCCAGTTAGAAAAAAGGGCAAATAACCTTGAACAAAGAATTCATACATGTAAAAAATGTATATGGTTAATATATAAGAAAAATGTCAAAATTTAAATTTTTATGAAATTTAAAAATTGAGTTTCTTTTTGTTTATCAAATTGCCAAATATTTTTTTGTCAAGTGGTTACATCTGGTGATGGAGAGGGTGTGAGAAAACGAGCACTAGTTTATTGGATACTCGATGCTATTTAAATTACATTAGTGAAGAATGCTCGTGGCCTGGTACATTTTAAAATAAAAGTGACCTTGTTTTTCTTTTTCCTTTTTTAAGTTTACATATACACAGAAAAAGAGTGGATAAATACACACAAGAAATGTAGGAATTGTTGTGGGGTAATGGAATTAAGTGTGATTTTATTTGCTTAAATGTAATGAACATGTATTTCTGGATGGGGGTGGCAAAGGGTGGGAGGAGTTGCTTCTTTTTACAGCCAGATCCAGCAAATTTTTATCCTTAGACTCATCAAATTACTTTTTTCTAGTTTACTAGTTATATAAATTGTCATTTGCATTTAGAAAGAAAAGAAAAACAAAGGAAGAAAATGCGTCCTCCCACATCAGCATGAGTCAGGAAGCGCTCAGGCTTGCGGTGGACTTGAGATGGAAATGGGTGGCATGCAGTCCACTTTAAATAACTTTCTTCACTGAAATAGTTGTAGTGATTTACTTTTTCCTTCCCTTATAATCTTGTCCTTTTATAAATTCTCCCAAAATCAAATTAACATCTGGGTGATTTTGAAGTATGTTTTATTTAATGTAGTATTGGTGTATATTTAAACTTAGAACTGTACTTTTTCCTCCCTCACAGGCTGTTGATTACTATTTGAAAGCTCTAAGGTCACTGGGAACTCGAGACATTCACCCAGCTGTTTGGGATTCCGTGAACTGGGAGTTGTCCACTACATATTTCACTATGGCGACTCTGCAGCAGGATTATGCTCCATTATCTAGAAAAGCTCAGGAGCAGGTAATCATATTTGCTGGGTTATGAAAGAAGTCTTCAACCTTATTTATTCCTTTGTTTAACAGATACTGAGCATGTTTTCCTTACAAGTAGTATTTAAATGTTTTTTAAATTCTTAGATAATATTTTAAGCTTGTCGTTTTTTCCCACCGGCCCCCCCAAAATAAACAGATTGAAAAAGAAGTGAGTGAGGCTATGATGAAGTCCCTGAAGCACTGCGATGTGGACTCGGTGTCTGCTCGACAGCCTCTCTGTCAGTATCGAGCTGCAACCATCCATCACAGGCTGGCGTCCATGTACCACAGCTGTCTGAGGAATCAGGTATTGCCGTTCCAGTTTGAGTCCAGTGCCAAGTCCATTTAAAAGTGTTCTGCGTGCTTTTCTTACATTTTAAATGCCATCTATTCTATTAGCTACTTTAGAAAAACTTGGAGTGTAGGTATTTTTCCCCTCTTGCCTATACCATATATTTTTCTCTACTATAGTTGATTGGGTCTTAGTTTGCACAATTATATATTTGCCTGGGTATATTATTTTGATTTTTTTAAATGTAGTTAGGCTTTTTAGGAATGGTTCAGTGCAAATTTTGAAGTACCCATCTCCCATCTTTTAGAATTTTTGTTGTGAAATAGAGCTTGCATATGAAGCATGTTGAAAATGTATGTGAGGCATATGTACAGTATAAAGAATAACAAAAAGAAACCCCTGTGTACCTCACCTCGAGGTTAAGGAATGGAAGAGAACTTTAGTGTCCCTCTGTGCACCTCTTCCTGTCGAGTGTCCCTCCATGTCCACCCAGAGTAACCACTGTCCTGGATTTTCCATTATGTTCCTACCTTTTCTGTGTTTTACCACTTAAGCAATATGTTCACATTTTACCTGGTTGTGAACTTTATAGAACGAGTCATACTGTACATGTTCTGTGGCTTATTGCCTTTCACTTAACATCATAGTTTTGAGATTCTTCCAGGTTGGTGCACATGGCTGTTCATTTTCTCAGTTCAGTAGTATTCCTTAAATGAACGTATGACAGTTTATTTATCCATTCTGTGATTACTAAACTTTGGGGTTGTTCCAGTTTGAGGCTGTTAGAAGTAATCTACTATGAATAGTCTTGTACATGAATCCTGCTGCTCAAATACTTGTATTTCTAAGAATAATTTGAGGCCTGGGTTGAAGGTGCCCTCCTTCAAAGAGGTGGCCTTGCTTCTGCCCAGAGTCTTGTGCTGACAGCTTCTCAGGATGTTTTTGTTTGTTTTGTTGTTTTCTCTTAACTCGGTACCAAGACAACTTATCTCATAGTCTCTTGGGCGTGCGTTTGCTTCTGGGTTGCCCTTATCCTGAGAATATTGTCCTTTGAGGTCCAGCTTAATTGGAGAGGATTTCTTTCCACATTGAACTGGCCCTAGACTCTCTTCTTGCCACAGCAGGCCCCCATCCAAAATTCAAGTTTGCCCACATGGTCTAATATCCTCAAGGCAAAAGCAAGCTTAAGAGTTCCAAGACAGTTCAATGGGGGAATGAATTGTCTTCTCAGCAAATAGTGCTGGGACAACTGGATATCTGCATGTGAAAGAATGGAGGTGGACTCCTACCTCACATCCTTATACAAAAAATAATGGAAAATGGATTAAAGACCTAAATGTAAGAGCTAAAACTATAAGACTTATAGAAAAACAACAACAACACTACAAAGCACGTAGTGATCCAGTGGGAAACTTGATTAAGTATTTGTTAATCAAGCCTTAGGATTTGTATTTTTATTGTATTTTTGGTTCTAGGTTGGTGATGAACATCTTAGGAAGCAGCACCGGGTGCTGGCGGATCTTCATTACAGCAAAGCTGTAAAGCTTTTCCAGCTTCTGAAAGACGCTCCATGTGAACTACTTAGAGTACAGTTAGAAAGAGTAGCATTTGCAGAATTTCAGATGACCAGTAAGTCTTATTTTTTCATTTCTCAGATTTGTAAGCTTTGGCTTAGTGTCACATTGTCTTAGAGTGAGGCAGACCTGTGGATCTCTCTTGGATGTAAGTAATATTGTTTTCTTTTTAATTTGCCCACAGTTAGTGACTTTGGGTAGAGATCAGGAGAAGTCTCTATGCTTTTTGAAATGCTTTTACTTAGAGAAATGGATTAGATTATGTTCAGGGACTAGAAGTGTTAAAATCCAGTCCATGATCCCTTATGTGAAAAAAAAAATTGTCACAAGTCAATTTAGACAATAAAGATTTAAATGATCATGAACAACTTAGGAACAGAGAAGCAGTGGTAAAGGAGTAGTGGTCCTATTGAATCCCTTTAAACCTAGACTGATACTGGCAGCTGTGCATTACAGTTCTAGAACAGACTATAACTGTAGATCCTGAACAAGGTGAAGATACATTGGGAGGGAAGGGAAGGTGAAAGAAAGTAAGGCTGCTTTATGATGTCATTCCCACGCAGGGAGTAGTTGGTCTCCACCAATGAACGTTATTTTCCTAAGTTCTCTCCTCATTCTTGTTCACCTGCTCCCCTTGTGCAGAGGGATCTTTTGAGAAATATCTCTTGTGTGGTAAAGAAGCAAGAAACATTTATTTGCAGTACAGCAATTCATTTGGTTTCATTTCAGTTGTTTTATTCTATAAAATTAAAATGAATGTAGTAATACACATATGACTGTACAGTACCCAGGGGAGATGCACAGGACACTGTTAACATTGCTGCCTCTGGGGAGGGGGCCTTTCACTGTATACTGACGTGGACTCGATGCATTTTGCGAAGGTATCGCCTATTCAAAACAGTTTTTAAAAACAATTTTTACTAAAAGTATTTATGTTAACTTGTCGCCAGTCTCTGATACGTGGCTGGGTGTGGAGGGTGGTCATTCACGATTAACAGTAGCTCTTTCTGGGGGTGAGTTTGGGGTGATCTTTTTTCATTTGCATTTTTGAATTTTCTGCCATGTTTGAATTCCTTGGCATGAGCAGGCATCATCTCATAAAAAAGAATAGATACTGGTAACAAAGTTGCTAAGATGATAAGTAATGTTAATTCCCTTTTGAAAAAATGTTTAATACTCTGAGTATGTGAGAAAAGTGGTGTAAATATTTTGGGGGTTTTGTTAGCCAGGTTTGTGGGTTTTATAAGCCAGGTTAATAAATGCTGTAGCTTACAACACCTTTTATTCTATCTCATTTTATCCAATATTTTTTTCTCTAGTACATATGACTCAAATTTAGCTTCCTAATGTCTTTATTATCTGCCCCTTGCCTCTAGTAGATTTCCGTACATCAACAGCTTGCCTTCCAGATGGCAAGATCTTGAAATCCAAGATTTCAATATTGAAATCACATTTATCTATTGATTTTTAAGATATTAGGTGGTTTATGCTGTAAAGGAAGAAGGCAGCAGTTATTCCCTCTCTCTGCAGAGTTGGAGAGTCCCCAAGACCATGTCCACTTCTCACACCAACTGCAAGTTTGAGGGTCCCAAAAATCACCCTTAGGTTTGACAGTTCACTAGAAGGACTCACAGAATTACTGAAAGCTGTTATACTTGTGGTTACTGTTCGTGACAGAGAGAGGATACAGATTAAAATCAGCCAAGGGAAGAAGTGCATGGGGCAGAGTCCTGGCGAGTTCCAGGAGGGAAGCTTCTTGAGAAGCATCTGGTTGTCCTCTCCTCGTGGAGTCATAGACAGTGCTAACTGCTCCCAGCAGTGATGTATGACAGTGTGCACAGATCATTTCCCACAGGGAAGCTCACCCAAGTCTTGGTGTCCACAGTTTTTATTGGGCCACCAACAGACATGGTTGACTGCCACGTGGGTGACCTTTGTCTCCAGCCCCTCTGTAGGTTGTGGGTTCCAAAGCCCCCACAATAAGTCACATTAGGGCTTATTGTAGCCCAGGGCCCCAGCTCAACCAGGACACTCTTATCAGACAAGACATTCCAAGGGCTTGGAGATACCCACCTGGGAGCCGCGGGCAAAGGCTAGGTTTGTTTGGACAAGGTTAATCCCCTACTACATACCACCAGATGCACAGCTAAATGTAAGCTCCTGGAGAGCAGGAGCAGAGGTGCTCTGTAGTATCTGATAGCTGTAGGAAAGTTTTATTCAGGTCCCCGAATAAAATGAAACCTTGCTTTGCTGGTCTGACTTCCTGCCTTTGATCAGTAAGTTGAGACGCTTATTTTACAGGTAGGACAACTGATATACTAAGTGCTTCAGAGACTTGACCGACATCACGAAGGTGGTGAATAGTGGGGTGGCCTTGGTACTGTAGACTCCTCCCGGCTGCTACCCTTTAACCTAACACTCACATACGGGTTCTTATTCTAAATACATCGTGTTCTCACCCTGACGGAGCCAAATGGTAGGCAGGGAAACTATTATTTATTGCTTTGTCTAGACTTAATATTTTTCTCTAGGGATAATTACTAAACAAAATGTGGATTTAGAAGATTTGTTAGGATTCTCATGAACTACCTTTACAGCATTTCAAAATCAGAATTTTTATTAATATGTTGACATTGGATGGGTTTCTAGATTTATGTTTAAAGGAATGATCATTTTGTGTTTAATACTCTAGGTCAGAATAGCAATGTTGGAAAATTAAAAACACTATCTGGGGCTCTTGATATAATGGTGAGAACTAAGCATGCATTCCAGCTCATCAGAAAGGAGCTTGTAGAGGAGTTTGACCAGGTACATGGAGAAAATATTTATCTTTGTTTTTTATGAGTCTTAAGCTAAATGCCAAATGGCGAATGTATATAGTGGGCATATAGGATGTGTATGTGTGTGTATATATATGTTGTGTGTGTATATGTGTATGCAAACATATATATGTATGCTCTGCATAAAAACACATTAACAGTGTTTTATTATATTTTCTTGGGGGAATTATTAAAATGTTTTCTTTAATTTGCAAGTATATCTTTTATATTTAAAATTTTTTTCTTTAAATAACCACATGGACCTTGGTTAGTAAGGCCTTAGGAGTATCAAGTCTTTTTTAAGTTTGGCTTTTGTTTTTTTCCCAAGAGAAAGAAAAGATGTATGTACTCTTATAATTTCCACTAAACTGCATGGGAGCAGTTGAACGGTGATGGGCTTGGGCAGGCCTTGCTGGTTTGCCGGGCATTCCCGCATTCACACTACTGTCTGCCATTGCCGACAGCTTCCTGGAACCCCCGTGGTACACCAGCCTGTTACTTTTCTAGCCCTGGTTTGTCAAACCCCGTATAGGACCATTTCCATCTTACTCCTTTAGTGTCTGATGTTGCAAAGTAGGAGATTTTCATTCAGGATTAATTTCTTCTACATAAGTGCCTATCAGGTGTGAGACATTTTTATTATGTGTTTTAGTCTATCAAAATGATCTCAGGAGAGGGAGGAGGAAGAGGCCTCGTCACAGCCTCTGCCACCACCAACAGGGCTGTCCCTGAAAACAAAATGATCTTGGGTTTGTTTGTTTTGTTTTTGGTTGAAAAGTTTACTGGATTAATGAAACTGCAGTTCCATCACTGTAGTATGAAGCTGTAATTATCTGGTAGCTTAGGTGAAATAACTTTTTGTTGTTTTTAGCCTAGGAGTGATGAGACCACTCCTGCTGCTGATTCTTCTCCTAGTCTTAATCGAGAAGAAGTGATCAAACTCCTCAGCATATTTGAATCTCGATTATCATTCCTTCTCCTTCAGTCCATCAAACTGCTATCTTCAACTAAAAAGAAAACAAGGTAAGTCAAATAGTTATTTGTGGAAATTTCTTTCCGAGCACCTTACTATAGAAAGTACACAGTTAATCCCTCTGACCAGGTAGAAGGACTGTGTTCTTGTCTTCTTGTAGGCAATCCAGGATTTTAAGTGATGCTTTTTCCTGACCTCTTAAATCAGGTGAGGATCATCTCCATGTAGCCTACTACATGCTGAAATTATAGAAACAAAGAAATCTTGCTTCCCAAGGATAAAGACCCTATTGTCTGTAGTATTTTCCCTGAGAGATGAATGATCCTGGAATGAAGACATTGACTGTTTCTGGTAACTCTTCTGAGCGTCGTCTTTAACGGGAAGTCAGGACCACAGTTTTGATACTCAGAACCAAGTGCACTATGAGAAGTCAAGACAGAACACTGAAGTCTCTCTAAAGCTCGAGAAATTAGTGAAAAGAGTGAGCAGATCAGCAAAAAATGTTCTCGTATACCTATGTCATCTTGTACAATTATGTTGTTTTGCCAAGGTTATTATGTTGGCATTATTAACTTAATTTGAAATTCTAGTAGTAAGTACTATATCAGGAAAATAATATAAATAATATGCCTTTCTTTGTTTAAATATAAGTACAATCTGGCCATATTACAAAATTTGGAAAAGAGAAAAAAGAAAATCATTCATCCTGATACATCCATTGTTGTCAGTTATCCAGTGGATATTTTACCAATTTATAATCTTAGGATACAGATAATTTTTGTCTCTATATTTTTATGTTTTAATTTATATACACTAAGATTTAATCTTGGTGTATAGTACTTCAAGCTTTGACAAATGCAGAGACGTGTGCCTACTGCCAAAATCATGATACAGAACAGTCCCATTACTCCACAATTCCCTCTTGCTGCTCTTTGTAGTCTACCCTCCCCCGCCCCCATTCCTTAGGATCTCAGGGAGAAAGCATCTCGTCTTTTACCATTAAGTATAACTTCAGCTGTGGGGCTTTATCAAGTTGAGGATGGTCCCTTCTAGTCCTAGTTTGCTGATCATGAATGGATGTTGAGTTTTTGTCAGATGCTTTTGGTGGTACATCTATTGAGATGACCATTTCCTTCTTAATCTGTTAATATGGTGGATTACATTGATTGATTTTTTTTGAGTGTTAAACCAGCTTTGCATTCCTGGGATAAACTCCACTTTGTTGTGATATATTATTCTTTTTATCTATTGCTGGATTACATTTGCTGATTTTGTGTTGAGGATTTTTGTGTCTGTGAGGGATCACAGTTCTCTTGTAATGGTTTCATCTGGTTTTGGTATTAGAGCAGTGCTGGCCTCATAGAATCAATTTTTTGAAAGTGTAGAATTATTATTTCTTCCTTAACGTTATATAAATATATAATACAATTCAAGTTGTCTTTTTCTTCTTGAATGAATGAAAGTGGATTTCATCCTTGTTGAATGTATGGGTTCACAGGATTCCCTTATTCTTTTAATGTCTACAGGAGTTTGTAGTGATAGCCCTTCTTTCATTCTGATATTGGTCATTTTGTTTTCTCTTTTCTTTTTCTTGGTTAGTCTGGCTAGAAGTTTATCAATGTTATTGATCTTTTCAAAGAACTAGCTTGACTTGATTTTTTTCCCCCAATGTTTTTCTATTTTTGGTGTCATTAATTTATGCATTTATCTATATTTCCTTCCTTCTGCTTGCTTTGGGTTTAATATGCTCTTTTACTGGTTTCTTAAAGTAGAAGCTTAGATTACTGATTTGAGACCTTTTTTCTTTTTTAGTACAAGCATTTACTGCTATAAATTTCACACTGCGTTTGCTACATCTCATAAATGTTGATATGTTTTCTTTTTCATTCAGTTTGAAATAATTTTTCCTATCTCCTGAGACTTTGTGTGCTATGTAGAAGTATGCTGCTTAATTTCTAAGTATTGGGACTTTCCAGATATCTTTGTTATTAATTGCTAGTTTAATTCCATTATGTGCTGAGACTGTAACTTTTTGTATGATTTCTTTTCTTTCATATTTGTTTCAATTTGTTTTATGTCTCAGAATATGGTTTATCTTGGCAGATGTTCCATGTGCACTTGAAAAATATGGGTATCCTACTGTTTGGAGTAGAGTGTTCTGTAAATATCAGTAAGATTAAGTTGGTTCATAGTATTATTCAGGTGTTCTATATTCCCACTGACTTTCTGTCTACTGATTCTTTCAATTACTGAGAGAGCAGTGTTGAAGTCTCCAGCTAAAATTGTGGATTCGTCTATTTTTCCTTTCCATTATATCAGTTTTGTTTCATGTATTTTGAAACTCTGTTAGGTGTATACACATTTAGGATTGTTATATCTTAGAGAATCGATCCCCTTATTATGTAATATCCAGTTTTGATATTAATAAAGCTACTCAGCTTTCTTTTGGCTAATATCTTTTACCATCTTTTGCTTTTAACCTAGCTTTGTCATTTATATTAAAAGCGAGTTTCTAAAATGGCATATAGTTGGGTCTTGCTTTTTTTAATCTAAACTTATAATTGGCATCTTAAAACCATTCACATTTAATGTGATTGTTGATGTAGTTGGATAAAATCTATCATCTTGCTAGCTATTTTGTTTTGTCTTTTTCTGCCTTTTCTTAATTGAACATTTTCTATGATTCCATTTTATTTCACTCTTGATTTATTATTTATAACCACTTTTAAAAATTTTTGGTGGTTGACCTAAGGTTTATATCCTTTAATCAGAGGCCACCTTCAAATAATATTATACTACTTCATATGTAAAGACTAAAATGGTATTTTCCCAATTCTTCCCTCCCATCATTTGTATTATTGTTATTACTCATTTTACTTTATATGTTATACACACACAATGCACTACTACTATTTTTGCTTTAGATAGTTACCTTTTAGAGAAATTAAAAATAAAAGAACAAGGGGGCTGGCCCTCTGGCCTAATGGTTGAATTCGGGGCACTTCGCTTCAGCAGCCCAGGTTCGGTTCCCGGGCACAGACCTACACCACTTACTGGCAGCCATGCTGTGGCAGTGACCCACATACAAAAAAAGAGAGGAAGATTGGCATAGATGTTAGCTCAGGGTGAATCTTCCTCAGCAAAAATAGATAAAAGAACAAGAAATTTATTTTACCTGCTGTTAACTTCTTTGTATAGATAACCATTTTCTGTCTGGTATCATATTCTTTCCATTTTGATTGTCTGAGAAAGTCTTTATTCCTCCTTCAGCTTTGTGGTCTTTTGGCTGGGTACAGAAATCTCGGTTGAAAGACTTTCTTTGCACACTCAAAGATGCCACTCCATTGCCTTCTGGTTTGTGTGTTTTCTGACAGGAAGCCTGCCGTTATTCTTACCTTTGTTTTTCTGTATGTAATGTGCCCTTTTTTCTCTAGCTGCCTTCACGATTTTCTTTTCTTTTATCCCCCAGCAGTTTAAACATGATATGCCTCAGTGGGTTGTGATGGTTTTTCCCCTTCTCAGTATTTTTATTTCTTCTGCTTCATTCTCTCTTCTTTTTCTGTGGTTCAGGTTATACCTATGTTGGACTGGTTGATATTGTTCCACAGCTTTTCAACGTTCTGTTGGTTTTTTACTTCCTTTTTTCTTTTTGTGTTTCAGTTTGGGTAATTTCTGCTAACCTGTCTTCAGGTTCACTGATTCTTTACCTGGTTGTGTCATTACACTTGAACTTGCTGAGGGCGTGCTGTATCTCTGTTGCTGTGTTCCTCATTCCTGCTGTCTCCATGGGGTTCTTTCTTATGGTTTCCATCTCTGCTGAAGTTGCCAATCTGATCTTGCATACTGTCCACATTTTCCATTTGGGCCTTTAACATATGAATCGTTGTCATTTTATTTTATTTTATTTTTTTTTTGTGGGGAAGACCAGCCCTGAGCTAACATCTGTTGCCAATCCTCCCCTTTTTGCTGAGGAAGACTGGCCCTGGGCTAACATCCATGCCCATCTTCCTCCACTTTATATGGGACGCCGCCACGGCATGGCTGACAGGCAGTGCGTCGGCGGGTGCCCGAGATCCGAACTCGCAAACCCCGGGCTGCCAAGCGCGGACTAAACCGCTGCACCACCGCGCGGCCCCTGAATCGTTGTCATTTTAAATCACCTATCAGATAGTTCCAACATATGTGTTGATATCTGAGCCTGGTTCTGTTGATTCTTTGTCTCTTGGCCTGCGTTGTTTCCTTGCCTTTCTACATCCCATAATTGTTTGTGGGAAACTGGGCATCTCACGCAGGACAGTTGAGACTGAGGGGAATAACTTTTTGCCTGTCCCATGCTAGGCCTTTAGTGGCGGGGTGGGTGTGTTTGTTTTTCTAGTCTGGAGCTGAGCTGTGGTCAAGATTTTTTTTGTTGCTATAGTTACCTTCCATGCACCACAGGCTTCAAGTTCCTCGAGCAATGCCTGTGTTTAGGGTGGAGTGGGTGTGCAGAGGGTTTCTCTTAATGTCTGCTCCACCTTCAGCTTTAGGTCTTCCCTTTGTGCGGCACTCAGAGAGGGTCTGTCTCGATGCTCTTACAGCTCTCCAGCTGTATTCCACTCTCACTTGGCCTTCAGGGCTTTTAGCGTGTTAGGGAGGGGAGGGGCACTTGGCCAAGCCTCTCAGTTGTTTTGGGTGAGCCTCAGTCTTGGCTGACACTGTGTCCCTGAGTCTCAGGGCTGTGGCCTTACAGTGCTCCTGCCCCTACCCTGGGGGAGAGTGTTTTTCCTGCTCCCTTCCCCTCTCTCTATCACTGTCACCTGTGCCCTAAAGCTGACATTGTTGCTTTCCTCTCCTTCCACCCACCCACACACCCTGCAGTGGAGAAGTGTTCAGGGGCATTGCCCGCCCCTCCTGTAGCTCTTCCCCTCGCCTAGGCCTGCACCATAAAGGTCCCTTTTTCAGCCTACAAGACGATGTGAACTCGTCCCATACCTGCAGCCCCAGGGGCCCCACTCCCTCACCAGCCCTCACGTGGCCTCTGCCACCCCATTAACTGTTTTAGCTAAGTTCTTCACTGTGTCTGGCCGCATCTGCCCCAGGTAAGGAAGGAGGTACTTTTCCGTCTCCTTGTATCGGCCTGTCTGTCCTTAGTTTTCAGATTAGTTGGTTGCCCTGCAACCCCAGCTCTCTGATGGATTCAAGCAAAGGCATGAACTTGCAGTTTGTCCTGCTTTTGTTGTTGTTTTTGTCATAAGGGTGGGAATGATATTTTTTTCAGCTTTCTACATTCTGAGCAGAAACCCCATCTAATAACTGCTTTTGAGTAATTCTCTATGGTCTAAGGAGAGCTTTCCCTCTGGGAAGAGCACTCAGTGTTAGGTGCAGTGCTGTCTCACCCAGCCCGTTGTTCGTCCTCAGTGTCTGTTCCGTGTCCTGTCACTGGTACCCAGCTTGGTGTTGATGTGTACACCACAGTTCAGCATATACACCTGTCTCCTGAAGAGCCAAAGGCAAAGGAGACAGTGCATGTAGTGACACAAAGCTGAAAAAACTCATGGCTTCTCCTATTTAACAGCTGTGGGTAAATTTAAAAAAATTTTTATTGGTTTCCACAAGGTGGCAATATAAATATGTATGTGAGAAACACAGTGTTTCATTGATTTTTACAAATCAGTTTGAGTAATTGATTAACAGGTAATAGTTCAATCTTATAATATCTTTTATAATCATAACAGTCATATGTATGACCTAAGTAATTTTTATTTTAGTGGAGGGTCCTCTAACCTTCTGTTTATTCAGGTTATTAATATTCTGTTGAAAAATAATCTAAAGTTTTCATGCGTGATGCATGAGAACAGTTCCTGGACCCACTTCCAACGTGTGTGTGTGGTCCTCCCCACACCAACAAGCCAGCAGGGTGTCTGAGAATTCAGCTCAATTCTGACACTGTCTACCCGGAGACAGAATCAGATTCCACAGGAAAAGGGCTCAGCCCACAAGACTGCCCTCCACTTCAGACCCCAGCCACAAGTCCAGGTTGTTACCTGTGCTCCTGACTGACTGGCTGTAAATAAGGTTCCCAGGACACCCCCTCCTTGGGTTTGAGTAATTTGCTAGAACAGCTCACAGAACTCAAACCCGTTTACTTACTAGATTACTGGTTTATTACAAAGGACATTAAAGGATGTGAATCAATAGCCAGATGAAGAGATACATAAGGTGAGATCCTGAACAGAGGAGCTTCTGTCATCGTGGAGCTTGGGGCCCAGCACAGTGGCACAGGGAAGCTCTCTGAAAAGGCGACAAGCTGTCCTTCTGGGTTTTTACGGAGGCTTCATGACATAGTCATGATTGACTGAGTCATTGCCATTGGCAATTGATTCAACCTCAAGCCTCCGTCCCCTCCCTGGAAATCAGAAGGTGGAACCGAAAGTCCCAGTTCTCTCACCACAAGCCTGGTGGGGCAGCCAGGCCCCACCACTGAGTGGGGTCCCAAAGTCACCTGCATTAACATAACAAAAGACACCGTCACCACTCTCAACACTTAGGAAATTCCAAGGGTTTCGAACTGAACTGTGGACAAAGACTAAATATATATGAGAAATACATTTTGACCATCTGAATGATCAAATTTATGTTTCTTATAAACCACAATATCTCAATGCATAAAGTCCTATTCAGCTAATTTGTGTTAATTTTTCAAGGTTTATTAAAGACTTAAATGTGATATTTGTGTTAATACAATTAATATGTTGACAAGTTTCAAAAGAGAAATATTGGTTACTAAGTCAATGACTATTTGTCATGTTTCACTGATAGATAAATGAAAGCATCTATAATTTTATGAAGAGGACACCATCCTGTGCCACAAGCCCCGTTATTTCACCATGAATTAGTGACCATTCCTTTCTGGAGTAAAGAGAAATCAAAACTAGACTGGAAAAGAAAGGAAATATTAATACATTTATGTTTTGACTATCATTCCCCCCTGCCCCCAGAAAAAAAAAAGAATAAGCTTAGTAATTCAGATCTTAATTTCCTTGGAATCATAAAGAATTGCAGTGAAATCTAAGAAAATTAAGATGCATTTAATTTAAAACAATTTTGTTTTGGGATTCTGCAGACACTTCCTCGTATGACAAGTGCCTTGGCATTGTCCTTTGTCCTGCTAGAAACGCTAGTTTTGTCTGTTGGGTTGTGTTTTTTCTTTTTGGATTAAGAATGTATTTGCTCTTGTACTGTATTTTAATATTCATTGCTCTAGCAGGTTGGAGCCTCTTGACCTTTTGGTGGCTTTGGGGTTTTATATAATGAAAGACTATAAAAAAACAGAAGTAATTTCTGAGAGTTTGGGAAGCCCTTGACCATAGTACAGAGAACAGATCCTTTAGATTTATGGGTTGGTCCCAGCCAGTTATGTACATTTAATACTTGGTTAAGATTAGTAAACAGGGAAATAAAAGAATGTAAGTTAGTTGCCTTTGGAAAAAAGATAATCCTATGAAATGAGACCCTCTGAGTAGAGTTCATGGTTCAGTGAAACTGTTGATGAGAGCTGCTTAGGGAAGGGAATGATTTGCAGAAATTAGAAGATGAAGATTTAAAGTTCAGAATTATGATCAGAACAAATCAAAGGGTTTTAAATTTATGAGCCAGCAGCCATCAGTTATCTTTAGGCATCCAGCTAAATGTGATACCACTGTCCATGGAGAAGAATTCGTATTTGGAACACCGTTTCTAATTGTTAAGTGCCGTTGCCTTGATTACTGTCAGTAGGAGTTTAAATTTCTTACAAGGTTGTCAGAGGTTTCATGAATTGTGAATGTTAACCCCCCAAAAACACTGAAACGTAGCCATCCTAGGTCCAAACTGTAGATAGTGAGTGCATTTTGAGCAGTCACTTCTACTGTGCCATGGGTGGTGTTGAGAGGAAGAGAGGAGGAGGTTCGCCTGATAAAAGAAATAGGAATAAGAGGGAGAGGAGAAATGGGTCTCTGAAGAGGGGTGTGTGAGTGGGCCCACGGTAGTTCCAGCCTGGGCCTGTGGTCAGGCCAGCCACAGTACCGAAAAGGTGGGTCCTGCTGAGGAGGAAAGAGGGGAGCCATGAAAGAAGTTGGGGGAGATCCCTACAGCCTGAGCCTTGATGTGGGCAAAAGGGAGGTTCTGACTGCTGGTTTGCTCTCTGCAGACCTGACGGGCATTCGGGCAAAGGTAGAAAACGTGCACGTTGGCGAGTGGAAAGAACATAATAGCATTTGAGGTCAGAAAACATAGTGTTTTGACCTTGATCCAAATTAGTTAACCCTCTGGGCCTTAGATTTTACATGTGTAGAATAAGACTACTAGTCCTTGCCCTTCTCAGACAACAGGGTTTTGTGTGGCTCCAGTGTGGACAGGCACACTCAGGAGTCACAGTGTCAGCCGTTACCTGGTCGTGTGTGGCCAGAGAACTGTTACATCTGGACTCTTTTTTTTTTTTTTTAAAAACAATGCTAGAAATGAACTGCCGTGTAATTACTAGTCTTTTCCAGTAGTAACATAAACATAATCCATTGACCTCTCCTGTGGGGGAAATATTTTCAGAACAAACTGCAAATTTAAGTTTTTGTTAAAGCAGTTTTTACATGGAGTATAGGCCAGAACCCTCCAGCTGAGGGGCCTTCACACAGAAGCTGCACTGATGTTTAGACACATCGAGGTGCAGGAGCTCCTGTGAGTCAGGGGTCTGCTTCAAGCCCCCACAGCTGCTTCAGACCTCTGCCCGTTTCCCGTCTGGAGAGCCTCCCCACGCCCTGGCCCGTCTCCACTGCGTCTGAGAGCGTGGTCATCGCACACGCTGCTTTCCTCTTGTTTAACGCTTGTCTTCCCCCAGCGCCCGCCTCAGCGGAAGGCAGAGTCCATGAGGGCAGGGGCAGGCGCTGGGTCTCTTGTTCACTGCCAGGAGCAGCTCCCGGGACATACTGGGCACTCAGATATTTGTAAAAAGAGTGAACGTTGGTTTTAATTGATGTATTGTAATAAATGTCTAAAAACAGGCCTACAGCAGTAGGTGCAAGAAGGTCGGTGTGGAATAGGCATTACTGGAACACCTGCTTCCCTGTGGAAAGCGACGGTCGGGCTCTTACTGTTCTTTTGGGATCTCTTTTTGAACTGTTGGTGGACATCACTGTTCACGTCACATCTTCTTTGTTTTTTTTAAACCCAGCAGTAACAGTGAAGAAGATGTAGTCCTCAAAACCAACAAGCAGATCTACTCCCAGCTTTTGAGAGCTACTGCTAACAGAAACGCAGCTCTTGTGGAGAGAATCGACGTTCTCGTCCATCTGCTGGATCAGCTCGCTCGTGGCGGCGGCGCCGCTCAGTGACTCTGGCCCAGGGCTGCGGCCGCGGGGATGCTGTCCGTGCCTTCTGCGCTCGGGGGCCACTTTGTCCATTTGGTGCTTCATTTCATTAAATTTGAGGGAAATACCCACTTCAAACAAGCAGAGCAGTGGAGACAGAGTTCTACTTCCCATGACAGGCACATCATGGCTGAGTTCTCTGTCTTCTCTGAAGTGCTAAAGCAGAGTCAGACTTAACGCTCCCAGCATTTCTTTCTTTGAGAAGTGTGTGGTACCTCAGTATTAATAGACTTGCTGTGATGCAATTACAGTTTTAAATATTTTTCAAGTATGTTAAGCTACATGGGTTTAAGATACAATTATTTTGGATAAATGTTACTTTGGTTAAGGGAACTTTTATCCAAATGATTTTAGTGGTTCAAGTGGGTTAAAGAAACTTCCTGTACATCTGCGTTTCCTTCTACATCACACAGAAAGAAGGCTGCCCTTTTTAAGCTTCAGTACAGGATTTTTCGAAGACTAGCCATTGTGCAATTCTCTGTATTTAGTGCATGTTCTGAAGGGTCCGCTTTTCTGTGACTTTGTATGGACAGTTGATCAAGAATAGGTACTACTACTTTTTTTTTTTTTTCATTTTAAACTTGAAACTGTGAAGAAGGTAAGAAAACTATTTTGAATAAATAAATTATTTATTTAAAATGTCTTTGTAATTTTCCATTTCACATTCTTCTCATCGAGTTTTGATTTGAACTGGTTTAATTAATTTTACAAAGTAAAGATTAAAACATTAAAAATAAAATTCTGCCATCCACTATTTCTCACTGGAATATCACACCTAGTACTTGCTGCTGCTGCGTGGCTCTTGTCCAGTTGCACACAAGCACGCTCTATTTTCTCCAGTGCCCACAGTGTACACTGCTGTACTTGTCACAGTTAATAATCTCTTTCAAGAAAGGTAACAATGTAGAAATCAAGCCTGCTCTCTCCTGTCAGGTGGACAGTTTGGGTGCATGTGCATGACCCTTTGTAGACAAGAGCCTGCCCCCTCCACGTCCGCTGGCCTGCCCACCACTCCTGGAGTGCGTCTGCGGGTCGTTTTCACTGTGCAGATCCTACAGGTTGACTGGCAGCCACACCTCTGAAGGAATCTGAACTGTACTAGAAAATTGTCCGGAATCCACTTGTTCTAAGCTGAACTTTTACAAACTGCTTTCTCATACCCCGAGATTGTCAGGTTTTCCTTGACTGTGAGTTGATATGCATCATAGCTTGGCAGAACTCTCTCTTGCCATTTGTCCACTTCCTTGTTATTTAGTTTGCATTGTCCTTGGGACAGATTTGCATCAACTTTCAAAAATTAATCATTGAAGCATTTAAAGTTTTAACTAAACTGTAAAGCAGTTGTCCAAAATCAGCAACGTCTCATATCAGGACGGCTGTCATTTTGTTACCCTCTGCGGCAAGCATACAGAATAAGGCTATCTTCGCTCTGCTAGTTACACTTGGACACTTCCATTGATTAAATCTAATTTTGGATTAATGAATTTAAAAAAGGATTTTCCACTAATGCAGAAATAAGCTGGCGTTAGATATTAAGAGTTGCCTGTCCTCTAGCCTCTGTCCTTAGGCGAACAGCCTTTCAGTCAAGAGGAAAATTTGTTTTTAAGCAAGAAGATATAAATTATAGCTATCTTCGCTTGTCAAAGCAATAATATGAAAGTTTTTCCTACAGTGGGAAGAAAGGTCCTTTTAAAAAGTTGTTGTAGTTTGCTTTTAAATTAAAGCTTCCTGAAGTGCTTGTGTTTTAGCTGTGCCTTCAGAAGAACTGTGGTATCTGTAGCCTGACCATTGAGACTTACTGACCGAGTCTTTTTCAGTTAATTTCAGTGCCCAAATCTTGTCCACATCATTACATAGACATTGGTGTTAAGAGGTAATAGCTATTTTATGTGAAAGTTAAAGGGACGTAATGCCTATCCTAGAGATAACTGACATAGGAAAAATAAAGTTGTCCAGTTAGCTTCAAGAGTCTTATTTTGGTTGTTAGCCCTCAGATCATAAATAAGCTGCCATGTAAAGTGTTTCCTGCTCTGAAGTGGGGGGAGGAGAGCATTATATGAATTACAGCAAGCCAGACAGCTGTTCTGTTCAGGACCACTTGGGATGCAGGCCTGTATTCTAACAAGAGCATTGCAGGAACGGAAAGCGAGTACCAGGGCACCAAGCTGGAGTGAGGGGAGTAGGGTCGAGAATGGCCACAGCACGTGACTTCTGGCAGGACACAGCTAGTGAACTTGAATTCCTTCGACTAGAAATATGCACAATAGTATCTGGCCTGCCGCTGACAGAGTTATGAAGATCAAGAGAGAAACACATGCAAAAACCTTTTGTACACTGTCAAGTATTAGAAAAATACAAATTGTCAGGAATCTTGGAGTGGTTAATTGGAATTCTGTGACCTTTTCCATTGAATCCCCAAGTTTTCATGCAGTAACATTTCCATGCCCTTAGGGGGTGGCAACCTTCCGTGATTGGACCCCCTGGCTGTGGCTGCCTTCCCATCTACCCATGGAAGTGGCAGGAGGAGGGACAGCGTTGGGAACATGGCTATAGAACCCTAGAGAGAATGGAAGCAAAGACGGATTCCTCAGGATTCCTTCTTTTTTTTAACCTTTCTTTAAAAATTTGTAACATTATTTGGTGAGTTATTTTTTTTTTACTGAGAAACTAACTTTTAAATCAAGTATTTTAAAACTTCACGTTATGCTTTGTCCGTGGGGTTTTAACTTAAGGAGCCCTCTTCGCTTCGGTTACTAAAAATCTGGTTTGTTTTCTTTGTACAAGGAATCAGACGTCTTAGAAGAGAAATCCTTTGACTCTCTCCTTTTGCCTATTTTTCTCATTACATGTTGAGGGTGGAGGTATGGACGTCACAAACGTCAAACCACTTCTCTGCGATAGACTGCTTGGGAAATAGGCCATCTGAAGGAAGCCAAGAATGCTGCTGTCTGTCCCTGTCGTTAACCACTTTCCAGTACGTGCTGCCTTTGAAAAAGAAAAGGGAGCTGTGCGCGTAGGAGTAGTAAGCTGAATCTATATTTCTGAAAGGATGGTTTTGTGGCTCTATTCCTGGAAAAACTTCAGTAATCTTCCTTGGATAAGAATCAAGTACTTGATTCCTATTGACATCAAATGCAAACACCTGCAAAGCAAATAAGAAAGTAAAACTGGCTTTTCTGAAAATCATTGATTTTTAGGTTAACTTATAGCAATGAGGTAAGTAAATCTGTGGCTTCGCACCAAATTCTTTGGGCTTGAAGTTCTCAATAATTTTCCATATGATGGGATGATCTGCCATTGCCATGTAGGTCTGCAGTAACAGAACAGCTTTTAACCAAGAACTTGGTCATCTGATAAATTTCAATTAGGGATGACAGAAGCAACACCGGGCTGGGAAGCCCTCTACTTACGAAAGACTCTTTGAAGAAGTAAATTAACTGCTTCCTTCGGTCATAAAAGGCAGTGTCCAGGGGACTCGGGATGCCAGGAAATCCTTCTGAAATTAATTTGGGGTAGCTTTTTCCCCGTTCGTCTTCTGTGTGGGCCTGATCGTTGTCACTGTCATATCTCCAATATTGATTTCCTGAGAGCCAAACAACAAATTTTAATGTGGCTTATTACTGTTAAACCACAGGAAACGACCAAGAGGACAGCTTTCAATGCAGATCCAGCCAACCGTGATGTTCTGCCATGGTTCCAGGAGAAAGCAGGACTTGGCAGCATCTGACTGAAGCCTCCGCTCAAACTAATGCTTCGCCCGGTCTTGCATTACTTCCAGGTTTGACCCCAGGAATCCATTTTTCTTATAGATGATTGCTGCAGTTAGAGTGCCAGCTGCCTTTCACAGTGCACCCCGGCCCCTTGGTGCTCATCAAAAGCAAAAACAAAACAACAATCATGTCGTCCTTTTCACATAAGCATCGAATTTTTCTTCTCTTCCCGTACAGTCTAACGATCTTCCTTCTACATGGAAGGGCCCATGGGTTGTCCTGAATCATTTTCCTATCCTAATCAATATAAGCCCTCTTTTTGCAGAAAAAACTCATGACACTTATTAAATTCTACCTGTTTCCAGGGTTTTAGAATCATCTAGTTCCACCACCAGCCCCGTTTTACAAATGAGGAAACTGGAGTTAAGAGAGTTGAAGCAATTCACCCAAATACAGACAGCCTTGGTGCACCCAGGGATACAACCCGGACTCCCCAGTTCCACCCAGTGACTTACCCCCAATCCTATGAAATAATATCTTGGAATTTTGCTCTGTTTCACTTCAAGGTCCAAATGCTGATTTCATGCTCTGAAACAGCACAGGATTATTCTACACTTTCCTTATTAGTTCCTGATCCTGAATATCTGGCATATGGTCAGCATACAATAGAATAAATCCACTGAGTTAGATCCTTTTGTGTTCACAACTCACAAAGCATCACAAGCCGTTACGTTCCTTAGCAACCAAATATTCAGTATATTTGGGAAGGTTCACCATTGAGGACAGTGTGACGTATGTCCAGCCAGAGGTGCAAGTCACTCTAACTGGAATGTTTTTTGAATTTAAAATATTCACAGAAAGTTAAATTTAAGATGTTTCAAAGCTCCAAGAATAAAATACAGCTGTATTATAGCAATCGCCCATGATGACCTAATTCTATAATTAAGATTCTTTGTTGCCAATACACATTCTAGCTCCGGACTTCTTACAGCCCTGAAAGATGTGCTTCCAACTCTGCAAGATCCGAACTATAAAAGTCCACCCTGAGGCAATTTCCTTATGTAACTGAATTTACAATAATTCTTCCTTTGTGTGATGAGAAGAGACATTAAAACCAAATTTATACGCCAGTTTCTTATGGCAAAATTTGCATGCAACGTTCTTTCAGTTTGGCTCTCGCCTTGTTAACTCTTTCTGAGCAATTTAAAGCAACATGGCCACAAGACGAGGATTCAGGCAGAGCGAGTGCACACAGCTCACCTCCGGGCACAAGCTCCGGGAAGGGGAAGAAAAAGCAGTGCCACAAAACCACGGCTGTGACTGGACTCCACGCGTTTGGTTTGCAAAGGCAGCCTGCCTCTGGGACACGGGCCTGCAGCCCTGGGTGCAGAGGCCTGTGAGCGAGGGGGAGCGGCAGCAAGAACGCCCCAGGCCTGTCCTCTCTGCGTGTTCACCAAGACCACCAGACGCCCCCCTCAGTCTCGGCCTTCCCACAAAACACTGATCCTCCCGGCTCAGAAACTGCCGCCCACTCCTGGCTGCCTGAGGGATGAAGTCCTGTCCCTGGCCCTGGTGTTCCAGGCTCTCCGTGCTGGGCTGACCCTGCCTTCCCAACCTCATCTCGCCCCGAGTGAGCGCCCGGCCGCACCCCGCTGGGCTAGCTGCCTCAGCAGAGACGCAGAGATGCCTTTTTCACTCCTGCCTCTAAGTCTTTGCTTCTGCTTCCTGAGTCTGACCACCCCCTCCCCTGTCCCCAGCCCCTCCACCCCCGTCACACACCCCACTCCAGCGTCCTTTCCTGGGCACTCCAGGTCCTGCCCATCCTTCAAGTCTGGGTCAAGCCCTGATGTGGGTGCGCCCTCATCTGACTCCAGGTGGCAGGGGTCACCTTGTCTGCTCATTCTACTCCTTCAAAACATACCTCTCCTGCTGGGATGCTGCTGAGGCTTTTTCTCTCCAGAGTCAGATTAAAGCTTCTGAAGGGAGGGCCCTTGCTTACAGTTCTTTGGCAACCACCTCAGCGCCTAGCACCGTTCATTCACTCCTTCATTCATTCGTTCACTTGACACATTCGGTGCCTTCTTAAAAAGATGCGGGTATACGCCCACCCCTGTGCTCACAGAGCTTACAGTCTGATGGAACAGACAGGAATTAAGTATGTAACTGCAAGAGCATTACAAGAGATTCCCTGCTAGGGGCTCAAAATTCTGAATGTTCTGAATGCATTTGTGTAATAAAAGAAATAGTCATCCATAAGAACCTCTACCTTTAAAAAAATAACGTTCGTCTCTTCTCCATGTCCAGATGTGGACAAAAGCATCAATGTTTTGTGTGGGGATTCCATGCCAGCCAATGAGGATTTGGATGGGATCCCCGTAGCGTGTCCGGTTGTTTCGATTTTCATAAAGCCAGTACCAGCTGTTGCGGAAAAAATACGTGCTGAATCTCACCATCACTTCTCCATGTTGGTTTCTCTCTTTGCGAATCCAGTCAAATGCAGTATCAAATGATCCTTCACATGAACCTTAAAAAAGAAAAGAAAATCTAGCCACTTGTCACCTAACGCAAAAACCAACTAACTGTTCCTACTTTCATGTTTGACTTGAATAGAGACAATTGCAAAGCTGTAGTTTTCCATTAAAACATCTTCAAGCAAGACATCATATGACATTGGAAGTAGGCCTTCCCTGGCTGAGCAGAGGCAGCTGGAGGGACCCCGGTGGACCACAACTGTCCTAGCTCACGTGGGTTGCTCTGACTTCGTCATTAATCGTGCTCCCTGGAAAGTGTCAGTGTGGATGCTAGTTATATGATCACCCTCAATACAGCTGATGCCTCTTTTGATGGCCGATCTGACTGCATTAGAGGGAAGGACTTTGGTTCTGGGCACACACAAAAGTGAGATTTCCACCAAGGGAAATAAATGTTTTGGCATCTGTTATTCTCCAAAGATTCTCCAAAGGGTGCCCAGAACAGGATGGTTTGAGTAGAACAGAAATAGGACGGTCCCTGTTGTAGACAGAATAGTGGAGGGTGAGCTTTCCTTCCCCTCAGCTTCTGTGCTAAATCATTAACCACTTCAATTAGCCACTAGCACACCGGCCTGCACAACTAAACAGAGGTTAAAGCTTATCCTGGCAAGGCTATGCTGTTCTTTGCCTTGGGATTACAGTAAACCTCTTCCAGAGGATTCCAGTTCCTGTAGCTCTCATGGGATGCCATGGCCTGGGTGGCCCACTTGTGTTTAGAAAAGCACCATGTTCTCCTCCCTTCTCCCAGGAATATAACGTAGCGTGTGACAGAGAGGACCCAGGTGGGAATCTCCACCGGAGTGGGCTTTGCTCTCCACCAGTGGCTGTAGTCTGCACATGGCCACCCTTCCTAAGAGGAGGAGCATCACAGGGCTAGAAGGCAAATATTCCTGACTTGTACCGTTTTGTGCTCTGGCGGGGCAGCCTCCCAGTGAGGAGGCAATGGGTCCAGTCAGGCTTTGGAATCCCGAGTGCCCTCTGTGAGCTGTGAGGACGATGGCTCCCAAAAGTCTTACCATACAGCTTTTGAATTGCTTTTCTGTCTGCCCAGTCCAACTCAAACGCAGGCTCCTGGGGGATGTAATTCGGCTGCATTATGGATCCTGTCCTGTAGGTGTGAGGCAAGCCAAGGACATGGCCAATTTCATGGACCGCAACCTGGAGGCGAACACAAAGCATGGGTGCGGTGCCAACCCTGGGTGTCTGAGCGCCACTGGCCCCATCCCGTCACGGAGGGCAGGCCTGTGCCTCGCGAAGAGAGGCGCTTAGTGAGGAGAAGGGGTGAGAATCGGGGAACTTTCTCAGAAGGACAGACACTTCCTGGAGGAACTCCGGCCCTTGCTGTGCCGCCCTGCGCCACGTCACTCTGAGCAGTGGGAGGCCACTTACTTTAAGAAGGCTGACGCCCGCGGCGCTGGTGGGAGGTGTGAAGTGCTCGTCGTCATCGAAGTGAATATCGCCCAGGCGCCACGCATGCGCAAACTCCTGCCCGCTCCCGTCGAAAACCCGGGGACAGCCCAGGTGCCTGCCTGGCGAGGGGAGAGGGGGCGGTCCGGGTGAATGGGGAGAGCCCACCGCACAGATGCCCGACCTCCAGGCCCTTGCTGGGGTTCCGGCCTCGCCTCGAGGGCCTTGTGGGCTAGGGGCAGAAGCAACAGCTGCTGGATCAACTCCTCAACGTGAGGAGGGGTGTAAACAGTGTGTCATCAAGTCTAAAGACTGTTACAAACACAGCTCATACCAAGTGCTGTGGGAGCCGGGGGGAGGGGGCCGTTCCACTCTCCCAGGGAGGCGGGGGGGTGGGTGCTGTCAAAAGGCTCATGGAGGAGAAGAGATCTGAGCTGGGTCCTAGCAGCCGAGCTGTCATGAAGTAAAGGAGGGGCTGCCCTGGGGTCACATCACTTACATTTGAATAGTTTTTCAACAAACTGTGCCCTGTGTATTTCTCACAGTGGGGGGTTAATCCAGTGAGAGCACCCCTAGTCCCCAGATGGGGCTGCAGGGAAGTTACTTGGTCCAAACCCACCCAGCTAGAGGGTGGGGGGCCTGGGTGAACCCCACCCCATCCGCTGGCTCAGGTCCATAGACTTCACTCCGCTATTTCTCCACGGCAGGAGGGAGGGGAGGCGCCAAGTTAGGCCCGGTTTGCTTGTACCTTCATGAGCATGCTGAGCTCTCGTGAGCAACGCTCACTGGGCTGACCTGCTCTGAGATAAGTAGAGGGACCTGCATTAATGTCCCCATGTGACCACTTGGGCTCTGTGCAGGGTGACACGCCTGTCCCCTCTCAGCAAGTTGTAATAAAGCAACATCTCCAGAAAGCTTACGAGATGCCCACGCCCTGACAGGTGCCATCTCAGAACACCCCAGAAGGCGGGGATGGTGCCACTGCTCTGCAGGTGACAGGCAAGCAGGAGGCCAGGGTGGGTGACCCGTTGGCCTTTTGGACCTGAAGCTTCCCTTATGCTACCTGGGCCCAACCTCAGGCTATGGGGGACGGTGGGAGGAGCACATCTGCCCTTCCTACCTCGTCCAAAACCCAGCTTTATGTCAACCGTGGCTCCAGGGGCGGCGAGGTCCTCCTGGAAGTCCACTGGCATCACCTCGCTCCACATCCGGAAGGCCAGTCTGAAGATGTACCTCTGCTCGTCCACGGAGAGCTGGCTGCTGTAGCCCTCGCCCACCAGCCTCCAGGTCAGGGTCTTTTTGGAGAAGGCCCGGGGGCCCCCGACAGCCGGGGCGTCCTCGGGCTGCCGGCCGGGCGCGGGGAGCAGCGCCTGCAGGAAGCGCTTGGGGCGGGCCCTGGGGAGCGGGCCCCGCGGGGTGGCCGGGGTCCCGGGCGCGGGGCGCGCCGCCTGCAGCAGGGGCCGCGTGTCGGGGACGCCGCAGCGCGGCCGGTTCATGGCCGCCAGCGTGGCCGCGTCCAGCTCCCCGCTCGCCGGCAGCGCGTTGACCTTCTGGAACCTGCGCACGGCCTCGGCCAGGGCGGCGCCCCGGGGTTCCTCGGGCGGCCCCTCGGGGCTGGGAGCCCGGGCCCCCGGGGGCGCCTCTGCCCAGCCGTATTTGGACAGGAACCGCTGCGGGGGAGAAACGCACGGGCTGACAGTGCACTACACACGTGTGTGTTTATCTACATTACCTTCTTGTTTTAGCTAACATATAGGATGGTGTACGTTTGCATCTTGTTTGCATATTTGTATTTACGTTGTGTGTGTACCTGTGTTGTGAAGCGTTTATATTCCGTGTTTACCGGTTATTTGTGCGAGGTCCCCCACCTGAGAGGCGTGTGTGCACACGTGCGTGTGCATGCACATGCGTGTGCATGCACATGGGCCCGTGTGTGCATGTGCGTGGTGCTCTTCTCAGGGCTTCTACCTGCGCCGCGAGGACGTCGGCGATGGGCTTGGCCCGGCGCAGCGGGGAGGGTTCCAGGTCCGAGCGGTCCCGGCTGTGGAAAATTGTCTCGGGCTGGGCGGGCCGGGGGGCAGCGAGCCAGCAGAGCAGCAGGGTGGGATGGAAGATGGAGGCAGCGTGCATGGCCGTCTGAGCCCTGCCCCCCCGCCTCTGCTCCGTCCCTGTCTCCCTCCTCCGAGAGCAGGCCCGGGATGCTTTTATGAGCAGCCACAGGGAGACGCCAAGTTTCCAAGCCCTTCTCACCCAGGCCCGAAGTGTGCCCACCAGCAGGCCCTGGCTGTGCTGCCCTTTGAAGACCCCAGGACCACCCCTCTTGCTGGGGTGAGGACGCCTCCCCTCGCAGCCCGCCCTGTTTGCCACATCCTCGGGTAATGACACCCCCGGCTTGCAGGCGCCCGCGGATTCCATCTCTATGGTGATGTGCGTGGGGGCGTTTGCTGCCCGTGCGCTGGGGAATGGCTGCGAGGGGCCCTCAGTCCGGTTGGTAAGAGGCCAAAACCTCGCCCCCAGCGAGCTGTGTCGCAGAACCGCACCTGCGACTTAACAACCATGACGTTAGTTTGCTCACAGTTTGGGTCTATTTTTTTTTCTGGGTGGGCTGGGGTTTGGGGATTTTTAGTTTGTTTCTATGACTTGTGTTTTTCTTGCTTATTGGTTTTGTTTCTTTTTATAAAAGGAATCATTAATCAGTATAGGAAAATGTAAATTTTTAAAGTACTGAGGATAAAGGAGGAAATCCTATGATTCAGATGGTAACATTTTGGTGAACATTCTTGCAGGTACATATATTGTGTACCTGTGTAGAGAGATCTTTGTGTATAATTTTACATAAATTGTATATTCTCTATTCTACTGAAAACTCAGTGCACTGTCAGGGGCATCTTTCTGTGTTCGTGAATATGGGTATTTATCACTTATCATTCTATGGGGCAGGGATTTTTATATGAGGATGAGCTAGAATCACCTGAGGTTCTAGGATATGCCCCGGCCCACACTGCCCCTCTGTTTCCCCTCAGGAAGGAGCCTCTTGGTGGAGGAGGAAAGCAGGTGGCAGGGGATGGGGAGAGAAACATCAGCAGGGCCAGGTTCAGCTGCGGGGAGATTCTAACTGGTCACGTCCAGAGAGCCTGAGGGAGGTGGGTAAGTTCCTCCAGGCTCTGAGTGCTGGGAGAGCTAGAGCAAGTGTGCAGTGTGTGGGGCTCTCATTCGGTTATTCATTCATTCATCTTCCAGCAAATACTTATTACTTTTCCAGGGACTGGGAACACAGAGATGAGCATGATGGATTCATTCTCTGCCCTCGTATATTCTAAGTGGGAGAGACAGACAAACAATGAATGAAAAATTCACATAGTGATGGGGCTAAGGCTATAACTAGGGAATGTGAGTGTTCTGGAAGGGGTGGGGAGTCAATATGAAGGTGGACGGAAAGACCTCTTGTGAAGATGAAATTTGAGCAATGAAAGAAAAATAAGTGGGACAGAGTCACATGTGATTGGGGATTTGGGGGTGGTGTAGACAAAGGAAAGGACACATGTAAAGGCCCTGAGGCGGGCCCCCGCTGGGAAGGCAGTGTGGCTGATGTCAGTGAGTCAGTGAAGGGGAGGGAGGTGGGAGGTAAGGACAGAAAAGACAGGGTGGATGGGCAGATGATGAAGAGCCTGTAGGTCACATAATTTGGATTCTACCTTAAGTTCAGTGGGAATCTTTTGAGCAGGAGACTTTATTGATTCATTAGTTAAAGAACCCTCCCAGCTGCTCTAAGGACGACAAATTAAAAGGGGTGCAGCCCAGAGGCAGGTGCAGACTGCACCCTCTGGCCTGGCAGCCCCTCCTGGGTGCCCCAGCACCCCTTCTGTGTCACGTTGGTCTGATGGCCCTGTAGTCTGAGACCCCTCACTGGGCTCCAGGACATTGGGGCTCCTGGGGAGGGCACAGTACTAGACTGTGACCTGGGGGATCCATTCCTAGTTGGGTCCCTGGATCAGGAGTTTGGCCTTATGCTGGTGCTGCTGGGGCAAGGCCAGCACCTGTGACATCGGGAGGTAACTGTGACATTCCGTTCAGTTCCTGTCAGCTCGGAGACTGCTGGGGCTGGCCATGTGCCAGGCGGGACCGGTGTCCTGGTGTCAGAGCGAGTGTGTGGGGGGCATGAGTATGGGGTGGGGACCCTCTGATTACTAAGGGCCACTCACCCCAGCTGTGTCCACAGATCCCCACTCCTCCCCCAACCCCAGGCTTTATTACTGCATCCCTCTCCCTCTCTCCTATGGACATGACCTCCCAGCTCCCTGAACCATCACCACTGAGGTGACAGCTTCATGGTCACTCCTCTGGGAGGGGGACAGCAGCAGGGAGGGAACCCTGGGTTAGCGGTCAGGAGGCCAGCGTGGTTCAGGACTTGGAATTTCTCCTCATTACCCTCACCCCCACCTCGCACTTTCCATATTCAGAAGCAAACCCCAGGCGTCAGATGTAATTTTATGCATAAATATTTCAGTGTGGATCTGTGCAAGATAGACTATTTGAAAAAAAAAGGAAAAGCACACTACCGGTATCGTGCCTTAAAACTTAGCAATAACCCTTTCATGTTACCAGATTTACCCAGGCACCATTCACATTTTCAGCTGTGGCCTAATTCTTTATTAAATTTTAAATGAGCTTTTGATTGGAAGGCACATCCTGAAAACTTTGTGTAAAGCAAATACTAAGATGAAAGGCAGAATGAAGTTACTTGGAGTGGCACGCAGGCATTCTGTCAATTATGTGTCAGTCATATGTTATATATATATATATATATAGCTAGTTATATATATGTCAGTTATATTTATCAGTTGACTTAACTGTATCAACGCACGTCAGTGAACATATACGTGAATCGTCATAAATGGCCAAAGGGCGCCCCATGGTGTGGCTAAAACAGAGCGTCACTCTTGGGTATAAGGCATTGTTCACCCCCCCACTTGACTGGGTTTTTCTTCTGTTTTTTTATTGAAATCTCAAACTGTTTTGATTAGAAGACAAACCTTACCCTTTTTCTCTAGGGGAAACCAAAGCCTGCAAAAGTGCGAGACTCAGGACAAAATTATTCAAAATGTTATCTGGACATTCTGTCTTTCCTGGGAGGCCAGCATTCTGAACATGGAACAGAATGGAGAACTCTGTGATGGAGAGCCAGAGTCTCGAGAGCTGATGTCACACAGCCGCGTCCCACGGGTCTGCAAGGCTCAGCCAGGGCCTGTCCTCCCAAGACTGTGCTTTTGAAAGTCAGGTCTTCAAACCTGCACGAGAGGTCTCCCGGATGCTGACAAGAAGCTCCCTCTCGGGGGTCAGAGGTGTGAGGAATATATTACTGAAGCGTCTTGTTCCCTAAAATTATTACTTTTTCTGCTGTGTTGTGCAGTTGGCCTCAGGCAGCTCAGGACGACTGGACTCAGAGAAGCGTGCACACCGTTTGGACCATCTGCTCTTCTTGCAGAGCAGTCTTCTCCCCAGTTAGTACTGAGCCTCTGAACGGACTGGCTTCTCAAGACTCAGAGAGTTTGATTAACCCAATTGCTTATTCCAGGTAAATTGGATTTTGAGGAAATCAGTTGGATTTAGGAGGAAAAATGGCAGAGGAGGGCGTGTCACCTACAATCAAAACAGAACGAGGGACAAGGGCTCCCGGAGAAGCTCGTTCCTAGTCGGTGCAGGACACTCTTCATCTCTGAGCCTGGGAAGGGTTTGGCCAGAAGCTTCTAGAATGTTCTTAAATGCTGAGATGGCATGACCCAGTTGTCAGGGGGAGGACTGAAAACTTCTTTTCCGTAAAACACATATCATTTACAAAATGGCTTTGCATATTCTTGGCATTTCACAACATAACATTTTGAAAAAAACATTCCCTTAGTTATTTCTGCAGATTTTTAAGCCTGATGTACCATAAGGGGTCAGTTCTGACTGTGAAAATGAACATATTTCAGGAGGCCCCAGGGTTTGGGAGTAAAACCATTTTCTCAAGTGCAGGCCTGTCTGCTATTTGCAGCTGCACGTGAGTGCACGTGAAAGGGAGAGCGATTCCTCCCACCATCTGTCCTTCTGATTGCCCTCTCTCTGGACTTTGCATTTCAGCCCCTTTTCATCCACAAATAAACCCTTTACCCACCCTGGGCTGGCTTACTATCCTAGGCCTCTCTGGGAAGATTCATCTGTGCTTTACATGCAAAGGGCCCTGTGGTTTGGGGTTCATTCTCCCTCCACTAGAGGAAGCATATTGAGGGTGCTGGGTGGCTGTGTGCAGAGGGAATCTCATTCACTGCCTGCCTGCACTTCTCTGCCCAGGTGTGAGCTTGACTTCGAGAAGATGATTGAGATGATCGACTTAGAGATTATGATCGCTGTTGGTGGTGGCTTACTGATCACCGCGTTCGTGCTGATGTGCTGTGTCATCTGTCTTTACTGCAAAGTGGCCAACACACTGAAGTGAGTGACGTGGGTAAGAGTGAATAGCACCCCTCAAATGGGATTCCTGGGGCTCTCTGCTTGAGCAGGGTCATTCCTTGCCCTGTGGCCACACCCTGGGTGAGGTCAGGAACAGCAGGTGGGTTTGAAAAGGCAAAGACAGGTGAGTGTAGAATCTTGGCTTCTTCCCCTTCTGGCTTGGGGCTGTGAGCTCATAAGTAGAATGTTCTCACTGGGCAGTTCTGCGTGTCAGCGCTGCTTTGCTGTCACTTGGGCTCAGTGAGTTTACCCTCAGCTGGTTAAATCAGCACACTGGCTGGGCCCTCCCTCTGTCCCAGGCACTGCAGACTGAGGACTGCGGGGGAGGCTGTGTATGAGGCTCTGCCTCGTATTCACTCAGAGGACGGGCTGGACTGATCTCTTCCTGAGTTGGGGAGCTCTCAGGGTGTTCTCTCATTCATTGCCATGGCTTCGGGGACAGTGAGGTGGCCCTGTAGCACCATGGGGAAGCTGAGCTGTGAAGATCCCGGGGGACTCCTGACAGCGGCCGGTAGGTCAGGATAGTTAACTTGGAGCTGTTCTCAAAATGTTTTTCACTTTATCTGGAGCAGAGGCACGTGTCCACGAGGTCAGTGATTGTTTTCAGTTTGGGGTAGATACGCCTGTGAGCAGGACGGCGACTTGCAAAGCCTGGGGCGCAGCCAGACATGGTGACTCAGGCACTGACCAGGTCAGACTGGTCACACCTGGGGCCACGCCTGCGTCTGCGTCCTGATTCATTTTACCCTTATTGAACATTTATCAAAATGTTGGGGGAGGAAAGGATTGGGTAAGAGTTCAGGAGAGGGGCAGAGAGGCATGATCAAAGGCTAGGTCACATGGCGTGATGCGCCCAGCTGAGAACCTCCAAACAATTGTAAGAAACGGGCTTAAATAAAGCAATCTAACCTAATGCTTTTCATAAAATCTCTGAAGGGAAATATGACAATCAGTGGCGACGACACACGAGGCAGGCATTCGGTTTGGAAGCAGACCGTCCCGAGACTGCCCGTCTCCTCGGCCTCCACTGCCGGGCGCCTGACGACAAGGCCTCAGAGAGCCACGCCGTGGCGACAGTCGCCCAAAGAGAGGTGGACTCCCCTGTGCTCCTGGCCACAGTCCTGTCGTGTGAAGTACAGACCGTCTGCCCAACTCAGCTGCCTCCTGACTTTGTTCTTTCGAGGGTTTGCAGGCCCTGTGAGGGCAGGGGCTGTGCTGGCTCTGATGCCCGGGCACCTAGAGGGCCTGGAACTCACCAGGTGTCAGGCAGTGACTCTGATCCCACCGCTGCCATCTGGGGACACTTTCCACTGGGTGAACCTCTGATCTCAGACACAGCAGCGAGGTTGTGAACCACACTGAACACTGTTCTCTTGCTTATTGACAGGAATATCTTACACGGTGCTGATTAATCACCAACATGAAGCTCTTGGTCCTACCTCCGGGGTGTTGTAGAAGCACCTTCCTGAGTTGCAGTGGAAACATCCAGGAGGCAGTAGTTCAAACCTCTCTTGACAGTTGGGGAAACTGAGGGTCAGAGGGGAGGAGTAACTCCTGGAGTCAAGCAGCAAGTCAGTGACAGGGAGCCTGGGGCCCGGCTCTGAGTGTTTTTACTTCCAACCCCTCCACCCGGGTGCCATGCGCTCCCCTTCCTGAGCTTCCTGAACCCTCTGGACTGTTACCTTGCTCCCCGTTCCCAGCAAAGTCCATTCTGGAAGGGCTGGCTCTCGTCCTCGCTCTGATCGATAGATACCTCAGTGGCGGCTCGTATGTGGCGACTTTGCGGGAGCATGGGGGTGATGGGAGCCAGGGGCTGTGTGGCACAGATGGGAAAAGGGGACAGCAGATGGTTCAGCAGCAGTGAGGTAGTTTTGTCCTGTAATCTGGGTTACAAAGGGCTTGTTTTATTCTGTATGGAAAATTCTGTATGATTCACACTCACCAGACCCGTCACCAAGTTAGTTACTTGACTGAGTGCCCATCCTGCAACTAACATCAAGATCGGGGGAACTTCGTTATCCTTTTCCCCCATCCTCTGCCCAGACACACCAAATCCTATGAAAACTGCATCTCTGGAGGCAGAAGTAGCCCAGCTCCCTGACCATGTGAGCCTCTGAGTCACATGTGACTGGCCGGGTTCCATCTCTGTGCCGGGCAGACAGCCTCTTTCTCCACGTCTAGTCGGCTTCCGGACCTCCAGGTCCTGGGGAGCTGCAGCAGCAGGCCTGTGGTCCTGGGGGAACCCCACTAAGTGGAGGATGGGTGTGACACTCCTGTGTCTACATCCACACACCCGTGTCTGCATCTCCTGCAGCTGAGTCAGCAGGGCTGGGTCTGGCTCCACCCCACTTAACCTGTGAGTGGCATATAATTCCTCAAGGCCTAATTTTCTGTCTGTAAAACGGACCCAGTAGTAGGGTTGTTTTGAGGATTCAATAAGATGTTGAAGGGAAATGTTTATGTCACTAAACATTAATTCAGAGAGATGATAAAAGATATGACTTTCTTCTGTAAGGACTGGGCATATCTTCTAAGCAGTACAGATCTTACCAACAAGACTGAAAGAACAATTGCCAGGGCAAATACATTTCTGCAGCTTTTGTAGTTTTTATCAGTATTTTTTGAGAATAAGAATTCTGCTGCTTAGGACATGAAAGTCTTTTTGTTTCAGTTGCTTTTGAAACACTTCACAATTACACAAAGCATAAATCTATAGATAATATGAAAATTCAGCTCAAAATTGCACTGTTGATTAAAAAAAAGATTCAGTAGTAAGTATATAAGGAGCGTATAGTGTCCAAAGATTTTTCTTAAAGAAGTATTTTATTCAAACTCTGAAAACGTTTATCTTGTTGATGTTTACCAATTCAACTTGATTATTTTATTACTTAGATTTGATTGTAACAGAAAACCTCAAAATAATAAGCTTAAACAAGATAGAAGTTGATACTCTCTTACATTCAGGAAGTCCAGAGTTGGGCTAGTTTAGTGCCCTACAGTGTCATCTTGTTCTACTAAGCTTCCTTTCCCAAGGTCATGTCAGGGCCCAAAAGGGCTCTCCAGCTCTTAATCTGCATTCCAGGAAAGAGGAGGAGGAAGGGGCAAGAGGTCTATATTTCACTTCTGTTTACATCCACTGGGCCACAGCTTCATCACATGGTCATGCCTACCTGCAAGGAAGCTGGAAAATGTAGTTCTTATTCCAGCTGGCCCTGTACCCTGCTAAACATCAAGGGTTCTTGTTTCAGGGTAACAGATATTGGGGCCAACTAGCCAACCCTACCTTGGACATCTTTCTCTCTTTGAATTTTTAGTAAAATGGTTTCCTATTAATTTTCTGAAAACTTATAACACAATGTTTTTCTTTTGTTACTTTCCATTCACATTTAACATAATTGCATTAACATTTAACATAATACTTGGCATGGAGCTATTTTAACCCATTAAGTGAGTTACTACGTGTAACTGAGTTAAAGCTCCTGAAACTTGGAACGTCGCCTGAGAAAGTATCCCGTAATTGTGAACTGTGGCTAAAGGTCCAGAGGGAACCCCTTAGACGCTAGCTGCTGACCGCCACCAGCCTGTGGCCCAGACTCTGGTTTGGCCCTTAGATTCCTGCATGATACTCTACTTCCTCCCTTTGCCAAGTCCTGCAGCAGCTCTCCCCAGCGCTGGAGCTGGCTGGAGTGGGCCACACAGGAGCCCCTGTAAAGAGGGGACACAGGCCCCAGAATTTGGCAAGCCCCCTGCACACCTCTGTTGAATGTCTTCTCCCTGCTCTGTCCTCTCCCACCCCACATTCTGTCCCTTCGGATCCTCAGGGAGGACACAGGGAGGTTGGTCACTAGCCTCCCTGCTGGGCCGTCACTCCACTTAGAACTTGGGGGGATCTCTCAGGGTGTTGTGTGGGACTCCTGCCTTGTCCCCCGCTCCCCACTCCCACACTGGACCTGGAAGTTCCATGCACATCCACAACCCCAAAGCTAAACTCCCCCTGGCTGGACCTCTCCCTGGTGAGCTCCTCCTTATGCGGGCTTTCCAGTCACTCTCTTCCAGGCACCAGACCACAGACCATTAACTAACGTAACCGTAGTCCTTAAGAGGAACTGTAATCCTCTGGGAGAGTGGGCAGAACTAACAATGTGTGACTTCTCTCGGTTTAACTTTCCTGAGCTGTGTATTAGAAAACCCAAGATTCTACCTTCTGCCATCTCCAGTGTCTTCAGAACCAGGCCTCCTTCTCCTGTCACTTTAAAAAGGACTTTTGCTGCCTCAGCCCTCACAATCTAAACTGCTAACAGTTTGGACTTCCCAGCCCAGTTGCCTAGGCCAGGTTCCCACTTGGAGCAATGGCCAGGAAAACTACACCCTCACCACTTTGCTCATCTTCTCTACAGTGGACGAGCTCCTCCGATCAAGTTGGCCGGACCCTTCCTAAGCACGAACTGATCCCCATCTTTAAGCAGACGTGCCTGCCTCACCTTAAGCCCTGGTCACATCCTCTCCAAAAGGCCGCTTTATCTTGCTGTGGGGATGAAGACTCATGTAGACATCTAGTAAATCCTTGTCCCCTGTTCCCACCCCATCCTGCCCTCACTGGGCTGTGATAACGAGCTGCCTCCTTCCCCTGCCCCGCTGTGGGGTGCTGTGCCTCCTCCTTGTTCCAGATCCTCTGTAGCTGAACTCAGTGGGTTCGTCTCTTGGTGAGTGTGGAGCTGAAAAGCAAAACCAAGACAGATGCAGATGAAGAAAAGGTTTATTGCTTGCACAAACAATGCAGAACACTGGGATAACTCCCACAGCAGTGTCTCCCCAACCTCAGCGCCAGTGGAGACTTTATACGAAAGAAAACAGAAGATAAAAGGTTTATGTGTAATGACTGTGTTCTTTTAAGGCGCATGTGTACATGTTATTACATATATCGCATGATCTAAAAATGACTGTTTGAACCCTCCCAGAGGAGGAGAATTTAAGATGCCAATGAATTTAGGTAACTTTAGGATGTCTGGTGCTTGGAACATTTTGCGGGGGTCTTTCTGCAAACGGGATTTCTTTGCAAGACAGCAACATCTGCAAAATAGGGACAGCAACTTCCACGAAACAGAATACATAGTTTCTTTTTGTCTGAAAAACACTCAGTAACCCTTTCTTTGCCTGGTTCCCTGGTCACACCCCCTCTTCTGAAGCCCATGCCATCCCTTCTCACCTCTGTCTCCCCATCTGCCTCCAGCTGGGTTTCTCTCCTTCCTTCTTCATTACTCAGCATTGTGCTGTACTCCTCCAGCTTCTACAGGATGTTAGTGACCACACTCTGGCCATGAGGGACCTGCTTCATGTAATTCAGTGGTTTTCAAACGAGTTTGCACATGGGAATCACCTGGAGAGCTTCTAAGAACTCCTGTTGCTTGGGCTTTCCTCTAGAAACCGGTGAAGCAGAATGTCTACGGGTGGGGCCGAGCGACTTTGTTTTCAGAAGCACATCATATGGTTCTGATGGGTAGCCACGGTTCCTAATTCATGGTCTTAGGAATGGTCTCATTCCTCATTCATGGTCTCATCCATCCCACTTTGATATTATACAGAAAAACATATGTATAACGCAGTGCTTTCCAAATTATTTTCCTGAATTCCCTGAACAAGTGGTCACTCTCTGCAACCAGCTTTAGAACTCGCCCATCACCCTAGAAGTCCCCTCTGGCTTGTCTGTATTAGGCACACCCCAACACCTGCACATGTGCACTTCTCCCCCGCCGGCCAACCTAGTCCTTCTGTGACACACTCATCCCCAGGATGTCCCCATGACATGCCCGATCGGTCTGCTACTCACCCCAGCTGGGACCACAACCCCAGACCAGCAAAACTGCAGGTTTTCCCATTTGCTTCCTACCAAGTTCACCACCTTCTGCAGAAAAAGCCCTGGGTTCTTGCCTCCCTCCCCAATCCAGTCAGCCCCTTGGGTGGCGAAGCTGCTGGTCCCTGCAGTGGCCCCACAGGGATAAGGATACGGGGTGAGAGCATCTCCACGCCACAAGGCCACAGGCTCCCACTGGTTTGACCCAAAGATTGAGCAGGTTTTCAAGAATAAATGCTTCTTAATTTGTTGTCTGACTTGGGCTGATTTCCAGAGCCCTGAAATGACTGTAACAATTTTGTCCAGTTCCAGCCTTGTTTTCTGTTGGAGAGGATGTGCCCACACCTCGCGGCTGACAGCCCTGCACACATCAGTTATAAAGTGAGGCGTGTACGGGGTTCTGCTCCCCGGTCAGAACTTCTGCCTCCTGCACTATCTGCACGTCTGGTCTCAGAACTACTGAGGGCCATGGCAGTGACCTCAATCCTTGAGAATAACGGGAAGAAAAAATAAAAAAGGAAAGGAAAACTGTGTTCATTGACTTGGTATGGCAATAAGGTGGACTCCCGTGGTTCAGCAATATTAAAAGGAATGAGTTTTTCTATAACTTTCAATTCTGTTCATAATCCTCAGGGTTTGTGCTTGCACCTCTACGTTAGCTAAAAATACAGAAATAGAGAGGTGAAAATTAAGAAAATTCTGTAGCAATTTGACATTGACCTCCATGCTCTGCCCCCCAAGCATGTGACCAGGGGACTGCCTCCTCCAGTCCGGTGTTGTCCACCCCACACAACAGTCTTGTGGCAGGAGCTGTGTGCTCGTCTCACACAGCAGAACCATACCACAGCCTGCGATAGCCAAGGTTAGTTTAGCCGGCTCTGGTCCCGGACGTGTGGAGGTTGGCCTCAAGACATTCCTCCTGCAACCCTGCTGTGGTGGGTGCAGCTTCTTGGCAACCGCGGCTCCTGCAGAGCTGACGCAGAGTGGCTTTTTAGGGAGGCACACAGAGGCCTAGGGGCCTCCTGGGCTGCAAGGGCCCTGGGAGGTGCCGCTGGAGTCCTGAGCAAGGCCTGCTTGGGGCTGGGCTCTTCCCCAAGAACAGAAAAGATAACTCCAGCAGAAAAGGGCTCCTTGAGAATGGGAAGGATTCTAACCTCAACAATCCAGATTTGACTTCCAAATCAGAAAGAAGTGGTGAAATAGATTCTGCTTGGTATTCAGAAAAATGACTACAGACAAAAACCACAGGGTCATCACAGTACCTTTGCTGCAGAACTTCTGTCCAGGTCGCACCAAGATTTGGAGAGCAATCATCAGCGTGTTCTTACTTCCGTACTACTGTTAATTTGATCGGAAGTGGTTTATGAACGTCATTAGTCTGGGTCTATGTGCTTATGTTCAGAAATCCCTTATCATTTGTCCTGGTTCTGTCACTCACTAGTTGTGTGATCCTGAGTAAGTCATTTAACCTCTTGAGTCTCTGTTTCTTCACCAGAGAAAAGGGAATAGTAGCGATGTCCTCTCCTCAGGGTGTTAGGAGGAATGGAGACCGGGGAGGCAAGCCCTGTGCACAGGGCACGCAGAGCTGCTCGAGGTGAGATGCCTTCCAGCGCGGAGCTGCCACAGAGACCACCATGTGGGGGCAACACAGCCGTCCTTCCTACCACCAGCTCATGTGTCACTGAAGACAGACACAGGCTCCATTCACCCAGCTCAAATTCCGGGCCACGATTTAAAAAGTGGAAATAAAGTTTGGGGACAATTCCTCTGCCTCTCTGCCAGGCACTGCATCCACAGACCAGCCCCTTCTCAGTAATCACCGCCGCCCCCCCCCCATGCCCTAACTGAGCTACGCTGCATTTACATTTCTGAAGAAAAGAAAGTCTCTCCGTATTTGAGTTACAATAGTCCACAGCTCACAAAGCAGGAACTTCAAGGGCCTTTTTATAGGATGAATAAAACTACTTCATACACAGCAAATCTCATCATTCATATCAGGTTTGTCAGTTATCAGGACATGGGCACACGTGTTTCCTCCCCGAGCACAGCTTTGCCCTGAAAATAATACACAGCAAGGGACAATGCACAGTCAGCACAAGTAGCCGGTGTGGTTTATTTAATCTTCCTGCTGCCGGAGGACGCCCCCGCAGGCCTGGGAGCTGGTGTGTACCGGGCAAGGGTCCGAGTAGCCACCACTGAGATGGGCGTCCGAGTTGGCCTCCACGGAGGGAAGTCACGTGCATGTGGGCCCGCTGCCAGCCCCATGTCCCGTCCTGATCCCTGTCCCGTGGCTCCACTCAGCATGAGGCGGAGTTTGAGGGTGGCGGCTCCCCGGGTGCCCCTGCCTGATGCCTTGCTCCCCGCGAGGCAGCAGCAGGTGGTCCGCAGCCCATGGGAGAGCAGGCGGCTTGGGAGGCTGACTCAGCAACTGTGGGGCTGAAGCACCGCCCTGATGCCCGCGGCCAGAGCTCGTGGCGTGGGGCTCTCCGCGGTGCAGCTCACAGGCAGGCCCCGGGCGGCCAGGGCACGAGCTGTGGTGGGGCCGATGGCTGCAAACTGCAGAGAGAAGAGGAAGGGGGCCTCAGGGCACCAGCAGAGATGGGGGAAGCAGGAGGGTGACGTGTGCAGGGCTTGTCAGACATCCCGTCTTTTTTCATGTGAGAGCTTAGAAATGTGACAGTATCTCCTGATTGGAACGTGGCTTTACAGCCCGCAAAATGCCTTCACCTCCATGATCCCATTACAGCCTCACCACCAGCCCGAGCGAGATCACACGGTCCCTGCGGCTCGGGTGGGTGGCAGGGACCCGAGGCCTGCCCTCTTGGCTGTGTCCTCGGAAGCTTTAGCTGCCTACGGTTCTCTGCCTTGTGTCTCGGGGCCCTGGGTAGGGTCAGGTGGAGCACAGAACTCTAAAGGGGCTCTGGGTGTGGCAGGGGCGGTGGCTGGACCCCTGGGAAAGCAAAGCAGTCAAGAACAGGGCGCGGAGCCGGAGGGCTGGGTTCAAATCCCAGCTCCACAAGACAATGACCTTGGCAATGACCCACCCTCTCTGGGCCTCTGTGCCCTCACTCATAAAACAGCAAGGTTAACAGCCTTCCTCACTGGGCTGCTGTGAGGATTAAATGAGGCAACAACGTGACCACTTGGCCCAGTGCTGGGACAGATAAATGCTCAGTGATCGGCATTAGCTGCTGCTTGTAGGATCGTCGTTATTCCAGACTAGAAACCCCAATGGCCTGGGCCTCGTCAGCAGGATACCTCTCTCTGAACAAGCTAGTTTGAGGGTCACATCCAGAGCCTCGCTTCAGGCTGATATGACTTTCTGTCGTGACTGGCCCTTGCTAGCCCTCATTACAAGTCACTGAGCCTCTCTGATCCTCAGTTTCCTCATCTGTAAAAGGGGCACAATTATCCCTGCCTCACAGTGCTAGCATGGGGGTGAAACGAGAAGAGCAACACCTCATGGCAAGAGAGAACACACTCATTTCCCACCTCTGTACCCCCAGATAAACACCGGGGATGATGCACCTGTGTGGGAGTGGTCTGTGAGGTGAGCACCCTGACAGGGCAGGCTCACCCAGCCCCTCTTCACCCTCCCTCCCCAGGCAGGGTGGTATATAGTGAACAAGTGCAGCCTTTGCACAACCTCAGGACGCTGTGGCCTGGTGCTCCTTCCCGGGAAACGTCAGAATGAGAAGAAGAAGGCTGCTGTCCCACAGAGACCCCCACACTCCACCCCGTGGAGCACCCACTCCTCAAGAAACTCCCTGAGAAAAAAATGAAGTTGGACTCCTACCTCACACCATACACAAAAATTAACTCAAAATGGATCAAAGATATAACTGTAAGAGCTAAAGCTATAAAACTAGAAGAAAACACAGGAGTGAAGCTTCATGACCTTGGAATAGGCAAGGGTTTCTTAGATATACCACTCAAAGCACAAGTAACAAAAGAAAAAGTAGATAAATTGGTCTTTATCAAAATTTAAAAACTTTTGTGCTTCAAAGGACATCATCAAAAAAGTGAAAAGACAGCTCACAGAATGGCAGAAAATTTTTGCAAATCATGTATCTGATAAGGGACTTGTATCCAGAAAAAATAACTCTTACAACTCAACAACAACAAAGGGACAAATGGCAAGGATGTTAATAGACATTTCTCTAAAGAAGATGTAAAAATGGCCAATAAGCACATAAAAAGGTGCTCAACATCATTAATCATTAGGGAAATCCAAATCAAAACCACAATGATACTACTTCACACCCACTAGAATGGCTATAATCAAAAAGACAAAAAAAAAAAAGCAAGTGCTGGCGAGGATATAGAGAAATTAGAATCCTCATATATTGCAGGTGGGAATGCAAAATGGTACAGCCACTTTGAAAACAGTTTGGTAATTCACCAAAACATTAAACATTAAGTTACCATATGATCTAGCAATTCCACTCCTAGGTATATACCCAAGAGAAACGAAAACTTACGTCCACACAAAATATTGTGTTCAAATATTCAGCATTATTCATAATAGCCCAAAAGTGGACACAACCCAAATGACCATCAACTGATGAATGGATAATAGAGGTGGTATATTCATAGAATGGACTATTCTCTGGCAATAAAAAGGACTAAAGTACTGACACATACTACACCAGGGAAACCCTGAAACCATCATGCTGAGTGAAAGAAGTCAGTCACAAAAGACTGCAGACTGAATGATTCCATTAACATGAAATGTCCAGAACAGGCAAATCCATAGACACGGAGAGTAGATCAGTGGCTAACAGGGGCTGGGGGAAAGGGGAGTGACTGCTAATGGGTACAGGGTTTCTTTTGGGGTGATGAAATGTTCTGGAATTAGATGGTAGTGATGGTTGCACAACTCTGTGAATACACTAAAACCCCATTGAATTGTATCCTTTAAAAGTGTACATATTTAATTCATAAAAAGTGAATTTTATGGTATGTGAATTATATCTCAAGAAAGCTATTTGAAAAGAAACTCCCTGAGACAGGGAACCAGCAAACAGCAAATGTGATTTCAGCAGAAGCAAGCAGTTTGGTCACAAAATGGCTTTTCCACCTGAGCCTGTTATGCCCTCTGAATCCCTTTGATCTTAGGAGGAAGAATATCTGGAGAGTTCCAGCTGTCTGAAGCACCACCAGTGGCCTGGCCAGACCCACGGAGCCTGAAGGGGGGGACCAGGGCTGCAGATGGTGCCCTGTGGAGCAGTAGAGTCTTACCCCACACCGGGCGCCCAGAAGCCCGGCACTAACGTCCTTACTCCATCACTGGGCACTGACTGGGGAGTAAGTGCGCCAGCTTAGGTGTGGCAGGCCAGCAGCCCAGGCTCGGAGCCCAGCTCTGCCACTGCTGGCTAGTGCCCTCCTGGCAGGTGGTAAACATGAAAGTCAGTTGCTTCTATTAGTCTGGTGGTTGTTACAAATTTGCTTACCTACTGCTTTGTGATGATCCCTGTGTGGCCTTTAGAGACATGCACATGGCCTTCCCAAGTCAACTGACAGTAGCAAGTTCAGGTCAGAGGTCACTCCCTTGACTGTTTGTGGCCCAGCTGTAATTTGTGCAGTGCTGTACAAATGGTGGGTCCTACAAAGACTCCTGGGGAGGGAGCAAGACCACCTGGCAAACAGGTGAGACAGGAAAGCCACGCTACCCAATCCAGGTCTAGGCCTGTGTCCTCTGTCACCCTGGAAAGATCCTGCCTCAGCCAGTGAAGTCACCTTGATGAAGGACAACTCCTGACAGTACACAGCCTCTCTGCGGCTCCCAAACAACCTGTAGTAACTGCTAACAGTCCAGCTCTGTCCCCCTGGCAAAAGTAGAGCCAAGGCCCGGTGGAATTCTTAACTACTGGTGGGCGGTACACTTGACTGCTGCAGTACGAGGCGACCGGAGAGAACATGCGAGAATGTCTGGAGGTGACAGAAACGTGACAGTTAAGGTGGGCACGCTCACCCAGCCCCCAGCTGCTGGGCAGTTTGTGGACAGGGCAGGCAGCAGCCTATTCACAGTGACTCACGTTCTAAGTTTAGATCTCAAGTGTCCATTTGTGCTTTTAAAAATGGTTTTTTTTTGAAGGAAGATACAGTATAATTAAATAAATCTTTTGTTCTTTGTCGAGGCAGACAAACATGGAGGAGCCCAGGGTGAATTCTGTGTTATGTTGATGTTACCAGGCTGCCCTGGCATTTCACAGCTGTTGTGTGACCCAGGGGGGCTCACACCGCACGTCCCGGAGAGGCAGTGTGGCGCAGAGGGACAAGACGGGGGGCGGCCCCAGCAATGTTACTTGTCCCAACCTCCAAGACAGTGAGTGCTCACTATGTGCTCATTACTATGCTGCGCAATTCATGGGCCTTCTCTCTTTAATCCTTCCAACCCTAAGAGTCATATTCTTTTCCTTCCCTAAGGACCTACGTGCAAGTCTTGGTCAGTGAATCACTTTGGAAGTCATTTAACCTCTCTGGGCCTCAGTTTCCTCACCTGCAATGAAGACAACCGTCCCCATTTTGCAGGATTCCTACCCTGGACTGGTGTGAGAATTACACGACATATTGCCTGGAAATGCTGTCAGCTGACGATGGCTCATCTATCACCACGGCTAACAACGTGGAATCGGTCTTCCTAGGTTCAAACCACGGCTGTTTTTGCTTCCTGTGACCTGGGGCAGAACACACAACTTCTCTGAGCCTAACACTCCACCTGTAAAACTGGGAAACAGTCCCTCCTCCCCAGCTGTGCCGTGGGAGCACCTGTGATAACAGGTGAAGGCCTTCACTCTGTCTGACTGCATGAGTGCCCTTAGTGCTGGCGGCCTCTGTCCTGGGGCTCCAGGTCACACCCACACCCTCTCCTCAGCCCCTCCACACAGTTCAAAGCATTCTCACTACAGGCATCACAAGGGGTGTGATTACTGACTGACTCATAACAAATACAGCCCCTAAAAAGTATGAATGTAAATCCTTTGAGATGAAAGATATGAAAAAGAGGAATGCTGTTAGAATAGATATTTCAAGACATTTAGATGGAAAAAGGGGGAAAGGATGCTAATGCCTGTGCCAGGCCCTGAGCTGAGGGCTTCACTTAATTCTCTCATCTAATCCCGAGACTACTCTACAGGGAAGGCCATCTACATGTCTATAAAGGCCACAAAGGGATAATGATCCTCGTGTTACAAATGAGGAAACAGGCTCAGAGAGGTTAAGTAACTTGTTTAAGAGTACCAGCCAGGAAGTGGCGCTGCTGAGCTTTAAGCCTGGGGCTCGGGAATTCTAGAGCCCTGCCTTTCCAATTCTAGAGTTGGCATCAGGGCATCTGCTAGGTCAGGAGTGCTTTGACCTTACATGGGAACTCTAGGATCCTTAGTGTAAGATTAAAAAAAAAAAAACAAAACTGAAAAAGACCAAAAGCCCACTGAATACCTCACCTTAATTTGATCTATGTTGTCACCAGATAACTCTTGAATATGCTTGAGACTGTATGTAAGGCCAGAAGGACTGAAAAATGTGATGCTGGCTGGGATGCCCTGTAGGGAGAGAAAACAAGATCGACCCCTTGCCACGAGGCCAAGGAGAACGTTCTCCCAGCCCCGTCACTGTCACCGTCACCCCCTCAGCCACAGAAGCAGCCCCCAGCAGCCCTGAGGATTCACAGCAGGGGTTCCTAGCTGATGCTGGCACTGTCTGCTCCCTCAGGGCCGAGGTCAGGTGAGCAGAGAGCGATCAGAGGCTGGGTGCTGCTCCTTGGCTGCTCTGCCAGCCTCTGTGTCTGCCTGGCCAGAGGACACGGGCACTGCGGACACCACGTGCCCAGCCGAGTGGACAATGCCTCAAGTGTGGCCAAAGTGGCGCTGGTCAAGTCAGGTAGCAGCGAGCCCAGCTCCCTGTCATCTCCATCCCTTCTGGCAACAGAACAGACAGCAGACAGACCGGCCTGCACAGCCTTTCTGCTTTGGTCTGTGGCAAGAGGACATCCCAGGACCAGCAGGGCAGTCAGAAGCCCATCCTGGGAGAGGAAGGGGAGGCATCTTAGAGATGTGGAAAACTTCAGTCAACTCAAACAAGCACCATTCACTCAAACAAGCACCATTCACTCTTCCGCCTGAGGCCTCCAAAGGTCCCTATGGCCTCCCAAATCCCTCCCCGACTCCTCGGTGGGCACCGTTGGCCCTCCCAGTGTAGGCGCAGCCTCCCTTCCCCACCTCTGTCCCTGCAGGTCCATCGATGCTGGAGCCCGTTTGCCTCAGGCTTACTGTGTCTGGGATGCTGTTCACAGGGCTTTGCATAAATTATCCCCTTTAATCCTTATAAAAACCTTACTAGATAGGTCTATTCCCATCTCACAAATAGAGATGGAGCCTCCAAAAAGTCACTTCCTCAGAGTCACTCAGATGGGGACACTGGAACCATGCACAGAACCAACGTCTGCAAGGCCTGTGCCCCTCACTCCCGCGCCTCCCCCACCTGGTGCCGCCCCGCCTGAGCGCTCCCTAGGAACAGAACGCACCTGCTTGGCATAGTAGCTGTTCAGGTTCACTTGGATTCCCGGGTGTGGAATATTCTGGTAGACAGCTATGCTTTCCATGGGAATCCCTGGACACAATCAAAACCAGGAAACAGACTTTATTGCCCTGGGAACGCAGTGGGGTCTCTGTACCTCGGGGCACGGTTAGTGGAGCCCCCTAGTGCAGCACAGCCCTCCTGGCACAAGCTGCTGGGAGCTGAGGGGGCGGACTGAGGGCAAGCAGTCTCGGCTGGCCCTCTGCAGCCTGCTGAACACTGTGGAGAGGCTCCTGCAGGGAGGAGGCTGAGACAGCCGAGGAAGGACAGGGCCCCGGGACACAGCCTTCCTTCACACCCTGGATGCCTTTTGTCCCTGTGTTTGTGTGGGGTGTCCACAAGGACCGTCCCTGGCCGTTCCACCACGGATGCTGTCTGTGTGGGACCCCACACTGAGGGCAAGGGGTGCAGGCAGAGCTCTGAGGGAGTTTTTCAAGCCCAGGGGCTGAAGCACGCAGCCAAGAGCGTTCTGAGGCCCAGACACCTTGTTCCCTGGCAACCTTGGTCCCCAGCAATCTGATGCCAGGAACTGAGGTCCAAGGGCAGCTCTTGGCAGAGGCCATGAGTCAGGAAGGGGCCTGCGGGCCTGTCTCAGGAGCCCCAGCTCTGCCTCCACGTGGCCACGGGCTCCTGGATTAGCCAGTCATCTCAATGGGCTCCAGGGCCCCATCTGTAAATGAATCGATTAGGCTCTGGACTGTCTCACGTTCGTTCCTGTTCCATTCAGTGACTCTGAACATTCCCAGGGTTTTCAGGGCTGGCGATGAGGGAGGAGGCACTGCATTTACTAGGGTAGCCACTCAGCAATGAAATCTGAGGCTTATGAAAATGAAACGAGGCAGGAAAGAAAATCTCGCAGAAGGAATCAAGATATTGTTAGCATAAAACAGCAACCAAACATTTCATACCCAAAAACCTAAAGAAACTGAAGGAGCAAACCTCTGATTTATGTTGGAGTTCTTTAAAGACATCTAGGCCCAAGCTTTTTCTTTTCTTGTTCCAGAAAGGCCAGTGACCTTGCAGATCTTACTGCCTAGTGTTCTCTGCCATTATGCCCGGTAGCATTCAGAAGATAGATGATCACATGGGTAGAAGAGATACAATCACACTCCATTTTAATACAGGAGGGAAAAGTTACAAGGTCTAAGATCATGCCAGGTAATATTCTTCATGTGGATTGTTGGAGGTTCAAAACAAAGGGAGAGAATGTAATAGTTGCAGTTCCATGAATTGCTTGCTTTTGGAGAGCAGGCATCATGCTATGTAACCTCACAACAACTCTGTGAGATAGGCTCTATGGTTATACCCATTTCACGGACGAGGACACTGATGCACAGAGAGAGTATGTGACTTGCCCTCGCTCAACCCAGCTAATGAACAGCAGGGGGAGAATTCACATCTCTTTTTGTCTCACCCTAAAGTTTGTACTCCAAACCACTGATTACCCCTTGCTCCCAGATCAACTATGTGACAGGAGCAGGTGTGCAGGTGACACCTCAGACACCTGAGTCAATGGAGCTGGAGTGCTCCAGGGGCATGGGCTGGCTCCCAGACAGTGAAAGTGCCAGGAGCCATGGGGGACGGAGCTGGACCGAGGCCTGAGCGGCTGAGCTGGAGGACGCCGCATGCCAGTGTAAGATCAGCTCCATCCTTAGATTTCCTTCTACAGGTGAACCTGCCCCAGGGCCACCTCCACACTACCACTTGGTGAAGGCTCAGTGACACTGTGTGCTCCTAGCTGGAGCTGAGCAGACTGAGGAAAGCAGATCTAAAAGCAAGGACAGCAGACTGCACCCCACACCTATCGTGAGGAGCGCCCTGCCCTCCCCGGGCCTGGCTGATTCAGCCAGGCCTGCTCTCCCTGTGGTCCCCACAGGGCTGACCACTTCCATCACCATGAGCTCTTGGCAGACCCCAGAGGAGAGGGAGGCAGTGCCCCATGAGTCAATGCATTCCAGTCACCTTTTTCCTTGAGCATTTTCGGCAGGATTTCTCCTTTGAGGGTGCCACAGGGAAACAGAAGAGGCAATGCTGATGGCTCCCCTGCAAATAAATAACCAGACTTTGTAAAAGCTTTGTAGAAACTCCGGGGGAGGTGCATGTGCACAGGGGCGTGGTGAGGAGCAACCCCAGGCCCCGCTCTGGAACTTGGGTCTCAGTTCCAGCGACTGTAAGAGGCAAGAACAATGGCTACCTCGCTGACCTTGTATACAAAGCTCACAGAGGTAATGTGGACGAAGGTGCTGAGAACACTAACATACACACAGGCCAGGGCTGCTGTCCCCCGTGCTCCTTCTCATCCCTTTCATCCTCAAGTGGCTCCTGGGCAGCAGTCACTATTTAGAATGCAGGCTCTGCACCTTAACTAGAATCAGAAAGTTAGAGGTCAGGCCTGGTGTTGGCACTGGAGCAAACATTCTCCACCTCTTGAGGAACCCTGGGGACGAGAGGTGGCTGGAGCCAGGGCCCCAGCTCATGAGGAGGCAGAGAAACAGCAGCCAGGAGTGGCTCTGCAGCTGTCTCCAACAAAGACAAAGTCCCAGCCAGGAGGGCAGCACCAGGCCAAGTGCTCAAGGGGCTGACGGACCCCGTGGAGGGCCCAGCCTGCTGAGAATGGCCCTGCCTCGCATCCCTGCTCCACATCTCCGCTCTGGGAAGACTTAGGGCATTTTCTGCTCTAAGCTCGCTGCACAATTGTGAAAACAGCAAGTGATCTGAACACCCGTTTGAGACAATATCACCCAACAAAACTGCTGGGTTGTCAGATGCCAGAATCCTCCCCAAATGTGAAAACAAAGCCTTTTAGTAGAACCAATCATTTTCCCCCTACATCTGTCCATTAAATGTAAGAAGTTTTAATGGGTGTTGTTCATGCACAAACATGTATTTTTCTACACCTGTAAGATCTCTCTGAACACATCTTCTTTTGGTGATTGTAATCAGATGAAGGAATAAACCAAGCTTTTTCCATCTGGTACCTTCTTCATGATGCCCAGCTAAACAACAGGAATAACCACAGGCTTCTTTATTTCAAGTTATTAAATGACTACAAATTGATGAATGTTTTCTTTATTTAAACTGCTCTGTAAATATCAGTATGTATTTACACATACACACAAGGAATTAGGAAATTTTTAAATATAGATAATAGATGCCCACTGACTTCTCTTTTCCAGTGTGAGGAAATGTTTCCATGCACTGTGGATGCCATCCCTAGACACATTTTCAAAGCCACGTTCAGGTACTGTTTTCTTAATCAGAGCCCAGGCATCCCTCCGGTGTCTGTGCATCTGTGTGTTGCAGTGTGGGGTGTGCAGGATTCCAGGGGCCAAAGCTACTCCAACCGACCCTTCTCAGACTGCTGCTCTGGGGCAGCTGTGGGAATCCAGCAGGAAAACCAGGGGCCTACCTTTCCAGCAAGCCCAACCCCAGAGGTGTGCAAAGGGCCTTTGGAAGATTCCAGAATCTGCCCTTCAAAGCATCTCTTCTGCAGGTCCAGCAGAGTATTGAGCTGCTCATTCTTATTCTCTGATTGCTGGCCACTGCTAGGGAGATGGGGAGCTCAGCATCTGCATCCTGGCACAGGACAGGCACTTGTCTCTTTCTCACTGCACCACCAGTGCCTGGCAGAGAGCCTGGCCACACAGGCCCAACCAGCTCAGCTGCCTTCGTGGAAAAGTCCTGCCCCATCATCACAAGGCGAGAAAACCCGACAATGTTCTGGTGGAATCCTCTTTCGCTGCCAAGGGGAGATCTACCTCAACTGTATTTCCTGTGAGCTAACCCCCTTTAAGAAGTCAAGGGTCGCCCAGTGGCGCAGCAGTTAAGTCCGCGCTTGGCAGCCCGGGGTTCGCAGGTTCGGATCCCGGTCGCCCGCCGACGCACTGTCTGTCAGCCCTGCCGTGGCGGCGTCCCATATAAAGTGGAGGAAGATGGGCACGGATGTTAGCCCAGGGCCAGTCTTCCTCAGCAAAAAAGAGGAGGATTAGCAACGGATGTTAGCTCAGGGCTGGTCTTCCTCACAAAAAAAAAAAAAAAGAAGTCAAGGGTAAATAACCCATTCTTTTGGGGATAAGCTTACTGCCAGCAGATTTTTAACCCAAATAGCCAATGCTAAATAGGTCAATGTTAAAGCTGGGTGCTTCTGCAGAGGTGAGAGATGGTCTCTTTGGGACAACAGGGAGAGAGAAGGAGCCTGGCAGGAGTCTAACCCGACAGAAAAATGGTGAATCACGGGGCTCAGAGGCTCCACCCTCCGGTCCTTTAGCAGGAAGGAGGCCTGGACTGCTGGGCTGTCTGGACCGAAGACAGCAACGGTGTTGAAAAATCCCAGGAGAGTGTCATGCAGCTGGGGTGGGGGGCTCCATAAGTAATCACTATAGGTAACTAAGACGAGAGCGATTTTGTAAATGTCACTTCACTGGAGGACGTGTGTGTCTGTAAAACTGCAATGACTTCCAGGTCTGCAATGATTTCACCCTCTCAGGTGCGGCTGTGAAAGTTCAGGTTGGGCAGGCAGTGGGCACTTGATTGTGGATGATTAGGATAACGAGGCTGACTGGGAGGGAGGGAAGAAGAGCGGAGCAAGTCTTCAAGGCTGCGGGACTTTTCTTTCGTCAGCTCCAAGTCCAGGAGGACATTTCAAATAAACTGCAGGACCGCCTGCCTTTGACTCCCTCTCTCTCTAAACGATATAATTGTCTTCTACCTCTTACCATTTAACCTGTACTTTCTCCTCCATTAGAGGGCCATCCTGGGAGGGAAGGAAAATTGTTTGTCAGAATGATGTGCTATCAGATTAGATGAGCTAACAGCTTTTAGCATTTACAATAGCGCCTATCACATAGTAAGTGTGTAAGTAAAATAAGCAATAACTATGACTTGGTCTATTTACTCCAAGCATCGGGAGTAGATTCTTAGCTTTTAAAATCAAGCTTCAGAGTTTACTGTGGGAGAAAATCATTAATGCCTTGGTAAAACCAAGGTGAAAGTCCTTATTAGCAGTCAAGATGGATTCTTATTTGGATATTCTAATTGTGAATTGAAGATTTATTAGGAGCCACAGACATGGGGAATAAATTAGAGGAAGCAATAAAGGCTTTGCAAAGAACGCAGAACAGTATCTTCCGTCTGAGATAAGGGCAGAATATGCTCGTATCCACCCTCCAAGCCCTGAGTCAGTTAACTGTGGTATCTCAGCGTGATACCTCAGAAGTGACACAGATCCTTTCTGCCTCGTGTCTGCAAAGTGAGGAACACCTGCTTGATGGCTCTGGGCCTTAGAACAAGGAATGACTCAGTTCCCTTCCATCTCCTTCCAGAACTAATGCATCAGCTGTGAGTACAGGCAAATCATCTGCCTGGAGCCACCTCTTCTATTAAGGAGCTTATTGTCCCACCCATAGAACGAACAATCATTCCTTATAAACCCTGGCACTTAATCCCACAAGGAATGCCAAGATCTACCATTTACATTGATTTCTATGTTAAAAAAGAAGGGCTTTGATACCATTTAATGGTGACCATCATCCCCTGAAACGACGTTAGAAACAAAGAGCCTGGAGTCACGTCATTCTGGAACATTCTGAACATCTGCATCCCACACAGCAAACAGCTAGGGGAGGGGCCCAGTCATACTGATGCTCCTCTGCCCCAGGAGAGGTGAGGCTCGATGACCCGAGAAACAATGCCCTGGGGCTGGGGCCACATGATGAGGAGCCTAGGACCGTGCTCACCGCTGGGCAGCCAGCACAACTGCCCTTGGCTTCTCAGCAGCCGTGTTTCAACACCTGGCTGCACAATAGTGAGCAACTGGCATGTCTGTGCTGCTGTTAAAGAAAACGGCTCCTCAGCCACCCACAGTCTGGATCATTCCACAGGGAGCAACAAGGCAGCCTTTGGCAGCCTTCTGCTTAAAGAGCTACACAGCTGTTCAGCCTCAAATACTCTTTTAGTCTGCCTCCAAGAGCCCTTCTTGGAGTCCAGAAAAACCCTCCCTGGGTGCCAGGTGAATCTACTCCTCATACAGCTCAGGTGGCTACACAGGAAAGGGGGCCAAGAGTCTTCATGAGCAGGAAATGATCCACCTGGTGAACACTTTGTACCCCAAATTACAGTCTCCTGAACTATATGTTTTTAACTTGAAAATGTCCAATAGTTCTGGCTTATCAAACTTCCTATAAAAAGGCCAGCAGTGGTGACCTTTCCCTAAGCCTAGCCCCGTTAGAGAGACGGGTTTGAGACTGTTCAGCCTCCCACCAGTGTGGGCTAAAACATCTGTCTGAAGCCTGGTGTGCCCCTGAGATGAGCTCCGAGGTCAGCAGGGCGCAGGCAGGTGCTGGCAGCAGCTGCCCTAATGGGCCTGCCCCACAGCCCTGTCTGTCACCAAGAATGTAGCCAAACCCCGACTCAGCCACAGTGATTCACCAGCACCAAGGGCACGTCCAAACCACAAATGAGTGGGATGAGCTCTTAGAACGTGCTTTCTTCACTTCAAAAGGCTCCTGTGACTTTTTCACCTGATGGAAAACAACTGAGCATATTTTGGACTAGAAGCACACAGAACAAGGGAAATAGGAAGAGCTTGGGAGCCAGTCCGTCCTGGGCTGGAGGCCCAGCCCGGCACTGACTAGCTTGGTTACTTTGGATAAGTCACTCCCTTTCCATCAGTAAAAGTGAGTCTAATAGTCACCCCCTTGTTGTGGACTCAGCATAGCCATGTAGGAGACAACGTGCACAGGAGGCCAGAGTCTGCCGGGCACGTGATGGCCCCCCATCTCCTCGAAATACTCAACATATGCTGTTCCCACTGCTCTTTCTGCTATTCTGGCAGAAACCCCGGGACCAGTGTGGAGGCTGCCGGGCCAGAGAGCGTGGAGCAGGGCAGCTGTGGGGAAGGTGGCTCCCTTCCCCTCCGATCGGACCCACACAGCATCCCAGCCCTGCTCTTCCCTTTACTTAGTTTGCTGATGGTTTTAAGTTTTAAAAAATGCTCTTCTTAAGGGATGTGTTTCTGAGACACTCCCACAAAGTCCCAAGGACAATGGAAGTGAGCCTGAACCCAATGACCCCCCTTGGGCCCACTCCTGGTGGAAGCTGGAGCTGACGACAGGGAGCGCACGGTGCACACAGCGCTGCGCTGCTGTCCCAGGGCAGGCCCTCGGGGCTTCCTGCCTTGGGTCTGGTCGCAACTACTCCCTCCTGAGCTGCAGTGCTTCAGGGGCTCTTAAACGTGACAGTTAGTTGGCAAGCCCAAGACTCCAGTGGCTGCCTCCATGGCTCTCCAGCTGGTCACCTACTGTTCCCACCAACCCCCCCCCCATCCTCTCACACAACCCTTTCCTTGCATTGTCTCTGCTCTGGCGGCTCCCTGACTGGGATGGCTGGGCCATCAATAGGTAGAGGTCTTGTCCCTCCTGTAGGCTCCCCTTACACACAGCCCCTCTCTGACAGGGATGCTGTGGGTTGTGTTCTCTTTACATACACTTTCCTGAAGACCTCAGCCTTCTTTTGGACACCCCACAATACATATGCTGTTTATATCTCTTCTTGTCCCTAAATCCACTCCTGCCTTGTGAGGGTCACTGATGTCTATGTTGCCCCCTCTCTTGTTACCCTCTGTTCCCCCCTCCCACCACCCCACAAAGGGCCTGGCACACAGGTGTTCCTAGGCAAATGTTTGCTGAACCCTGTTGAACTGTCCTAGTGTGACACGGGAGGGAGTGTGGGGGGTGGGGCAGGAGAGGTGTCAATCAGTGCGCACAGGCCTATCCAAGCTGATGAAGGGGCATCTGCTGAGCTCCGGAGAGCGCACACTTGGGACTTCCAAATGGCTGAACCACTCCAGGGCTGGAGCTTATCCTTGGAAGGAGACTGATCAGAAAAGGCCCCCAGCTCTTCAAAGCTAGAGCTCAGGGAAACTCTGGAGGGCCCTTGAGGCTCTGCCCCCACCAGAGTCAGGCACGTTTACCCTATCTGCCCTGCACTGTGCCCTGACCTCTCATCCTGTCACTCTAAGTTGCACTGGATGGAGATGCTGGGCTGACAGCATCTTGAGGGAGAGAGTAGAGTTAGATGCAGAGCTGGGCGATGGGAGTGGGGTGCCAGCAGGTGCTGGGTCAGATCTGCTGAGCGTGCAAGGCCATGGGGAGGGTGCTGGCCATGCAGTGCTAGGTCTTCACTCCAACCCTGCCCCCTCATAGCTCTGTGACCATGGACAGTCACTTGGTCCCCAGAGCCTCCATAACAGCAATATGGAAAAGAACTTTGGGCGATGATGGGAATGCCCTGGGCTGTCCCTGTGGTGCCCTGAGCCACCAGTGATGACTGAGCTGTGGACTGTGCCCAGGGTGACTGGGGAACTGAATTTTTCATTTTATTTCATTTTTGTTTATTTAATTTAAATAGCCATATATGTGGCTAGTGGCTACCATACTGGACACACAGCTTACAATGGAGGTGATTCTGCCTTCATGGGGTGGTGGTGAAGATTAAATGAAACGTGCCATGGGACACACTGAGCACTCAATAAATGCTAGTTTTCAATATTAACACAGAGCATATAGTGACTCAGAAAAGATAAAATGAAATATTTTTTAAAGAAAATTGGGAAAAAAAGAAATTGGGAGCTTGGGAAGGGTCCGCTGAGACCCAGCAGTGCCTCTGCTGTCCCGACTGCACGCTGCCCCTCTGCGGTAGACTGCTCCGTCCAGGGCCTAACTGAGCCCCAGTCCATAGTGTAGCGAAGGACACAGGACTTTTTCCAGGACCGGCTCCCCGTGGTCAATAGAAACATACAAGCTGGAGAACATTCAGGCAACGGTACTGGCTCATGACAGGAAGACTTCCTAAGACTTTAGTGTGCAAATGTGTAGACTGAGAAAGGCCAACACCACCTTGAGAAGGAATGTTTTTTTAAAACATTGTGCTTAAAACAAAACCATCTACCACTGTCTCAGAAGCCATAAAAAGACCTATTTAAGGTGTTCTTTCTCCCTGCCTGAGTACAGACCTGACACCACTCCCTAAGGGGCAGAGAAGACACACCTCTTCAGGGACAACCTCAGAGGAAAACCTCAGGCATCAGCAGTGCCCCTGGCCCTGTCTGCGAGCTCTGCAGACAGCCAAGCCATTCCAGAAAAGATCAGCAAACCAGAGCCCAGCCTGTGTCACCTATGGTTGATGGCTACTCTCAGGCCACAATGGGCAGAGGTCAGTCGTTCTGACAGATCACGTAGCCCGCAGAGACTACACATCCGGTCCTTAACAGATAACGTTTGCCAGCCCCTAATCTCAAGGAGCAAAGCCCTGATTTCTTCTCCAGCAATGTAAGGCAAGATGATGCTACTTCATCTTTCACGTGGGTGTATGTCACACCTCTATCGGGGAGGGGTCAAAATGACAAGAGCATGAGAGCTTGTGTCTGCAGGTGGATTAGATGTGTGGGGAAGAGAAAGGATGGGAAATACAGCCTAGATGGGACTGCCCCACATGTACACACTTAGCCTTCCCATCCCTCTGTCTTCAAGAGCTCTGTTCCAAAAATCTTTGCTTGTGTATTTGTCTAAAGACTAAAATTCCATAATTAGTTTAAGGCTTAATCCCACTTAAATGCCAACATCCCTAGAACAAGTGCCATTTTAAATCCCAGTCCATATGCTGCTCAGTGATGAGCATATTAGGGGGTGAGTCAGGTCTTTACCTGGGAGCAAGTTTTGGGGGAGGGAATTCAGAGAAGGAAGCAGCTCCGAAGAAGAAGGGAGGAGACGACAGACAGAAAGGAAGGTACCCAGCAGCTCCCACCGCCTGTACTCTCTTTAGAATCACTGCAGATGCTCTCGCTTCTGGATTTGTCTCCAAACATTTTTCTTTGTGGTATGTTTGCGCTATGTTAAGTCCTCTGGTGTAGGGGTGGAGGGAGGAGGGCTGAATCTCAAACAAGGACAGACATGCACAAATGCAAGTAGGCTGTGGTCCCAGGAGTGGCTCACGCACTACACATCAACCAGTGTCACCATGGACAATGCACCCAGGAAATATTCCCTTCCCTAGGTAGTGGTTGTGAGACCCAAAAAACAAAAAATAAATTTGGGGTGACCTTTTCTACTTACTGGAACAAATATATTCTGCAAGCTTTTCTGCATTTCCACAGTTTTCTCCTTCTGTACCCAGGCCAATTTTATTCACTGGAAAACAACAAAGAAATATATTTCTTTACATGGTTATTAAAGTCCTTCTGTTCTTGTGTGACTTTTTAATGTGCAAATACAAAGCCATATGCTTTACAAATCACACAGAGAAAGTCACCCCTTGAAGGCCAGTGTAGGAGGGCTGCAGGCATTGTGTGAGACACGAGGGTGCTGGGTCCTGGCCCACCCTTCCTAGATGCGTGGCTTTGGTAATGTGCCAATTTCTCTGAGCCCCATTGAGCCTATCTACAAGAGGGGAAGATACTAACCATCTGGGACTGTTTTAAGGATTATATGAGATGATGAAAGCAAACTGCTGGCCATCTAGGAGGAGCTCAAGAAAGGTGGTTTTCTTAGTCAGCCAGGACGTGGTGAGCACTGCACACCATCACAGGGCATTAGAGAGCCCTCATTTTGTCAGGGAGACGAGGCCAGCCCTCGTCCGGAGAGGTGTTGTGGGTCGACATGGCAGACTGAAATGGAAGGAAGGGGAGGAGAGGTTTCATAATAATCTGCCAACAGGGACCCAAAAGCACCCCAGATGCAGGTCATTTAGGGTGACGGGCTGTACTAGGCTGCTTTTGAGAGACTCCTATTCAAGAACTAAGCAAGAAGCAGACACCTAGGTTCCCCAGCACTTTTCCAGATGGGGAACACTGGTCACTCTGCAGAGGATGTTGATGAAGGAAGGGCCCAGGGGCCGGCGCAGTCACACTCACTACCTGTTCACAGGAATGTGGAACTTCTCTGAGAAAGGAGGTGCTGTAGGCATTCCATTTCGGATCACATGAGACCGCCTAATAACAAACTGCAGCCTTAACATCAACACCATCAGCTTTTAATTTACAGATCATCACAAACGTGCTGAGCCCAAGAGAAAAAAGTCACATGCAGCTGTAACCTTTGTTCAGGAACAAAGCCCTTGTTTATGCTGCACTGCCAACCCAGGCTGGGCGCCCCGTCCTCTGACTGAATGAGGAAGGTCTCAGTGCACCAAAAACCATGAAGACTGCCGAGGAACTGAACTGGGACATAAGTACTTGCAGTGATGTTGGTAACAGGACAGCAGGAACCACGCCGAGAGCACTGACTCTCACGCTGCTTCACTGTTCAGAAGTGACCCCTTGCGCATTTGATCCCTAACCAACCCTGTGAGCTAGACAACGTGGAGGCTGCGCCTGCGCTTTAGAGAGGGGGAAGCCGGGGCTCTGGGCCGCCAAGTACCTGTCAGCTCTGTCTGCGAGGGCAGGGCTGCCGGGTCCACCCTGCAGCACACAGAAGGCTCTCAGGAAAGGTTTGGGGGATGAATGTTTGATGTGAGGTCTCAGACTCCATGGGCGGCAAGGCTGGCTCTGCTCTAAGTCAGGACAAGCATTTCAACCAACACTCAGGCCCAGGCAGGCCCATCTTCGGGGCAAGGGCCTCTTCCACGTGAAAGCCGACAAGGAAACTTCAAATTATTCATAACCGTGTGAAATAAATCAAGCTAATCACAGACAAAACCTGCCATCGAGTATTCTGTACATTTGAGATGTTAAGACAATGACTGCCACAATGGATCCACTTTTCTGGGCTTGTGTAAACCTGTGGGGTGAAATCCTCTGCTGGCAGAAGCCTTTGCTGAAAAGGTACCATTTGGTAATCTGAAAGTAAAATAAAATCCTTAGTGCAAAAACAAATCAGTGAGAATAAAGAAATGGGATTTGAAGACATTAATTAACAAGGTTATGGAGAAGATGATCTCTGTAAAGTATTTTCCCAGAGTTAATGTGAAAACAAGGCAATGAAAAATACTAAAAAAAAGAAAATCGATATAGTTTATAAGTGGTAAAACACCTGCATGCTTATATCAGTGGGGCACAGTGGCTTTGGAAAAATTCAGTCATGGATTTAAACGATGGCTGTACCACTTCCTAAGTGTGTGATTCTGGCAAATCACATCCTCTCTCTTAGATTCTGTTTTTTAAATCAGGAACATGGGCTTACTAAAACCCTCCTTATGAAAATGAGAAATCATATACACCAAGTGCATAGCACAGTGCCTGGTGTATAACAGGGACTCAAAAACAGTAGCTGTAATGAATCCTACTAATGGTTGTAGATGGTTATCTGTCCCAACGGTACAAATATATACCTAATAATGAAGTTGTAGAAAGGTCTTCCTGAGTTCTGAGTTATAACCACTAAGCTATCTCCCATGGAGCAACTGGTCTGGGTTTACAAGGCCAAGCAACAGGGGCCACTTAACAGCTCCGAGGTACCAACCCTGCAATCAGATGGGGAAGGTAGGGCACCCCACCTTTGGGCAGCCAGATGGGAGGCTTTCCCTTAGGGTGGGTGGCTGAGCTGCAGGAAATCAGCCCACGGCCAACCAACTCTACTTCTTCAATACAAGCAGAAATCTTATTTAAACATGCACAAATTATCCAACCAGAATCATGTTCTTAGGAGATTTTATGCAGACCAAGAACAAAGTTACACAATGTGTACTTTTCTCCATCTATTAGTAATCAATAATATCTACAAAATTATAAGTCAAGTCACACTGATGAAGAAGCACAAAAATCTTTTCTTGCTGGACTTCCACATCGAGACCCCTTGCAGTTCATGGGACCCTGTTTTTATTTCTACTTTGAGAAACATTTCTACCTTTTCTTCTCCTTGCTTAAAATGTTCAACTCCCCTGACCTGGTCCACAGTCTCTGGGGAGCCAAGGGAGGCTCTCCTGCTCAATTTGACCAGAGGGCTCCTGGGCGCTGTAAAATGGCCCCCAGTGACCCCTGGTACTCACACCCCTGCGTCGTTCCCTCCCCTGGAGCGTGGGTTGGATTTACTGACGCAATTCAAACAAAAAGAAGATGGGATGTCACTTTCAAGATTAGATCATAAAAGGACTGTGGCTTCTGTCTTGGGTGCTCTCTCTTAGACTGTCTCACAATAGGTAAAGCCACCTGCCGTGTCGTGAGGGAGCCCTTTAGAGAGGCCCATGTGAGTGAGTTGGGAAGTGGACCCACGTGTGTGATCTTGGAAGCAGACCCTCCCACCCCCGCAACAGGCAAGCCTTATCTCAAGCCTATCTGCAGCCCCGGCTGACAGCTTGATTGCAGCCAGGTGAAAGACCTTGAGCCAGACGGACCCAGGTAAGCCATTCCAGATTTCTGACCCACTGAAACCGTGAGATATTAAATGCTTGTTGTTTCTAGCTACTAAGTTTTGGAGTGATTTGTTATGTAGCAAGAAATGACTAATACACCAGGCATGGTCTCTTCCAGATGTTGGTGTGCAACTTCCTCTAACTCCCCAGGCTCTTGCTGAGACTCAGGATGCACAGAAATCTTGGGGAGTTCAAGCAATGCCTCTTCCCTGTACCCACTAAAGAGAGCTCCTTTTGTATGTCATGTCTGGAAAGGTGAACTAAATAAAATAGATTGTTCAAAAGTTGGGTGATTGACTTTCATGTTAAGATAGGATGTGGTTTCTCTCAAAGAGATTTTTTAAAACTTCAAAATCCCTAGTTTCATCTCTCCTCTGACAATATGTTTCCAGCATTTAGAACATGTCCTCTCCCTTAGCAACTGAATAAACAGGGAGCAGCTTGAGGCCAATGAGCGCAGTGGGGACCAAAGCTTTGCCGCCTGTGCCACACTTGATGATGGCCCACTCAGCTGCTTTAAGTCTCAGATTTCTAATCACTGTATCGGCATTTTCTTTTCTCTAGTTTTCTTCTCCTTTGACAAAACAGTGAGTAAAATGCATAGTGATGCTAGTGGAATCAAACTGAAGATCATGTGATAGCTCAAAATGTTTGTTTATTAGCTAATGTGTGGAAGTGTGAATCTGGAGTAAAAAATCAAAATAAGAAAATTTACAAATATATTTGATAGCTGAATTTTTGGTATATGTCAGAAATTGCCTATATTATTTTATTTCCTCTTCTAACTCAGGGAAAAAAAAATAGTAAAAGAAAGTAAAAGAAAATTCTTAACTGAGTTTTTGGGGAGGTGTAGGAGAGTGGAGATGGTTCCCTTGGCAACCAAAGCTCTGATTTCCTCTTCCCAGCTCACCTGCTGCACCTGGTGGTAAAAGTTATGCTGCCTGGAAGAGCTACCATCATGTCTTCATTAGTCTAGCAACTCCCATCTGGTCTCTTCCCCAACTTTATTGTGTCATCTGGAAAATGTGCTTTTAATTCTCAAACTGTTGTCGCTCATACTGCACCTTCCTCCAATATTTTAAAATTCATTTGGACAAACTGAACTGTTTTGAAACAAAGCTGTAGGTTCTTACTCACAATTGCTAAGCATTAAGTATTTAAAATTTTTAATGATTCACTGCTTATAGTTTGTGCTTTAAAAATAACATATAGGGGCCGGCCCGGTGGTGCAGCGGTTTCGTCCGCGCTTGGCAGCCCGGGGTTCGCGGGTTCGGATCCCGGGCGCCCGCCGACGCACTGCCTGTCAGCCATGCCGTGGCGGCGTCCCATATGAAGTAGAGGAAGATGGGCACGATGTTAGCCCAGGGCCAGTCTTCCTCAGCAAAAAGAGGAGGATTAGCAATGGATGTTAGCTCAGGGCTGGTCTTCCTCACCAAAAAAAAGAAGAAAAAAAAAATAACATATAAATTCAAGATATTAGGAAAAATGTAGAAAATATTAATAAAATTATAAAATCAACTATAATACCACCACCTGAAGATAACTATTTTAATATTTAGTGATTTTCCTTTTAGATTTTTTTATTGCAGTAAAAATACATAACATAAAATTTACCATTTTAACTATTTTTTAGTATATAATTCAGGGGCATTAAGTACAATCACAATGATATACAACCATCACCACTATCCATTTCCAGAACTTTTTCAACATCCCAAACAAACTCTACACCCAGTGAATCATGAACTCCCATTTCCCCCTCCATTGGCTGCTGGAAACCTCTATTATACCTTCTGTCTCTGAATTTGACTACTCCAGGTGCCTCATATAAACGGAATTATACAGTATTTGTCCTTTCGTGTCTGGCTCATTTCACTTAGAATAATGTCTTCAAGGTTCATCTGTGTTGCAGCTGGTGTCAGAATTTCCTTCCTTCCATGTCTGAATAACATTCCATCATATGGATGGACCACATCTTGTTTATCCACTCATCTCCTGATGGACATCTGGGTTGTTTCTACCTCTTGTCTGTTATGACTGATGCTGCTGTGAACATTACCTATCCAGATACTTATCTGTTTGAGTCCCTGCTCCTTTTAGGCTTTTTAGAGGGGGAGGGGGAAGGAGGGCTCTCTATTTTAGTACCTATACTTTTATTTATTTATTTATTTATTTATTTATTTTTTGCCTGTTTTTTTTTTTTTGTGTGTGGGGAAGACCAGCCCTGAGCTAACATCTGTTGCCAATCCTCCCCTTTTTGCTGAGGAAGACTGGCCCTGGGCTAACATCCGTGCCCATCTTCCTCCACTTTATATGGGACGCCGCCACAGCATGGCTGACGAGCAGTGCGTCGGCGGGCGCCCGGGATCCGAACCTGCGAACCCCGGGCTGCCAAGCGCGGACTAAACCGCTGCGCCACCGGGCCGGCCCTACTTTTATTTATTTTTTTATTTTATTTTATTTTTTTTGTGAGGAAGACCAGCCCTGAGCTAACATCTGTTGCTAATCCTCCTCTTTTTGCTGAGGAAGACTGGCCCTGGGCTAACATCCGTGCCCATCTTCCTCCACTTTATATGGGACGCTGTCACGGCATGGCTGACAGGCAGTGCGTCGGCAGGCGCCCCGGATCCGAACTCGCGAACCCCGGGCTGCCAAGCGCGGACTAAACTGCTGCGCCACCGGGTGGCCCCAGTACCTATACTTTTAAATTAAACTGAAATCGTATCATATCTGCATTGTATCCTGCTTTTTACTTAATGTTACATTGTATTTTCCTATGCTGTAAATATTCTTCAAAATCATTTTAAAAAACCACATAGCCTCTCCCCTTCCCCTTCTCTTTTTGAACAATTCAGTCCTAAGGCCATTAGGTGGGGCACAGTAAAATGAGTGTCGGGTGTTAGAGACCACGTAGGGTGAGGAGGGCATGCATGCGGGGGCAGAGCCAGGGAGACTGGTTCCGTACAGGGGCATTGATCAAATAAGTAGATGTATCACCTGGGAGCCAGGTTTCTCACTGCCAGAGAAGGGAGTTACAAATATAGAAACGAAACACCCAATGTTTCCTCAATAAAAAAGTAATTAAATGAAAAACAGAAATGAAAGACCTAGAACAAACTCTGTGGTGGTGGACTGGAATTGGAAGTGGTGGGGTGAACTCACGGTTTTTAATACAAACAGATATATATAAATATAGATATGTGTGTGTGTAAAACTATGTATTCCCTACCTCTGTCTATTGAAAAGGGCTGGAGTGAAGCCCAAGGTTAATGAGTACACTGAACACCCACATCATGGCGTCTAAATACCACTCTCCACTCAAAGGAACCAGGGCTTAGAGGAAATGGCTGATTTCAGGGTTGGGACAGGGAAAGTATAAGACAATCCTGGAACACCTTTTTGTGCCAGAAAAGAAGGAAGTGCTCAAAGAATGATAGGGACATGTCAAAAGGACACAGAAGTCACTTTGAAGGGGTTGCCACTGGCCACATCAGGGACAATTTGAACAACAAAATAAACAGACTTAGTAATGGCTTATACTCTATTAAATAAAATAGGAAACCAGGAATCTATACTGATATAAGTAAGTAATTGAATAAATTGAAAGTGTGACGAAGAATAGGTTATTATATAGTCTCAAAGTACCTCCCCACAAAATACTTATTAATTTTGAAGAGAAAAACAGTAACTTCACTGTGGAGAAGCCTGACACCACCACCTAAATCAAGGGGCCATACGGAGAACCATCAGAAATAGGGCAGATCAAAATGAGGCACTACTAGATAAGAGGTGTGGAGAAAAACAGCATCACTTTTGTGATCTTCCTGCCAGGGATGTATAACCTGAATGAATCTAATCACGAGGAAAAATCAGACAAACCCCACTGGAGGATCTTCTACAAAATAACTGGCCCGTACTCTTCAAAGTGGTAAGATCATGAAAGCCAAAGACAGACTGAGGCTGTTCCACCCTGCAGACTAACTCGACAGGACAACGTCATGCTAGGCGTGACTCTCAACTGTATCCTTTTGCTACAACAGACGTTATTGGAACAACTGGTGAAATCTGAACGGGGCCTAAGAATTAAGAGGTAGTAATACATGCTCGTTAATATCCTGATTTTGGTAGTTGTGGTTATACAGAAAAATGTCCTTGTTTGTGAGGAATATACACTGAACTATTTGGAGGTCACGGGGCATCACATTGGTAATGTACTCTCAAGTGGTTCAGGAAAAATTAAGTTCTTTATAGTGTACTTGTAACTTTTCTATAAGTGTCCTTCAAAATAAAAGATATATATTTATAAAAGAGAAGACTACATAATCATCCTATAATGTATCATAACTTATTTTACTGTTCCCCTATTGCTGGTGATGGAATAAATGAAAAGCAATAAGGAAAGTTAATATATTGAGGTATATGAGGAAGCCATTTTGGTTTAAAGCTGATTCGGCCTGAACTTGTTTTTCCAGAATGGCCTGACGTGGCCTGTCAAGCCTGCAATGGACATCTGCTTTAAATATTTACAGTATCCCAAAGCAAAGAATGCTGCCTTTGAAGACAGGGATGAATGCCTCCCTCCCATATCAGCATTTCTTTGAAGATCAGCATTCCCCCCCAGAAACCAGGGTCAGATTGACCTGCTGTGTACACAGCAAAACATCTTGTGACTGTAATAAAAGAGAAAAAGAAGCAATCCTGTCATGTTTGATGTATGTTCCCAAATGGTGTATAACCACGCTGTACCCCTTGTTTCTCTGAGTGCTTTCTTCCCTGGTGGAGAAGGCGCTCCTGGGCTAAGTCCTCAGACTGGCTCATATAATAAACTCACCCCAATTTTAATCTGTAGATTGATTATTGGTTACCTGCATCAACACTGGACATTTGGGAGCTTTCATTTTTCCATGATCATAAATAATGTTATGATATACATTATCAAATAAAAACCACTTATTTCTCCTATTTTGGATTATTAATTTTGGATAGATTATCAGAAAAGGGTTAGTGGGCCAAAGGGCACAAACGTTTTCATAGAGCTTTTGAATACATACCGACCAAGTATTTCTCAAAAGATGTGAACCAATTTTTAATGCCATTTAGCAATATTTGAATATATTTGTTTCACTGCACCCTTATCAGCAGCATAATATATTAAACTAATTACTTTCGTAAATTTAATAAGCAAAGAGTCATATTTTAAACTGAAGTGTTTTAAAAAACAATGAAGAAGGCTAAGTCACGGTGGCATGGAAAGCTCCTGTTTTTCTTCCTGTTGTACTCCTACTGTACCACACTCCCTGCTGTACTCTGCTCACCAAATGTGTGGGGTTCCACACCAAGCAATTCTCCAACTCTCAGCTGAGCATCCTACGATTTAACTCAATTCTGACACTACCTACCTGGAGATATCTCCCACAAGACGGCCTCCACTTCAGACACCAATCGGAAGTCCAGGTTGTCACCTGTACTTCTGACCAACTGACCAAAAATCGGAGGTTTTCACGACCCCCTCCTCAGGTTAGATCATTTGTTGGAACTGCTCACAGAACTCAAGAAAAATGCTTTACTGTTGCCAATTTATTACAAAGGACATAAATGAACAGCCGGATGAAAGAGATGCGTAGGGCAAGGTATGGGATGGGAGGGACGTGGAGCTTTCATGCCCTCCCCAGGCACACCACCCCCCAGCACCTCTCTGTGTTACTGTCCACTTGGATTTTTATGAAGGCTTCATTACATAGGCATGACTGATTACATCATTGGTTATTGGTGACTGAGTCAACCTCCAGCCCCTCTCTTCTCCCTAGAGGTGGGCAGCGGGGGACAGAAGGCTGAAAGTTCCTACTCTAATGACATGATTGGTTCCCCGGGCAACCAGTCCTCAACTTTAGGGGCTTTCCAAAAGTCACCTCATTAAAATAAACTCAGAGGGACTTAAAAGAGGTTTGTTATGAATGACAAAAGACACCTTTATCTTTCTTACCACTCAGGAAATTCCAAGGGTTTCAGGAGCTCTTGCCAGGAATAGGGACAAAGCCCAAATATATTTCTTATTGTAAATCACAATATTACAGTCTTTTTTTTTGGCTGAGGAAGATTCGCCCTGAGCTAACATTTGTGCCCATCTTCCTCTATTTTATATGTGGGCTGCCATCACAGCATGACCACTGAGGAGTGGTGTAGGTCCATGCCTGGGAACTGAACCTGGGCCGCCAAAGCAGAGCACACCAAACTTAACCACTAGGCCATGGGGCCGGCCCTCAGAGTCATCTTTTAGTGTTTTATTTTTACCTTGATGGCTTACCTAGAGAAGCAGTAGCATTTCCAACTACATACACCGACTTAGCATTCCATTTTTCTTTCAGAGAATTTTTCCAGACTGAAAAACATGAAATTATATGTGAGTTGCAGATATACAAGTGGCCATCTGGACTGCTGCCCACATCTGCTTGTCCATCCTAAGAAACTGTGAGCAAGGCAAACTATTAATGACCAAATATAAAGAATAGCACCTCAAACTAAAACTCCATTTTTATACTGCTCATATTCTGCAGGAAAACTTTTAAAAATTACTTTGCTAAATATTTCAGTATGCCTTGCTTGAAATATTAAGTCATTTCCACAGCTGGTACTAGAAGCATTTTTAATGAGTACTAGAAAACAAACATAACTCAAAGAATTAATTTTCATGGTGACAGTAAAATAAGAAAATCTAGACTTTTAAATAAAGTCACTAGTCATTAAAAAGAGGCAACTTAAATGTCCAACAAAGAAATACAATTGGTTTTATTTGAAACATAAATCTGAAAGCAGTCAAGAAACTGTTAATATCAGATAAGAGGGCACGTTTATCCACTGGGTCAAAGTAGAGATAATAAATTTTAGGTTCACAAAAAACACAATTTAATAGAGAACACTATCATATTATGACAAAAAATAAACATCTTTAAATATGGATTAAAGAAATACAAAGAGAAAATGATTGTATAAATACATCATAAGGCCACTGGGTGTTCAATAACTTTATAGAAGACAAGGAAACACTAGTTCTTCCTTCTTAAAATCCGATTATGAGCATAACTTTCCCTTAAATTCAATATTGTTAATCTGCCCTTTACAGTCCTATGGGAAATACCCTTTTAAATGGTAATCAAAGATTGAACCTCACTTTCTTTCCTTTCTTACCCCACAAATGTAAATAATATTTATTTTAAAAATATCTGTATTATATGAATAAACCACCCTCCAAGCCTCACAGCAGATAACGGCTGGAGCGAGCCCTGGGTGGAATCAGAAAGCCTGGCTTCAGAGCCAGCTCTGCCCCTTTCCCTGTGTATGTTCCTAGGCAAGTCAGCTAACCCACCTCGTCTGTTTCTCCATCAAGATAACTGGGATTAACTACACCTGCCTGCCTATATCATAGAGTTGTTGAGAATCAAAATAAGAAAATATATGGGAAAATGCTTTTTAAGCTGTAAAGCACTATAAAAAGTTATGGTGTCCATTCTGGGGTTTTTTCATCATCTTCATTCTCAAAGCACATACAAAAGGAAAAATACAATTCTAAGATGGAGACTTCCGAAGCACCACTGGGAGAGAATACATATGCTTCTCCATCTCAAGTTTTCTTTCTCCATTCTGGAAATCACAGTACTTCTGGTTCTAGCTGCCATGCTGACTGAACAGCATGAGTCCTCCTCCCTACGAAAAGCACCAGACTCTTCAACAAGAGGTAGATGTGTATATGAAACCACAGAGAAGATGATTTTTTTTGGCTATAATGAAAGCCTAATTAAACATAACGAGAGAGAATAATAACCACTCACCACTGCCACTATTCAGTGCTCACCATGCACCAGGCAATGTCCTGAACCTTCTCTTCGGAACTCAGACTCTAGCTGGAATCATACATCTGTGACTACAGACCATGTGGTCTGCAGACTTTCATACCTTCTGCTCTTCAGGCTCCTGATTTGTCAAGTGGAAACACTCATTGTACAACCTCAGGGGAAAGCACTGAGGGCTGCGTCTGGCACAGAGCAGGCCCTCAGTGACGTCTGGCTAGTAGTAGGAGTGACGATCCTGTGAGGCAGATGTCATCATGCCCGCTCTACAAACAAGGAAACTGAGGCTCAGCAAGGTGAAGGAACTTGCCAAAGTCAGAATGGCCATCTGAATCCAGGCCTAACTCGCTGCAAAGCCCTTCTGGTAACCACACACTGCTGCCTCCACTCGTGAGTATAACCGGAGCTCGTCAGGCCTGACTGACTGGTTCCATGGCCTCGTATAAGTGCTTACTCTTCCCAAGCCTCAGTTTTCTTATCTGTAAAATGAAGACCACAGTAAATGTGTCTCTGGCTGGTTGTCTAGGATTAAATGAGAAAATGAATGAAAGTTAACCCAGAGCTGGGTATACAGTAGGCGTCCCATAAATGTTAGCTATGAAGCTGTTCCATCGAGCAGACTAAGGTGGTTGTTCACCGTGAAACCCAGGCTTTGTTCATCTGTTTTGATGGAGAGAAAGGAGGTAGGAGGAAGGGTCTAGGAGATGATCACGTCATTAAGAGCGGGAATGGCATGGACTGTTTTCTCATCTATTACTGGATCTTATCATCATCCTTTTGAGGAAAGAGACTGACGTCGATATATTTTGAGGGGAGATATGACCAACTGGCAGGTGAACATGTAGACCCCACCCTGGCAACAACCATCTGGGAGTTTAGGAGGCAGCACTGGCTCCTGTTTCCCAAGGCAGTATCTAACACGTCATTCTGTGTGGGATGTAAAGAAACAGCTTATAGAAAAGGTCATTTTCTGCTCCCTCCATAGGTTACACAAACATGAAGTAACTTGATACCTGAATACTTTTTGAGCTAAAAGTCATTGCGATTTTCAAACCTGAAGTGCAGCTATTTCTGGAATCTAATATCACCAATGGGAGAAATCTGAGTAAAGAAAAGTCCAGTGGAGTGCACAGCAGACCCACCCTCACCTTCAGTTTTATTGTCTTTCTCCAAACACAGCTTCACTGCTTCCACTGCTCTGGGGCTGGTAAAAATGAGTCCCCCATAACCTTCAGGATGAGACAGCTGCACACCAAACAACAACAAAGGCATTTTATGTGACGGTTAAGTTCAACATCTCCCAGAATTCCAAATGCTTCACGAGAGTAGTAAGCAAACTAATTCCTTCCACTCATCCATCCATCTGTCCATCCATCCATCCACTCAACACTTATTGAGAGCTGACCATGTGCCTGGAACTATTCTAGGCCTTTGAGGATGAACAGGTGAAGTCATTATTCATAGCATTACAGTCTAGGGGAGAGACAGGCAAGTACAGTGTAGGGCGGTGGGTGTAACTGGAACAGAGGGGGGCAATGTGACTCAGCCTGGGCTTGGTGGGGTGCAGGCAGGAGGGTAGACTTGACCTGCATCTGGAATAAAACTGGAATATTCAAGGAGCAATATCCATGCTGCAGTCCTGATTTTCAAAGATAATAACGGTGATAAAATCTACTGAACATTTATTCTGAGCCAGGGACTGGGCTGTTTTATCCATATTACTTCACTGAACCTGCGAAAGTCCCGTGTGAGATGGGTGGAACTGTTCTCATCTCACAGATTAAGACAGAGGCTTGGAGAGGCCGAGGAACTCGCCCAGGGTGAGCGGCAGAGCCAGGACTCACGCACGCGCCTCTACGATTCCCAAGCCCAAGCTCGACTCACTCACTGCATCACCGAGCTTTATGGAGAGAGTTCAGTTCTGACCACAAGGTCTAGAAATGATCTCAGTGATGACCTCTTCGGTTCCCCTTTCAAGCTGCTTATAGAAGAGCATGCCAATTTGGGCCTCTCTTACACAGTTCTCTCCACACACAAACCTTGTGCATGGAAACACAATAGATGCCAAATCAATATTTGTCGAGTAAATTACTGAATGAATAATCGAATAATCAGCTCAAACTGAAAGGAGAAAACAGGAAGGCCTTCCATAAAGAGAGATGGGCAGGGTTCTGATGTGCAGAGCACGAGGGGTGAACTGGTGCTCACAGAGGCCACGGAGCCGTGAGCAGGGCTGGGCACCCAGACCCATGAAACCACCTGGCTCTTGGCCCATGTGTCCAGAGAGGACTCCAGGGAGATGCCTCAAAGGCAGCTCTGATCCACTGACTGAGTGCACATTGATGGGTGTGTCCTGGACACTGAATCTCTAATCTGAAACATTTGGAAGGCATTATGGATTGTCTCCAGCAACATCTATCACTCCTACACCTGGCAGTAGAACTGAAGCTGTGAGGAGAAGTCCTGGTCGTGAGTCCCAGTACTGCCTCTTATTTGCTGAAGGACTCGGCCAAGTAGCCCAACCTGGGGCCTCAATTGCTCAAAGGGAAAAAATAACACCTGTGCAGCTGTCTGTAGTGGTGAGGGCAGGGGTGGATTAAATGAGGATGAATGTGAAAGGGTCTGAGCTGCTGAGAGCAGTGCAGGTTTCGTACCCTCACCATGACCTGCTCTCCTGGGCCTCCTCACAGACCCCACCTCCAAGTTGGGGTTCTGGAGGAGCTGGTAGAGGCTGAGGCAGAGAGTCTGACAGCAGATGTCTTCTGGAGCCAGGTAAGGCTGTGCTGCCCTTGTTTTGAAAATTAGTAGTAAAATGAGGGGTAGTAGAAAAGTCCTTCCGGCTTGAGTTGGCAAGAACTCTACAGAAACCAAATGTTAGAAATTGGTGCTAGAAATTATGGTGCTCAGACACTGACAGACCTTACCTTCTCCGAGAAACTGGGAAGAGACAAAAACTCAAATGATAAAACAGGGATCAAAGTGGCTTCAAATCCATATAATCCTAATTCCTGCAAATAAAAGAATATAGTTCTGGATTGGCCAGGGTTGCTTGGAAAATAAGGGCAGGGTCACATTCACAACTTATTCTGTGCAATTCATCAGTTTCAGCAGATCCCCTTCCCCTTGACTTCATTAGTAAGGCAGCCCTATGCTTTACAGTCCAGGAGCCTCAGGCACTTACCCTGATGTACGGATCCTGGCCACAGTCGTCCTCCTTAGAGTCTTTCAGTAAAAGAACCTTCATTATTGCCTGGCGATCCTTAAGGGTGCTGTGACAGAGCAGGGAAACAGATCTTAATTAGGTCTCAAAGACTCTTCCTCAGCAATGTCAGATGGGAAGGAGAAGCGCAGAGAAGGTAATCAACTGCTGGCTGACATGGCCTATCCCTTACACACAATGACTTGGCATTAATGGGCTTGTTCCTTCTGAAGACCCTGTCACCGATAAGGCCAAGGGACAGCATGCTGGCACTTGATATCACTTGGAAAGCCAGTGTCCAAGCCAAACACTGAAGGCTTGTAGAAGAGATGTGATGCAAATTCTGGGTTATATCAATAACAAATAGAGAAATGAGTATCTTATCTTTTAAGGAAATAAAAACTAATTACTTCCATTTCAAGATAAATACACCAAATTGCTAACAAGCTCTTTAGGAAATAATTATACTGACTCTGCCACTTCTCAAATGATGTTTTATAAATGTTGTCAGTATCAGAGATAATCTTTCAAAAATTTTCTAACAACCTGGAAAACAATTTGTTGATATGTCTCAAAAGTCTTATATACTGCATACGCTTTCTTCCTATAATTTCATTTCTAAGAATAAATACAAAGTCAATACTCATAAATGTGTGCAAAGATTAGCATAAAGATGTTCATCCTGGAATTCGTTTTTTTTTAATTATTGAGATATAACCGAAACAACATTGTGTGAGTTTAAGGTATATAATGTGTCAATTTGATACATTTATATATTGCAATATGATTATCACCATAGCGTCAGATAACACCTCTATCATGTCACATAATGATCATTTCTTTTTTACAGTGAGAACAATTAAGCTCTAGTCTCTTGGCAACTCTGAAGTTCATAATACAGTATTGTTGACTATAGTCACTATGTTGTGCACTAGATCTCCAGAACTTATTCATCTAGTAGTTGCAAGTTTGTATTCGGTTATTTTTTATCATTGTAAATACTTGGAAACCATGTAAATGTCCAACAATGAGAGAATGATTAAATAAATCATGGTATAGTTATATGAAATTATTAAAATACTCATAAATAACTTAATTACATCGATTTAATCACAAAATAATGTTAAGTTAAAAGAGGCAGGAATCAGAATCGCATAAATAGTATGATTTTATAGATTTTACATATATATGAAAGAATATGCACCAAAATGCTAATAGTAATTATTTCTGGATGGTAGGGTAGGGTGATTATTTTCTTCTTTACCTCTTTCTGTATTATCCCCAAATTTTTTACAACAAACATTAAATTCCTTTTGTATCAAGGGCGGAAAAGCATATTATAATCATCCTAAAGGCCTCAAAATAAACGCTGCCAAAGAACTGCAGAATAAACTCTGCTTGAAATGCAGATTATCATCCCATAAGTATCATTACACCTACCAGGTAGTTACTTAATAACTACTATACAGTGGTTGATAATAGTCAACAGACTACATTGTTTGGAGCAGAAATGTGTTAACTCTGGGAGCCATTACTTATAAGTTATCACTGAATATATTTCTGGAACATTATAATATCTATGGTTCGCCTTAGGAAAATTTGGCTCAAAATGAATTGCTTTGTATCTAAGCAACCAAACCTGGGTGAACAAATAATAATTACAAAATCAAGTTCTAATTATCACTGCTGTCGAGCTGTTAGCTACAGAGACTGGGGATTTGGGGAAATGGGCAGTCTCATTTCTATCATTTCCTGAAGTTACTCAGAATGTGTTTCACACAGAAATTAGGAATCTATCTTTCTGCAATGGTCACTCCTATGTGTCAGCCTGGCTAGGCTACAGTCCCCAGTTATCCACAAACGCTAATCTAGCTGCTGCTGTGAAGGTATCTGGAGATATGACTGAGTCCATGCTCAGCTAGCTTTCAGTAAGAGACATTATCCTGGATAATCTGGGTGGGCCTGATTCAGTCAGTGGGAAGGCCTTAGGAGCAGAACTGAGGCTTCCCTGAGGAAGAAGAAATTCCGTCTGTGGACACAGCTTCAGGTTGTGGCCGAGTCCCACTTGCCCTTCCTGTTGGCCTGCACTGTGGATTTCAGACCTGCTTCGGCAGCCGCACCATTGCACAAGTCAATTCCTTGCCATGAGCCTCCTAATACATATCCCCTACTGGTTCTCTTTCTTTAGTTGAATGCTGACTGATACACCTTCCAATTTGGGTGCTCCAGGAATCTGGTATGTCACTGAGTGGCAGGTAAAGCTTGGCATTTTCTGCTAAAGCATAAAACTTTCTGGGGCACACAAAGCAAACAACTATTGTGGGGATTAAAAGGTGGAAGCTTATTGCTGTTGGAAGCAGGCAATCCTGTGGCCACAGACCTCTATTCAGCCCTACCACGTCCCCACCATGGTTCTAGGCTCTGGGATACAGATACCCACGTTTTCATAGTGGGTATGTTAGTACTGCTTTCAAATACCAGGAGCCAATCTCACAAAAGTGTTTCGATACAGTTCTCAGGCAGTGACGCCTAGAATCTCCCTCAGGGAGATTAAGTCTGCATTATTTATTGGGGGACAGGCACAAGTTCAAGTAATACTAAGTGCCATGAGGTGATGTGGTAGAGGTGACTGGGGTGCTGATAGCCAGTTACCTCTCCAGAGGGGCCTCTCAGCAGATGACATCTGAGTTGAGACCTGTGACAACAGCTGTAAGGAGAAATGAAGGAGGTGACATCTGAGTGGAGAGCTGAGTGACAAAAGCCATAAGGAGAAATGTTCAAGTGTCAGAAAGGGGTCTGGGGTGTCCCTAGGAGAGAAGGGTAGGTGTGGCTCAAGTGGAAAGGACAAGCTGGACTTTGGATTCCATAAGAAATGGGAATGCACCAAAAGGTTTAAGCTGGGAGAGACAGCAATGGGATTTATACTTTAGAAAGACCTCCAGCTTCTGTGGCAAGGACGGCCACCACAGCAGATTGGGCAGTTGTAGTGGTCTAAGCAGTGGAGAAGTTAAGAAGTGGCTGGATCAGGGATTCATACCAAAGACAGAGTGAACAGAATATACTGATTTAATTCTGGGTGAAACCATCTGTCCACAGTCTGGTTTGAAATGGTTGGGACCAGGGTGAAAGTAAGTGTCTTTTTTCTTTCAGTCTCACCTAAACTTTAGGTTGGTTCAGTGTAATCCTATCAGTAAGTCAACAAATACGAGGCACTGGGTATACAATATGACTCCTGCCCTCATATTTATGGGAGTGTAAAATAGATATTTTACAAATAAGTAAAAATAATGACAGTCATAGTGTAATGAGCACTATGAAAGAAAATTCAAGATGCTCTGGAAACAACTGGCAAGTCTTATTTGACCAGGAGGTATGGCAGAGATTGCCCATTATCCCCGAATACCCATTCTTCCCTTCTCCCTCATAGAAATGGAACCCCGCGTTATTAACTGAGCACACAGTTGCCCAAAATAAAAACGCGCAGCTAGATGTGGCCAGATGACTAGGTTCTGGCCACAGGATGGAAGTCAAAGTGACGTGCACTCTTTCTGGAGCCTGCCCTTAGAAGGAAGTGCCCCTCACCTTCCCTTTTCTGCCCTCCCTGCTGGCTGGAAAGTGGATGGGGTGGCCTGCCCCTTTATACTGTAGGGGAGGGTGACGCCCCATGGGTGATAGAACAAGCTAGAAGGGGCAGGACCCCTTTGTATGAAAGAACCACCAGTCAGCCAGGGCTTTTACATCAAAGAAAAGTTCTATCCTATTTCAGTCATTGTTCATTTGGATCTGTCAGAGCAGCCGAACCTATATCCTAACTAACACAGAGGTCAGAATGGCTGTCCTCAAGGAAGTGATGTTTAGATGTAGACCTGGGTTGCTGAGTAGAAGGCATGCCTGAGGGACAGACAGAAGTCTGGGGTGGCTGGAGGTGAGAGGGGGATGGGGAGATGCTGGGCCTTGTAGGTCTTATCAGGGAGTTTAGATCTTATCTTATTAGCAATGGGAGGCTTCTTGTTGATGGATTTATTTCTCCTCTCCTTTTCTCATTTCTGCTCACCCTTTTCTCTTTCCTGTGAAAGGATTTCAATCTAAAATGCAACTGGAAATGGAGAATCTCATGCATGTGCCCTCAGAATGGAACTTAAGAACCGAGAGACTGATTTCCCATAAATGCCCCATTTACAGAAGATCAAGACTTATCTCCTGACCACTGAACATCCACCAAGAATCTCTCCCCATCCTCAAACCAGTGAACTTACCCTTCGGACTCTGGCTGGACTTTTCCCCTCTTTGTACTCCTTGCCCATAAATACAGCCAGCCCCAAACCCTCAGTGGACTCCCCTATAGCTTGCTACAGCATGCATTTCCCAAATTGCAATTCCTCTGCTATTCCCAAATAAACGCAATTTCTAGTAATTTGAGTTTGCCTCAGTTCACCTCCTTATTTAGGATGACATCCCCATTCTCTTCGGGGGTAATGTAAGGAGGGAAGTGTGGTGTCACAGAACAAGCACAGGACTAAGGGCCAAGGGTTGTGGGTCCTGGTCCCAGCTTTACAGCCCATGATGTGATCTTGTTCTCTCCCGTGTTAAATGGGAATGACCTCTGCCCTACCAAGCCACAGGGTTGCTGAGGGACTCACAGGAGATGACAATGACAGCTAATACAGTTACTGAGCACTTACTACATGCCAGAGACTGCTCTAAAAGCTTTACATGCATTACCTCTATGAGGTGTCTCCTATTTCACAGATGAGGAAACTGAGGCATACAGCATAAAAAATTCATTCTGAGTCCCAGAACTGATAAGTAGCAGAGCTGGGATTCACACGCAGGCAGTCAGGCTCCTAAGTCTCTGCTCTTAACCCCTGCACTATGCTGCCTCTCTACACTTCGCATACCAAAGTGCTTGGGAAAACAGAGAGGTATAAGGATAAAGTATCACTCTAGTACAAAGTGCTTAGTTTAATAATGCAAACACGTCAAATCAAAACAAATCTACCCTCTGCAAACAGAGAATATATTTCTTCTGGGTTCTACTCTGTGGTTCTCTTAGGTAATAAAACTGATGCCTTCTGGATAATAACCGTTACGAGATTCCATGAGATGTGCTGTAGGACTTGACAAATAAAAATCAAATGACTACCCTTATCCCTTCTCTGCCATTGCTCAAAGCATCTGTAATGTAAAATTAAGATGAACCATTGCTGATGGTTCTTTGCCATGCTAGAGTCCCATATTATCAAGATCATTGAGAAAGAAATCAACTGATAAGCACACACAGATAGTCATGCTAACATGTTACTACTTTTCTTAGTAATTGAAAATTTAAAGTTGAAAATGTTTTGAGAATTGATTTTGCCCCCATTATTGACAGGTACCATTCACTGAACTATTGGGCACATTCAGCCCAGGGCAGAATCCAACAGCTTGGAGAAAGGTCTAGACACTTCCTCAAAGGGGAGGGTGGGGGCAGAGTCCCAAAAGGTCCTGCAGAGCCAAAGGGTCTATAGCAAAGGCCCAGAGATTAGGTAACAGAAACTGCCCTTAGCAAAGGAAATACTCACCAGGGGGAGGGCAGGCTCATGGGACAGATAAGGCATATGTGGTTCTAAAGGCATGCATGTGGATGGCATCAGCCAGCTGCTCTGCGAATGAGGAATGACTTTCCTGCTTGGAATCCAAATGGCTTTCTTTCTACAGTCATGGGGGCTTAGATGGTGGGATTATTGCAACTTCTCACAGACCAAGGGAGGACCAGAATGTTTCTAGATTCAGGGCAGATTAAGTCCTTCCTAGCTCAAGAAACCCACACTCCTATCATCTCCAAAATGTGCCAGGCAACAGGTAGAAAGAAAAACACAGAGCCTCCTCATTGCTACTTCTTACCCACATGGTCTCTGATCCTGAGGACCACAGGAAAAACAGCCAGCCCAAAAGGTGTAGAAAGCACCACATTCCTGCCCTAACTCTCAAGGAAGATACAATGGATTGAACTGTGTTCCCCTCAAAAAAGTCCTAACCCCTAACTGGTAAATGTGACTTGACTTAGAAAAACAGTCTTTGCAGATGTTATTAGCTTAGGATGATGCCACAGTGGATTAGAGCGTCCTACGTAATTACGAATAATCCAGTAGGACCGGTGACCTTAAAGAAAATCTGGACACAGAAAGAAACAGAGGGAAGAAGACCATGGGAAGACAGAGGCAGAGACTGGAGTGATGCAGCCACAAGCCAAGAAACACCTGGGACCACCAGAAGCTGGAGAGGCAGGAAGGAGCCTTCCCTAGGAGCTTCAGAGGAGGGATGCCCTGCCAACACCTTGATTTCAGATTTCTGGGCTCCAGAACTGCGAGAGAATACATTTCTTGTGTTTTAATCCATGTAGTCTGCGGAATTTGTCACAGCAGCCCTAGGAAACTAATACAGAAGGTGAACTGATTTTTGGAGCTGTCCAGAGGCCTGGTGTCTCCTAAGTAAAACCCCTTCTGTGTGTGTTCCCAGCACAGCCCATCCTTCTTTTTCAGCTGAGGAAATCAAGGTTGTGTGATGGGTGGGGGACCTGCCCGAGCTCACACAGAAAGCCCAGGCAGAGCTGGCACTGAGCCCAGGTCTTCCAGGTCTCACTTCAGCTCTCTCCCACCAGCTCATGCCTCTTACTCCATCCAAAACTGGAAGAAGCAACGCAGCCTTTCCTGGCGGTTGACAAGCCTCCACGCGAATTAGTACTTAGCATGACATTTTCACCCAATGGTGAAGCTTTTCATTTGGGGCTTAATCTTAATTACTTTTTCTTATTTATTTCCCTCCACTCTGGGTCCCTGCAACTTAGCATTAGAAAGGATCTTACTGCAGCTGTTTTCTATCTTGCAGCAGGGGAAGGGTGGGGGAGATATCAGACTTTTTTTTTTTGCTGAGGAAAATTTACCCTGAGCTAACATCTGTTGCCAATCTTCCTCTTTTTGCTTGAGGAAAATTCACCCTGAGCTAACATCTGTGCCAGTCTTCCTCTATTTTATATGTGGGTTGCCGCCATAGCATGGCTGCCGATGAGTGGGGGAGGTCCATGCCTGGGAATCGAACCCGGGCCGCCAAAGCAGAGCACACCAAACTTAACCACTAGGCCACAGGGCTGGCCCCCAGACTTTTTATAGTTAGGATGAGCACATATCCCAGTTTGTCTGAGAAGTCCCAATTTACATCTGTTGTTCTGGTGTGATTACTGACAGCACTCAATTGCACTCTCAAAAGTCTCCCATTTTAGAGAATAAATTATGGAGTCACTTGCTTATAATGGCTACGGATGCTCACAAATGTTTTACACAGCTTGATGGAATGGAAAAAATGCAGGACTAGAGATGAGGAGACTATTACTCCCATCCAAGAAATTTTAGGGGCAGATAGTAACTCAATACACATGCACCAAGATAGGGCAGCAAGTCTGAGAAAGAGAGTGGGGACCGCATGGGGCCGTGGGGCAGGAGCTCAGGGAGTAGGAGGTAGGCTCAGAGCTGGGCACCACACCATGCAGGGCCAGGTGGGCTGTGATAAGGGCTTTGCTGTTTATCTGAATGAGATGTGATACCACTGGAGGTTTGTAAGCACAGACTGGTGTGCTCTGACATATTTTAGTAGGACCACTTGCAGCTGTGTGGAGTAGAGACTGAGGGCAGAAAGGAGTAAGGACAGGGAGGTGATTAGAACAGTTTGGGTAAGAGAGGATACAGGCTTGGACTAGACTGGTGGTTGAAGTGGGGAGAAATGATTGCACTTGGATCTGTTATGAAGGTGGAGCCAATAGCATTCATACCCTGGACTGGAGGCAGCGTAGAGAGAAAGAGGAGGGTGACCTCAAGGTTTATAACTGAACAACTGGAAGAATGGGAGCTGTCACGAGAGGGAGAATGGGGGTGGGGACAAAAGGTTCATTTTGGACATACTATATTTGAGAATGCCTATTCTCCAACAACGTGCCCCAGCCCATCTGTGTACCATGAACAGGTTTACAGGTTTGCCTTAAGTCTTGAGCCTTTCAGCCTTTGGGGCAGTGGCATAGGGCCCAGGGCAGCCGGAACCACATTCCCATTCCCTCCCACCCACCCCAGCCAGGGCCGGCTGCCTTTAGCTACAAATTGTAAATCCTCAGTTATTTACCACAATGTGCTGTATGAACACTATCATTTACTAGATGTGCTGTAATGTTAAAAAAGTTGGAGAGTACTAGTATTAGATGTCCAAATGGAAAAATCATTAGGCAATTTGGCCTTAGGGAGGATTCAGGTCAAAGGACAAAGATTTGGGAGTCGTCAGTGTATGGAGGAGGTATTTAAAGTCCTAGGAGTGGAGGAGATTGTGGAGAGAAAAGAAGAGGGCCCCGGGACAGAGCTGTAAAGCACTCACACCATGTCAGATCACATCGGGGGCAGAGGGCAGAGGAGACCCTAGCAAAGGAGAAGGAAGACAGATCGGAGTGGGTCTTAGCCCGTCTGGGCTGCCATAACAGAAGACTATAGACTGCAGGGTTTAAATAACATGTCTTTTCTCACAGTTTTGGAGGCTAGAAGTCCAAGATCAAGGTGCTGTCAGGGTTGGATCCTGATGAGGCCCCTCTTCCTGGCTTATAGATGGCCAACTTCTTGCTGTGTGCTCACAGGGCCTTTCCTGTGTTCACACAGAGAGAGATCCCTGGTGTCTCCTCCTCCTGTTATAAGGACATCAGTCCTACTGGATTAGGGCCTCACCCTTATGACCTCATTTAACTTTAATCACCTCTTTAAAGGCCCTGTGTCCAAATACAGTCACACTGGCGGTTAGGGCTTCAACATATGAATTTTGGGGTACACAATTCAGTTCATAACAGAGCGAGTTACAGAACAAATTGGATTAAAGATCTAGGGACAGTAAGTGTAGATAACTCAGTTTTGTTATGAAGAGGAATAGAGAAATAAGGCCATAACTGGCAAGGGAGGCAGTGGGGTCAAGAGAGGTTCCAGAGGTGTGTGTCCCCCCCTCCCACCCCACAAACACATAGTGGAGATACCAGAGCCAGGGTAGGCACTGAGAGGCGAGTTCCAAATTATTAGCAGGTCCGAGACTGCCATGCAATGCACTTGGGGAGCAACTAAGCACAGCCCTTTGGCACAACTTACTCCTTGGAGTTTCTAGTGTACCTTGTTCTGCCTTGCCCACCTTGCAGAAGCTCCTGAATTTCAGCAACAAGGAGAACTAAGAAAGGACAAGCTGGCCTTCCAGGCCAGAAAGGTGGCTCTCAATTAGGCAGGTAAGGGGCTCTGTCGTACTGCTGTCTTTACCCAAGAAACACTGAGCCTTCTGTGTGATGCTGGGTGTTGGACACTGGGCAAGGGATAAGTAAGACTTAGTGCCCACCCTCAAGGAGCTCCAAGGCTGACTGGGGTGGAGACTGACAATCACAGAACTGTGAGCTAAGTGTTGAGAGAGAGACAAAGCACTTCCTACCACAAACCACCAGGGTTCAGAAGAAAGGCTTACAAAGTTTGCCTCTGGGCCTGGGGCTCCTCTGATGCAGAATTCATATTCTGCTGGGACAGAAGATGATTTAGGGTGATGTATGCCTATTCCAGCTACTTTGTATAGAAGGTCTGGTGGGATTAACTAATAAATGAGTTCAGCATCAGACTCATGCTGAATAGGTTGAAGATGGGTAAAGCCAGCTGAGATGCTTTCATTGACCAGAGCCCAGAGTATTCTAGGGATTGGAGCAGGCGAGGGGGTCAGGAAAAGTAAACAAACCCCTTCTTAGCAATATGTGGCTCTGTCCAATGTCCATCTCCACACAGAACTACTTTAGTTGTTCCCATCAAGAAGTTCAAATACCAATCATCCAATCTCTTGCTATGAAGAACAGGCAGTGAAATGGCAAATCCCTGCACTAGGCCTCTGGCGAAGATTGCATCCAAAATTTATATGTTGAAGTCTTAACCCCCAGTACCTCACAATGTGACCTTACTTGGAAATAGGGTCTTTGCAGATGTAGTCAAGTTAAATTGAGGTCTTTAGGGTGGGCCCTAATCCAATATGACTGGTATCCTTATAAAAAGGGAAAATTTGGACACAGACACACACAGGGAAAACACTATGTGAAGATGAAGGCAGAGATCGAGGTGACGCATCTACAAATCAAGGAACACCAAAGATTGCCAGCAAACCACCGGAAGCCAGGGGAGAGGCCTGGAACAGATTCTCCCTCACAGGTCTCAGAAGGAACCAACCCTGACAACACCTTGATCTTAGAATTCTAGCCTCCAGAACTGTGAGACAATCAGTTTCTGCTGTATACCACCCAGTTTGTGGTACTTTGTTACGGCAGCCCTGGAACACTAATACAGCCTCATTGGAGTTGAAGCTGCAAGTGTGGTAGAAATAGATCATGCCCACAGGGGAATTCTTTTCTCCCTGCACTTCTGTGACCAAGCTGAAAGCTCCCTGCTCTAAGAAACTGCTGTTACCTGCACAGCAGCAAGAGGAGGAGGAAGCCAGGAACAGAAGGAGACAGGCAGGGGGATTCTCAGGCTTTTAGGCAAAGAGGATTGTATGTGAGCCACTTTGGCTTTCGAGAAAAGGCGTGATGGAGTGGAAGGTGCGTGCACTAGAGGGCCAAAGCCTGGCTCCTTGTCTAAGGTGCTCTCTTCTTGGTCTCAATTCCTGCATCTGTGAAATGGGCTGGGTCCTCTGAACCACCAAGGCTTTTCTGGGCACTTTCTTCCCCCAGTAGATGCTCCGTAAATACTTGTTCACTGTGGGAAAACAATACTGTAGATTTAATCAGCAGCTTTGGAGCAGGGGAACCGATCACTTTTCCGAAAGAAACAAGGAAATGACTTGATTAAGGCCACTTTGCTGGGAAGAAAGAGTCATCTCTCAAACCCACACTTTCGGTGTCTTGATGCTCTGAGCATCAGCAATAACAACAGCTACTCTTTCATTGAGCAGTTACTCTGTGTCATTTACAGGGCTAAACACTTTACATGCAAGATCTCAATCCTTACTTAAACATACAATGAACGTATTATGCTTATTTTACAGAAGAGGAGACCAAAGCTCTAAGAGGTTTGAGTAAGTTGCCCAAGGTCACACAGCATAGTAAGTGGCAGAGGTGGAATTTAATCCAGGTCTGAAGCCCATTCTCCTAAGCACTTGCTACCATCTCTCTGCTCCTTTAAGATTAAATTCTGAGCTAAAGGTGAAGATTGAGCAATCTAGGCCCTGAATGAGTTCAGTTCCCTGGGGTCAGTACTGTATTTTCTTGAGTGCTAAAACCACCTGCAGTCCATTTATTCACATTTGCTACTCTAATTCACACTCCGACCATGAGCTCCACACTGGAAACTAATGTGAGGGCACAAAGTAAGGTTCCCCCCACCTTCGCTTATCGAAGCTTCTTTCTTATCATCAAAGAAATGGAAAATCTGAAAACTACAAAAAAGTATAGTTCCTCAAGAAATTAAAATAGAATTACCATATGATCCAACAATTCCACTTCTGGGTATGTACCCCAAAGAATTAAAAGCAGGGACTTCAACAGATATTTGTACACCCATGTTCACAGCAGCACTATTCACAACAGCCAAAAGGTGGAAGGCAACTCAAGCGTCCATCAATGGATAAACAAAATGTGGTACATACATACAATGGAATATTATTCAGCCTTAAAAAGGAAGGCAATTCTGACACGGGCTTCAACAAGGATGAACCTGGAAGACTTTATGCTAAGTGAAATAAGCCAGTGACAAAAGGACAATACTCTATGATTCCACTTACATGAGGTACCTAGGATAGACAAATTCATACAGAAAGTACAACGGTGGTCTGGGGGGAGGGGAGTGGGGAATGGGGAGTTCCTGTTTAAAGGATAGAGTTTCAGTTTTACAAGATGAAAAAGTTCTGGAGATGGATGGTGGTGATGGTTGTACAATGTGGATGTACTTGATGCCACTAAACTGCACACTTACAAATCATTAAAATGGGGCCGGCCCAGCAGTTAAGTTCACATGCTCTGCCTTGGCGGCCTGGGGTTTGCAGGTTCAGATCCCGGGCGCAGACTGATGCACCACTTGTCAAGCCATGCTGTGGCGGCGTCCCATACAAAGTAGAGGAAGATGGGCATGGACGTTAGCCCAGGGCCAGTCTTCCTCAGCAAAAAGAAAAGGATTGGCAACGGATGTTAGCTCAGGGCTAAACTTCCTCACCAAAAAAAAAAAAAAAAAGATTAAAATGGTAAATTTTATGTTATGTATATTTTACCACAAAAAAGTATAAAGAAACAGGGAAACAATTACCCATGATGTTACAGGGGAACTCTATATGTTGGGACAGTATCTTCTAAGTTTTTTTTCTAATCTTAGCTTTTTCCTATGTCATCTCCACAGCTTCCCCTCTTGTAATGATTCGAAGATGTTTTTGCATAGTTGTGGGAACTAAAGGGATCATTTTAAGCTACTCCATCAGCTGTGGAGCCCTCATGGGTAAGTATGTTAATATCCATGCTGTGGCCTCCAAGAGAGACTCTCAGGAAAGACAGAACTCACAGAACACAATCGCTGGGGCTCTGGGGACCCTTAAGTTATCCTGATTCCATTTCTTGTTGCTGAAGGATCACTGAGAAAAGGTTATCACCCTTCTGCTCCAACCTCTCCAGCAGCAGGCTACTTCACTACTAGGGGCAGCACATTACATTTTTAGAATTGCACCATCCAACCCGCTTTCCTCATTTTACAGAGAAAACAAACGGAAAACCATAGATCTTGTTCTCAGAAAGGTGTCTTCTCTAATTAATGACTTTCCTTCCAAATGATAGTCTTTACAACGGACTGCAAACTGGTAGCCTGTGAGATAAACCTGACTGGTAGTTGAATTTTATCTGGTTTTAAAAATCAAGATATTTCTTGCAAAACTCCAGAACTCCAGGTTCTCTTGAAATGTAAGAACTGACAACTGGCATTTCCACTTGCTCACAACCGGCTGCAGCTGCTTGGTACACACTCTCTAGCTTGCCATAGACCCCTCTACTCTATTCTCTCAAAATAGGCCTTGGTCTGTAATTCAGATTTCCCCACTGGCCCTGAAGCCTTTAAGGTTGATCCCTGATTTTAAAGAAACTTTCAGGTCAAGAACTGCGCTTAAAGAGGGTCGGCTAGGGGCAGGGATTCGGATCGGATGCATTCAATCACTGACAAGGCAGTGCCACCGACTGTGCTGGGGGGACGCCCGTATGGTTGGGCCCGAGCCTGGCGTGGGGGCATCTGCACGGCTCCGGCGGCCTTCCATTCGGGGCCGACCAGTAACCCGGGCCACTGGGGTCCCGCTCCGGACTCGTCACACATTCGCCAGGGCCGCAGGCCTCCCTGTCTTCGTCGGTACCGTGGGCGGCGACACCTACCTCGCCGGGCGGGTGAGGCCCGAAGGGGCTAGGACCTGGGGCCCCGCCCCGCGCTGCGCCCGGCGCTCGCAGGCGCCCAGGGGGCGGTATCTCGCGGTCCCAACGCGGAGGCTGTGAGGCCTCGGGAGCACTGAACTAGCCGAGTGGGCGGCCCCCTCACCATGTGGCCTGAGCTGCCATGGCAACAGCCCGCGCAGGTCCCTCAGCACCAGCACCACAACTGGGGGTCGCGGAGACTTCGCCGCTCACAGGGGGAGCTCGCGCACGCGCACAGGCGTCGAGGCCCGGTGAGACAGAGCCGAGATGGGTCGAACCACTGCGCGAAGGGGAGGGAGAGCTTGGGAGGGGATGGGGGAGGACGGAGGGGGGAAGGAAAGGCCAAGACAGTACCTCACACTGGACCTGACTCTGAAGGATCACGGCATTGGAACCCAGCAGGGGTACTGGGGTTGACGCCGACTCAGCGCCGAGTTTCTTTGTGGTCTCTCACCCCCTCGGCTTGTGTGGGTGGGCCCGGAAGGGCGGGCGAGTGGAAGTTGCGCAGGCGCGCTGAGGACGGCAACATGGCGTCCAGGCCCAAGCGGCGCGCCGTGGGCAGCGGGACCTCGGTCCCGCAGAAGCAGGAAGAAGAGGAAGATGAAGTCGAGGATGAGGACGAAGACGATGAAGACAGTGAGGAAGAAGACGACGAGATCGTCGACGAGGTGAGAAGCACTCGCCACCCCAGTTTGGTTTGCATCCGGGAAAACGCTTTCTGGCAGCCAGAGCCCCGTGAACTTGTGAGCTGCTTGGTGTGGCGACTTCCCTGCACCCGAGGGTCTGTCAGCAGAAACTGGAGGTGATGGAAGGTTCCCGCTCAGGGTCCACTTCGGTCTTTTCCACGCTGCAGCCGCAGACGTTATATTCACAAGTCCTGCCTCGGCCGGGTCGGCCCCTCCCACCTCCCAAAGAAAACCCGCCAGGACACTTTTTTCAATGGCTTTCTTTGGTTCTCAGGCTGAAGTCCTCAATCTATGAGAGCCAGCGAGGGCCTGCGGAGTCCATCCTCCGCCCACCCCTGCAGCCCTCCGCCTGGTCCGCGGGGCGGCACCGCTCACAGCAGCCCTCTGCCCGTGTCCTGAAGGCCGCTCCGTTCAGCCGAGAGCCTTTCACACGCGCTGCTTTATCCTGCAATTTCCCTTCCTTGTTCAGATCTCAGCCGTAGCGCTCACCGCGTCCTGGTCAGAATCCTTGGTGATATGTTCTTAGGGAACTGGGTTCCTTTCTTCAGAATAGCTCCTGCCGTGGTGCCTGGCGTTTTAGGTATTTAATAGTTGTTGAATGAATAATTAGGACCGAAGGAGCCTTAAAACTACTGAACGTCTGATAGGTATGTCAAACTTAACGAGTCCAAAGCAGAATCTGTATTTTATGCTCCTACTTCTACTCCTTGCCATTTCTGTTGATAAGTAAAATGGCAAGCAGTAGGATATATTGGAGAATATGAGGAAGCCATTTGCTGTAAAACTGATTTGGCTTGACCTTGTTTTTCCAAAGGGACTGACATGCATTGAGCATTTACCATATCCCAGAGACAAGAACAAATGCCCTTAAGATAAGGATGCAACTTCCCCCGCATTGGCATTTCCTTGAGGATAAGCATTTCTCTCTAGGCTAGGATTTGATTGCTGTGCTCAACCCGTGACCACCCAACTCAAGACGACAGACCTGCTACCTGCTGTGCCCATCGTGGCTGTGCCGACAGGGCAATCTTGTGACTATTGTAAAAAGGACATTCCAGTCATATGTAACGTATGCTCTTTGACGGTATATAACCACTTTGTACACCCCACTTCTTTGGTGTCCTTCCTTCCTTGGGGAAGGAAGGCACTGGGCTATATGGTCAAATTTGGCTCATAATAAACTCATCCCGATTTTGATTTATAGATTGGCTAGGGATTATTTGTGTTGACACTGTAAATGGTCCCCAAATTTACCAGTTGTTCAAACCCCAAATCTAGGCATTAACTTTAATTCCTCCCTTTTCCTTATCCCACATCCTGTCCTTCCGTAAATCCTGTTAGCTTTACCTTTAGTAACCAGACACTTCTCCTTGGTTCTGCGACCGTCATAGTCCACACCTCCATCATCTCCTGTGTGGAATACAGGTAGTAACGTTTTACTGGCATGCTTGTTATCAAACACAAACACAGGTTCTTTACCCCCCACACAAGAGGGGCCAAATAAAAACTGGAACGCCAGGCTTATGGCAAGGAAAGGGTTTTTATTTCCGATGATGTCCTCTGGGAGACAAGCGTGAGCCCCCAAGTTTATCCTGTCTCCCCGAAAGATGGGAGGCAAGGGGTTTTAAAGGTTGCAAGGGAGAGCATGTGCTGGGGTGTTAGGTAGGGGAGAGGGAGCATGTGGCTGTGCTGCTTGGCACCTTCCCACCAGCCTGTGTTTGGCCTTGAAGACTAAATTTCTTCTCCTTGACTGTCTGGACTTACCTGGTTGGTTTTCATCTTCAGCCCGCGTTTTGCCTTGTGAGGCTGAATCTTGATATCTGGACCTTGATTTCTTGGTAAAGACAGCTCACTTATATACTAAGGAGGGACAGAAAGACCTGGTTAGTTTTAGACAACAGTTGATCATGGTGAATATGCAAAGCTGAAGTTAGCAAAGCTTATCTCAAAGTTTTTGCTCTCTTCTTCTAGCCCAGGGAAGATTTTTTAACCTCTTTGTACTCAGTTTTATGCCTTTTTCCATTCTTGTTCCCCTACAATGTATACTCCACCCACAGCCAGAAAGATCTTTTTAAAATGTAGGTCTAGTCTCACTTTCCTGTTCAGAACTTTCCAATTTCATTTATAAGAAAATCCAGAGTCCTCATGGTTGAGGGAGAGAACGGCAGCCAGTATGGCTGGATCAGAATAAGCAAGAGAGAGTGATGGGAGATAAAGTCAGAGATAAAACCTGAGTCAGAATAAGTGTGTGTGTTGGGGGAGCTACAGAGAAGTGTGGATGCAGGATTAGGGCTGAGACTGGTGGGGGTCTGTGATACATCTTCTAGTGAACAGAACTTTCCCTTACAAGTCAGCTCTTAACTTTGGCCCCTTGCTTTGAATGCGGTGTCACCATTTTTCACTTTGAACAACTTTAACTGGGTATTTTGCTGACTTTGGGTTATAGAAATCAATGCTTCTTGCATTAACATGGATAATCTATCAGACTGCTACAGATAAAAATTTGTGTAATAAAGATCATTGGTGATAGTGTACAAAAATAAGGCAGTTACATATACTGTTGGTGGGAGTATAAATTGGTGCAATCCCTTTGGAGGGCAGTTTGATAATATCTATCAAAATTGAAAATGTGTACATGCCCTGATTCAGTAATTCTACCTGTAAGAATTTACCCTCCAGTAGTAATAATAATACGTGCTGTTCCAGGCTTCATGCACTTTGTATTAACTCGAATGCTTTCGTCAACTCTGTGAAGTTAGGAATTATCACCATTTTACAACCAAGGACACACAGCAAATTTAAGTGAAGATAGCACATGTAGTGCAGTCTCTGTGGGGGAAAGAAGAAACAGAAAAATGTATCTGATTATGTATGTGTTGAAAATTTCTTGAAAGACTAATTTACTATTGATGGTAACCTCTGGAGAGTAGGAGTGGGGGGTGGGCAATAAGCCTTAACTCTCTAACCTTTGCACTCTTTGTATTATTTACCATTGGCGTGTATTACTATTTTGACTGAATAAATTGTTAAGGCCTTTAGGGCAGTCCCTATACTAAAACGTAGGATATTGAAAATATACCGAAAAAGGATATTGATTCCTTTATTTATTTGAAGGAAGGTTTTCATTTTCTGAGGTGTTCACTCATTTGCTGCTTGTTTCCCTGATGTGGAAGTCCATGAGAATTATTTTGGAAATTCAAGATCTGCCTCAAATCATTTTTGAAACAAGATGATGTGTAAGGAAGGAAGGAAATGTGCATGGTTATTTAAAGAGCCTTATTTAAAGGACAGGGCGACTGGCTTTAGGCAGCTGACTGAGCAGCAGTAGAAAGTGGTTATGAGAACTTCAAGAAACAGGTGGGGATAGTGAAAGATGAGAAGAAAAGGCATGTTTATTAAGGTTCTTGTGGTCATGTGGTTAGGACACTTGTTTGTGCTTAATAGCAATCCTTGGAGGGTAGCTTCAGTAGAAAGGGGAATTTGTGGTAAGGATACAAGGGTATCTTAGACCTCCAAGGGCTGGAGTGCAGCTGGGCGTCAGGAGTGGCCTGGGTCCCTGAGCCTGGAATGCTATAGAGAACCCGAGAAGTCCTTCACATTTTTTGTCTCTGCTTTGCTGTTTGTTACATTCACAATATTTGGTTTTCTATTTCTACTCCATGTAGTGGAAGATAGAAAATGCCGACAGCTTCTGAGATTTTTTCACTCAAAAGAGCAAGCAGGCTAGATGTCACGATTAGTCTTAATTCTAAATTTTAAGTCACTTGGGGGTGAGTGGCAGGGCTCTATTTTACAAAAATGGCTTTCCCCCTGAAACCATATGAATGGGAGCCCATACCCAGGGAAAGGGGTCTGGGCAGATAATCCATTTGGTATCTATTGCAATGGCAGTGCCATAATAGCCTGGGACAGACTATTATGAGGCTTCTATCTAGACAAGGAAAAAGCACTAGAAGGGCATTATTTAAAGAATTTATTTATTTTTAAGGAATACATTCAAGCCTTGAATAATGACAATTGGTTATTTGGTTTAGTTTGATCCTGTTTGGAACACCCTCCCCCAACCACCACCACCAGATTTTTTGCTCCCATAATCTGGCTGAGCCTGCTTCAGAGAGTCAGGATTTGAAGCCTGTAAGCTGGTCTTGTTATCCAGGCCCTGACAAGTATAACAGCCAAGGGAGTGCTTAAATACATGCACAGTCCGGATGGCAAGGCAAAAGTAGGTCTGATTTTCCTCTGTGGCATCTTTCAGCCACGACCCCAAATTCCAGAACTTGCAAAACTTGAAGTGTGTGTAAATACACTATTGCATCAGAGCCCCAAGTTCAGTGTGTCACTTACCAAGGTATGATTTAGGATCTTCAAGGACTTATCTTGTGTAGCATTTAAAAACATCTAAGGTTTTGTTTCTGGCGTGAAGTAACACTTTCATTTATTTATGGGATATTTCAGTGGCATCACCTCTTAGGTTCTGTTGTCATTGTTTTGCAGAGATAGATCAGGGAGCCCAGCTACACATCTTTTAGTCCCACGTACTCACCGTATTTCCTTCTGCCTCGGGGCCTTCATATGTGCTCCATTCTGTGCCAGGAACTCTCTTAGCTTGTCCACAGTTCCCAGCTCAAGTGTTACTTCTTTAAGGGAAGCCTTTCCTGATATTCTGACCTCCTATTTTTCATGCTATAGCACATGCACCTGTCTTTTATAGCACATATAATTGCAACTTTCCATTTATTTCTGTGAATATTTCCTTAATGTTTAATTTCCCCCTAAACCATAAGCTCCATGAGGGGCAGGATCATTCAGGTCTGCTTTGCTCACCTTTTCATCTCGAGTGCCCGGCATAGTGCTTGGTACCTGGTGGTGCTCAGTAAGTGTTTGCCAAGGGAATGCAGTGTAGCCTCGGATCCGTGGGCTGAATCAAGCTCTAGGCAAAGCCAGGGACTTGGGAAGTGATTTTGTTCTTTGCTCACACTTACTGCAGTCAAGCCAATAATAATTTCTCCTTTGTGGCTGCTGTGATGATTTTATCCAGGGCAGACTTTCTCAACATTAAAACTAGTTTGCTCTGTTTCGTTTTTCTCAGGCTTTTGTGTCAAATGAGGCGATGGTAGGAAGGTACTTTGTCATCTGCTATCTGTGCACACGGCAATCTTGGCAATGTTTGCCTAGTTTGAAGCATAGACAGTTATAATTCTTCAGGTAACATTTGCTGATTCTTGTCCTTTTCCTGGCATGTTCTGTAGATGAACTAATAGAGAACGAGCCAAAAAAAATGGAAGTAGAGGAAAAAGAAAAATCTGTAAAGTGGAAACTAATGAATGCCTGAATTATCTTAGAAAGTTATGTATGATGATCTATTTTGTGTGTGTTTTACAGGAAGTGAATATTGAATTTGAAGCTTATTCCATCTCAGATAACGATTATGACGGAATTAAGAAATTACTGCAGCAGGTATTGTCTTTTACTCTTTACACATAAATTTGCTGTTCTAAGAAAATCCAGGCCATTCAACACAAACTGTCACATTCCATCCTTTCTGTTTTAGAATTCCCATTCCAATCCTCTCTGTCTTGCTGGGAAGGAAGAATTGTTTCTCTTCTTTTCCAGGGCTAACTCCCCTTTTTGTGCCTCAGCTCCCAGACCCCTTCCTCTGATTAACATTCTGTGTCCTAAATTCTGTGTCCTAAATTACTCTCCCTTTCATCTGCTGATGACTTAAGTTACCATGCTTTTTTTTCTCTAATTCACATCCAAATTTTGTGGGGTTGAGGAATTCTTACATAATAGCCATATCACTGACTGTACCATCTGGTGCTGCAAAACCCATGCTTGCTGCTTCTACTTATTCCTTTACCCCGTATAAGATGACTTTGGTTCTCTACCCTTTATAGCGTCTGATGTCCTGGTCACCAAATTCTTTGGCCTTATGTCATTCCTCTCCTCCTCTCTCTTCTCCCACCTTTCCTCTTCTCCCCCACATGTTGTATATTACCACTGACTGCCTCTTCTCAAATTTCAGTGCCTTTAGGTTCTTTGATCCTCCTGGGCTTTTTGTTTTCTCTTGGGATTGCTTTTCTGGGTCATCTTCCTGGTCAAATCATTGAAATCTCATTATTTTTATTTGAATCTGGAAATGACAAGTTTTATTAGAAATCATGCTTTGATTTTAATTTAAAATAATTTCTTTCTCCTCTTAGCTTTTCCTAAAGGCTCCTGTGAACACTGCAGAACTGACAGATCTCTTAATTCAACAGAACCATATTGGCAGTGTGATTAAGGTAAGCAGGACACTTGTGTTTATTCTGATTAAATTAGTTCTTTATCCTGTTGAGTTTCTCCTGGTTTATAGCAAGCAGGCCAGAACCTCAAGTTGGAAAGAAGTATTACTGGAGGAAGTGAGACTGGTTAGAAGGCCATTCCAAGAATCCGGGGTTATTAAATGCAGTCATCCAGGTACTGGCAGTGGATAGGGAGAGAAGTGGGCTGATTCAGAAGATATTTGGGAAATGAAATATGATAGGCTTTGTGAGTGATTGGGTCTGAGAGTGAGGGAAAAAGGAGTCAGCGATGACTCCTAAGTGTCGGGCTGGAGCAATCAAGATGGCAAACATGGAGGAACAGCAGGCTAGGAGGGGGAACACGAGTTTGGATTTGTACATTTTGAGTTTGATTTGCCTGTGATACATGCGAGTGAGATACTGAGCAGCACCTGGAGACTTGCTTGTTTTCAGTAGATGAGTGGTATTTGAAGTCCTAGAAGTACATGAGATTGCCCAGGGAGGGCAGGGACAGACGATCTGGTAATACCAGTGTTACCTGAGTGAGGAAGGTAAGTGGCAGAGCCTGCAAAGGAGACTCAGAAGTCACGGGAGAGCAAGAAAGAAAAGCAGTGGAGTGGCATCATGCAAGGCAGGAGAAGGGAGCATTTGGAGGAGGAGGGAGCAGGACTGGGGGGAATTCTGCTTCTGCCGCTTATCGGCGGTGGCTCTTTCAGTTATCTGTTGCTGCCTAACAAACTGCCCCACAGCTTAGTGTCTTAGAATAGCAGCAGTCATCTATTTGGCTCCACAGTTTGGCTCTGCAGCCAGAGCTCAGTGAGGACAACTCGTATTTGCTTTGTGTCACATTAGCTGGGGAGGGTCAGCAGTGGGCTGGAGGGTTTACTTTCAAGATGGCTCACTCACATGACTAGCAAGTTAGTGCAGGCTCTGCATTGGGAACCCAACTGGGACTGTGGGACAGGCGTCTCAGTTCCTTTCCAGTGTGGGCCTCTCTACACACTGGTTGGGTTTCAGGAACAAGCAGCCCAAAAGAACCAGGTAGAAGTGCAGAGCATTTTATGATACAGGGTCATTTCCATCATTCGCTTGATCGGCAGGCACAAAAGTCTGTGCAGATTCAAGGGGAGGGCGCATAGACCCCACCTCTTGACGGAAGGAGTGTCTAGGTTACTTTGTCAGAGATTGTGGGTAGGGAATATTGTTGCAGCTGTTTGTGGAAAATACAGTCTGCCACAGTGACCTTAGTTTATTTCTGTTTCCATCTCTGAAAACGAGGATGATGCTGGTACCTACTTGGTAGGGTGGTAGGTCAACAAAATAAGTTGCTGAGAGTACAGTGCTTAGAACAGTGTCTGGCACATGGCAAGTGCTGTATATGTGTAGCGTCACTCTTGATGTCTTTTTCCTATTGCCAGCACTTACCATCTAGCTTAGGGTAAAAACAAAACAAATAACTCCATTTCAGTCTAATGTTTCAACTGCCTCACCTTCAGCCATCTCACTTTGTTTTCAAAGCCAAAATTCTTGAAAAGTAGTTTATATTCACAGTCTTCACCTCCTCTCCTCCTAAACACCCTGATCTGGCTTTTACCCCCAATACTTTACGGCAGTTCTGAAGCTATCTGATAGGGTCACCAGCGTCTTTGTTACTGAATACAGTGGACACTTCTCAGTCCTCTGACAGCATCAGTAACCTTGTGGCACTAGATATAAAGAAAATGGGAGGAATAACACGACTGGTAGCTTCCTTTTATTAAAGAAATGGGGAAAAGCAGGCCACCTGCTCTTTCAGCAAAGAAATGTGATCTCTAGCTGATTAGTGTCCTGAGACCCAATGGATACTGACGAGAAGCAGTCATTTTTATCCTTGAAAGACCTTATTCTCTAATGGGGGGGTTCAACCTTTAATGGGGTAATTACACAATAACTCCACAGTTATAATTATGGATCCTTGGCTTCCACAGAGACACTAGCGGTGTCCCAGGGACAGAGACGTCTTGTCCCTAGGAGAGGGACTGCCCAGAGCTCTCACTAGAGCCTTTGGGACTGGGAGATTTGGATGCTAGTTCTAGAGAAGGCAGTCCCTAGGGCTGTGGAGGGAAAAGGGCGGGGAGAGCTGCAGACTGCCGTGCATGGTTGGGTCGAGAGCCTAGCAATTCAGGGGTGAGGTGTTAACATAAGGAGCTGCTCTGTACTTAGGTACTAAGAAGAATCGTGTTGAACGAAGAGGCTCAGGAGAGGTAAAGGGTGGCATAGTCGGGGGCAGGAGTCGGTCAAGCAGAAGGGGCTCTTGCTGGGGAGGCAGGTGCTTATGGATGAGACTGTGATGTGATTGTGACCGCAGCCCCACAGAGAGGCAGACCCTGGGTGGTGCTTCCTGGATAGTTGATGGGCCCGGCAGGAAGAGGAATGTTGAGTGTGTTCCAGGGGATGCTAATTGCTTGTGAGCCAAGTGACCATTTTGGGGATTTCTTTTTTTTTTTTCGGTGAGGAAGACCAGCCCTGAGCTAACATCCATTGCCGGTCCTCCTCTTTTTGCTGAGGAAGACTGGCCCTGGGCTAACATCCATGCTCATCTTCCTCTACTTTATATGGGATGCCGCCACAGCGTGGCTGACAAGCAGTGTGTCAGCCGGTGCCCAGGATCCGAACCTGCAAATCCCGGGCTGCCAAAGTGCGAACTAAACCGCTGCGCCACCGGGCAGCCCCTATTTTGGGGATTTCTTAGGGCTTGACACTGAGCATTCCTTTTTCTTCCCCTGGCCTTTAAAAGTCTGTTGGTACTGCACAGGTTTTGCCGCAGTAGCTGGGGGTCCTCTGAGGTACAGAGAAACTGTCTAATGTTATCTTGGAGGACCAAGGCTGGTTTCCATATTACAGTAGTCCCCCCTTATCTGCAGGGGTATGCTCCAAGACCCCAGTGGATGCCTGAAACCACAGATAGTGCTGAACCTTATATATACCGTTTTTTCTTTTACACATACATACCTATGATAAAGTTTAATTTATAAATTAGTCACAGTAAGAGATTAACAACAAACAATAACTAATAATAAAATAGAACAGCTATAAAAATATATGTAATAAAAGTTATGTGATGTGGTCTCTCTCTCTCTCAAAATATCTTATTATACTGCACTTACCCTTCTTGTGATGACATGTGCTAATATAATGCCTACGTGATTGACCTTCTGACAAAGGTCTGACCTTCTGATGAAGCACTTGACAGCTTCTCTTTGGCATATCTGAATTGCCAGCATCACTACTCTTGTACTTTGGGGCCATTATTAAGTAAAATAAGGGTTACTTGAACACAAGCACTGTGATATCATGCAAGTTGATCTGATAACTGATATGGCTACTAAGTGACTAATGGACAGATGGCGTATACAGTGTGGAAATGCTGGACAAAGGGATGATTCAACGTCCTGGGCAGGTCAGAGCTGGACTTCACGAGATTTCATCACGTTACTCAGAACGGTGCCCAATTTAAAACATGAATTGGTTACTTCTGGAATTTTCCATTTAATATTTTCAGACCGCGGTTGACTGTGGGTAACTGAAACCGTGGAAAGTGAAACCGTGGTTGAGCGGGGACTGCTCTACTTTTTTCTGTACTTCTTTCCCCTCTCTCCTTCATGAGCAAACAAGGCCTTGGTCCTCTCACTGGAACTATTAGTGTCCTCTTGAGTTACCTACTCATTCTCTACTTTTGTATTCTCTTGTCTTTGTTGAGCTTGAGACTTCTCTCATCTTGGCACATAGTTTTAGTTGCTAGGTCTTTGAGGCCTTACCTGAGCCACCCATCTTCCTTGTTCCCACAGGAGGAAACTGATGGTCTTTTACAACCAGATTCAGCAGGAATGTTTTGATTTAAAGCCCGAGCCCCTTTGCCTGAGGTCCGCCCTCAGTGGCAGTGTCAGCTTAGATCCAGGAGCCACTTCCTACCTCAGCCGTCTTCAGTGTACCCAGGCCCCTCCTTCGTCTCTGGGTCTGGTTTGACTTCCTGCCCCCACAGAGGCAGGTTCCACTCTGTCCTCTGCTTTCTGCTCTGAGGCACCCAGCCACTGGGGGCGCTTTGGTGCTATTGACCATACCTCACTGAACCAGTGGTGCTGAAGGGTGTGGCAGAGCTTTGTGAGTCCCTTTCCACAGAACAAGTTCAAGGACATATGGGACAGCTGTGGATCCCTGCTGTGCTTCGGTGGAAAAGCAGCAGCCTCATTTCATTTCATTTCATTCATTCAGCACATATTCCCGAAGACCTGGATTGTGCCAGGCTCCATGCTAGGTGCTGAGGATGCAGTGAGAGGAGTTTACAACCTGGACAAGCAAACAACCAACATGTGAACGACAGTGTGGACATTGTATTGAGGCCTCCCAGGGGATGGGCTGTCAGCGTAGAGCCAGGAAGTTCAAGTTGGAGTCAATCATTTCACCTTAGTTCTCACCTTAATTCATCATTTCCTTTCTTGCCTTCTTTTCTTCTCTCCTGCTCCCCGGCGGTGTTCACCTTCACCAGTGGGCAGGACTGGCTAGTGCTCTGGAAGCATGTGGATTTTAGGTGAGACAGTGTTGTGGACCTGCAGAGAAACACTCAAGGGCCTGCTCCAGCCAGATTGTTTAGAAAACTGAGCAAAATGATTTATTTCATGAGTTTTTATCTGTTCTGGATTTAGAATATATTGAAAGTCTAGTTAAGAAAAACGTCTTAAGAATCTATAGTAAAGAAATTCAGAGCAGGAAGAGAGCATCCAGAATGTAAAAAGAGGAACAGATTCAAGGGAGGTGAAGTGATGTGAACAAGTTCACACAGCATTTAGAGTATGGTGCTTCCTAAGGTGATGATAGTAAAACAAAGTTAGCACTGAAAAGTGAAAAAATAGATGAGGCCTAGATTCCAGGGCTTGGTTATCATACTTCTTCCCAACCAAATATGAAATTAAAATTTTCTTTTTTTTTAAATAGCAAACGGATGTTTCAGAAGACAGCGATGACGATGTGGATGAAGATGAGATTTTTGGTTTTATAAGTCTTTTAAATTTAACTGAAAGAAAGGTTGGTTTCACTGGGGGGCATCTGAATGGTTATTCCGAAGGCCAAAACCACTTTTATTTGATGCATGATGAAAGTGCCTTTTACATCAGACGACGATATTAACTATAAGGACATGTGCTCTTGTGAAATCTTATTATGATCTTTGTTTCAATATGACAGTGTTTTGTTTGGAATAATTTGTACCCAGTTGAAGTTATTTACTCCCTGTGGTACAGAGAATCATCGTCTGGCGTCTTAGGAACTAGTGTTCTGATGCTGATGCTGACACAGGAGCTGTTTGTGCTCTCTGCAGCTGTTGCGTCTGCTGCTTGTGTCCTGTGGATATTCTGAGGCTTCATTGCTTCCAGAAGCTGACAGCTCTTAGTGACCCTGACTTGTGTTTTCATTCATCGCTTTTTATTGACTTACTGATGAGTCCTAATAAAAGGTATTAGCTGCCTACCCTTCTCAGAATAAGATGCAGGCTATACTTTAATTTTTAAATGAACTTTCCAGTTACTTCCATCGGTCTTTTTGAGAGAGACTAGAATTGCCATTCTAGTGTGTCTGAGTGTTCATTGTAACTCTTACCGCTGATCATGGGATGGTAAATAACCAGATGTAGTTACTTTTGAGAAATACTTAAGCAATCAACACTGAAGACATAAGATCTTAAAGGCTATGGCAGGAAACTGCTGCCCTTACCTGTAAGATAAAAAGTGATAGCTCTCACTTCTCAGGTTTTCTCCTCTAAGTGATGACCTGTAATAAAAAGCAAGCCTTCTCTTTGCTTTCTAGGGGACCCAGTGTGCTGAACAAATTAAAGAGTTGATTCTAAGCTGCTGTGAGAAGAGCTGTGAGAAGAGCTTGGTTGAACAGCTGGACAAGCTTTTAAATGACACCACCAAGCCTGTGGGCTTTCTGCTAAGTGAAAGATTCATTAACGTTCCTCCACAGATTGCTCTGCCCATGCACCAGCAGCTTCAGTAAGAGACTTTGGAAAATGCCTTTGAACAGTAGTTTTTTTCCAAGTGGATTCAGAAATGTGATTTAAATGGAATATATTGGTAGAGAAAGAGTTCTGCCCTTTGTTGAAGCAACAGTGTAGTGTGGTGAGAGTGGAGGAAACATCCTGTGAGATGCATATATTATTATTTTTTTTTTTGGTGAGGAAGACCAGCCCTGAGCTAACATCCGTTGCTAAGCCTCCTCTTTTTTTTTTTTGCTGAGGAAGACTGGCCCTGGGCTAACATCTGTGCCCGTCTTCCTCTACTTTATAAGGGACGCCGCCACAGCATGGCTGACAAGCAGTGCGTCGGCGGCCTCCTGGGATCCGAACTCGCGAACCCCGGGCTGCCAAGCGTGAACTAAACTGCTGCGCCACTGGGCCGGCCCCAAGATGCATATATTATTAATTGGCTTTTTAAAGAGTTTTAATTATTTGTGACAATAATCTTAATAATCTTAAGGATTTAATGGTATAAAAATAGATTTTTTTTACCCTCTATTTGACTAAAGTTTTTCACCTTCTTCACAGATGGATTTTTGTAACACAAATAAAATGCTGAACAATTACAACAAGATCAAAAACTGAGTAAAATTCCTGAATTCCATTGGGATGTTTTATTATTAATGAAACCATAGTCCTAATACTGTGTCTCTGGCTTCTCAGGGTTTGTGGTTGTTTTATTTATTTACTTTTTTTTTTTTAATTTATTTTTTTTTGGTGAGGAAGACCAGCCCTGAGCTAACATCCTGTGCCAATCCTCCTCTTTTTGCTGAGGAAGGCTGGCCCTGGGCTAACATCCGTGCCCATCTTCCTCCACTTTATATGGGACGCCACCACAGCGTGGCTGACAAGCGGTGCATCGGCGGGTGCCCGGGATCCGAACTCGCGAACCCCGGGCTGGCAAGCGCGAGCTAAACCGCTGCACCACCAGGCGGCCCCTATTTATTTACTTTTTATTTTTGAGGAAGACCAGACCTGAGCTAACATCTAGTGCCAATCCTCCTCTTTTTGCTGAGGAAGACTGGCCCTGGGCTAACATCCGTGCCCATCTTCCTCCACTTTATATGGGACGCCACCACAGCATGGCGGACAAGTGGTGCATCGGCGGGTGCCTGGGATCCGAACCCGCGAATCCCAGGTTGCCAAAGCACGAACTACACCGCGGCGCCACCGGGCCAGCCCCTATTGTTGTTTTATTTTTTAATGCAAGAGTTTAGGTTTACAGAAATATTTTAAATGTAAGAGCTAAGAAGTGGTGTTATCAGTGCTTTGAAATAGATGAGGACAAAAATACAGACAGGTCCCCTAGGCTTTACGGACTAGGATTTCTCAGAGGTCATACGCCTGTATTGTGGTTTCCCTTTAATAGTTGGAGGGAATGTAACTAGTCTGGAAGCGTTTAGGTTTCCCATGTATTCTTTATAGATCATTGCTTTTTAGTATTACTCTCATTCTTCCTCTCCCTTCACCCCTCAGCGGCACTCATATTGTACTTGTGGTGCTGTAAGTGTTTTTTATTTTGCATTGTCTTTTTTCTGATCAGCTGGATCTCATGTTTATTTGATTTCACAGGAGGGTGATCTGCTTTCTCCTGATCCTCTATTAAAGAAAGCCAAAGTGGGTTGTTCTGAGTTTCTTTACATCTTGTTTAGCCAGATGCACAGGGTCATGTATAATTTTCAGGAAGAAAAAGATTAAGGCTTCATGCCATCCCATTGCCTATTCTGGAATTCAGGGTATCTGTGTCTTGCCATGTCATTTCTGCAGTATCTCAGGGAGCAGTCCCAGACTCCAGTGATTGGAGGGGGTAGTAGTCACAGGCTCTAACAGCATTGGTCGTGGCTGGGAGCCTTTGTGTTTCCGTTAAATGTTTGTTGTTTAAAAAAATCCAGATTCTTATATATTTTTAACTTCTGCACAGGGAGAGCAGTGATGTTGAGTGAATTTGAGACTCATCTGTTAGTTGCTATGTATAATCTGAGAGATTAATCATACTATTTATTATAAAAAGGGCAGCCATAATCAATCAGAAGTGCAACTGACTACATAAACAACGTTTATGGCTTTAGAAATGTCCAGATCTAATGTGTGTTCATTAGGCCTGTGTCACAACAGAACCCACTGAAGAGGTCTCTCTGGTTTTCTGTTGCTGTGGTTTGTTGATGGATTCACCTGACCCAGCAGGTAAACCTGTGTGTGTGCCTTGTAGGAAAGAACTAGCAGAGGCACACAAAACTAACAAGCCATGTGGGAAGTGCTGCTTCTACCTTATGATTAGCAAGACATTCATGGAAGCAGGAAAAAATTCCAAAAAGAAATGGAGCAACCAAGAGAAAGTTGAGTTAATGTTTGCAAATGCGGAGGAAGAATTTTTCTATGAGGTAAGATTGTCCTGTTTCATCTATTTGTTTACACGTAAATAAGGATTTTCTCGGCAATCATCAGGGTTTATTGCTGTCCCATTTTATGTCTGAGTCTTTTGAGTGTGGCCACTCTGTTTTCTCCACATCCCCAGCAGTTAGCAGCTAACACAGTGCCTGGCACTCAGTAGGTTATCAGCAGGTTAGTCAGTGGCTCTCCAGCCACTGGTGGTGGCTGGAGTATGAGAGGTGACGAGTGTGGGAGGAGGAGAAAAGCGGTGAATGTGCTAGTAGTGACCAGCCATTTATAACAGGTTCACTGTGAGATCTTTAATTCTCAAACCACTCTGTGAGGTGGATGTTACCCTGGGTGTGCAGATGGGGATGCTGAGGCTGAGGGAGGTCAGAGCCATTATCTGAGATGAGGCAGCCAGTGGGTGTGGAAGCTGGAGTGGACCCCTGCTCTCCCATGCTGGCTCCCATACTCTCTGTGCCCTCAGTCCTGGATGTCATCCCACTGGTGGGATCTCTAGCACTTTCTTCCTAGAAAGGTAGCTGGTGCCGCGATGGACAACCAAACACCAGACTGTTCTTTCTCACACCACCTTCCTCTCAAAAATGTTAAATAAATCTCTGAGGGGGAACATATTTTCCTGGAGGCTTCCATTAAAGACTAAAGCATTGCACTAAAGGGCAGATTCAGCTCTGCCCTTGTTTTTCGGGAAGTAAATAATGAAAATTAAGATTTTTTAAATTTATGCCTCTGCACCTCAGGGAGACCATTTCAGGGAAGTATGTATGGGTCTTTTAAGGATGGCCTGGTTAGCAGACTTACCTGTTTTCACACAACAGCTTTATGCCAAGGAAGCAGCCGGGACAGTGGGGAAGCATTTGAAGACGATTCTTCTCATTGTCAAATGTTATGAGTCTTAATTCCACTTGTCTGTCACAAGATTGAGAATCAAATGAGATCATGAATATGAGTGACTTCACAACTGTAAACAGCATACGGTCATGTGTCACTTAATGACATGGATATGTTCTGAATCTGAGAAATTCGTCAAGCAATTTCCTCGTTGTGCGATGATCATAGAGTGTACTTGCACAAACCTAGATGGTGTAGCCTTCTCCACACCTAGGCTATGTGGTACTAATCTTAAGGGACCACTGTCATTTTTGCAGTCTGTCGTTGACCGAAATGTTATGTGGCGCGTGACTGTAAAAATCGATAGTAGTATTAATATCACTTAGTTGCTTGTTCACCTCTTAGCAATGGGACACTTCTATCCATACTTCTCATGTAGGTTTTAAAAATCTATTTGGTGAGCATTTTACACCTTCTGCCTGAATGTCCCATTTGAGCTTATTTTATTTCTGTGTTTTGCTTCCTTTAGCTGTCACTCTTATTTAAACACATGCCAAACATAGTGTTCTTTGTTGTCGATTGAATGAGTTTTGTTTTTAGGCTGTCTGAATTTTTAATTTGTGGTTATTTATTTGGTTTAGAAGGCAATCCTGAAGTTCAGCTACTCCGTGCAGGAGGAGAGTGACACGTGTCTGGGAGGCAGATGGTCCTTTGATGACGTACCGATGAAGCCCTTGCGAACTGTGATGTTAATTCCAGGCGATAAGATGAATGAAATCATGGATAAACTGAAAGAACATCTGTCTGTCTAACCCATTTCCCACGGACAGTGGTGTGCTTGTTTTTGTAAAATTACCAGAAAACTCAGTGGACATTTATTGAAAAACTTATTTTATTCAGATTAGGTCCTCTACAAAACGTAGGATTCTGTTACCTCTGTCTGTGACACATTTACAAAAAAAATTTTTTTTAATTTTGGTCAAATTATGAATGGTTGATTAAAAACTTTTCCAATAAGAAGAAAAACAGAGTAGTAATTTAAAGAACTCAATAAAAACTATTTTTTATTTTTAAATAATATACAAAGTTATTTTTTCAAGACTGTGCTGTGTGGGGTATGACATCCTTCTTCATGTCAAATATCGGCATGTGGCTCCAGTGGACCAATCACTAGGCTAACTTTGGGATACTTATTGCACGTCGTGTTTCATGTGGGTTCTGAAGAGTCACTGTATAGTGCATCTTTGTTCAGTAGTTTCAGGGCACGTCTCACACATTTTCTGTTCCTTTTTCATTGTTGAAATAGTTGATAGGTGATCCATTATTTGCTGTAGAATATCTTTACTTTCACTAGGAGGCAGATTACTGAAATAGTATTGTGGTACTAATTGCATAAATCTGTTTAAAACGAAAAAAAATTAGATTTTTTTGGTGAGAGGTATCAAACATTTTGTCTGGGTACCTCCCAGCTCTGGAGAATCTACTTGTAGAACTGGTATTTAATCTGAACTCTTCAGTGTCTTCACCTGCCTTTGTAGAATGAATACTTTCTGTGGTTTTCATGGACCCAACCCAGTTGCGTTTCTAGGATCAGTAGGCTTCTCTAGTGTTATGCCACAGAGTGGAAGTGATGCCCACCACTCTGACCACTGGGGGAAACTGGTACTTCCCTTAAGGCCCATCACAATATGTGAAGGATGAGATCAGATGCTTGGGAGAACTTTGGGTGGGTGAGACAGGGAGTATCTTTGCCTCTTTCTCTCATTAACTGATACCACTCCACATCCAGCTGCTGAGGCTGGACACCTATCAGTTACTCTTGGTTCCTGCTCAGAACATCACTCTGCCTAAGTAGTGGTACCTTCAAATGGACCCAGCGTCTGCAGTAGCCTCTGAGAGACTAGTCTCCATTCTCACTACTGCCCCCACAATCCATTCACTTAGCAGCCAGAGTCATCTTTAAAAGTATATGGAGAAGATGTTACTCTTGCTTAAAACCCTCCAACTGCTTTGCACTGCACTTAGGATAAACGTCAAACCCTATGTGGCGCACAAGCCCTACACTCTGGTACCTGCCTATCTTAACCTCACCCTCACCCCTAGCTCCATTCTCTGGCTCGTCTGTTCTGAGACGGCTGAGCCCACTCCTCCTTGAGGTCTGCACCTGCTAACTATTTCTCTGTAGTGTTTTGTTCCTCTTAAGATGTATCGTGCTTTGTTTTATATTTCTATACTGTATTCTCTATGCTGTAATCTCAAAGGCAGGAACATATCTTAATCATCCATAGAGACCTGCTTTTAGTAGGTATTCTCAACATAAATTTAGATTGGTACCAGTATAAACTTCTTATAACTGAAAATGTAATAAAAACCAAATTTATCATTTACTCAAGTATGAATTCAAAATAAACCTCTTTTTCTCCATTAAACTTACAGTTCAGGAGATATTTCTGAGGTAATCCTGATGTAGTTGTTCTCAGATATGCTGAATTTATGGAAGAGAACCCACTCTGGCATCTTCTTGGTGATATAGTAAGTAGACAGGGGATGCAGCTGAGCAACTTGTTTATGTGTTAGCATCAAGTAGTTACCTGATCCATCAACATCCCGAGCAATCTAAAAGGCCGAGTTTTAAAGAAAAAAGGTTTTGCATTGATATGGAGATCAATACAGATCTTCCTCAACTTATGATGGGGTTACGTCCCAATAAACCCATCAGAAGTTGAAAATAAAAGTTGAAAATGCACTTAATACACCTCACCTACTGACCATCACAGCTTAGCCTAGCCTCCCTTAAACATGCTCAGAACACTTAGATTAGCCTACAGTTGGGCAAAATCATCTATCATAAAGCCTATTTTATAATAAAGTGTTGGATATCTCATGTAACGTATTGAATGCTGTACTGAAAGAAACAGAATGGCCACGTGGGTAGAGAATGGCTCGTAAGGATATTGGTGGTTCACCCTCTTGACAGCGGGGCTGACTGGGAGCTGCACTTGCTGCCGCTGCCCAGCATCACGAGGATCATACCGCGCATCACTAGCCCAGGAAATGATCACAATTCAGAATTCGAAATACGGTTTCTACTGAATGCTTATTGCTTTCGCACCATCCTAAAGTTGAAAAATCATAAGTGGAACATTCCTACGTAGGAGACTGTTATGTAAAAATTCTTTAAAAATTCCGAAGTATTTCATACAGAATAGCTAAAACTACAAATTTGCCACCACTTTTCCTATTTTCAGATACAGAAAATAAGCCATAAATATTTGCCCAAAACTTTGAGATAGTGATGATGAAGTTAACTAACCTGAGCAATTTCAGGGCAGTTTGCTAAAACAGTGCAGCTACAAAGGTTCGTGTTGTGATCGTGACAAAAAGCTGGCCTGTTACCTGCCACGTGAGGGACTGTACACGCAAATGTCAAGTGCTTTATACTTGATGTCTTAGCTCTAATCCTCAAAAACCTTGTGATGTAGGTACTTCACTTTTTCCATATAGATGAGGAAATCCATGCTAAAATGTCATTTTTCTCCATTAAGACTGCTTTCGAGTTTGTGTGGAAATACCATAATATTTCTGTTACTGTGATGTGAAGAGCCTGCCTACTTCTGTCATGTGCTTTAATTTAGAGGCAGCCTTCACTCTGGGAAGAAACAAATGAGATGTTAGTTATATTTGTTTCTTGGGCATCATATCACTGATTAAATGTGAGCTAATTCACAAACGGGCGAGATGAGGGACTACATCTGATGTTCAGCCAAAAAGAGTGTTTTAATAACTTTCCCTCTGTAATGAAAGAAGTTCTTTTGCCCTTTTAGACAAAGTTAACATATGCTGGCTTAGCCCTTCATTCCCTTGAGGGAAAGTATATTTAAATAGTAAATCTTTAATAATATATTAGAGTTTTATTTTACAGTTTACATCAATAAAAGAATCATCGTTAAGTGCGATCCCTGACGATGTCCTGACACGTGCGGTTTTGTCCAGACCGCACGGGAGGCGGCCTTCCCCCTTCTCACCTGCATGAAGTAGCCGGACAGAAGCGCTTTCTTGATGTTCACAGTGTTTTCCTCGGAGCCAAAGGCGGGTTCCGCGTAGGGAAGCTCGATGCGCCTGATGATTTCTAGGAGTTCGGCTCGGATAACGTCTGCCGTCCTGAGTGCAGAACAGTTGAGGAAGCAATCGTGACACCACTTCTCAACACAGTCTGGGGGGAAAGAAGAAAAAAGAAATGGTTTGTCAAGCTGAAAGGGCCCAGGCCAGGAAGGCGCTATCTACGCCCTGTGCTCTCCTGAAGCGGGGTCATAGCCGAGTGCAGGGGCGGCAGGGACAAGGAGACCGGCTGGCTGTGGCACTGCCAGAAGGAAACACGCTGGCTGCAGGGCTTCCAGGACCCACAGGATCATGGAAACAGCATGTCCCCGGTGCTGGCCAAAAGTTATCACCCTTAATCTGTGGTCATACGCGGCGGAGGACATTGTCTTAAGATCAACATCTCGTCTTGTGTGCATTCAGCAAGGATGTATAAGGCCACAACATTTAATCAAACGAGGAAGGAAAAAGCTCACAGTATAAATCCCTCTGATCCATGAAAATACCTCATATATTTAATTATAAGAAAAGGATTACTATTAGGCTGATTTGGGAATTGTTATAGTTAAGCTAATCCACCTACACTAGCTCAAATTTCATATTAAAATTCGTCACCTGGTTCAGTTTGAAGTTATTCTTTCTTGCCACCTGTAACTACTTACGATGGACCCCGAGTTTTGCCTTGACCTGGGAATGCACGTGGCCTTGGCACAGTGGGCAGAAGAGCCTCAATGACCCTGTTCTCTCCACTCAGGCCTATTCAGAGCAACAAGAGCATGTACTTGATCCAACACTGGCACTCATCCTGCTTGCTCTCAAAAGATGCCACCAAATTCCCCATGTACTTTCTGGCTCCACTGACAACTTAATTTCTTCTCAGCTTTGAACAACTAACTCCCTGCTGTATACAATTCTACTGCCAGTCAAATTGCCATCATATTTTTCATACCATCTCTTGGAGGAAGGAAGGCAAAAAATGCTTCATAGGAAACAAAGGTGAGAAGAACCCTCCTTGCAGGAAGGGAAGTCCTCGCTGGCTGCCCTTTGGAGGCCCCAGCCTCCACCACACTGCTCTGCCCTCTCTGCCCCTCGAGATCCTCTTCTTGTCTTTAACTTCTCACATAGGAGTTTCGGCCAGCCCTGGTGGTCTAGTGATTAAGATTTGGCACCCTCACCATCATGGCCTGGGATCTTTTCCTGGTCGGGGCAGGGAACCATACCACCTGTCTGTCAATTGTCATGCTGTGGCAGCTGTGTGTTGCTGTGATGCTGAAAGCTATGCCACTGGTATTTCAAATACCAGCAGGGTCACCCATAGTGGACAGGTTTCAGCAGAGCTTCCAGACTAAGACAGACAAGGAAAAAGGACCCGGCCACCCACTTCCAAAACAACTGGCCATGAAAACCCTGTGAATAGCAGCGGAGCACTGTCTGATACAGAGCCAGAGGGTGAGAGGATGATTCACAAGACCGAGCAGGGTTCCGCTCTGCTGTCCACAGGGTCACTAGGAGTCAGAATCCACTCAACGGCACTAACAACAAATAGGAGTTTCACACAGAGGAGTTCCCAGTTCTCTAAGCACTGGGTACCCGCTTGTGAAAATTAATATACCCACTGTCGTTTAGACCCACCGAGGACTTCCGCCTCAGCTTTTACGCATGCCGTTCTACTGTTCTACTCTCTGGATGCCCCCCCCCGACCCTGACCCGCGCCAAGCTCCAGTCAAATTCTCTCCACCCCCCCCTCCCCCAGCAAGCCCACCTATTCTTTACTATTATCTGGAGCTGGGGTTTGTTTTTGTTTCTCCATTGAGTGTGAATATGCCACGTGATGGAAAGCAGAAAGCACAGCTCAGACCCAGTGGGCACTTAGAGATGTCAGTTCCTTTCCTTCCTCCCCAGACCCAAGGGGGTAGAAGCCTTGCTGTGCAAGTCTCCACATCCCCGCATCATCACGTCCTAGGCAAGTGCACTGAAGGCCGGCTGGCTGAAGGCGGGGGCTATGCAAATACAGGCGAGCCCTGCAGCGCCTCGGAGCTGGCGGGAGCAGAAGGGGCACATTCAGGGCCTCAAGCGCCATTCCACTCAAGTGACCGACGGGGCTAGAAAAGATGTGTGTTTGATGAATAACAGCTCAGCTTTATTTGGGGAAGGAAAGGTGGAATTAGGTTATCTCTGAGAATCATAAGCATTCGCTTACGCTCACTGCTGGAATTCAGGGCCGCGTCTTGGTAGGCCTTGTAAACGTTGATGAGGGTAAAGTGATCTCCTTCAGGATGTAAAAATGTCTTCCAACAAGTCAAGGCAGCCTCCTCGGCTCCACGTGGCAGATGTGAAAAGCAACTGGGAGCTTTAAGACGCAAAAGGTCACAAGGTCAGCAATAATGGAGGCATTTCATCTTAGCACGACACACGCAGAGGGAGGGGCTCTCTACTATTTGTGGATCTGCTCCTGTCTTCTTCTGTGAATAAGTGTTATTCTTGTTTACTCAGAAATCAAAGAAATTTCCAGTGAGTTGTCAAAACGTATTTCTCCTTGATTTTGTTTGTCTGCCTTTCTCAGGTCTGCTTAGTGTGGTTAATACCCTGCCTGTGATACAACAGGAGCCGGGGACAGAGGCCCAGATGCAAGGACGGGATTAGAACTTAAGTCCTAATGCAGCATGGCCTTTGGTCTGTTCTGCCAGGAAAAGAAGAAATTAAACATAGAAACCAGAAGAATGAAGGTGGTAGGAAAGAAAAACCACTCACACGTAATCATTTGGGGAAGGACACTTCTAGTGACACATTTTTCTTGATCTGCACTGATTACTTCAGCAAAAGCAAATTTGGTATGCCTTTGCATGTCTGATGGAGAATTCACTGGCTTTTGATTTTGATTTTTTTCATATTAAGATAATTCTTATAATTTTCTACCTTTTTAATCTATTAAAATAGATTAGATTTAAATAGATTCATTATCATTTCAAATGGCTCTCATTTAAATCTACACCTGGCACAGATTCACAATACAAATACAAATACAATTCAAATTCCTTAAGGACTACCTGTCACCATGGCAGCAACTGTCAGCATTTCATCTACACAGTCAAATTCACAGGATGCTAAGATAGACTTTGAGAGCTGTGGATCAAGAGGAAACTCCGACATGATGATTCCAAATTCAGATAGATTTCCATCATTGTCCAGGGCGGCCAGATAATCCAAGTCTTCCAAAGCCTGCATCAAACTTTCCGGTGCTAGGAAAGAAGAAATTAATAATCAGAAAGTCTCATACAACCAAGATGGAGTAACAGGCACTGGAATTTCCCTCCTGTGTGAAACAACCAACAATGAACAAAATATGTGAAACAGTTTGCGAGACAGAGCATCAGGCAATGAAGGACTGTGATTTCCTGAGAATGGGACACTCACGAGGTGAGTCCTAGGATTGCCCAGCTTACTGCCTTGAAAGAGCTTCCAGGCTGTGGTGCAGGGTGGGGAACCCAGGTGGAGGCTACCAGATTCCCTGAGTTATATAGATGCTCCTGAGGGTCTAAGGAGACTAAGGTGGCCAGAGCTTGCAGGTCGGAGTACCTGAGAGGAGAGAGCTAGACAGAAGACTTGGGAGATCTACGAGAGTCCCCCTTGACTAGTCAGAAGAACACATGTAAGAAACTACCCCAGGCCACAGAAAGAACCATCTATAGAATGAGAAGGAATAGTCCCTGGTGCTCACACGGGATCTAGGATTCTGCCTGTTTCTACCAGCCAGACTAGAAAACCCCATGATTCATGGCTCCCTGGGTAGGAAACACAGGGACTAACCCCAAGATGCACACTGCTCCACTGCCATCTAACCAATCCTAAAACCAAGACCTGAAAGGATCATACTGCATCCCAGGACAAAGCTCAAGAATATTTATAGGAATACAAAAACCCAATACCCAACACAGTAAAACGTACAGTGTTCAGCATCCAATAAAAAATTGTGAGGCAGGAAAATACAATCCCATAATAAAGAGAAAAATTAATCCATCGAAACTGACCCAGACCTCACAGATGACAGAAATAGTTGACAAGGATGTTAACAGTTATTTGCCACTACAAATAAGGACAGAAGGCTGATTTTCTCCATCTCTTGATTTCTCTTTTAAGTTTATAAAATACCGATAATGGTGTGGTGTTTATTATATATGTTTAACCTCCACCAAAAAAGATAATCTATTCATTCAAAGCAAGGTATTCTCCTTGACCAAGTCTATATTAAAATGTTTTTTTCACCTGTCTGCTATGTGGTATAGCAATAAAGTCCACACAAAGAAGCAAATCATATGGTATAAAGCTGCTGTATTGGTCTACCCAAGAAACTGAAGGATTTATGAGAGCTACTGAATTGCTTTCATTTGTCTCAATTCCAAAGTGCAGAGGCGGTGGGAGATGAAGACTATGGGGACCTAAGAAGCAATTTACCCTATCTGCATCTGGGAGTTCAAAGTAACCAATAGTAAAAATTTACTTATTTGCTGTCCAAACTTTGACCACTAAGCTATTTGTCAAAATTTCAGGCAAACTGTGCAACTCAAAAGCCAGTTACAAACTCAGATTTGATAAAATTCCCCCATTCCCATCAAGACGCGATGAAAACGTTGGGAGAAACCACTACTGTGGGTTGAGAAATAACTCACTGGCCCTGCAATGCAGTTCACCGCATCTCTCCTTTCCTGAGAAGAGCAGAGCAAGAACCAGCCATGATCTCAACCTTGGACACGTGAGTTGCAAGCAAATGATTAGTTTCTGGGAAAAGCCAGTGTCAGGGCTGGGGCAGTGTATGAAGCAGCCCAGAGCAAACCTGCAGAGGACCCAGACGCTGCTGGAAGAGGAGGCACAGCTTTAACCCACCTGGAGAAGAGAGGTTTAACTTCCCTATTGTTTTTGACTTCTCTCATCAAGATTTAAAACTGAGAAAAGCAGGACCCCCCCAGGAGACCCCTGTCCCTGGGTTCTGACCCCTTTGTCCTGCTTGGGTGCTGGCAGAGAGACTGGTTCATGCCTGGAGACCCTGAGGCAAAGATGAGAACTTGAGAAGCCACAGTCCCCAGAAGGAAACAGATGGGGTGTTTAGAAAAAATAGCCCAAGAGTTCCATCAGTGATCCATGAAATGAGAAGTAGCAGCTGACCTGCTGGAGAGGGTGCAGGAAGCAGCAACAGAAACAAGCCTCTCAGATTAAACAGAGCAGGAGGGGGTTGGGAGCACAAACTTAATTACTGAAAGCTGTTTAGAAACCAATTTCTATAAATCAGCGAAGCCACTGCATTATAAGTTACAGGATCTTTGGCAATTGTTCCTATAAGCGTCTGGCTTAACAGCCAGCCTCTGTCCCCAAAGGGCACCTACTCCTTCTCATTTTTATGCCCTGGAGTTGAGCTGGCTGCATACAGGATTACAAACAGAAATAACTTCATGATTCTGCTTCTAGTCCTAACACCAGAAAAAGAGGATGTTCTTGGGGTTTTATTATATTAGAAAGAACAAGTTAATGACTGTGGATTATAAAGGTGCAGGAACAATAATAAATCACTGACTAGGATTCACTAATACTACATTCCACATCTTAAAACATCTCCCCAGTGTGGCCCATAAAATTGTCTTAGCTAAAAAGCAGAAAGGTTTAGATGACGGTTCTTCATGGCAGTGCTATTTAAGTGTAATTCATGGTAAATAACGCTAACAAATGGAATATAAATGTTTTAGTGTGAGGGTCTTCTTTATAGAAGTGCAGAATCAGATTGCTTTATTTTGAAGGCAATTTCAATACGAACAAAACATTTTTATTAAGCTTTATTGCCAACAGCAGCCATACTCCCTGCAGAATAGCTCACTGCAAGGTCACACACCTCCCCCACCACTATCATTCAATGTAACTTGAAGGGCTATTATTACAGTATTTCTTTACTGTTCTATGGAACCCCAAAGGCCAGGGTTCAATATTGTATCTGTGTTTTCCTTCCATGGCATCAGCAGAAAGGCTGGTCACAGAGAGGTCATTAACCTCTAACAAGGGTTCAAGTTCACCAGCCTGAGGAAGGGGTTGACCCAGTGCTGATTCTGAGCAGGAGCACAGGTCAGAAGAGTCGTCCTAGGCTCTGTTGTGCATTTCCAGAACCGACTGCCTCACACAGCATGTTGTCTATGGTCTTGAGAGATATGCCAAAAACTTAGACGTAAAATAGTAGGAATCATAGGTTGTTCCCCTCCCCCTCACGGGGACGTCTACTCAGGCGCTCAGCAGGAGAGAGAGAAGAGCCAAGAGATAGAGAGACCAGAAACTGAGTGCCAATGCCGTTTAAGCCTCTATTTTTAGGTGTTTCTGAGGCACAACCACATGCTCCTCTCGGATTTCATGAGGCCCCCCATTTCCTTATTATAATTCACTTTTGCTTATGCTGGTTTGAATTGCATTGCTGGCACTTGCATCCAGAAGAATTCTAACTAATATATGTCCAACATGATACATTCTGTAATAAAGAAAGAGTGTATCCAAAGTGCCAGTGGAACTGAGAAAAGGTAGGGACAGAACTGGCCTAGGAAAGAACAAGAATAGCTACACTCACACACTGCTTACTGTGTGCCAGGTTCAGACATTAATTCTATACATATTTACCTATGTAGACAGACAGAGAAACAAAGTAATAGCCTGAGAGGACTAAAGGAGAAAATGAAGCTTCTGGGCCCGACTGGCTTTAGGACTGGGACTCAGGCATTGTGTACATTGAAGTAACGAGTCTACAGAGGGGGAGAAACTGAAGAATCAAGAGATGGCTCTGGTCTGATGGCGCTGACTCTTAAAAAGTCTTAAGACTTTTAGGGAATAGGATTAAGAGTTTAGTTCTGAAGAGGATAGGAAGGAAAGGCTTCTGTTTCACTTAATTTCATAAAAACATGCTCATAAAACCTGGCATTTGCCTAAGTCTTACCCCTTTATAGTATACACAGCACTTTTGCATAAATAATCTCATTGAACGTTTTAAGAACCGCATGATACAAGGGGGCAGACACTATCCTCATGTTACAAATGAGAAAAGGTAAGTGACTTGCCAAAGCCACGGGGCTAACCAGCTTGTCTCCTCGGCTGTAAAACGAGATTTGAACGCAGGCATTTTCGCCTGTGGCGTCTGTTCTAACCAGTGTGCTGCTGCTGAACTCGTGTCCTCCAGCTCCACGTCCAGTGCTCTGCTGTGATCGACGGTGGCTTCTCAGAGGTAATCTGGTGCTGTCTCCCAACGCCTATGGATCAGTATCTGTTTCATACTCCATTAAAACCGCCCTTTGTAGGATCTTCTGCAGCTCGGGGCCTACGAGCCTTCTGTTTCAGAGCTCAGGTGGAGCTAAACAGTTGATGCTACTCCACTATTTACCATGTGCCAGCCACTTTTCTAAGGACCTACATATAGTAACTAAGTTATCTTGACAACTCCGAACCAATTACTTTGATTATAGTCAAGTTCAGATGAAGAAACTGAAGCACTGCAGGGCAACATAACTCCTGAATATTACACAGCTGGTGAGTGAGGGGGCCGGGACTGGAGCCCTGGCAGCCTGCTCACGAGCCTGAGCTTTCTGGTGTAAGCCCCTAAATATGGGCGATCTCTGCCCCAGTTTGGCGAGGGTGGCCCCTGTTTCTCTTTCTCATCTCAGCTTAATTATTAACAGGATCCTCTTCACGCTCAAACATCCTGGCCTGAATAATAAGTCGCCCAGACACTGGACCCATGAAGAGCCTAGCGGGTATGAACAGCTGAAAGTGCTTCCATCCTGTGCCTTTTAAAATCTCTCCCAGATTTCATTTTCACTTTCTGTAAAATTCCTTCGTTGCTTTCAAGATCTTCCCACACTGGTTCTTGAATTGCTTTAGCATATCTGTACTCCTTTTTCACATCCTACCCCCACCATCTGAATATAGCAATAGACTTTGTGTGGCCTTAGACAATCATGTAACCCTTATTAATTTAAAAACCTAGACTGGGGCCTCCTGCCAGGGTGGTGGTAGACTATTTGCTAATCTCCTGGGGCTGTTTAGGGGGCGACTGGCAGCATAAACCCTGCCGCAGATGTAAGGATCTGCACCTATTTGTGAGGGCCACAATGTGAACGCAAAGTCTGCAGGCCGCCCCAACTCCTACCCCCATTCTCCTCTTAAGACAGACTGTAACGTTTTAAGACCCTTCTGTAAACTCCAAAGCAAAATTCCAAGTTCCCAGTGATTTATAAACAAGCACACGCACTTCTCTAGTATACTCACAAACCAGGCTTTTAGTGCAGTAAAGGGAATTCCAGAAGATCCTGATCGTTGAAATATGTGCACCATCACTGCAGATCAAACCACAAGGAATCTCGAATCCCTCTCTTTGCCAGAGCCGACACTGTCCTCTGCAGCCCCCTGCTTTATTCTATCCCTGCATTCTTTCCCGTTTTCCTGAGGTCTTTGTCTCGTCCTGCACGCCACGTCTGGCAAGTCTGTGTTTGGGTTCATTTTTCACACAAGATACCAAAGCCAGTCATCTGGCCACCACCAAAATGAGTCCTGAGTCCAAATACATAGATGACATCTGGTGTGGGTTTGTACATTTTGGCTAGTTTGTCTCCAAATTTCCATCTAGGTCCGGCTACCTATCCAGGGAAAAGACATCTAGGACCACCTGCTTCCATGAAGTGGTCAGCTGGTCCTGAGCTTCCCATGGTGGAAGTCAACCCTCAGCACCAGGGAAGGAAAAATGAACTGATTTTTTTTTTTAAAGAATCTACATCAAGGGAATTCAATTAATAGCCTGCAGCCTAGTTATGCCAAATTCATTTTCACATGGTTCGTGAATTCTGAAAAGGGAACAGGTTTGCTGCATTTGCGTATTTCAATTATAAGTTGAATTCAATGCGGCAGCTGCAAGCATTGTCTTTTTTTTCTCCCAAAACGATGAGTTGGAGTTAAGCCACAGTTATATTTTCCCCAAGCACAGCAGAAAATAGTTCTACGCGTATTGTCAGGAGACAAAAATGAATCGTTGCCCTAACTAACTCTTTTGTCCCCCAGTTATCAGCTCTAAGCCTCATGCAGTAAGCAGCAGAGAGGGTGACCACTGAAAGAACACAGGAATTCTCCAGCACTGCTATAGTTTGCTGTCTGCTTTTCAAAATCTTTAACATTACCAGGCTTGCTTTTCTTCTCCCTTCATGACTAGTCCACCAATCATCTCCCATCCTGGGAATGCCAAGGGAATCCACACATGGTGACTCCTGGGCTTGGAGATGAGCAGTGGGACTGGAAGAACAATTTTCAAAAATGAAGGAGTTTCTTTGGAGGATGCTCTCTGGAGCACTGAATGTGGCTGACCAGCCCATAATGAAAGCCAAGCCATTTGAAGCTCGAGGTCACCAGTGAGAAACAGTGGCAAGTAGCAGAGACTCTCGCCTTCCAGATTCCTTCTTTGGGGACCAGAAGAAAAAGCCAAGAGAAGGTTGGCTTTGATTCACAAGTTAAGGGCTCACGGCTAAAGGAACATTGCCACCAGGATCTCCTAGCCAGTCTGGGCCACATGACCCACTCCCCCATGTCCCTATCCTTTCCCCTTTCTAACTTGCCTCACTTATCACTCCAACAATTTCTACATAACAAAAATGCATTCAATCTGAGTTTGCCACATACATTTTACAATTTTACATCACATTTTATGACTATTCCTTTCCTCAGAGCAACTCCTTTTTAGAAGGTATATTTATCACAAATATATCCATTACTTAAGCTAGTTGGGAAGGGGCCGGGCCTAATGAGCCTTGTCTCAGGTGGTGAAGCCATGAGCCCAGCAAACCTGGCTAACAATCTCAGAGTCAGGCCTTAGGATTGGACTGTGCGGCTGTTTTCCAGGTGATGTGCTAATTTTCCTGGGAACCTAAATGCCAAGGTCTTTGTTACATACATTCTATTTAGGCTTCTCTTTCCTGTGTTGCCTCTGAGCTCTGCCTCTGTGCTTCCCCAGCCGCCTCCTCCTCTTATTCTGGAGAAGAACTTCCCAATTCACACCGTGCTCTGAGATCTTGACCTCCTAAGCCCTTGGGGAAGCCAAACTCTCTTGTCCAAGAACAGCCTCCCCCAGGGCTCCAACCCCCCCCGCCCCCCCACCGCTGGGGCAGGGCACTGTACATTTCTGCAGAACAGTAGTCTGTAGCCCTTTTCGTACAAGAACAGAGAGCTCCAACTGGAGGAGAGGGCCACAGAGGAAGGAGATCTGTCTGAGAAGAGACGAGGAGCTCAGCCGGTCCCTTTTCCCTCTTCGAGATTCCACTCCTCCTTTAGGTAGAGTCTTTGTTGAAAATTTAAGATCCCAAAGGGTTCCCCAAAATAACTGATTTTTCAAAGTGTGTACTGGGAGAGTTTCACTGTGAAACTCCCCAAGAGGTCCTGGGAAGGGCTCCGCATTGTTGACGAGCACCATCCACCTGCTGGGACCCCCAGATGAGAGAAGTTCAAGTGACGCTCCTGAGGCAGGTGACGCTGTTCCTTAGGACCGTCCACAGTGCAGTTCTTGGACTGTCCCCACAGTCCATTTTCCTTTCCACCTTTTTATTTCAAAGGTTAGCATCCTTAGGAGACACTCCTCTTACTTAACTTACTCCAAATTCTACTGGTCATTTTAAGAAATATTTAAGAAACAGTAACTCTAAAATAACCTATATTTCTCAAGTCCTTGTAAATCCTATTGGCACCACCATTGTACAGAATGACTGAAAAATACAGGAGCTGAGAGAAAGCAATGCAAAAAAGTAGAAATTATACAGTTTCCATTTAAGTATACTCTCTGCTTATAAGGTCTTTCGGCTGACCGCTCTCTCCCGTGCACATTGATACATAACACCCAGATCAACAGACCGTCATTCACGCTCTTTGATAAACAAACTGAAAATTTCAACCACTAGCCTAAAGTGTGGAAAAAATTAAGGAAGTTCTTTTTATTAAAGCACAAGTGAAAATTAAAATTTCGGGGCTGGCCCCGTGGCATAGTGGTTAAGGTCACTTACTCCGCTTCGGCAGCCCAGGGTTCATGGGTTTGAATCCCAGGCATGGACCTATGCACCACTCATCAAGCCATGTGTGGTGGCATCCCACATACAAAACAGAGGAAGATGGGCAAAGATGTTAGCTCAGGGCTAATCTTCCTCACCGAAAAAAAAAAAAAACCCAAACCTAAAACTAAAATATCAACTGAAGGGCAATCGGTACTTTAAATCAGGAACCTTCATATGGGGAATTGAACACCACATAGTTTCTCTGAAGGTAAGCTGCAAGTCAGAGAACACGGCACCAGTGCAAACGTAAACAGGGCCCGGATTTGGGCAGTGCGAAAGGCGCTGCTGCTAAAAGCGGTGACTGGGCTTGGGTCCTCGAGCAGCAGTGGGCAGATGGGTGGAATCGAGTGAACTGCATTCCCTCCTGTGCAGATGTGTGCTCCTAGCCCCCTGGAGACTGCTCAGCGAGGAGCATCTGACTGGCTCTGTGCTGGCTCTGGGGGGACAGGGGGTGTGTCGGGGGAGTGAGAACCTCAAGAGGACTTCTCTAAGGAAAAGAGGGCACTGACCACCAGGAATGCTCCGGTCTGTTTTAAGGAGACACTACAGCAGAGTGGTTAAGATGACTCTGCAACACACTGTTCACCTTCTCCATTTGTGTATGTTATCTACTTTCTCTCTGACTCAGTTTCCTCATCTATAAAATGGAGCAAATAATAGCACTGACCTCAGAGGGTTGTTGCAGTATGAAATGATTTACTATGACAACAAAGACCACATAAATGTTATTGTTATTCTGAGAGGACAGGCGGGTATTTAAGTGGACAGGAATAAGCAGAGCATTTGCTGCTTTCAACCTTTCTTCACCAGCTGGTTGCTGACATTTTAAACTAAATAGCCAAAAGTGCCTCCCTGACACTATAGCCAGCGCTGAAGAAATGTTTACCCACCAGACAGGATATGCTAACTGGGAATGCGGAAGAGACCAGGAACCTGGGAAGAACAAGTTTTGGCTCCTTTGCTGAGCAGGTGGCGTCACTTTGTCCTGCGGCTTTGGCGGCCCGTCACACAGGTAGAAGCCGCCGCCCCTGCATTTCCTTAACCTTTTCTTCAGCATTCTGGAGGTTTTCAGCTGAGCAGCTGCTTGCTGGAGCAGCAAAAGTCCCAACGGGTTATGATTCTCGAGGGCAGAAAGCCAGCACCTCCTGTGTGACAGAGGCTTCTGCCGGGGCACTCATTAGAGGAGATATCCTCCGAGGGGAAGACGTTCAGACTGTAATTGTAACGGCTCAGTCCGAAGCTTAAAAACTGCACCTCTTCACATAAAAGTCTGACCTAAACCACAAGGGGGGGAACCCCTTGTGGATTTTCCCCAGGTGACAGGAGGATTCCTGAGGAAGGACTGTTTGTTTACCAAGGTCCTCACCAAGAAACTCAACACTGCCAAGAATTCTGCCTTTGCCCTCTGCTGCCCTCGGCCTTATGCTCCCGTATTCCACCATCCCTCCTGATTTCTGAGGCCCAGGCTCCCTAAGCTCCAGTGTCCAATGGCAGACAATTTTCCAGGGTCAGAACAGATATTTCCTAGAGGTTTTCTTTTTTTTTAAATTACTTGGGAGAACGTTTACCTCTAATGGGGAAGATGCTTCAGTACAAACCAAATCCCCACACTTGCCTGCACTGCCAAGTGCCGCTTGCTCGTAGGACTGGGGATGCGCAAGAGTAAGACGCTGAGTCTCGGCCCATGCGCCCTGCTGCATGCGAGCACAAAACTACCTGGTCTGGTCATGAAGTCACAGTGGCCTAAGCCCGCGATGTCTATTCTCTTCATAAAAAGCACCATGCTGGTGAGGTTGGCTTCCTGCATTTCTGCTGGCTTAAATGGCCGCATGTCTTTGGAGGCAAATTCTTCAGAGTACAGACAGAAAAGTTTTCCTAGAAGAAACCAAAGAAAATAGTCTTAACATCTCTGTGTTGCCTTCACCCAGGAATTTACATCAGTTTGTTATTGTGTCCGCAGCGCTACCTGAAGAAGATGAAGCGAGAATCTGCTTGCGTGTCTCTGCTTGGCTTTGGCTGATGGGCTGCATGACAAGTGAGTTGGCTCTGATTCTAGGGTTGTACACCTTTAAATGGAAAGACAGCATCTTCAGCATCAGATCACTCAAGGTTTAGCAGGCTAGCCGGACCTGAGGTGACGGTGCTATTTGCAGCACTTTACTTCATGAAATGCTCTGCCTCTGACTCATTTCCTCTGTACAATATTTATTATTGTGTCACTTGCCTTGAGATGGAAACTGCAAGTGCTTTGACAAATGGATTTAAAGGTTGTCTGCTTTCATTGTAGCTTCAATAAATACGGGACCTCTGTATCATCTGCTGAAATGCTAGAGTTGTCACTTCTTAAAGCACTAAAGTGGTGAATGATGACAGATACTCATACGCCACATGGAGAAAGGATTATCATCTGACAGTGATGTTTCCTCAAGGTTCTATTCAGATTGACTGTGATCCCAGTGGTCTCACCTTTATGACCTACTGAGCTTTTCTAGTCATATCAGCTAACACAAAGACCGCATACGGCACCAACAGTGATTATTTTATGGGTAGTTTAAGGGAGTAAGCAAAAGCCCTGGGTTCTCTGAATGGTGGACTAAATCACTATGACCAACCTAAACTGGTTCCAAGGGAACCTTTACAATGGTTCGAATTGCTCTGTCGCAGTAAGACAAGGATATCTACTTAGGAGACCCATGGTTTCCTGGAGGGATAAGAGCTTTGCAACATCTAATAATGGTTTATGGATCAATACTTGGGTAGGCTCTTTTCAGTTCAAACTATGATTTCCGAAGTCCCAGGGTCTTTGACAGTTTGAAATACTCTATTTCCATTTTTCCTAATTTTTAATTTAAAGGTAAGTTAAAAATAATACATTTTATTTTAAATTTAGGATGGAATTTAATGTCAACTATAAAGCCAAAATTTGCTAAAATTAAAGTCGGTATACTTGAAACTAATTTCTAATAAACGATCTGGGGGAAGACACTAATTACTTTGATAAAGGGGCTACCAAAAATACCCAAGAGACATACAGAAGAAAAGATTAGTTTAGGAGTCAAATAATTTGTGTTGCTAGTACCTTAGCTAAAGAAAAACACTGACAAGGAAAATCACCCACCTTTATGCTTTAGCAGTTGTCTCTCTCCTCAAAACTTTTTTCTCTCAATTTACCTCAGTCAGTTTAATTTGTTTCCAGACCAATAGGCTAATGAAAGGCAGCAACACGTGATCAAGACTTTGTTACTGGCTGCAATAGTCCTTTGCACTCATGACTGAATACGGAGAACCCCAGATCAGACAGTTCATTCCCACTTTCTGGTCAATAAAATAGTAGGAACCCAAGACCCTGATTCTCGACAGTTACCATCAGTCTATTTAACCCACTGAACAACAATTACCTTTCTTCTTTCCACACCCACATCAATAACAAATTTGACTGTGTTGCTCCAAATCAAAGATTCCCCAGAGCTAGCAGTTAACACGACTCTTCTCGGATAAACTTGGCATCGTTTTTCTGTTTCATCAGGTGGCTTGAACAATGCACATTTCTCTTTTGGATACAAAGGAACCACTACCAGCTCTCCAAGATCTGGGTTTAAGTTAGATCCTTCTTGACAGATGATTTCATAGGCTTTTTCAATTTCCTAAAGTAAAAAAATAACATCATCCATGAGAATAAAATTACAAACAACTTCACTACTTAAAAAAAAAAAGGTCTGAATTAAATAAAACTATAGGCAGAAGCTGCATAATGTATACAGGGAAAGAAACACCTGTGTTGTCTATGCGTCATTAAATAGGAAAAGAAGATACAACAGGATGAGAACATTTCTTTGGGGAAGTTAAATATAATTTATAAACAATTTCATTGCTTCTAGTCCAAAATGGTTTTCCTTGTGAAATGTACTGTATCTTTGCCTTTATGCATTTATCCTGCTATTTTTCTATCTTGATGCAATTTCTCATATCCACTAACAGTTGACAGATAAATAGAAGTTCTTCTCACATCAATGATGATGCATTACTGTGCTTTAATGGTGCCAGAACTAAGAATTAAAAAACTCTATATTTCCAATAAAAGCATATATAGTCATACGTCGCTTAACGGGGGATACATTCTGAGAAATGCATCCTTAGGCGATCTTGTTGGTGTGCAAACATCATGGAGTGTACTCACACAAACCTAGATGGTACAGTCTAGTACACACCTAGGCTACATGGTACTAATCTTATGGGACCACCATGTATATGACCGAAATGTCATTATGTGGTGCATGACTGTATACAAATACATTCCACAACCAGGGTCTCTAACTGGGTCATCCTGAAAATTACTTTGACCCATTAGCACTTTAAAATAGCAGAAGTGCAATGAAGTAGGCAGAAAATATTCACTGCTGTTTACATCTCTGCATGATTCACGCATTTAGAAATACCCTTTAAAAATGTTTCACTGTCAAATATATTGCGAAAAAGTAAATTATTTGCCCTAGAACTACACACAAGTAAGTATATTGGTATAAAATGCTCAACAAGGTGAGGCATTTTAGATAGCATTTTGTTATATACTCATATAAAAAAATGTCACTTACTGTAATTTCTTACACCTTTTTGTTTTTAAAATTTCCGCCTTCTTAAGGGCCCAACTGAAAAACTACCAAACGGAAGAAGCCCCATCTCATTTCATTAGATACATTAGATTTCACTAAAAATTTAAGTAAAAAAGATGACTTCCCATGACCACTATAGTTTTAAGACTGATTCCATCTCCCATTGCTGCAGCTCACTGCTTCTTTCCCACACCACTTGTGGAATGGCACTGCATTAACTTCACAGTTTTGCAGGAGGACAGATCTGCCTAGAAAATAGCACGGCACACAGGTCTGCAGGACCTGGAGTGAGCTGTCTGAAAGCATCCCTGAGCTGGGAGGCCCCAGGGAGCAGGGCAGAGGCCGCCCCGTGGGGTCCACAGAGGAAGTTACCCAGTACCTTCTCCGGCTCACACTTCCCTTTTCTGCACACAGTTGGTTTTAGTTGAGGCAGATTTTTTTTTTTTTTTTTTTTAACCAAGCAAAGAGCATGAACCTGTTGATTGTAAAGAATGAAAACTTGCCAAGTGGAATGATAAGAACAAAAGTATTTCTGTTTTTATAATTCTGACCACTTCATTTTACGTAAGGGTAGCTTAGAAATGACAAGAGAGAGGGATGTACTTGAGCTGTGTCCCCGCACCTGGCTGCTGCTCAGCCTTCCAAGGGCAGACGCCCTCTCCTCCCAGATGACTACCTCGAGCAAGCTTCCACTGCTGTTACTTCACCTCAGATAACCAGGAGCTGGAGAAGGACATTTGATTCCAGTAGCCCACTCGTAAGCAATTTCCAATCAAAATAAACCTTTAAATTGCATTGAAATAGTTATTCTCTTAGAATACTATTTTAAAAGTAATTTGGGCAACTTGTGTTTTATTTGCTTTTAATTGCTATAACTTTTTAGTTGTAGGTGGCTTCTAATGTTGAATTTTGTTCCAAATGGGAAATAAAAAGAATAACAGAAATCTTCAGAAGGAGAAAAGCACAGCAAAAGAGAAACAGATATTGTATATAGTTTAGACTCCTTGAGCCCAACGGATATAGGGCTTTGGGGCCATAATCTTCAGAATTTGACAAAAAAAAATGCTTAAAATATGCATCTGGTGCTTCAAACCTTTTGTTTATTCATTTCCTTCTTATTCAATGTACAGTGCATTTACACACGTGGGACTTTCCTATAACTGCCTGCGAAGCTATGCAAAACAGCAACACAGCACTGAAGGAAGGGACCTAGCCCGTCAGAATGAAAGGCTCACAACTAGAAAGAACATTTCCCAGACAAACCTTCAACCTAACGACACCTTTGTGACAGCTTAAAGTGGCACAATAATCTGGCTAGATATTACCATAAATCTTAACTTACGTTTTCTATTAATTTATTTCACTTTTTTTTTCAGGTTAAAAGACAGTTAAGTGATAAGGAACAACACACTGCAAACATTCAAGTCTCTGAGTCTCAATTAAGTGCCAGGACATGAAGCAGCATGTGACCTATGGGGGTTAATTCACAGCAGTGAGGTGCTAAGCCAGTGGTTAGAGAAAACATAATGCTCAACAAACCAAAATACTTGAGAATGTTTCTGCAACTTAAAATACATATCTTAAAATAAAAAATGACAATTAGTACATTTCTGTTTGCTTGGGTTTGTTTTCATATGATATTTAATTGCTATGGCGGATTTTAAAGTTTTATATGGAAAGCAAGCAAGCTTCAAAAACATGGGGGGGAAAATGATCAATGGCTATTAACATGGATTTCAGAGAAAGACAAATTTCTCCAAGAGACAAATTCCAAGACAAGAGGAGAGGAATATCTTAATGGTAATCCTGATATAAGCAGTAAAAAGGAAAAAAGAAAAGCCCCTCAGGATACTTTACTGTGTTCAGCTCATTAGGCGGCACATGGGGAAATGAACACCAGACAACACCTGTGGAAACTGGGGCTGGGTGGTGAGGCAGTAAAAACTGGTTCCCAGAGAAGGTACCCTGAAGCCGGCGGAACTGCTGCCGAGCCACCGGGCAGTGAGCCGTGAGCCGTGAGCCTGGACAATGAGGAGCCTCCCCTCCCTCAGAGATTCCAGGGCTGGACCCGGCTCACATCACAGCCCCTGCGGAAACGACGCGTCCTCCTCCTCAGAGGCTGAGTTGCAAAATCTGCCCACAGCTTTCACCGCACTATCGTTTTCAAGATTTTAAGACTCTGCAAGACTGATGGTTTAATAGAAAATGTCTTTCTGTCTGACTTTAAGGAAGATTATATACCTTTCTAAGCCCTGGGGATTTTCACAGTTTCTACTACCAGCCTAGGTAAAAATGCATCCTCTAAAGTCTGACAATTCAAAAGTCGCTATGCCATTAATCATAGCTTATATTAAATATGTAAGAAGCAAATACTCTAAGACCATCCACTATCCCAATTCTGTTGTGAGCTTTATTTTTCAAAAATCCATTTTGGAAGTTTTCCTTACTCTGACTTGAAAGATGACTCATCCTATCAGTCTTAATTATACTTTTTTCCCCCAGAAATGTATGTCTTCTTTTTCACCTGGCGATTCTAATTTTGCTATCCTTTCCTTCCTAAGGCTTCACTCAGTAACACTGAGAACCTCTGAATGTTTTCATAAATCCTTCTCCTGTCTCCTTAATCATTTTATTACTTTCCTCAGGACTTTCTTGAATATCTTGAATCATACAGGATTAAGGAACGATAATAGAATAAATCGCTGTAATAGGTAGATTTACTATTCAAGAAACTGTATAACCTATACACAAAAAGTTGATAAATATTCTGTAGTTATCATACCTGAGAATCCAAATTACTTTTTTTATGGAAACAGATAAAATCTAAGTTGTGAAAAAATTCTCTAAAGTTCCCAAAGCTAAGGATTGTCATCCTCTTTGCCTTGAATCTGAAGCAGAATGCTTCTGACCGTACATCTGAGGACACGTGAAGACTCAGGACAAGGCTCTGGCAGAGCGAGAGGCTCGTCTTTGTTCAGCTGGCAGCTCAGCCAATACCAAACAATCTTCTTTTGGTTTCTGTTTAATTGCTGGAATCACCACATATTTGGGTCACGTTCTAAAAACTAGTGCTTTTACTCTCTGAGATGATGGGTAGGAAAAAAAGGCCGGGAAATTAGTCTCTAAGAAGAAAGGTCTAATTCTTGAGATTCTGGAGGCTTTTAGATTCCGCCAACAGAGTAGTGGAGAGAGAAGTAGGGCCAGCACAGCTGCAATAAAAAAATGCAACCCCAGGCTAGCCCCAGTGGCCTACTGGTTAAGTTCGGCAGCCCAGGTTCTGTTCCCGGGTGCGGACCTACACCACTTGTCTATCAGTGGTCATGCTGTGGTGGCAGCTCACGTACAAAATAGAGGCAGATTGGCAGTGGATTACCTCAGGGCGACTCTTCCTCAGCCAAAAAAGAAAATAAAAAAAGCAACCCCAAATGGGACCATGACTGGATAAAAGCAGGAACAGATGCTCAGTGCTACATTTCCAGTTGCAGGAGCCTCAGTGCAGGGAGACAGCCTCCTAGGTGTGCTATAAACTATATTTTTCTGCCTAATACTCCACTGACTCTTGTAGAAACACTTGTGGGAACTTTTTTTTATTTCTTAACTTTGTGCCAAGTACTTAGGTTATTTTCCTCATCTCCAACGAATGCTCCTGGTCATGAGGAGGTGGCCGAGTGTGATACGAGTCAGCGTGTCTTCTCCACTGGGACGACCCACAGCCAGCACGAGCAGCTCCAGCTCTGCATGTGGGCGGCCCAAGATGCGGCCTGAGCCTGGTGGAAGGAAGTTAGCTCTGGACACCATTCATATAACCCCTTGAGATGCCGCACCCATTCTTTGTTTTCAGAACAGCATGCGATTTTAGAAACATTTCCTTGTTCTCATTTCAGCACAGGTTTTATTTACCCTATCTACGTTTCTTCTAAAGTACAAAAAAATGAGGTGTGTTGGAACCAAATATTTAAAGTTAATTAGCAAACTGAAACCTGTATGTTAGTTATTAAAAGCTTCCCAACAAGGTTAAAAGGTTTCCAATAAGTAACCTTATTACTCTGTTTGGTTAGAATATTACTTACTTACTTGTTCACAGGCCAGAAAGACTACAATGTCACCCTTCTCACCAGAGTGGTGAATTTCAAAGATAAGGCGTAAAACAGACTCAAAAGACTCCTTTTGAGCCCCACTAAGGTACACAACCTCCACAGGGTGCTTATTTTTCACTTCTATGAGAGGCACGTTTCCATAATAAGAACTGAGTTTGCTGATCAGGTGAGGTGAGGAGTTAATTATGAGCTTCAGTTCTGGTCTTGCTAGTAAAACATCTTTAAGAAGTCCAAGTAACACATCAGTTGCAATGCTTCTTTCATGTATATCATCTAAGATGATGACCCCGTAGCTACCCAAAAAAGGATTGGACATCATTTCTCTCTGCAACATATCATCGGTACAATACCTACAAAGGAAAAACATTAAGGTTAGAATACTCATGAAAAATCATACAAAAAACATCCTAACAACAACAAAATGCCTTTCCTATATACTTTTCTCTAAATCAGGAGTTTTAAATCTCTATCAGGGCCAAGATTCCTTTAAGCTGATAAAATCTAAAGATCTTCAAAACAGAAAAATACACATAAATTTTAAACACAGTTTGCGAATGTTCACAGACCCCGTAAAGACCATTGCTGAACCTGAGGTTACAGACCTCTGCCCTAAATGTTTACTACAGATATTAACAAGAGCTACATTTAATATTTGGTCTGAGCTTTTTCAACAAAAAAAGTAATATGGCAAAATACCCTTGTCAGGGAAAACTTCTCTTTCATCAATGGAAGAATTCTGAGTCAATGCACACACTTTTCAAAAAAAGGATACAAGAATAACTATCCTGGCTCAGGCTCATGCCCAGCTAGGCCACTATTAGCTCTCTGTTGGTGGCCCATTGTGGGACACAATATCACCAACATGTTCGTGTCAACAAGTTTGAGATGTTCCCCAAATAATAACCAAACAAAAGCATCTAAAAAGTAACCACCTATTTGAGGGCAGAAGGCAAACTGGCCAGCATTTCTGGAGAAGGAAGGGGTCACTAGTGATTTTAATGGAATTTTCCAGTAGTTCTTGGGATTTTCTCTTTAAAAAGAATAAAAATACATACCTATTAGTCATCCAGCACCACGCAAACATCTTCTTTCTGACACTATTTACATATTTACCTATATTATTCCTTGAGGAACCCAATCCTGTAAGTTTTCTACCCATTTAAGGTGTTTATTTGTCCCTGTACACAGCAGGTCTGAAACTGCTATTCTTAGGCAGGCCTGCTGCATGATTCGCCCCTGGCTGGCATTTGGGAACTTACAAGATTTGGGAGGGTTCTCACCATCCCCAGAACCAATAAAGAGCTGCTCCCATTGTCTACCATCTGTACAAACAACATGGTCTAATCCGCTTTCCTTCTGGGGTCTGGAATTTTGGAACACATAGGCAGAGGGTGCCTACATGACCAGCCCCAGTAAATACCCCAGGCACAGAGTCTCTAAGGAGTTTCCCTGGGGGACATTTCCCATGTGCTGTCACAGCTCATTGCTGGGGGAACTAAGTGTGTCCTGTGTGACTCCACTGGGGAGGCTGTTGGATGCTATATATAATAATATACATAAACAAAACACATATTGGAAGCTTGCGCCTGGTCTCCTCTGGACGTCCCCCGATGCACCTTTCCCTCTGCTGATTTTGTTCTGTATCCTTTCACAGCAGTCAATCTGAGCTGCGAGTAAACTATATGCTGAATACTATGAGTTCTCCTAGCAAGTCATCCAGCCTGGGGATGGTCTTGGGGACCCTGATACAGTCCTCAACCCCTTTCAAGAAAGAAAAAAAAGGGCCAAACATTCATTAAGCTCCTAGTGTGTGCCAGGCATTGTGTTGGTGCATACATTTCTCATTTCAGAATAAGTCTTCAAGGCAGACATAACTATCCCGTAATTATGAATGAGAAAACTGAGGTTCAGAAAGGTTAAGTACCCTGCTGAGGGTCATAAAGCCAGGGAGAGAGTTAAGATTTACACCTGAGTATCTATTGCATCTCATGTCAAATTACAAAGGCCTCCATAGTTTTGGTGATAAAGTCCATGTTCTCCCTTTTTGTGCCTTCATGAGATAAAAATGTTTGCTGCCTTTCTTGTCATACTCGTTCTCACCCTCTGTCTTACCAAATGAACAATGATGAATCGCTGATTATTCCTTTTCTCAAACTTAAAAAGAAAATATATTGAATACTACAGTATTATACTTTGTGTAAGATGCAAACAAACAGATGCATCTGAAATCTAGCTTTCAGGTCATCTTTTGCTGAGGTTAATTAGTATGATATAGTGATATAAGTTACTACTGCCTCTTGTCTAAAAACAAGTTAATCTATGCTACTTCCTAACGTTAGAAATTAAATCTCTGTTCCCTTCTCCACAGAATTAATCTAAGCACTGATCTTATAGGAAAAAATGCTCCCTGCAAGGCAGAGGAGGTATGTGTGTTATGTAAATATATCCAGGCTTAGTTAAAAAGGGAGAAGGGGCCGCCCGGTGGCGCAGCGGTTTAGTTTGCATTTGGCAGCCCGGGGTTCGCGGGTTCGGACCCTGGGTGCCTGCCACCACACCGCTTGTCAGCCATGTTGGGTGGCGTCCCATATACAGTAGAGGAAGATGGGCATGGATGTTAGCCCAGGGCCAGTCTTCCTCAGCAAAAAGAGGAAGGATTGGCAACGGATGTTAGCTCCGGGCTGGTCTTCCTCACAAAAAGAAAAAAAAAGGGAGAAGACGGCTACTTATTTAAAACTCTATGGCCGGCCTGGTGATGTAGTGGTTAAGTGCACGTGCTCTGCTTCAGCAGCCCAGGGTTTGCAGGTTTGGATCTCGGGCAAGGACCTACGTACCACTCGTCAAACCACGTTGTGGTGGCGTCCCATACACAAAATAGAGGAAGATGGGGACAGATGTTAGCTCAGAGCCAATCTTTCTCACCAAGAAAAAAAAAAAATCAATTAGGGGCCAGCCTGGTGGCATTGTGATTAAGTTCGCCTGCTCCGCTCTGGAGGCCCAGGGTTTACAGGGTTGGATCCTGGGCACGGACCTACTGACTGCCTATCAAGCCATGCTGTGGCCGTGTCCCATATAAAATAGAGGAGGATGGGCATGGATGTTAGCCCAGGGCCAATCTTCCTCAGCAAAAAGAGGAGGATTGGCAACGGATGTTAGCTCAGGGCTGGTTTTCCTCACAAAAAACAAAACAAAAAACTCTACTAGACTCTACAAGAAGGCCTGGTTTTCCAGATGATTATATAATACCAAGGGAATACTAAAAGTTCAACACCAAACTTTACTATACAAACTTTCAATTTTTTACACAACACAGAAATTTATTTCTTACCTTAATGTTAATAAGATTGTGTGCATGGTGCTTTTAAAAAGTGCTGTTACTGATAACTATGTAAAAAAAAAATAGATACATTGCCAAGGTTTCAGGAAATGCAGTTTATATTTTAAATTCCTAAGACTAAATTTCTGAAAGCTAAGAATATAATAAAATACAGAAGTTTTATTAATATTTTCTAAAATTATATATATTTAATTTGAACTTAAAATTATACATACTGAATCTGAGTAATTCTTTCATAATCTTTGTCCTAGAGGGTCAGTATTTGAAATCTGTCACTTCTACAAGATATCTTGATAGCTAGTTAAGGAAAACTATTTTAGTTACATAATATTCAGGTATCCACTGTTTTAAAAATGGCCAGAAAAAAGCTTAAAGAACTAAGTTGTTATATGTAGCACCCAAAGACATGGTAGTAGGCTTAAAGATCAGATTTACTAAGTGTCCATCACGTGCCTAACAGATTAGATACAAAGGGGTTACAAAGAAAATGAGAAAGACAGAACACTATCCAATACAGAACACTGCCTCCCATAATCAATAGTCAACCTTAAATCCTCTTATTTAACTAGCTATTCAGTCTGGGCTTTTTAAATATTAAGGCCAGCACACATCTCCAGGAAGATGAATCTGGTTCTGATTTACCTTTATAATGGTAAACATGGCTAACACGTACCTGGGGCTGACACACGTCAGGCACGCATATCAGCTCAGTCAGCCCTCACAACCCCGTGAGCAGGGATATCAACCACCCACTTTACGGATGAGGAAGTGTTAAGCACAGAGAGGTTAGGTGACCTGTGCAAGGCTACAAGTGAGTAAGAGGTGGAGACACTCATTTTACAGCCATGTCGCCTTCTCTTCAGAGCACACAACATCAGGAGGAAAATAAGGAATTATTTTCTTTCTCACAGGGTGCTTTTCAATAGTTTTGGCCTCTTTGCTGTGACTCAAACCCTGTTAGCGACAAATCAGTCTCTGCTGACTCTGCACTGGTTGGGGGATGTCAGGGTGGAAGAGAAAGTACAGTGTCCCAGTAACAAGAGGAAGTAACAAGTGAAGGTAAAAAGACATGAGAGGACCAGGCAGCCCAGCAAAGGCAGAAGGAAACAGAACCTGCACTGGCTAACGCAGGCCACTAACTCCCCCTCGCCTTCAAAGGTGTACTTGCGTTCAGTCTCATCACATCTGAAAGCTATTTTCTATATTAAGAATGGAATGCCACACGCAGATAAGAACTAAAAAACTTTCAACATAAATTGTAGTCCTTCCTTTGGCTGTCAGGATTGGATGCTTGTGGGATTTTTCACCATAAAACAATCCATGAAAGCCAAGTCCCAACACATAACAGATGTTTAAAAAGGTGAGATGTGTCTTTGACTTACTCTGATGACAGTATTAGATTTCTACACAATTGTTTATCTCCGTGGCTTTCTCAAAAAAAATTATACATATATATGCTTGATTCATATTAAGATAAAAACATTGTAACATTTCACTTTAAAAGTGACTACATCCAAGAGTCCTTTCCAAAAGGTTTCCAAAGTCTAGATGGCATTAAAGACATAAACACACATATACTAACTTCAGAACCTAGTCAGAGCTGTCCTTTAATTAAAGCCATGACCATTTGAGAGCCAATTAAAAATGTGAAGGAGAAAGAATGAATCTGCCAAGCTTAGGGATCCTTCACCCTTTCAGGGTTGTATGTCCTGTCCAATTCTTCAACCAGTTCGTGAGTTCCTAAGAAGCAAGGAAGTTTTTACATTTCATTTCATTCACTCACGGGCCATTTGCATAATAAATAATTTATAAACATATACTAATGTGATGACTCGGGGACATTATGGCTATAATAGCAGAAGGTAACATATCTTTAAGAAGTTCAAGTCGTAGTGCTGTTGGTCGAAAGATTCCGTACTGTTGATACCGGCCTGAAGACCAATGTCTTCTATTTTTAAAGATAAAGCAGCTTAGTATAAACCAAATGAGTCATAGGGGCTTTCTAAATGGGAAAAAGAACTGTCCCAGAGTCTGTAGCAGCTAGCTGGGATGGGGCAATACTCCTTCCTTCCATTATCAAATTTGTTGAGCATCCTCCATGGGACAGGCATGCCAGACACTGGGGATGTGAGCATCCCTGCTATACTGGACTGTATTAGACTGTACTTAACTATAGGACACTACACTGTACCATCCCATCCCTGTCACACCAGAGCCAAGCTTCCCCAGTGGTGTGCCATGGCACGCTGGTGTGCCACACAAACAGGTTATCAATGTGCAGATACACAGCTGCCGAGATATGTGTTTCCTCAGCCCCTGGAGCGGTCAGGCAGTGCCTGGGGCAGCTGAAGCCCTTGGGATGGTCATCTTTGGCTGCAGGCAGCTTTGTGCATTTCCTTGAGGTGCTGGTCAGATGCTCCCACTTTCTATTTGGGCTATGATATAAAACCGCTGGAGAGGCACTGACCCAGAGCAGCGATTTTTTCCAATTTTCCTTTCTTCTTTTTCTTTTCTCTTTCCTTCTGTGTGTTAAGTTCTTGGGACCCTTTATGCAAAGGAAATCTCACAATGAAGCTAAAACAAAAAAGAGATAAAAGAAGGATGTCTCCTTCCTACAACTTGTGACAGCTACTGAGAAGGCTCCTTGGAACCCATAAGACTCTGAAAAGTACAGTTTGAAAAACACTGGTCCAAAATGCCACGATGAAGACTGATACCAAGTTGTATAGTAGCCCAGCAGAGCACTCTCTGATTTATACTACAGGAGGGTCAGGGAAGCCTTCCTGGAGTAGGTGACCCTTGCATGGAGTCTTGCGTAACTAGGAGGAATCAGCCAAGCTCAGAAGAGGCACAGGCATTCCAAGCAGAGGGGATGGCATGCATAAAGGCAGATGGGCACAGGAAGAGCCACATGTGTCAACTTGGCTGGCACACAGACAAGTCATATGGACCCCTCAGGAGATGGAGCTCAAGCTTAAAGGTCTTTGGAGCCAACCTAACAAGTTGTAACTTTTTCCTGAGGATTATGGGGAGTCGTGGAAGAAGTTTAGACGAGGAGTCCCTGATGGTGCCAGTGTGGAAAAACAGAAGGTGCACATCAGGCTGGTGAGAGAGAGACCTTATTATTATACATTACAGACGCTTACAACGTGGGACACACGAAAACGCTCTTCTACGATTGCAGAACACAAGCCAAGAGCCATCAGAGAGAGCAGATGAAGTCCCCCAAACCAACCTCAGGATCGTTTCACTGGTACAGCAGTTCTCAAAAGGGATCACATAGCCAACTTCATGACCAATGTTAACATCCATTTCGTCTGCTACCCGGAGGGCGAGCTGAACTGCAGTCTGCTTGTGGACCTGTGTGCACACCACGCCCCCGTGCTGGTAGTGGACGGAAAGGCAGTATTCGGCACACCACTGAGGAACCTTTGACGGGAAAAATGAGACAGGATCAGCTGCTGCTACGAACCAAAACACCAAGGGTTCATCTTATAAATGATTTTTCTTTCACCAGTGGGCGGCATTACATCCTAGTGAGTGAAACTGAACAATCTGTATTTATGCATAGAGTTATTACTAGTAAATAAAGTTAAGAATAAATAGGAATTAGCAGGGACTGTGAAAGTTTGACTCCCAGATGAAAAAAAGGCAGATAAAAATAAAAGGCAAAATTTAAAAAATATTTTTAACCTCAGCTGTGTTTCTAAAAAGACTAATGTATTTACAGATTATAATTTTCTTTCTGGTCACAAAAATATGGCTTCAGGGGGCCGGCCTGATGGTGTAGTGGTTAGGTTCACACGCTCTGCTATGGCGGCCTGGGGTTCGCAAGTTTGGATCCCGAGCGCGGACCTGTGCACCTCTTACCAAGCCATGCTGTGGCAGGTGTCCCATATAAAGTAGAGGACAGATGTTAGCTCAGGGCCAGTCTTTCTCAGCAAGAAGAGGGGGATTGGCAGTAGATGTTAGCTAAGGGCTAGTCTTCCTCACAACAAAATAAAATATACAGCTTCAGGTATAAACTGTTGTATTTTAAGCAATGTAAATATTAAATAGCATTTAGATGAAAAGTAGTGACTCAAAATTAACGCATTTACATTTAAACTAAATGATTGTAACAAAATAACCAGATAAGCCTACTTAACATTTCCCTGGTAATAAAAGCTAAAATACACTGGCATTTACCATCTAAATACAATGAAACATAAGTCCAGTGAGATAATCAACCAATCCATCCAGATTTGGAAAGAGAATTCCAAGGCTGCTCTTGAGGCATTTATTTTTAAAATCCTTTCACTGAAAATGTATTATGGATTAATTGATTTTATCAAGGTCACTTGTGCAAGAATTATTATAGTAGAAAGTACTGAATTCATTTGTATGCTACAATCTTAAGGCACTGTCAGTAAATTATACTTTGTTACATGTATTTGTAAAATAAATCATCCTAAGAGGGTTTTTTGTTGTTGTTGTTGTTGTTGAGGAAGAGTGGCCCTGAGCTAACATCTGTGTCCATCTTCCTCTATTTCATATGTGGGTCACTGCCACAGCATGGCCTGATGAATGGTGTGGGTCCACGCCCGGGATCTGAACCCATGAACCTGGGCCACCAAAGCAGAGCACACCGAACTTAACCACTATGCCACTGGCCTGGCCCCCTAAGAGTTTTCTTTTAATAGATCTAAGGTATTTTAAAGTTTTAACATTTTTAATTATCTTGAGATTTGCTATTTACTAGACCCATCATGGAATTCTTAGATTGTTAATCCTCATATTTTGCAAAATAAACATAAGTTACCAGAAATCATAAGTAACTCCAAAATGAACTGCCACAGATTGCAAATTCCCATTGATTAAAAGTGCAAATGTACTTCCTCCATTTTAAGATAGGTGTCAGCCTTGTCAACAGGTTGAAAATGAATTAGCAATTATTTACTCAGTACCCACTTCATTCTGTGAAAGATGAACATTTAAGATACTGTGCTCAGGTTTCCTGAGCACAGGAAAGAGCAGGGCACCCAGAGAACCAAAGTCAGGAGCCCACAGTCAGCCTGGCTTGCCACCAGTTTATTTGTAAATCACAACTTCTCTAAGGTTCAGTTTCCCTCCTTGTAAAATGGGTTGAACAGATGAGAGCTATGCTTCAAGTCTACGCTTGTCCATTTTTCTCCATGAGCCTTCCTGTGACCCCCTCGGCAGGGGACCCCCCAGTGTACCTCCCGACGACCATGTGCAGATCATACTTCCTGCAGTTGCTGGTCTGTATCTGGTGTTCACCCACCCCGCTGGACCATGAGCTCTGTCCACGTCACCAAGTAATCAGGTACTCAATAAATATTTGTTGAATGAACAACTTAATTTCTTATACTTTGCAGAAATATTTTTAAACTCTATGATTCAATATACTCTACCTTGAATTGCTTCACAATCACCAGATCACCTAATTGGGAATTCACACAGAATTTTCCATCTTTCTCATTCCCTAGCAAGTAATATTTTATTCTTGCCAAATCCTTACATTTTAAACTGATTCCCTTCACATCAGGGTCCACTATCTAGGGTGCCTAGCTAGGAACTCAGACATCATTCATGTGAAAAACTGTATTAAAACTGTTTGTTTGAATCTTTGTCTCCCCACTAGACTGGAACAGATCCTTAAGCTGCACATGTGTAGTCCATATTCATCCCCAATACTTAGCAGAGGACCTGACACATAGTAGGGATAGATGGAGGGATGGATGGATGGATAAGGACATCATAATAATTGAAAAGAAGGGAGAGAAAGGAGTGGACTTGGGACGTAGCATGGGAGAGAAGTAATGAAACCAAGGGACATTTATTGCCAAGGAAGAATGAGCAGTAGTCACTAGCAAACTAATTATGCATAAGAAGAAAACAACTATGCCAAGATTTCTAACTTAAAATACTAGAATAATGGCACATTAGCAACAACAGAAAACTGGAAAGTAAAATAAATTGAAGTGAATGAATGACTGAAGCTAAACAGTAGCATAAAGTTCTTTTGAGGGGAGTGAGGAGTTGGGAGGGGAGGTGAACGACCTTGGGAGGGTTGGGGAGGTGGTCAGTGTTGTTAAGCTCACCCTGATGGGGGACATCCAGGTGTAGCTACCCTGAGATCAACCCAAAAGCAGGCCAGGAGCCTGAGGGAGGGCCCAGAGCTAGAGGTGGGCATCGAAGTCACAGAATTTCAGAGCTGAAAGGAATCTCTGGAAGGCATGTGGGCCACACCCTCATTTCAACAAAGGAGGAGCAGGCTTAGAAGTCATGCTCCCAGTAAACAGCACAGCCAGGACTGACCCAAATCTTCCAATTTCTTGCCTAGTGTAATTCCCACCATGCCACCCTTGCCTCCAAGCATCTTTATATAAAGGTGGTAATGGAAGCCGCGAGATTCTCAGCAGTCAACATTTTAAATGACTCTTTCTAGCCTAATAGCAGTGTCAGCGGACAGTACTATGATGATAATGCTCCCTGTTTTACACAGCTAGAATTGTTGCTGAAATTACACCATCCAGTTTTATTAAAATACTTAGATATGCTCAGTCGGGTTATTATTTTAAGATCCAGGATAGCTGCTTTCAAACTTTGGAATTCTACATATTTCAATGATTATGGGCCATGCTCCCAAGCTTCTGATTTTGTTTTTTGACTTCATTTCATTTCTTTCTATCTACTCACACAGACAAATTCTGTAGGATTAGCCTAGCACAGTATGTTTATAGTGGTATGAACTTTATACAGGCCTGGCAGTGCAATAAGTACACCAATCCAATAGTCTTCACTTTCCTTTTTGCCCTCCTCCACAACAGAGCACATTATTTCACCTATGAGGTAAAGAAATTAATTCAGAAATGGGAACAGCCCTTCTAAATATCAGTTAAAATAACCAGTGAAAGACTGAACAGATGCGTATTGTGCTTAATGGAGGGATATTTGCTGACACAGCCAAGTTAAGAGTTGAGCACAAGTCACAACTAATTGCAGAGAACTCACTCAAGTGTGGCTCTGACTACAAAGTATCACCCCTTTCAGTGACAGTTACCTGTGGATAATAACAGTAGGTAAGTGATGCAAATACAAACTGAAAGGGTTGTCTCTGAACAGAAAGAGAGAGACATGAAATCATCTGTCCTATTTATTACAATTTCCTTGCTTTCGTATACCTTCTGAATCTCTCTAAGCAAGCTAAGGCACACTGTGAAGTCTGATGCCTTAGCAAACTCAAAGTATTAGCTGAAAAAAATTATGATTCAGCAAATGCTGGAAATGTGAACATTTCATAATTTCTAGGGACCCTAAGATTACAGCTTCACAGGAACGGCTGCATTCTCTGCACTTAGAATAAATACTGTACCATTCTGTGCCCTGATTCTGATTCTCCTCTGGGAGTGGCTTTCTCTTTGTTGCAACAGTACCTTACCCTTCTCATGAATGAATTATGTGCTTGTTAGAGATTTCGTTTCTCCCTCTATAGTTTCTCTTTGGAAGATATTCTTCCCTGCCCCCAGCATTGAAAAACATAAGTTGGCACTATGAGAACTAGGAAAGCTTAAATCCCTGTACCTTTCTATGAATCATTTGGCTTTACCTTTTTTCAGAGAAAAACACTGAATTCTAGGCCACTCTGGCTGTGCCTTAAATAGCACTTTAGTACTTAGCAAAAGTCATGTAATTTGGGGGCCGGCCCAGTGGTATAGCGGTTAAGTTTGCATGCTCCACTTAGCAGCCCGGAGTTCGCAGGTTTGGATCCTGGGCGTGAACCTACGCACCGCTTATCAAGCCATGCTGTGGCAGGTGTCCCACATATAGAAAAAGTGGAAGAAGATGGGCACTGATGTGCCATCAGCCCAGGGCCGATCTCCTGCATCAAAAAAGAGGAGGATTGGCAACAGATGTTAGCTCAGGGCTGGTCTTCCTCACAAAAAAAGAAAAAGTCGTGCAACTTGGTGAACAAAATAGGAAACTGTTCTTTTAAGACATGAAAAAAATAAACATATTTACAAACTTATCTGTGCGTTTTGGCAATAGAGAACACCCAAATTTACATATTTGGTCTAGAAACTCTCCCTACAGTAATCCTGACTTCAAATATTTTCATTCTGAACTCATCTAACAATTTTTTCACATTCTCTTAATCCATTTTTTAAAATGCCATTTTCTGGACTGTACGATGTGCCAAATGTGTTAAAGCCTGACAGCGAAGCATGCCTTACGCTCTGCTCCAAAGCCCACCTCCACCTGCCTCGCGGCAGGCAGTTAGGCAATCAGTGTAGAGTGGACAGTGAGAATGTGCATCCTCGGTCTTATCTCCTACCGGAAAGGAAACCACCAGGACTCTGGCCAACCTGCTGCCGTGAGTAGATAAGAGGAGTCCTCTGAGTAACAAAAATCTAATCTACATCAAGGCTTTATCAACTCAAGTTAGTAACTGGCGTTCTACAGGTTGTACAAATTGAGAAAGCAAAGCAAAGATGCTCCATTCCTGACTCCAGGCAACAGGCATGGAGGATGGGCTGCTGGATTTGGGAGAGCTGGGGCCCAGGGTCCTCAGGGTGGGCCTGATCCGGATCAGACCAAGAAAGCAGCAGCAGCATCAAGCATCTGCATACAGTCTCATCACGGCCACTGCAGCTAGAGGACATCCACATGGATTACACTAGTGTAGACCTTCCTGTCCTTTCATCCACTGCTAGAGATGGTTTTACCTCATCTAATGGATATATGAACAAACCAAGCGAGACAAAAAGTCATCTGTGAGACACAATGCTACTACTAAACACATTCTAGCCCCAAAGGCCCCCAAGCCCACATTATATCACTAGTCTGCCCACGACGCCTGACCCTCTCCTGGACCACCGAGGCTGCAGCTAGTGCCACGGTCCCAATCACTCACTTTTATTTCTGTACCAGAATCATGGAGTCCAAAAGGTGGAGGGAACCTTAAGGATCACCAACTCACCCAAAGGCATGAATCCCTACAACAACATTCCTGCAAAGTGCCTACGCCTGAGCATGCTCCTAAGGGTACCCGATGTGAACCATATGTCAGAACGCCTTACAGAAGAGTGGGTCCCCTCCTGAATTAAATGTCACACATCCCTGGATATCACAGTTCATACATATCTTGGCACTGAGTGACTACAGGTAGAATCTACCGGCAGAAAATGGTGGACAAGTTTACTCAGTTAATAAGGTGGAGATGTTCTCTACCATACAGCTTCTTAATTTAGGTTAAATCTCAGTGACATCATGCTTATTCACCTCACTAACCCATCCATTACATGGAAAATTTTAGGACAAAAGCTAGAGAAGGAGAAGCAAGTAAAATAGATAGTTTTAAAAATATTTCATTATCTTTCAGGCTTTTTCATAAACCTGCCCCAGAAAAGGTAATAGTAAAGGCTCTATAAACGTATGAAAAGTTGCCCTCTTTTCCCTAGGACAGTCATAAAATAGCCTTCATACCATCTGCACCAAAGAAAGATGACATTTTTAGGATCCAGCAAAACACTTCTTGTCCTCTTTAGAAGGCTCAAGTCTAAAGACAGGTTTTTCTTTGAAAGGTTTAAAACTCTGAGGAATAGAGAACAGTCTTGGAAGCTCTTTAAAAAATAACCAAGTTGTTTCCAGAATTAAGAAAACAACCAACGCTCCCACGATTTAAATTAGTTTAGAATAGGCTCATTTTCTCATATTTGAATAATATTTTGATTTCTCCCACCCTGAAGATACACACTGTCTTCCCATTTAACAGAAAACAAGCATGATTTATTAAAATGATTAAGAAGTTAAAGACGACAAGAGAAATCATTGCTAGGTATTAACATAACATGTTGCACAATATGTGATGATAATTTTTGCCCTTAAAGATCACAAATTCTAAATGAAAACTCAAGAAGTATATATTTAAAACTTTTTTGTTTTTGTTTACAATAGTGTGGATCAGCGATTCTGAAACTACATTAGGAGTATTCTAAGATTGAACAAGTAAAGATATTGTGAATAACGAGGGCTAGGTTTCCCAGTTAGAGAACGGAGTTACAAATGTGGGAATGGAGAAGGCTGGGATGAACCCTGCGGTGCTGAACTGGAATCAGAGGCATCAGTATGAACTCATGGTTTTTAAGACATAGAGGGATAGACAGAAATAGAGATAAAACAGAAATATATATAGAGAAAGAAATACACACAGAGAAATAGAGAAAGAGGAATAGAAAGAGCCAGAGAGACAAAGAGAACTAGAGAGTTACAGAGACAGACAGATTAGATGATAGATAGATGTGTGTATACACACCCACACACACTCATTTCCTTGCTCTGACCACGGAGGGGGTCTATAAGCAATGATAAGCCAAAGGCAAAAGGCACTTAGTGCCCGGATCTTGGTTTCTTTCTTTTCTTTCTTTTTTTTTTTTTTTGTGAGGAAGACCAGCCCTGAGCTAACATCCATTGCCAATCCTCCTCTTTTTTGCTGAGGAAGATTGGCACTGGGCTAACATCCGTGCCCATCTTCCTCTACTTTATATGGGACGCCGCCACAGCATGGCTTGACAAGCAGTGCACTGGTCCACGCTCGGGATCCGAACCTGTGAACCCCGAGCCACTGAAGCGGAGAGTGTGAATTTAACCACTATGCCACCAGGCCAGCCCCTTGATCTTGGTTTCTAAATATAATTCTTCACTAAAAGGAACCTGGGGTCCTTGAGAAAAATGGCTGTTTCTAAGACTGGAACAGGGAACATACTAGATGAGCCTGTAATCTCTTACTGGGCCAGAAAGCAAAGAAGTGCTCAAAGAATGATGGGGACATGTCAAAAGGCCATGGAAGTCATTTTGAAGGAGTTCCCACTGGCCACATCAGGGACAATTTGAGCAACAAAATAAATGGGCTGAGTAATGACTTATATCCCATAGAATAAAATAAGAATTTATGAGTCCATATTGACATAAATAAATGAATAAATAATGAAGAAGAGAAAGCTCAACTTTACAGAATTCCAAATATTAAATGTAGAAGGAATGCCAGAATCAGAAAAATCACCATTTGGTTACCACCAGTGTAATAACGTCAAAGGTAAGAATCACCAAAGGATGCTAAACCTAGCAGGTGAATGCATGATGAGAAGTGTACTTACACAGTCTCAAAGTATCTCCCCACATCTACTAAATGACAGGGGGAAAAGAGTAATTTTACAAGGACAAGAAAGTTATCAAACTTAACATCACCAGCCACAGGAAAAAAAAATCTTGTGCCTCCTGATCTGATGCAGTGAGGAGGACACCACAGCTTCCGTGGTATTCCTGCCACAAATGCGTACTGGACTCTAACCCTAAGGAAACACCAGACAGGCTCACACTGAGGGATTCTGTACAAAACACCTAACTCGTACTCTTTAAAAATGTCAAGGTCATGAGGGCTACGGAAAGACTGAGGAGCTGTTTCAGATTAGAGGTGATTAAAGAGAAATGATGATTAGATGCAATGTAATTTTGGATTGGATTCTGGACTAAAAATATTTTTTTATTATAAAGGCCATTAGTGGGAAAATTGATGAAATCTGAATGTCCAAAAATGAAATGATAATGAGATGTCAATATTACATTCCTGATTTTGATAATTATATTATGGCTATGCTCTGTTTTCAGTAAATACTCACTTAAGTATTTAGAGGCAAAGGGCATCATATCATCAACTTACTCTTAAAAGGTTCAGAATAAAAATGTGTGTGTGTGTGTGGAGAGAGAGAGAGAATAATAAAACAAATATGGTAAAACGTTAACCTTTTTAACCAGGGGAATCTGGGTGAACAATATATGGAAAATCTTTGTAGTATTTTTGCAACTTGTCTGTAAGTCTGAAATTATTGCAGAATAAAAACTTTAAATAATTTAACTTTGCCATTTGCCCACAGAAACCAGAAAAATTACTCACATTCAGTTTTAATCATTAGCTTCTTGTGACAAACTGAAATCGTTCATTATGATGATAACTCGTCACAACAAACATCAAATCATAATAAACTCTTGATATTGGAAGCTATAAATTAAAGGAAAAAACACCTATTGTCCATCCCTCCTCTCTTCAAGTTATGTTTAGAATAGATAAGTCCCAGAGGTAATAAACAACTTGGAAGCAGCAATGTATAGTGGAAAGTGTTCTTACAATTCCAACTCAGAAAGTTACATGACATTAGTTAGACAAATTTTCAAATCTCTCTGGGCCACAGTTTCGTCATCTAAAAACTGAAAGGGTTCTATCAGGTCATCTTTGCGATCTATTCTAATTCTTACATCATAAGAATCTATAAGTGAATTTCATAATAAAAATGGTTATTGCTTGCTTTACAATTTAAGAGTAAAATATAGACCTCACTAAAATCAAAACTTGAAGTTCAAACATAACAACACCACCAAAGTGGACAATAAGTATTCATTAACTATCTACCCTAATTCTTTCCTCCATATTAGACCCTAAAGTGTGTGACCGCGGGGCCTGGATCATATCTGGACCCTCAGTTATTTCTTATAGCCAGGAAGATAAGAATGTGCTTTTTAATTTCTGTAGCTTAACCAGCTTCACCAACAAGCACATCCACACATCTTGATGATCAGACTGCTGAATATGTAAATATGGCAGTTAATCCCCAGATCTATGGCAGGCAAATAACATCTATCACATCTTTTAAAATATAATATGTGCAATGAGATAATTTGAATGAATTTTTTCCTACTATTCTAGAGAAAATTCAGTGGTACACTAAACACAATTAATATCCATATAAGTATTATTAACTGTTATTCAGCCGACTTAAATAAAATTAGGTAACTTAATTGTCATGCCTGAATTGCTAACACTCTTTTTTGCTTTGTTTTTTCAGTTTAAATAACATCACTATTAAAACAGAACACTGTGCTGTGACACTGTAATTATTTAAGTAATAAAAAAGTACAACATATAGAGCAAACAGTTCTCGTAGTGACTACTCACCTGAGAGCTCTTGCCACATTTAGCGTCTCCCGAAATGATCACAATTTGATTTTGAAGCAGATTCTCCATAAAGGAGTATTTTTCTTTCCATATCGGAAGATCTTCTCTTTCTTTCAGAAGTTTATAATAACGTGATGAATATGGCAATCCATCAAAAGGGTTTAGTTCCAAATCCTCACAGGCCAAAATCCCCCCCTCATCCCCATCACTGGAATCAAGGGATTCAGGAAAATAGCGTTTTTCAGAGGAAGAGTTTGGACATTCCAGTTCTTCTTCTTCCATCTTGTCCAGCAGCGAGCTTAAGCAGCTGACATTCCACAATCAGGTTTCTCCTATCAATAACCCCAATAGGGTTGAAAAGTGTCCTTGTACAAGCTCAGACGTTCCAATCTCTAAGCCTTTGGCCCAAGGTTTTAGCAAGTCGAATTCCTCAAATCTGCATCTGCTCTTCTTTGCTGCGTTACCTACTGTGCTGGCTCACCTCAGCACTCTTTAGCGTGTTAAGTGACTGTCAATAAAACCATGCTAAAAAACAAACAAAAAAGAATGAAAATCAGGTACACATATAAGAAGACCTTTGAAAGAAAAAGCATAGGTGTTCAAAACAAAAGCATTACTTTTCCTAACTGGTTACTGTCTGTCATTTCTGCTCCCTGTTCAAAAGACCGGGAATAACTTAGGCTAGCTCTTCATGTTCGGTCGGCGGCAATTTCTTCCTGGCTGGTTTGGAAAACGATTCCACCCTGGACCTGGTGCTCCCAGCCTGACCTCTATCGCAGGCCCCTGCATCTTGATGGACAGTGAATAGAAAGCAACAGGGGGACATTGTGACCGTGAGGCTCAATCACGTGCTCTCTAATCCCACTACAAAAGAGATGCTGGGCCCTATAAAAGGGAAAACGATGAGGGTCTGGGGAGTGTTCCCCTAACATTGGCTACAAGAAACTCCATTTTTTAAATTAAGAAATCCTCTAGCTTTTTAGAGAAGAATTTTTTTTAAACTTTTCATTTTACAGTTGCTTATGCCAGTTTACAAAGTCAAATGAAAGGGAAGTGAATTTATTATTTTTTCCATCTGAGGCTAGGGCTAGCTTTTATTAATAAGGTCTTTTGTTTAATTAAACCAGAAATCTCAAGCATATTTCTTGAGATTCCTGGCTCCTGAGCCCAACATGTCAGATTCGAGAGGCAATAAAAGACAGCATTGAATTTAAACAAAAAAGAGAAATTGTCTAAGAAAGAGCAAAATTTACGCCAGTATCTTATTCCCTACATGTCAGGTAAGGAGTTCTTCCTCTCCCAATCAACAGTCATTAAAAAAAAATCCAATCAGTACTGCTGGAAAGAAGCCCCTTTTCTCATTAACCAGGTAGAAATTAAAAAGACAGAGAAACTCAAGTAAAAAAGAACGAATCATAAAATACAGTTCATGATATTTTAAATTTACTCTTTTTACAACAGCCCATCTATCATTAGCCATTGCTTTAGAGTTAGTGGGCTCAAAGGGAGAGCTCCTAACCACAAGTAATAAAAAAACTTCTCCATTGGTCAAGCCAGGCTCCAGGAAACAGTCACTCACTTGAGAAGCACTTGTTGAGTGCCTTCTCAGGGCTTAAATTAATAAACGAGGCACTAAACATACACATAGGATCTTCTGAGGGTAGGATCAAGAGCAGGATAGAATTTTTTTAAAAACTCACATGTGAGTAGGCCAAAAGAGGGAGAAACTAATAACCAGAGGGAGGAAAGGATTTTTTAGCACTATGCAAGTAGAGTTCTTCAAAATTCATTCTGAAAGCCATTGTTTCAAAATTAAAATGGAATTATAATGGTGTGATAACACAAATGTAACATGGATTAACTTCGCAACTCTTCACTGCCCCACGGGTGAGACTAGATCCATAGAACAGCTCCAAGAAACACAAGAGCTTGAGATCACAGGACAAGCTAACTTTGAGAAGGATCCAAGACAGAAAATTCTACTGCTTAAGAGAGAAGTTAACATTTATTATATATTCAATTTTTCTTTTGTTTTGATGAGACTCTTTCCAAGGGTTCTCATTCTACATGTAAATTAATGTGCTGTTATTATGACCAACAATTGCCTTAGGTACTATTTCTGAACTGTTTTACCTTAAAAAAAAAAAAAAAGCACAGCTATTATTTTTACCAAATATATGCCCTTGAGATGTTTCTCTTAATTTTATAACACTCCCTAAAAGCATAATAATCTTATAATTAAAGTAAAATCTTACTTAAAAAGAAATGACCACTTTGAACCCTTGGGGAACAGTCAGGTTTTCTGAACAGCCATCTTTCTAGAGATCTAAGGCTCACCAGACCTCTTCACACACACAGTGTGTACAGATACATCACCCACTTCTCTGTTACAGTGGATTCAAGATGGCCACAGATCCTTGCCACCGCTCCCATGGAGAGGCCGAGTCTATTTTCTCTGCCCTTGAGTCTGAGCTGGCCCTGTGACTCACTATGACCAAAAGCATGCAGCGAAGTGACACTGAGCCCTGTCAAGGCATTTACAAGCTTGAAACATGCCCTCTTGGAACTGGTTAGCTGTCCTTCTGAGAGACACACAAGCCACATAAAGAGTCCACTGGAAAGAGACCAAAGCTGAGCTTCCATCAACAGAAAGCACAGACCATGTGCCATGTGGGTGAGCCGTGGAAGATGCTCCAGCCCAGTCAGTCAAGTCTCCAGGCGACCACAGGCCCAGCCACCATGACACCCAGCAGAAGCAGCATCTACAGGAGCCCAGTCACCCAAAGACCAAGAGAGGGAATACAAGGTCAGTGCTGTTCTAAGTGTCCAAGTTCCAGGGTGGTTTGTCTTGCAGCAACAGATAACTAAACTTCTGCCTACTAAAAGAGAGTATACTCACAATTTAACTTTTTCTTCATGCCTCAGGGTTACCATTACATCAGCTCCTATAACCGCATGATGTCCTCCAATTTCCCTTAAGTGTCCAGGGGTCAAAGGCCAGACTGCCACCCCAGAGCCCTGCTTTTCTCCGGGGATTCAGTACCCATGTCACACTGCAGTTGGCATGCTTACCCAGTGAGGCCCTGCTCTGCTGTTCTAACCTGTTCTGCTCCCTGGCTCATTAGAAACCAGTTAGGCTTGTTTGACAGAAATACCTGTAAAGGTTGAGTCCACAAAGGACTCTATATTGAATCCAATGAGTCTGAGGGATAAAGCTATGAAGTTTGTGACATCTGTTTTGACTACTCAGATGGACTTTTTGCTGCTATATAGTCTGAGTTCCAGATTGGAGGCGGGAGTGGCTGAGACCCAATTAGAGGCTGAGGTTTCTTTTGGTTTTGGTTTTGTTTTTTACATAGGGAGGCTGAGTGTTGAGCCCACTGACCTCCACGATATACACACACCTCTCCTCATTTATCCTCCAACTGGCATGAGCCATGTCAATGTTTTCTCCCATACGTAATTAAATATATACAAGAGATCCGCGCCCTGGCCTTTGGCAAATTTAATGGTATCAACCTAGATAAGGGAAAACAAATAATATGGTAGGTTACCTGTCATTTAAAATAAAATTTAATAAAAATTGTCCTGTTATCAGTATAATTATATTCCATTACAAGAATTTTAAGTCTGAAAGATTGGCATTTGCTCCTTTTCAAAGCTCTCCTACACGGATATTGCAGGTTGCATAACTTGTCAAGGACTGCCCTTCGAAGTGAATCTATTACAACTCTTAAATGAGCATTTATGAAATAAAACATCTTTAATATAACATGATACAATCTCAATTAGATAGAATCAGAAGTTGCTGTAAGATGAGCTGTGTCTGAGTCATTTATATGTGCTTGGCTCTGGTCCAGTAATGCTAGAAAAATACTTCATAATAAAGGAAGAATAAAGTTTGCAAGGGATCAAGTGAAACAAGACTGTGAAATTTGTCCTGAGTAATTGTTATGTTTCACTGTTCGAGGCTCCTCTTCTGCATTTTTCTGTGTTCATTTTAATATAAATGCATTCTCCACACTGGCAAATTCTCAAACTTACAATTTCAGCACTTTGTAGAGATTTCCCACCACTGTCTCTGGACCTCTTCCCTTTTCTCTAACAAGCCTGTGTGATCTCATCCAGTCTCACGGCTTAAACGCCATCCACACGAGGACTCCCATGTACACACCCTCCAATCCTCTCTCCTAAACTTCAGGCTCACATATTTAACCACCTACTCGTCATCTCCCAATTGGATATTTAATAGGCATTTCAAACTTTACATGTCCAAAACTGAGCTCCCAATATCCACCCCAAAGCCTCAAATCTGGTCCTCCCATCTCAGTTAATTCCTTCTTTTCAATTGCTCAGACAAAAAAATTTGAGGTTATCCTTGATTTTTTTTTCTTTTTGCTGGCCCTGAGCTAACATCTGTCGCCAATCTTCCTCTTTCTGCTTGAGGAAGATTCACCCTGAGCTAACGTCTGTGCCAATCTTCCTCTATTTTGTATGTGGGTCGCCACCACAGCATGGCTGATAAGCAGGGTAGGTCCGCACCCGGGATCTGAACCCGCAAACGCTGAGCCACCGAAGCAGAGCATGCTGAACTACGCTGCCATGGGGCTGGCCCTATCCTTGATTTTTCTTTATCTCAAATTCCACATCTGACCCAACAGATGTGCTCGGCAGAATAAATGGCCTCCAAAGATGTGCATATCCTAATCCCTGGGATCTCTAACTATGTACTTTGCATGGCAAAAGGGACTGCAGGTGTGACTAAGTTAAGGACCCTGAGATAGGGAGATTATCCTGGTGGCCCAATCTAATCATAAGAGTCAAAATCAGAGAACCTTTCCCAGCTATAGTCAAAGGGACATATGATTATGAAGGAATGGTCAGAGAAATGTTAACATTGTTGGCTCTGAAGATGGAGGGTGGGGGCCATAAGCCAAGGAATGATGTGGGTGCCTCTAGAAGCTGGATAAAGCAAGGAAATGGATTCTCTCCTAGAGTCTCCAGGAAGGAACACACCTCTGCCAAAACCTTGATTTTAGCCCACTGAGACCTGTGATGGATTTCTAAGCTACAGAACCGTAAGATAATAAGTTACCACTACATTTGTGGTAATTTGTTACAGGAACAACAGAAAGTCAATACATTTGATCATGGCAGTTCTACCTTTGAAATACATCAAGAACGCCACGATCTGCACTGTGAACACCTGGTCTGAGCCCTCATTCTCTCTCACCTGGATTACTGTAACAGCCTCCTGACTGGTCTTGTCTCCACTCTGACTTTCAGTCAATTCTCAACCCAGCAGTCAGAGTCCTCCTGTTAAAGTCAGCTCATGCCTCCTTTGCTCAAAAATCTCTAATGGCTTCCCATCTCATCTCACTGCGAGGAAAAATCAAAATCCTTGAGGATCCACAAGCCCTGTGGGGTCTGGACCCACCCCCTCTCTGCCCTCATTTCCAACAGCTCCCTTCTTTAGCCACACTCAAACACCACGGCACGTGTCTGCCTCAGGAACTTTGTGCTTGCTCTTCTCTGCCTGCAGTGTCCTTCCTCAGATATCCAAACAGCTGGCTCCCTTACTTCACTAAGATCTCTATCAAACGTCAACTCGGTGAGGACTTCTCTGCCACCTGGCTGCCCTGTCTAAACTTTTACCCACGCCCCAAACCCACTTCCTGGCCTCTTTTCCTGCTTTGTTTTTTCTCCTTAACACTCACTACAATCCAATGTATATTTCACCTCTTTATTTTGTTCATGGTTGGTGGCCACCAGAACGCAGGCACCATCGGCAGGGATTTGAGTCTGTTTTGCTCACTGTATCTAAAACAGAGCCTGGCACATAGTAAGCATTCAATAAATATTTGTTGAGTGAATGAATTATGTTAGCACTTCAGAGATATTTTTGTTCAGCTTTCCAAGTTGCCCTATATTAAGTCAGTGACCAAGTCCTTTAAAACTCCTTGGTACTCTGCTCCTTCCAGTCCCCTAGTCTTTCATGCCGAGATGCTAGGACAATCTACTTGTCCTCCTTAGTCTCTCCACAGCAACCCATCTTACATATATTTGTACTTTCATTATTCACTCTTCTCAAAGTCCAAGGTAGCTTGCTACTGCTGATTAAATAAAGTTTAAACACTTCCGCCAGGAATTCACTATGTTTCTGGATTTCTGTGGCTTTTTTGTCCCTTTTCATTAAAGATATATGATAGACTCTGCTATTTAAGGAAATGGCCTTACATTTGGTGAATCCTCAAATTCACAAACTGAAATGTTTGTACAGGCTCTTGATTTTTCCTTGAATCACACACCCAAACCAAACATTAACTCCCTTTTCAACATTTATTAAAGTTGTTTTTTTCTTGATCACTTCAGAAGAGTTATTGTGTAGAAAATAACAGAGCTGCATGGAGATTCAGACAATGGCACGCATCGTGCTTGCTCCAGACCACTGATCTTTGGGGCTGCTTGTAAATAACCAATACTGAGGAGGCAACATCCTTAAATATTAGGGAACTACTTAACTATCTGTACTACTTACTATCTTTTTCCTATATTTTTAGTCTCTCTACTGTTATTGGAGCTATATCCTCTTTGGTAATTTCCTCTGTCTGAACTCAAATATGGCGGGTGCTCCATGAGCAGTTAGAGGCTGAATAGATAATGAATGAATCATTTTCTGTTCTTTAGGGATTTTATGCTTTTAAGACTAACATCTGACTGTGTTTTTTCATAGGTGTTATTCATAATCTAATAGGTTTTCTCAATCTCGATGCCCACACATTCACACCTTCCATTTTCTTGTTCAACCAACACTTAAGTGCCCACTGAGCATCGGCACTGTGGACAGCTGATGCCCCCGTGTGAACAGGCAGCTCCGGTTTCTGTCCTCATGGGGTACAGTCCGGCTGAGGCCGAGGGCGGGGTGTGAAACAAAGACCCGGAGTCTTACAGTCAAGTAACTACAAGAAGGAAGAGGTGGCTGGTACGTAACAAGAGAGAGAAAAAGAATCCGGTACAGATAAGTTCATAGATGAGACAGGGGCCAGATCACAACAGACTTGATATGTGATGATGGAGAGATTGTGTTTTATTTTAAGTGCCGTGGGTCTAACTCACCCAGTCATTTCTCCATCAAAACGTTTACTTTTTACTCTCCTCCTGTTTTTCTTTACAATTCTCCTCTTAAAGTTGATACATTACTCTATTTTCTCAGCATTATCTATAATCTTTCCAACAGCCACCTTCAATTTCCTTAAAGTCATTAGTGAGATCAAGATTAGGAGAGCTGGTGATAGTTTAACTCAAATGGCAGAATGGAACAAAGTGGGGTCATGAGCAGGCTTATCAAGTAGGGCAGTAAGAGAAACCAATAAATCATTTTCATATAAGAAAATTATAAGAAATATTAAAAACTAAACTTTTCTTGACTTGAACATTTTACACTACTTTCCCATAGGTCTATAAAAATAGGTCTGTTCTATGAACTAATTCACAGCCAATGCCTTTCCATCTCTATTGTTTAGGAAAAGCGTTCTGGAAGGAAAAATACACACACACCCACATACATATACATATACGTATCTTGCCTTTTAAAAAATTACTCTTTTTATATGACTCCGAAATTTGTTTCAACACTATCTGACCAATGCATTTTTCTTGAAGAATTGGTGCTATTTTTTATCAAAACTTTACAAATATTTTAATATCTATTTAATGTCTCTTTATATTCGATGGAGCAGAAAATCAATTATTATTCAAATGTTTGCAGAGAGGATCAAATAAAGAATCAGTAATTAAAAAAAAATAAAACCTAAGGATGAATCTTGTATACTGCCTATCTTAAAAAGTTGTACTTTTGTCATTGTATATTTTAAAACTTGGATATTCCCTAGTGCTACAGATTTCTGCATCTCCTAGAAGAAATACTACCTTGATAAATTGAGCTCTGACCTGTATTAAGATAGCATAAACACTGAAAAATTAAAAGGTACTAAGCCTGTCCTCTCATGAGCGCAGCTTAGTAAAAGGACATCTGTCCACGTGCGACCTTTGGAACCAAAAGCTGTAATACTACTGCAAACACTCGCTGCATGTACTCAACACACTTCTTCAGACTTTCACTTCTTGTCCTCTCACTCTAGGTTTACGGTAGATTTCCTCAAGTCAAGATCCATTTCTGAGCCATCTTTGCAACCCCTACAAAACAAGCTATAAGGCTTTGCACAGACTAGGTGATCAATAAATATTTGCTGAACTTTAAACAATATACTTATAACCCATGACTATGTTTAGAAGAGGGAAGGTTAATGAGGCATTAGGAGTGAATAATAACTGTCTTCAGGATAAAGTGCTATTATTTTGGAGAATGCGATTGTTGGTCCAATACTGCATGCCAATTCTATTCAGAGTGCTTGTTCATGGCAAGATAAGGGGCTTGAACTAGGACGTAAATCAATTCATCACCTCCTTCATGAAGAAGTCTTGCTATTAAAAAGTCACTGACCTAGTCAGTGCTATAGTCTATGTACAATCTGGCACAAGTTCCTTATCTCATTGCAATGCAGTGACAGTCTGTGGACTGGCACTGGTCTGCAGACCACACTCTGAGAAGCATCATTCTATCCACCACTAAAGCTGGACTAATAATAATGATAACAATAATGAAAATGATGACAATTCTACCAGTTAGCTTTTATAGAGTGCTTATTGGGTGCCAGATGCTATAGGCACCTCAGCACTTTATATGGATTATTTCATTAAAACTCTTAAGAACCCCATGAGGGTTTACTTTATTATTTCCATTTTTCAAATGAGGAAATTTAAGCCTTCGGAGGTTTAGTTAATTTATCTAGCTTCTATCAGCTCGTCTGTGGTAGAGCAGGTGCCTGAAGTCAGGCAGCGTGATCTCAGCTTAACCCTAGTGAAGTGTACAGTATAGGTGTGACCATGTTGCTTCGTGACCACAGTAAGGAACATGGGCTCATGGGGCAACACTGTGGGCTGAAGAAACACTTCACACTATGAGACATGTCAGGCAGGGTGGTCTGGAAGAAATACATAAAACAGAAAATGTATAGTTCTTTTATGGAAAGAAAAACATGGTTTTAATCACCCACATGGAGTTACAGTCAAATATTTAATATGTAAACTTTATCTCCCAGGCATGTTACACTTTAATTTAAACAACGGACTTATCAGTCCTGGGACTTTAGAAGGTTAGCCCTTTGTCTGCCTTTGTTTTAACTGGCTCAGAGCTCCCCAAAGTATATCCTATTTGATTTCCAGTATCTACTTAAAACTTTTCTTGAACAAGGTAAGGTAAAAATTCAGAATTTATTTTACTAACCTTACTTCTAGACTTCTAACAAGTTGACTTTATTTTGATCTTAAGCAGCAAATCAAATTAATCAGCTTTTAAAAAAACACTCAAAAAATGTTCATTTTTAACTCAATATTAGTTCATACCAAATGATTTACTTTTAATTCAAATATTAGCTTGAATAACCAATCCTGCACAATTAATTTTTTTTAAGAAAAAAGTTACATTCTACTGGTAATTTAAAACTTTTTAGACTTGTATACAGAAAGACTTTCAAGCTCAATCAATGCTTATGTATCATAACAACATATCACTCCCCATGTATAAATTTAAAAATCAAGGGAAATTTTGTAAATTTTGTTAGAATTTCAAATGACTGGGCCACTTAGTGCTTTTCAAAATTATTCTTATGATTTTTTTTACTGCATAGTATCCTAAAAACTAACATTGAGTAAAAGTAGAGTTATCAAGTGTGCTAAAATATTAACTTGACTTATTTAGGCAGTCTAGTTAGATATCTCAGCAAATGGATGAGATCCCATAAAAGCTGAAATCTAAAGAATAGGTTATTGCCAGTCTCCCCAAGGAAGTTAACATATTTATTTTACCTTCGACATATACAAAATGAACTTTTTACCCATCTTTTCTTAAAGACAGTATTTCCTTGAGGCATCATCATAACTCCTGAAGTTACATTTTATTTGAATTGTTGTTCCAAATGGAGACTGTGAAAAACCACAAATATCAGGAAATTTTCTTTTTTTTGGTAACAAAGTAATAGGTAGTCATTTCGCATTAACTTTAATAAAACAATAACAGATTGATAAACTATGTTGTGTGTTTTATGGCAGGTGGAGGAAAATGTAATTATTTCAGGGAATACCAACACATGAACCCCTCAAGAGTAGGGACTCTGTTATATTAATCTTTCCCGATTTTCAGTTTACTTTTCTGGCCACTCCCTTAGTCTCCTTGGGTTCTTCCACCACATCCTCTTTCTAACATAAAATATCTGTGCACCCCAGGGTTCTGTCCTTGACCCTCTTCTCGTTCCACAAAATCTCCTTGGAGAAAATCATTCTCATTTTAACTTTAATTGCTGAATGCTTAATCCAAATGTCTATCTTCATCTCAGACTTCTTTGTTTAGTTCCAGACCTACATGTCCAACTACTACTTATGGGACATCCCAACTTAGACAACAGGCATTTCAAGTGCTAAGTTCAAAACTGAACTCATCATCTAGCCCATGTCCTACACTCAAAAAGAAAAAGACTTCTTTCCTTCTTTTGTGTTCCAGATTTCACTAACCAGCAGAACAACCCCCCCATCAGCTGGGAGTCATCCCTGGCTTCTCCCTCTTCTTCACCCACTACAACACCAAGGCCCACCAATACCACCTCTCTCAGTGGCCCCCTCCTCGCTATACCCATCACCACTGCCTTAGTTATCTCATCATTTCTTCATGGAATTACTGCCAAATCTCCAATTTTGTTTTTTCTGCCTATGATGTTGGCTCTCCATACATCGTCATTCACAGGCTGCCAGTGATCCCTTTCAAATGCAAAACTGATCATGACCCCAATCCTTCTTACTACCTTTAAGATAAAAACCTCACTCCTTAGGTTCTTTCTGATTTAGCCTGTATTTGCCTCTCCAGCCTCACTTCCTTCCACTCTCTTCTACTAAGTTTTCTCTGCTCCAGTCACAATGAACTACTTCTAAGAGCTAGCTTCTCTTGCCTCTGTGCCTTTGCCCAAGCTGTTCCTCTGCCTAGGAAGCCCTCGTGCCCTCACACACTAGCCATCTGGTCATTTCTTACTCCCTTACAAACAGCAACCCCAGAACCCGGGAAGCACCGAACACACTGTGGATGCTCAATAAATGTTTGCTGTATGCCTGAATCAGTAACCACACTCTACAGTTAGGAAGTTCTTTACAATAGACAAGACATTTTCATTCACATCTATAAACACATTTAATTTATTTTGATTCTCACTACTCAACTATTAGACAACCATTGCAGGTTTTATTATCCCCAGTTATCAATGAGGAAATAATAGCTCATGACTTTCCAAGGTGGCATAGCTAGAAATTAATGCAATCATCCCTGACTAAGGACGTTTCCTCTTTCTATTATGATCCTACTGAAATTATCAGGTATACTCTGAAAACCCACTATGAGCTAAAAGTAATGCAGAAGAAGCCTAAGTCAGGGACTCAGCTCCTAAAATGTATAATCCAATCAGAGGCACAAGACCCATATGCATTAAATGAGAGAAAACTCTAGAAGAAAGTATGGTGTAGAGCTAAGTCCAAATTGTGTAGTGCCCCCAGTAGGAGAGAGAAGTGCACTTAGTGGGCATTAGCCTAATCCTGGAAGACTTTCCAGAAGGGGGCAGGGGGTGGGGGGGCATCATAGTCCTGCAGTCTGATTATACCATGAATGCGTAAAAGGGCTGAGAGATGGCCATTCCTTGAGTCCAACAATTTGAGTGCAGATCATGTCAGATCTGGAGGACAAAGAGGAAACAGCAAAAATGGAAATTTAATTGTTTTCTACCTTTGACTGAACTTGTGAGTTTCAGAAAGTAACAAAGAGAGAGGAAAAAGTACCCTCACTCTGGTAAAACAAAAAACAAACAAAAATCCAAAAACAAAAACCAAAACTTCTTCCAACTTATGATAGTAAGGCTGGAAACAGAAATGACACATTCATTGGCTTTTGTTTTTAATCATCCTACTTGCATTAAATAATGTTAACTTCCTACTAGAGTTATTTTTACTTTGAATTCTGATGTGGCCAAGAGATTTAAAAAAGAAAAAGGCTACAGCCCATTGCCACCTTGTTATTCCCTGGTGATAGTGCTTTAGTTTGCTACATTTAGTTAAGCATCAGCAAAGTAAACAATGATGTAACTATTCTAACCAGTGATGAGCTTGGAAACTTTTTTAAAAATCAGGGCTTTTTCATTTGACCACCAAAAACATGTCAGTGAAAAGAAACAGAAAAAACAGTGGTAGGAAACCCCAAAAAGAGACAACCAATACATTTACCATCCATCTCAACCCCTAACCCATTAGCAACTTTCTGACCTCCGGATATTTCCTCCAATAATAAAGCATATCCTTTTATCCATAGTAATTTTTCTAAAGCTCTTCCCATTCATTCAAAAGACACTTAACAAGTTTGTCTTACTAGGTGCTGCAGGGAGAAAGAGAAACTGAATATCGTTCCTGCCTTAGACATTTTAGTGCCTTTCCCTCCCCCTACTTGCACCACACAACCAGTCATTTCTTCCATAAGTACACTATCCCCTAAAATCAAATGTTGCTTTTCACAGTTGCCAAAGCCACCCATTACCTAAAATATGTCAGTGCAAGACTTCCTCAATGTCAACTTCATACCTACTGATAAAATCATTCTTCTATACTACTAGAAGTATTTCAGGCATACATAGCTCCATTTTTTTCAACCTGAAACTGTGTGGAACTACCAAATTCTTGAGTCCTTATTACTTTAGCATGGAGATCTACAATGTTGTTTCTTTCTTCTGCTTCTTCTTTCTAAATACAAATGTCTAATCCTTTACTGTTTGGGAAAATTTAACCCATCTCTTTTTTTGTTAATAAATTCCAGGTTTTTATCACTATCTTGTCACTTTTGATTATGATATTACTAATGAGCATCACTATGTTTGTTTCTTGGATGATTTTATGAATCTTGAATTCATGATTTTGCTAATGATATGAAAACTAGAGTCTGAAAACGTTGTACAGAAGTAGTGTTGATCTTAGACGCTTTCTGTCTAAAAATGCATCCCTTGTCTCTAAGTTTCGGGAACAGGTAGTTAAGGTACCATGAAGTGTTTACTTTTCAACGTGAATTTATTACTTTAAGATTTTAGCTTATGAATTATGGGTTCTGTACATATCATACTGCTTGTAAATATACACACACAAACCTTCTTGCTTCGACAATTAATCTGAGAAAGTCTCCACACAGTCTGAGAGGTGAAAGCCTAATTTGGTGGAATATAATAAATGTCCATTTCCATCATAGAATATATGCTTCTCAGGTTCAGTTAACCTCTGAATGATTCTCTCTCTAAGAGGAAAGTGATTCTCCTTGGTGTCCTTGTCATCTATAGAGTGGAAATCTCTCTAGTGGCAAAGAATGAGTAATCACTTACATGACCTAAAAAGGGGTCTTCTTTTTTTCATTTCCCTCAAGTACTGTCGAGAGGAGCAGGAGGAATTGATGGAGGGGGCCATCATCTCCAGAAATGAGTACAGAAATCAATCACGCAGTTCTCCTCCCACCCGCACGTCCATGCTCATTCTTTTTCCTCTCCATTTTCCTCTCCTCTTTAGCTCCTTTTTCTTAACCTATGACACTCTCCTGGCTGTTTGCATTTTTACAACCTACCAGAGAAAATCCCCTGTGACCCTCAAAGCTTCCTTAAAGCGCAACTTGCATCAGGATTTTAAAAGCCAATATTATGAAAGACTATGGTGTGGGATAATGCTACATTTGTCTAACAGCCCTACAAAGTTTTGGTAAAAAACACGTGGGTTGATTCCATAACTCTACCGAAAACTGGGAGGATTGAAACAAACGAAACAGACAAAAAAACTAACCCAACCGGAACGATCCGACCCGGGCCCACTGCTTGAAAACAGACTTGGGGTGACAGGGCATCGCAGGGAAAGGAGTTCTGGCGTCAAGGCTCAAGAGCACACTGGGCTCGGGGCTGACGACTGCTCCCCGCCAGCGTGGCCCGGTGACCACCCCCAGGCCGGGGCCGCGGGACCCCCGGGTGGAGGGCCGGTGCGCAAAGGCCCGCTCCTCCCGCCCAGACGCGGGCTCCGTGAGGCCGCCTTCCCCGCGGCGGTTCGGGTGTCGGGGCGGGGTCGTCCGGGGCCAACGGGCGGGCAGGGGGCCCCCGGGCGGCCGCAACAGGTGCGCCCGGGCCGCCCCCCGCGCCCCCCGCCACCGGGCCCGGCCTTTACCTGCAGCGGCGGCTCGCAGTCACGGGAGGGAGCCCCAGGCCGGCCGCCCTTCGCCGCCGGGCAGGCCGAGCTCGCCGGACGCACGGACCGACGGACCGACGGACGCCTCGCGACGGCGACGGAGGGCCCACAGGCCCCGCCCCAAAGGCGCAGGCACAGGCCCCGGCGGGGGCGCGAGGGCCGCCAGGGAGGGCGCGGCCGCCCGACCAGGCCGCAAGGGCAGAGTCCAGAGCCGGCGACGGGGCCGCCACCCTCGCTGGGTCCCCGCGGCGGCGCGCAGAGCCTCGTGCTCGCCCGCGTTTCCTCGCGGGTTTTGGCCCCTCCCTCCCGCCGTCCTTCTGCCCCTCCTCCCCCGCCCTCCGGGTTGTCAGGGCAACCCGAGCGACGCCGGCCTCGGAGGAGAGGCGTTAGGAGGGGCGGCGGCGGCGGCGGCGGCGCCGGGGCTCGGCCCGTGGGGGCCCGGGAGCGGCTGACCATGGAGCCCCAGAGTAAGGGGGCCGGGGCGGGCGGGCCGGGGCTCCGCGGGAACGAGTGTGGGCGCCCCGCGCGCGGCTCCGCGGGCTTTTGACATGGAAATACGGGCGTCCCCCTCGCGTTTTCTCTCTCGGAGAGGAGAGAAGGGGGCTGAGTCCTGCCGTGCGTGTCCGCTGGGAGCAGGGGGCCGGGAGAGCTCTGTAGTGTGGACAGGAGGAAGCAGCGCCCCCAGCGTCCCTTCCTGAAATTACCCCCAAGCGAACCCGTTTATTGTTACTGTTACCGTCCTGGTTGTCATATTTTAGTTTGGTCGTTTGGTTCATTAATTATAAATAGCCCTCCTGCTTCTAAAATGTCAGCAATTGAACATGCCACGAGGCTGGGTCTTGTGTTTATTAGAGACCCCATCCTGTCCCCAATAGTCTGAGATTTGAAGGAAAAAAAATGGGGCTTTGTTCAAGAGTTTTTGATTCATTGCTAGAGGTTCTACCAGGTAGGACAAGCAAAACATTTTTTTCGATTTCTTTTTCTGTTTCCCACATTGTTTGGCAAAAGGTGTGCAATCTAGAGTTATCAGATCTAATTCGAGCTTTAACTTTAAATCTCTCTAGGAGCATAGTGCTTGTTTCTCTTTCCCAAGCTAATAATTTATTGCTCCTTTTGTTGTCAAAATAAGAATAGAGTTTTCTGTACAGACTTGAAAGACCTTAAACCTGTATAGGAGAACGCGGTTTGGCTCTCAAAGCCAAGTCGTTTTTTCTTGCACAATTTCAGAAATGGAAGTACTCGCACCATATCCATTCTCCGAGGGAAATGCTGGCATTTTTAAAGGCTGTTAGTTTCCAAGAAGAAGGTTTTAAAGACTTTTTCCTTTCTTTTAACTCATTTGCTGAGGACAAAGCTTACAAGTGCTAGTGCTTGAGTTGATTTTATACAGTATCCTGCTGTTTGCATTTGTAACTCTTCGGATTCTACATTTTATCTAACCTAATGAAAGAAATTTAACATGTAACAATGCTAAATTTTGGCTCATGTCAAACTGCACCCAGGCTGTGTATGTTCTCTCTTTAGAGAAGAAATGAATTGAAATGAAATATATCTTTTAAAAACAGCAACTTTATTTCTTCAGATTTACATTGTTTAGAAGTGTAAACTATAAATATCAAGTTCTTCAGTGCTGTCTTTGTCCACTCACCTATTCATAGTATCTGTTGTTTCAGACACTGTTCTAGGGGTTGAGGATTGACCAATGGATAGGACAGTGTTAGTTTTTTATCCCGGGAAAACTGAGCAGAGACTTTCTCAAGAACATCCAAACCCTCCCTGGGGTCTGAGATTGGGGTGAAGGTGATGGACAGAAGGCTTCCGGCAGGAAGTGATACTAGGCCTGCAGAATGACTCAGCAAAGAATGAGGGAAAGGGATTCCAGACAGAGGGAATCCATTGTGCATAGGCCTTGAGACCTAAGAAAGTGGTGTCAGAGTAGGAAGATAAGTAAAGCTATAGCTAAGAAGACTGAGGGGTGGAGGGGGGTAGAAAAAAAGAGACAAGGATGGAAACAGGAAGCAGATCATGGAGGCTTTGTAAAACTATGTAAGAAATTTATTACATGTATGAATTATACATTTATATCTCATCTCATTGGATTTTGAGGTGGAAAATATTTAAGTAATCTGTATCTGGGGAATGACTGTAAATTTATTCCTTTTCACATATTCTTAAATGCTATTATCAATTTAATTTTAAATAATTCAAACAATCACCATTTACCTTAGGGAACTTTTTCAGTCTAATAAACACTATTTGGGGTAAATATTTACTAAACCATTCACTGTTAATAAATATTTAAAAGGACAAAATTAAATAATCTTTAAGGTCCCTTTAACTTCATTTCCTATCCAACCAGATTTCACCTGAGACTCAAGTTACTTCATTCTCTCAAAGATATTGGAGAACACTATGGATGTGATATTAACAAATATTACAGTTATACAAAAATTACAATTATACTGTTATCAATATATTGTTATGAAATATTGTGTAACATATTTTAAGCCTGCTGTTTACATGGTACCGTACCTTTTATTACTGAGGGGTTTCAAATAACATTTTACAAGTGTAGTTGAATATTGCATCAGTAAATTGATTAAAAGGAAAGATCCTTCTTAATTGCTTTTAAGGATTAAACATATATCTAAGGACAACACCAAAGAACTACTAGAAATATCCCCCGAGTCCGTCTTATCCATTCTGTTTCCAGACACTTGGGTTTCTATTACTTTTCAGAATGACCTTTATTAACTGAGTCATTAAAATCCAATAAACATAAACTCTTCAAACCCCACAGCTGGATCGTGCTCTGGCAATAGGCAGAGGATGACAGGGGCTACCACTGTTTTACAGAATAATAATAAGTCAATGATCCAAGAAATGACTCCTCAGGGAAAGGGGAAATTAAATAAGTTCACAACCTTGGGCTGTTTCAGAGTGGTTTTGGCTCTTGGTTTACACATTTACGTCTTTAATTATTTTCTTCCTAAACTAACTGCACTGTTAGAAAGATAACCCAAGTATGAAATAACATGGAAGATGCACATCAAATTCCTTGTTGTTGTTTTTAGAAAATATTTAAGTTCCACAGTATAATCTCTTGCCTAATTTTTTAGTGAGTTACAATACCAGGGGCTAGCTTTGGGGTCTTTAGCCCTCCCTCTTGCGATCTTCCCTAGCTCACCAAATCACGCTAAGCAAACACACATTCTAAAGAAAAACTGTATATTTATCAAGTGCAGCATCAAGGTAAGCCCCTAGGTCTCGCTTGCAACCATATTGCTGCCTGCCCCCTAAACTATCCTATATAAAAAATCTGGGCCCACCGTAGGCCAGGCAGCAGTTTCCTGCTACACACCTACCTTTTAAAAGAAATCTAAATGGAGATCTAAGTTATCCCAATGACTAAGAGACTGAGGCATATGCTTAAAGGAGTGAAGACTTGTTTCTCCAAACCCGTTTTTCCATTGGTCTTCCCCATCTTTGAGTAGGATTTCACCATCTTCCCAATTACTTCATCTAGAAATCTGCGAGTCATCCTTAACTTCTCTCTTTTACTCACCACCCCTCCCATCCACCCCACCCACCAGCATACCTGTGTATTCCACCTTCAAAATACCTGAATGTGCACCTTTCTCTCCCTCCCTACTGTAATCACTGGTATTCCAAGCCACCATCTTGCTTAAACCATGATTGGAGGCTCTACTGATTTCTGCATTTCCTCTCCCCCACCCTCATCTGTGCTCCACCTGGAAGCCAGAGTGACGTTTTCAAAATACGTGTCCGATCATGTCACTCCCCTGGCAAAAGCCCTTCAACATTCTTAGGACCTAGCTGCCTCTTCAAACTCATCGCATATATGATTTTGGATACATTATGCTTCAGGCATATGGGTCTTTTAGTCCCCTAAACATCCCAAGCTCCTTTCAGGACGGGGAGTCTTTGCCCAAGCTTTTCCCTCTGCCAGGGATACGTTCCCTCCTGCTCTGGCAGGTCTGACTCGGTGTCCTCTGCTCTTGGCTCAAATGTTACCTCCTCACTGAGTCCTTCCCTGACTCCCTAAAGTAGGCAGTGCCCCCCTTCCCGATGTTATTCCTATCTCTGCGCTTTTCTCTTCCTAGCAATGATCACAATTTGTAATTATTTTGTTAATTTAAAAAATCTGTTTCCTCTGCCCGACTGTAGGGTGGTGGGAGAGGGCCCGGTCTGCCCTGCCTGCCATTCTGTCTCTCCCCTGACGTGGACTGAGCCCCGAACAAGCATTCGTTGAATGGATGGCACTGCTCTTAACAGTTGGATGCCTTATCTACTCTTATCTCCTTAAGAGCATTGTGTGCTGAAAAAAAGAAAGCCATTTTACTTGAGAATAGAAGGGGCTGTGCACCAGGGAAATCTGAAGTGCCTCTTGTGGGGTATGCTTCAGGTAGAGTTCACTCAAATTAGGTGCTTATAAATGTGAGGTCAATTTCAAATATGGCTTTTTTTTTCTTTACTAGCCTAAATGAGATGTTTTAAGAATCTCATTTTATCCAGTACAATTAAGGAAATAGGCAAGTAGTCTTATTTTGGGGACCAAAGGACCACCAGATCATAGACCCAACAAAATCTTTGCACTACCATGGGGTACTTGTGCACTAATTATCTAAGAGCCTGGTAAGACTTTAAGAATAATAAATTACTTAAATCCAGGAATGTTTTTAAAAATCTGTGTAACAATTTTTTGTCAAGTAGTCTTAGCCCCTAAAGAATATTAATTCTATCAATTAGGTTATAATTCAGGTATTAAGAAATAAATGCTTATATAAATCGAGTTGAAAACTTTTTAAAAAAGAATTTCAAAGCAACACCTTTAAAATAGCTGTGGTTTAAAACCCCCGCCAATATACTAACATTCATTGCAGTCCTGACCTCCGGATGCTCAACCAGCGACAGGAAGGAGCAGAACGACTTGATGGTCGCAGCTGTGTCTCAGCAGAAGCTCAGGTTCACCCCAACATTATTCCCAGACCGAGTCTAGTCCTGATACTTGGATTTTACCTCCTCTGGACTGCACAAGGAAGCACTGTTAGGATGGAGCTGCCCAGTCACGCCCAGGAACTGAACTAGCCAATCATATTAGAGGAGGGGTTTGTGCACACCAGCGTTAGCCCTGAATGGCCCAAATGACTCACCAAGTACAGAAGGTGGTGCAAACTCATTAACAAGTAAACAACTCACACCAACGTTCGGTGCGTTTCCCTGCTCACAGTGCTGGTGGCACGCCAGGGGCAAAACTGAAGATACTTATCATTGGGACCCTCCTGCCTGCATTCTGGGGGCTTTCTCTCCTGGGAGGCAGAAAGAAGGGAGGAGGCCTTCCTTTCTCTTAGACCCCAGGTGCCAGTTCTGTGAGCTGTGCCCTGCCCCCTTCCAGGTTGTCAGGGACCCTTCCTTGGCCTTGTCTTCGTGGGAGGGTCCTCTCATTCTCACACTCTCCCGCCTCCTTCTCTCTGCCTGGAATGCACTCACCTATCTGTACTTTAAAACATCTCTTGGACATCTCCGTCTCTTAGAAACTTTGCCTATTTACCCCCCTCCAACTCAAATCAGAGTTAATTTCTCCCTCCTGGGTACTGTGTCTGCATTTTATTAATACTTTTATTATTCTGACGTGTTGTAATCGATATATATTTATATGTTCAACTCACCCACTAGATGTTAACTGGAAATGGATTGAGGCCTTAAACATAAGACCTGAAACTGTAAAACTCCTAGGAGAAAACACAGGGAAAAAGCTCCTTGACATTGGTCTTGGCAATGATTTCTTGGATATGACACTAAAGGCACAAGCAACAAAAGCAGAAATCAATGAGTGAGACTACATCAAACTAAAACACTCCTGTACAGCAAAACAAACAATCAACAAAATGAAAAGACAACCTACAGAATGGGAGAAAATATTTGCAAACCACGTATCTGATAAGAGATTAATATCCAAAATGTGTAGAGAACTCATATAACTCAATAGCAAAAAAGCCAAATAATCCAACTAAAAAATGGGCAGAGGACCTGAGTAGACATTTTTCCAAAGAGGATGTACAAATGGCCAACAGGTACATGAAAAAGTGCCCAACATCACTAATCGTCAGGGAAATGCTAATCAAAGCCACAGTGAGATAGCACCTCAGACCTGTTAGAATGGCTTTTATCAAAAAGACAAGAGATAAGTGTTGGCAAGGATGTGGAGAAAAGGGAGCCTTGGTGCACTGTTGGTGGGAATGTAAATTAGTACAGCCCTTATAGAAAACAGTATAGAGGTTTCTCAAAAATTAAAAATAGAACTACCATATGATCTGGCAATCTCACTTCTGGGTATATATCTAAAGGAAATGAAATCAGGATCTTGAAGAGATATCTGCACTCCCATGTTCATTGCAGCATTATTCGCGATAGCAAAGATATGGAAGCAACCTAAGTGTCTGTCTGTGAATGAATGGATAAAAAAGATGTGACATATATACGCAGTGAAATATTATTCAGCCATGAGAAAGAAGGAAATCCTGCCATTTGTTACATCATGGATGGACCTTGAGGGCATTATACTAAGTACAATAAGTCAGAGAAAAAACAAATACTGTATGATCTCACGCTTATGTGAAATCTAAACAAGCTGAACTCACAGAAACTGAGTAGAATGGTGGTTGCCAGGGGCTGGGGGTGGGAGAAATGGGGAGATGTCAGTCAAAGAGTACAAACTTTGAGTTAGAAGATGAATAAGTTCTGGGGATCTAATGTACATGGTGACTATAGTTAACCATGCTGTATTGTATATTTGAAAGTTGCTAAGAGAATAGATCTTAAATGTTCTCACCACACATGCAAAAAAGGTAATTATGTGAGGTGATGGAGGAGTTAACCAACCTATTGTGGCAATCATTTTGTGATATATAAGTGTATCAAATCATCAGGTTGTACACCTTAAGCTTACACAATGTTGTGTGTCAATTATATGTTGATAAAGCTGGAAAAAAAAAAAGCCATGAGCTCTCATTATTTTCCTTCTGAAGCTCTGTAGAGCACTTGGAAGAAACTAACCCTCGTATACCAATTGCTTTTACGAAAGAGTTCTAAGACAGCAACTGCTTGGTTATCCTGGGTCTTGCCTTGTATAAGATTTGATTATAGGTGTCTAGTTTATATTTTAAGTAAGTTTTTGCCACTGTAAGCAGTGGACTACCAGTGTTCCTTTACCACATTGGGCCATTAATGTCTTTAAATCTAATCAGATTGGAGAAACAATTCCAGATAACCCAGTACCAATTCAGAAAACTCATCCTAAAGGTTCTGTTCTCTGGATCCCACTTCTGTATTAATGTTTGTATCAATTAGGGTTTAATCAGAAAAGCAGAACCACTGTGAGTGATATACAATAAGGCGTTTATTATAGGGATTAGACTTTATATAAGTGTGGAAGCAGGTGGAGAAACCAATGTAAAACTGTTGTCTCTGCAACTCTTCTTGGGCCTGATGTTGCTCTGAGTCAGCTGGACCAGCAGCTGGGAAGGAAAGCTGGATATGAAGTTGGGGAGAGCAAGGACAAATTGAGGCCCACAAAGAAAAACTGGAACCTGCAAGGATGAAGGGGAGCTCATGTCTGTCTCTTGTCACCTCCAACATCAGTAACGTGTATGATCTGCCAGAGAAACTGGTGACCTTTGCCGTGGAGCTGTACACATACCTGGCACCACACTTTGAGAAACTGAAGGAGAAGATCTGGCAAAATTTCAGCTGCTGCCCTACACCAACAAGGTGAGCCAGCAGCTGGACAACCATGTGTACAGACTGCCACAGTGCCCGGTGCCGTGTGTCATCCTTGAGAGAGGAAAAAACGAAACGGGAAATGCTGCTTCACTTCCCCTGCTAAAGCTCTCACAGATTCTCATGGGGTGAACCCTAATCCAGAAGAGGGAAGGGAAGTCTGAGGGAATTCTTCAGTGTAGCTAAGTTGGCACAGTACAAAACCACTAAACCCTTTATCACATTTATCAGATTAAGGAGGCTCCCTTCTAATCCTAATTTGCTAAGGTACTTTTTGAATCATGTAGGAGTGTTGAATTTCATTGAATGCTTTTTCTGCGTCTGTTGAGATGACTATCTTCCCTCCCCCCGTTAATGTGACTTACGTGGATTTTCAAATGTCAAACTAACCTTGCATTAATGGGATAAACCCCACATGGTCATAGTGTATTATTTTTCTTATAGATTGCTGAATTTAATGTGCTGTTTTTTAAAAGGATTTTTGAATTTGTGTTCATGTGAGTGATTGGCCTGTAACTTTACATTTTGTAATCTCTTAGTCTAGTTTCAGTAGCAGGTTTATATTTTAATCTCAAAAAATGAGTTTGGCTGTGTTTCCTCTTTTTGTTCTCTTAAAAGTTTTTGTAAGGTTGGTGTTACTTCTCCCTTAAATTGAAGAAAACATCACTGAAATCATCTGGAACTGGGGTTTTCTTTGTGGGAAAGTTTTAAATTATGGATTTAATTTACTCAATAGATATAGGAGTATATATACTTTTATTTCTGTTCAGTTTGGGTAAGTTGTGTCTTTCAATGACTTATTCCTTTTTATCTAAATTATCTAATTTATTGCCATAAGTTTGCTTATAATATAATAAACTCTTATCTTTGTAGTGTCTACAGGATCTGTAGTGATAACATTTTTCATTCCTTATATCACTAATGTTTTCTTTATCTCTCTTTTTCTTGATCATTCTTGCTATAGATTTGCATTAGTTATCTATCACTGCATAACAAATTTCCTAGAACTTAGTGTCTTCAGGCAGCAAACATTTATTATCTGCGGTAGGCCAACTTCTAGAATCTGTGTGTCTTCGTGCTATATCCTGTATAATCTCCTCTCTTTGACTGTGATAGATATAAATTGGACTTGGACTTGCTAGCATGCACTAGAGAGAGTCTCCTTGCTGGTTTAATGGAGTGGGCATCCGTGTTGAGGAAGCCCGACTGCAAGCAGCCTCTAGGACCCGAGGTTGGCGTCCAGCCCACAGCCAGTAAAAAACCTGGGCACTCAATCATACAAACACAAGGAAATGGATTCTGTCAACAACCTGAATGAGCTTGAAAGTAGGTTCTTCTCCAGTCTTGCCTCCAGATGAGAACTTAGCCCAGCAGACACCTTGACTGCAGCCTGGGAGACCCTGAGCAGAGAACCCACTTGAGCTGAGCTCAAGTTCCTGACCCACACACAATGTGAGATGATGAGTATGTTTTCTTAAATGTTCATTTGTGGCAATTTGTTATGCGGCAATAGAAAACTAACATATTATCTCATACAGCTTCTGTGGGTCAGGATTTCAGGAATACCTTAGCTGGGTGGTTCTGTCTTGGGTTGTAGTCAGTATATTGGCCAGGGCTGCAGTCACCTGAAGGCTTGACTGAGGCTGGAGGATCCGATTTCAACATGGTTCACTCAACATGGTTGGCAAGTTGGTGCTGCCTATTAGTAGGAGACCTCAGTAACTAAGTTACTTAAGCACATTAAGTTCTCTATAAGGGTGCTGAGTGTCCTTGCTACATGGTAGGTAGTTTCACACAGAGTGAATGATCTAAGAGAGGGGAAGGTGGAAGCTGCAATGTCTTTTATAATCTAGCCTTGGATATCACACTCTGTTGTTTGCATTATTGTCTTGACAACACAGGTCAACCCTATTCAGTATGAGAAAGGACTACATAGGGCATGAGTAGCAGGAAGGAGAATCGTTGGGGGCCATCTTGGAGGCTGGATACCACAGAAATGATCAATTGTATTATTCTTTTCAAAGAACTGGTTTTTGGTGCTTTATGTTTTCTCCATTATGCATTTGTTTTCTATTTCATTGATTTCTGCTTTTGTCCTTATTTCCATCATTTAAATTTACTGTTCTTTGTCTAAAGTTTTTTGAGATAGATGCTTACGTCATTGTTTTTCGCCTTCTTTTTCAAATACACACATTGAAGACTATGAATTTCCCTCTAAGTCCAGGTTTAGCTGTATTCTACAAGGTTTCTTTTTTTTTGTAAAGTTGTATTGAAGTGTGACATACACACAAGAAAGTACACAATATTAAAGGTATGGTTTGATGAATTATCACAAAGTAAACACACTCTGTTACTAGCACCCAGATCAAGAAACGGACTACTACTATTGTTTTAAAGGCTGAGTCTCATAATACTGTCAGTTACTTTAAAGTTCATGTCTGATAATTCCAACACTTGAATCACTTGTAGGTTTGTTTCTCTTTTCTGTTTTTGCTCTTAGTTTTCAGTTATTTGGTCATGTATCCTGGCATTTCTGGTAATTTTTGATTGGATGCTTGCATTCTTTCTGAAAAATCATAGAGGTTATAGTAGATATTACCTGTAGAGGATTTTATTTACTTTTGGTTGCATTTAGGATACAAACAAATCTCCTTAATTTAGTTGAGGATGGTCTATTTTCAGTTTGATGTTATTCCTAGAATGTAGCAAATTCGGGGATCTTTCCTGAAAACCTGAGGTCTTTACTAGTGCCCCTCCTTTTCACCAGGACTTATACTTCATTTTTTGATCCCCAGCATCATGATACTGCCAATATCTGTGCTTATCTATGATTAGAAAATTCCTCAAGGAGGAATTGTTGGGCTCACTTCTCTATGTTCCCTTTTCTCTAGGATCTTGTCCCCTTAAGCCTTACTTGGTTTGGCAGTCTTCAATTCCAATGTTTTTGTCTCCCCAGCTCAGTGTGACTGTTGCAAGCTCTATGATGCTTTCTGTTTGTCTTCCATGCCCGAGCTGTGAATCAGCAAATGCCCTAAGGGTCAATGTAGGGAGAATGTAGGGCCAACTTCAGTGCTCTTTTCTTCTCTTTGGGACCTTGGCCCTTCAAGTCTTGTCTACATTTGTTGTACTCTAATGCCTTCAAACAGCTGTTCATGTGTGTGTGTGTGTGTGTGTGTGATCCAGTTTTCCTTTTTGTGCTTTGTGTAAATATTAGTGTGATACCTACTGGAAGCAGAAATTGGTAATTAAAATTTTAACAGAAGATTCTTAAAGACATTTAATTCAAAAATATTAATCAGGGCTTTCAGTAATCTTTTCATAGTGTTCTGTTTTGTTTTTTTTCAACACCTGAAAATATATGTAAAAATTTAATTTATTAATCCAGCAGCATTTGCCTATCTTTTAACCATTCAATATGTAGCAAGTGAAAAAATGAATAAATTTTGTACATGATATCCATGTCTTCCAGTTTGTAAACAAATTGCATAAATCCTAGTTAATAAAGATAATTTGAAACTTAAGTAGATGATATTTTTGTAGTAATTCCTTGAGAATAAAAGGAATACACCGCCAGCCCGGTGGTATAGTGGTTAAGTTTGTGCATTCCACTGCGGCGACCCGGGGTTCACAGTTTTGGATGCTGGGCATGAACATACACACCGCTTATCAAGCCATGCTGTGGTGGCATCCCACATAGAAAATAGAGAAAAACTGGCACAGGTGTTAGCTCAGGGACAATCTTCCTCAAGCAAAAAAAAAAAAAGAGGAAGATTGGCAGTGGATATTAGCTCAGGACCAATCTTCCTCACCCCCCCCCCCAAAAAGAAAGAAACTTCTATAACTATTTTATGTATATTGCATAGAAAGCACTTTTGATGGTTAGAAATAAAAATAATATATATATATATATATCAGAAATAAACAAGGCCAAAGATAATGAAATAGTTTCTCCAGGGGAAAATAGTCTGCTACCTTTTAATATTTTGTTAATTTGCTTTAGAATGTGTTCAGAATAATCCGAGTTGCCCAGAGGTGTTACTTCAGCCTTCTTGAATCTACTCAGATGTACTACTTGGATGGCATTATTCTTTCCTCTCTCTGTTGACTGTCTTCTAACTCTGTCCATGTTTTGGAATAAGGACACCACTAGCTCTCAACTATATGTCATCAGTTTCGACTACCCAAGGAAAGACTGAATTTTCTTTCTTAATTCTACTTCTAAAATCCAAGGGAAGGATTCTTACTAAACCAGCTGTGTCCAATGCCTACGCCATGGTGGAAGGATGGAGGGGAGGCATGTCCACAACAGCTCATGTGCAGGGAAAGCTGAAAAGATCTGGGTGAGAATAATGACATTGTTAAACAGGTGGTTGCACAAAACCACAGCAGTTTCGTATTGTGTTCAGTGGTTCCATATTGTGTCCAGTGGCCCCATATTGTGCCTGGTGGTTCCAAATTGTGTCTACTGGTTCCATTTTGTGCCCCGTGGCTCCATATTGTGCCCAGTGGTCGCATATTGTGCCCAGTGGTCCCATATGGTGTCCAGTGGTCCCATCTTGTGCCCAGTGGTCCCATGTTGTGTCTAGTGGTCCCATATTGTTCCCAGTGGTTCCATATTGTGTCCAGTGGTTCCATATTGTGTCCAGTGGTTCTTCTGCTTGTTGCTGTGGTCCATTAGAGGGAGGCCTAGTCCTCCCTGATTTGTCTCTTCCAGTCACAACAGAAACAGAGACTGACTTTTCATTGAGTTACTTCTAAGATCCATTCAGAGAAGTAGGGACCTACTTTTTGTGACTCAACTGTTTTATCTTGCTTAAGGTGACAAAGATGTGTACTGCTAAAAATCAAAGCATTATTGCAGCCGAGTCTTGCTGACTAGTATAAAATTACCCTTATTCTTTTATTTAGAGCATTCCAAACCTAAAGGTACTCGGTATCTAAACCCAAATTTATTAATTAGGCTTCTTACTTCCCATTTCTCAGAGTAAATTATCATGGCAGTGTTCTTTAGGAAAATCCGTGTACCTGTACCTGCTTTATTGTCCTCCAAGGTGAGATGGTCACAAGCCGAACTTTAAGAAATCTTTTACCAGTTAATATGAACAATTTAGTCTGGCACAATGAAATCTAAGAGAATGAAGGAGCCAAAGAATTCTCACTTTATGGTCTGCAAGGGGAAAATAACTTGTAGTTTAATTTACTGTAGAATTCTAAGAATGAGGCTGATATAGGAATCGTAATTATGACACCATAGACTATAGCATGGGAAATGTTCTTTTACACTATAGTGTTCTTTGAGCAGCCCTCTGGATACAATGTGCTAAAAGCCACCCCTATGTCTTTCACCATTAAAGACCAAATATGACAAAGTTCAGACAAAACTTCCTCGTTTATTTCAGGAAGGAAGTTGAGAATGGCTTAGTTCAGTAACTGCATGACTCAAATGAACTTTGGACTTGAAACATTTGGCACCCTTCTACCTCACAGAAGGTTGTGCGTCACTTGTCCTAATGGGATAAGAAATGAAAAGGTCTACATCCTGCCTTCTGTGGCTCAGGTACCTGTAATGACAGTATGTTTTCTGGTTAGTGGTGCTCTCCGCTGTGAATTGTGAAGTGGGCTTTTCAGATTTTTTAAAGGAATAATGATTCCTATTCAAGATTGGTGGCAGCCCGTTTGGGCACTATATCTATGTGAATATGCAGCCTGTCTTAATTTATGCTTTCTGTTATTACAAATGTAGTATATACATGCACATAGATACATATATATGTATTTTTTATTTTCAAAAATTTCAGCACTATCAAATAGTTCAAAGTTGTACAATGAACACTTATGTACCCTTCACATAGATTTCATTGTTTACAATTTGCCACATTTGATTTCTCTCTCACTAACTCATTCTTTTACTCTCATTCTCTGTCTTCCTTTCTCTCTCTTAAACACACATACACACGTGTACACATACACACACACTTTTTCACTGAACCATGTGAAAGTAGTTGCATATGTTATGACACTTCAGTCCTGAATACTTCAGCATGTTTCTCCCAAGAACTAGGGCATTTTCCTCTGTAACCACAATACCATTAATACTCCCCAAATTTAATATTGATGTAGTAATATTATCTAATATATAATACCTATTCATATTTTCCCAAGTGTCTTAATAATGTCCTTTATGACTTTTTTTTTAATGATCAGGACCCTATCCAGTACTATACAATGCATTTAAGTTTCATATTCCTGTAGTCTCCTTTAACCTAGAACAGTCTCCCGTATTTTTTTTCTTTCTGACACTGACATTTTTGAAGTAGTCAGGCCAATCTTCTTATAAAATGTTCCATGCTGGATTTGTCTGATTGCTGCCTCATGATGTTTTAAATCAGATATTTTTACAAAGAATGTAATCTTACGCAGACGTTGCGTCCCTTCCATTGCATCACACCAGGCGGCACACGATGTCAGTTCTATATAATATCTTGATACAGTGTCATTGCTGCCACTGGAAAAGAAGAGACTAATTTTCTGGAATGAAATGCGATTAAGAGTTGGGGGATCTCTGTTAAAAAGAAAAAGACTAGTTTCTCAAGGCTGTCAGGACCAGTGCTACAGGAGTTGGTCAATTCGTATTGCTTAAGCTACAACTCGGTGCTGCAGACCATTGTAGATAGGGGGTGTCAAGAGTGGCAGGTAGTATGGAAATGAAATGCCCCTCTTCTCTAGGAAATCTCCTTCTAGCAGAGGAGAGAAACTAACATATGTGAAAGAACTTTCCAGTGGGATGAGACAGAATATTTTTCATCTTAGGACTAGGGTGCAGATTTGAGCATGACAAGAGTGGTGAATCAGTGGCTTGGTAATTGGTCCAAACCCCACTCTCCATGTTTTTATTTTCACAGTTTCCCAGTATACATTTACGATTCTAATTAGGCTTGTCTCCTTCCTCCCTTCCACACTCAGTATAGTCATTCATGTTTTCATCCCTTCACTCATGTTTATTCACCAGTGTCCTGCCCTCCACTGATCTTTACTATCAGTGGTAGCCAGCCTCCAAGATGGCCCCCTGTGATCCCTCCTGGTGTTCTAATCTTTGTACCCTCCTCATTGTACCAAAGTTGGTCTGTGTGACCAATAGCATATGGCAGAAGTGATGATATGTCACTTCTAAGGTTGGGTTATAAAAGACTAGGGTTTCTGCCTTGGGCTGGTCCTCAGTCTCTCTCTCCCTCTCTCTCTTTTTCGGATCACCTACCAATTGCCATATCATGAACATGTTCAAGCATCTTATGGAATGGCCTACATGGTGAGGAACAGAGGCCAAGAACCAGCAAGGACTGACTCAGTGAGTGAGCTTGCAGGCAGGTTCTCCAGCCCCAGCCAAGCCTGGAGATGACAGCAGCCCTGGCTGACAACTTGCCTGCAACCTTGAAAGAAACTCTGTGCCAGATCTGCCCAGCTAAGCCATTCCCGGATTCCTGACCCTCAAAAACTGTGAGATAGAGCCAGCCCTGATGGTCTAGTGGTTCAAGTTCTGCACTCTCCGCTTCGGCGGCCCAGGTTCGCTTCCCGGTTGTGGGACCACACCACTTGCCTGTCAGTAGCTGTGCTGTGGTGGTAGCTCACATAGAAGGACTAGAAGGACTTACAACTAGGATATACAACCATGCGCTGGGGCTTTGGGGAGGATTTAAGAAAGGGGGGGGAAAGATTGGCAACAGATGTTAGCTCAGAGCAAATCCTTCCCTGCAAAAAAAAAAAAAAAAGGTGATTAAAAAAAAGAGGTGATATTTAAAAGAAACAAAACTGTGAGATATTTTGGAGAGCTTTCTGTTTAGTACATAATGAGTTTTCTCATTTTTTAAACAACTGTATAGTTTTCTGTTGTATGAATTTATCATGATTTATTTAACCAGTCCACTACTGACAGGCATTCAGTTTGTTTCCAGTCTTGTGCTATTGTGATAGGCTGAATAAAAGAATTTACATCCTAATTCCCTGAACCTGTGAATATGCTGCCTTGCATGGAAAAAAGGGACTTTGTGGACATGATTAAGGGTTGTGAGCTGGGGAGGGTAGCCTGTATTACCCAGGTGGGCCTGATGTAATCAATCACAAGCGTCCTTATAATAGGGAGAGGCAGTCAGGAAGATAATAAGAAGCAGAAGTTGGAGCAATACGAAGTCAGGAACTAAGTAACGTGGGAAACCTTTAGAAGCTGGAAACAGCTTGGAAATGGACTCTCTGGTAGAGCCTCCAGAAAGAACAGCCTTTGATTTTAGCTGGGCAGGACCCATTTCGGACTTCTGACCTCCAGAACTGTAAGATAATAAATTTGTGTTGTTTTAAGCCTCTGTTTGTGGGAATTGGTTACAGCAGCCATAGGAAACTAGTACAGCTATTATTACAAACAATTACAAAGCTGCATTAATAATCTTGTGTATCTGATGTTTTGCATTTGTGCAAGTATATTTGCAGAATAAGTATCTAGATGTGGAATTGCCCAGCCAAAGGCAGTGTTAGCTTTGATAATTGTTAAATCACCCTCTGTAGGGCTTACACTAATTTCCACTTTCAACAGCAATATAAGTGAGTACTTTTTCCACAGCCCCCTGAGCATGTGTGTAATCAAACTTTTGGAATTTTACCATTCTGCTAGTGAAAAATCCTAATATCTTTGAACATCCTAGTTATTATTAAATATTTCTCTTCTGCACAACATGTTTAGAATCGTCTTCAAAGCTAGGACTAGGTCCTTGTTTCCATTTTATTCTATGTTGTTTGCCTGTGTCCTTCCTAACACCTTACATAGAGTAGGTTCTCCCCATAGAATGATAAAAGGAAGTAATGTATCTAAAAGCATCTTTTCTACAATGGTTAGTGGGTAAGAAATGTGATGGAAAATCCATTTTATCCATCTATAGATCCATCAAGTTCCATTTATGAAAACAAAATATTCCCTTTGTTTTGGATGAAAACATCCTAATTGCAATCATAGATGAGTTAATGAATGGTTGCCTGGCAATGTCCTGATCATTTTTGATGTTTGACTGATGGATATAAGATGGGATCAACAAACACACGGCATGTGTGTGGCCACGCCCTGCTTCTGTGCCCCTGGCAGCTACTGCAGACATTTGCTGCTAAGGTCAACATAATCCAGGCTCCTCGAGGTAGCCAATCCTTATCGATTATTTGCACATGAGATAAACTTGTTTGTTGTACCCTATTTAAGGACTAACAGCTGCACCACAAACTAACTCAAGTGCTTTCCAGTGAAGAATGAAACATAAATAGAAACTTCTACCACCTTCCTCCTCTTCCCTTAGTTTGGCGATGGTTATATTCCATTCAATATGTTTTCTTCTATTTGCACTGTCAATATCTTTATTTAGTTTTCTGAAATCTTAGACTTCAGGGAAAGAAAAAGCTACCACCTTCTTAAAAACATTGGAGACTTTAGTTAATTGCTTCTGTTTATAACGTAGCCTAGTTGGTTTGAAATTTAATAAAAAATTGTTATGGTAAAAGTTCTGATCTGAGAAATATCCTGGTTAATCACTTGAGCTGCTTGCTAAAATTTTTTATCTATTTAATATAGAGTGTTTAGCTTCAATACAAACCAGTGTTAGAGTACATGTTCAGAATTGTCAAAACTTACAAGAAACCACAAAACTTAATGAATTAGGTGTAGTAATAAATCATGGAAATAGAAAACAAAATCTATTGACAATGAGCCCAATTATCAAAATTCTTTGTTTCCTGACCAGTGATTTTTCCATCCTTTTCTGATCATGTATCCACATTTTGATTGTTGCTCATTCCATATGACACCTAAACTTGAGTCCTCTAGTGGCCTACCAAAAGGAGGGCATATCTGTGAAACAGACACGGTCCTAACGCCCGGCACTCCATGCACTTCATTTACTAATCAGTTGTCAGATGGTTACTTGATTACAGGATAAGATGAGTCAGGCTGGTTTGCCACAGCTGTTTCTACTAAAGCTTTCTCCTCTGATAAAAGTCATTGCCACCACTACTTCCAAATGGCATCTGTTTCCTTTGAGTTAAATAAAAACGAATTATTTACGAAGTTGTGATGATGCCAACAGCACACTTAAATTACCGTTAGAACTATTATTTTTAAACCACCTAATATCCATTACAGTGTGGGACACTACTCTTTTTCCCTCTGGAAAACAACTTCCTGTGGACAGTTTTTTTTCCAACATAGAATATGTAACAGTCTTCATTCTTTGAGATGTCACATTCTAAATTTGCATTGCTTTTTCTTCATTTTGCAAAGCTCCATTGTGCATCTTTTTTATGCTTTTTTATCTCAATAATCTCTTTTTATGTGCTAATTTGCATATCCTACCTCCACCTCAGCTAGACTCCAAGCTCCATGAGGACCGGAACCTGAGCTGCCTTTTCACATTGTGATACCAAAATTTTTGCAGTGCAGACACTTAGTAGGCACTCAAGTATAGGTTAATAAATAAATGGAAGACCTGAATATGTAGGCAGGACTGAAGAAGATACAGGAAGTCTATAGTGATACAGATTAAAAAAAGGTTGATCCAAGGCACTTTTTCTTAACGATATTGTCATTATTTTCCCCCAAAGAGAAAAATTCTCCCTAAGAAGAGAAATTAAATAATAAGAGAAATTAAGTACTCAGGTATGGTTGAGCTTTGAAAGACCACAAAGGGCCATTGTAATATCTAAAATCCTTTCTTTTCCCTCTAAGAACTAATTTGGGAGGATATTGGCCCAGTGGAAAGTACATGTTCTGAGGCTTGGGTCTCCTATTTCTCTGTGGGCTTACTTTCACTTCCTGAAGGTTTGATTTACTGTAGAAGGGGATGGGAGGTGGGTGGTGGTGATCAGAAGTGTGATCGGTGAGCTCCTGGGTTGGGTTAGGAATGGAGGTGAAATGAGATAGAACTTCTGGCGATGAACTCTGATCTGATCTGTGAGGGGGAGCCAGGAAGGCAGGAAGCAGTTGGCAAATTCCTGGGAAAGACTGGGAGAGGCTGGTAGATCCAGTTCTACCAGGAATATTAAACTTGAAAATGATGCAAAAGTGGCTTTGCCATGTGGCAGGAGGATTGCCCCTCCATAGGACAGATTCATTTGCATATCCAAAGACCAGAATCATTTGCACTGCCATCAGTTCTTTTCAACTTAACATGCTGTAAAATAGGTGAATGGCAATGCAGGCTAGATGTGAAGACCTGAAAGGGAGAGGGTGTGATGTGGACAATGCAGTTTTCCCACTGAAGCACAGATTTTTCCCTATAATTTGTAATTGGCATTTCAAATACAGATCACTCTATGTATTAACTTCACAGTTTGTAATAACTGCTTGTGATGAGCAGTTTGTTTCCTTATGTTTAATTGAATTATTTTGCTCTTTTGGGTATGAAAAAGTAATGAGAGCTCTTAAATAGGATTTCCACCAATGGAAAGTAGGAGCTGTCAGTATTCCCCTCACAAAGGTTTATGAAGAAGATGTTCTAAAAAGAGACCCTTTGCTGTGGGCCTGGGACAAACTATTTTGATTGCTTACTGGGTATATTTGGTATAAAAAAATCTGTAGTTAAAACACTTGTCATTTGCATTAATCACAATAGCCAAAAGATGGAAGCAACCCAGGTGTTCATCAACAGATGAACAGATAAAACAAAATGTGGGATGTCCATCCAGTGGAATACTATTCAGCCTTAAAAAGGCAAGGAATTCTGACACCTGTGACAACATGGATGAACCCTGAAGAATTTAAGCCAAGTGAAATAAACCAGACCCAAAAGGACAAATACTGTATGGTTCCACTGTCAAATGACAAACATAAAACAATTTAGTAACAAGTTTGTCCTTTTTTCAAGAGAAAACAATCCATACCTGGGGGAGTGCAATGCCTAACAAGCAGTGGAACCCTCTTCCTGAGGGATTTTGGGCAAGAGTGAGTTTTATGGAGCATTAGAAGCAGTAATGCTGAGACAGGGCGTGATTGGCTGGGGGCACACAGCTGACCTTATTTAGAAAGATCAAAGAACAAGGAAATAAGTATGGAGCCTAGAGTTGGTTTGGCACCTGGGGTTTAGGTGACTGGATATACTACATTTCTGGTCAAGTGGAGCATTTAGAGGAATGTGAAATTTCGGTTTGCTAACATGGCAACCCGGGCAGGAGCGACTCCATCTTGGGCCTAGAAACGTATTTCAACGTCACTTACCTAGAGTACTCAAATTAATCCACATGGAAAGTAGAATAGTGATTGCCAGCAGCTAAGGGGAGGGGGAAATGGGAATTGTTTAATGGATGGGTACAGGGTTTTAGTTTAAGATAAAGTTCTGGAGATAGTGCGGATGGTTGTACAACAATGTGAATGTCCTTAATGCCACTAAATTGTACACATAAAAATGGTTAAAGTGGGGGCTGGCCTGGTGGCGTAGCAGTTAAGTTTGTGCGCTCCGCTTTGGCGGCTGGGGTTTCACAGGTTTGGATCCCGGGAGTGGACTGACGCACTGCTCATCAAGCCATGCTGTGGTAGCGTCACATATAAAGTAGAGGAAGATGGGCATGGATGTTAGCCTGGGGCCAATCTTCCTCATAAAAAAGAAAAGTTAAAATGGTAAATTTTGTTATATATTCTATGTTTTTAAACATCTGCCATTTGAGCACCTACTAAATGCAAAGTGCTTTACATACATTTCTACTAACCCTTGAGACGACCTTGCCCAGTAAATATGATCCCAGTTTACACACGAGGAAACTGAGCCTCAGAGAGACTAGTTATATATGCAAGGTCTCACAGTTGGGTCTTACAGCTGGTAGGTGTGACTTTGTTGTTAGTGCCATTGACCTAGCACACCTGTATATGGCAGAGTGGCACCGTGCCTGGTCTTTTTGTGCCATCCTCTCACCTTCCAGTGCTGTAGCAGACAATGCTCCACTGCTACTCATAGGGTTTTCATGGCCAACATGCAGCCACCACAGTATGACAACCGACAGACGGGGGGTGGTTCCCTGACCGCGAAAGGAATCCCCCAGGCTGCTAGGGTGAGAGTTCCTGATCTAAACCCCTAGACCACCAGGGCTCTTTGAATAGAGACCAGCTAAAGATGGCCGGTCTGGTTAAGTCTACATATAATTGAAAAGGGAAGGAATTTCTAGGTTTCAAGATGAAATAGAAGTCATGAGAATTACATAGATTTAAATCCTAGTTCATTGACGAGAACTAGGAGACAGCTACAGAGAATATTCGGTAAGGAGCTAACTTCTAATAGCATTAGCCTAGGGAGTTGTTTAAAGTCAAATGTCAACAAACACTAGAAAACACTGGAGGTGAGAGAGCTCCTCTGAATCTCTTGTGACTGATCCGGGAGACCTGCAGGAATGAGGGAAGGAGTCACTCCTTACTTTTTCAGTCACAGGGAATATTAAAGACTAGCCAGCCCCTCAAGCTGATGGTGGTTGCAGTTATTCTATTGTGGGGCAGGCGCCATGACATTTGGAAAGGAGCAAAGGATTTGAAGTGGGTCCACGGTGTGTAAACCCAGCTGACCTTAGCTGGTGGAGGGCCCATTTTTCTGGCTGGGATTCTGCTGGGGCCCTTTAAGTGCACTTCCTTCCTTTTGTGATACTGGGTACACCTGCCCACGGCTGCTGTGGAATCCTCACCCTGTGTGTGTGTGATGGAAGCGCTCTGAGGTGGGCCATAAACCTTCAGGTGAGTTTTCCCACTGAATTTGATTATCTTCTGGTTTATTCTCTCTGACCTGACTTTTTAACCTACCCAAAAGCTAGTGGATTTTACTTTTGTAATTGTCTGAATTCCCTTGGGAGTGCTCATTTCTGATTCCTTGCTTCAGTACACGGCGAGTGTATGACCTTTTGTTTCTGCCTATGCTGCTACTGGAATCTTTTTTTTTTTTAATTACTGTGACTTTTCACAATGAGTATAGATTTCGCTAATGCTACAATCAATAGTAGTTCCTTTCAGTTCAAATGACACTGAGACCATGTCTATTAATTGAGGGCAATAATATAGACCTAGGAGAAAACTACTGCCTCTTGCACTCTCTGTGACTATGCTTTTAAAAATTTTGTTGTTTTTAACTCACTAGGTTTTATCCCCTTGCTGAAGGGCATTGTCGAACATAAAATGTAATTTCAGACTATAGTAAGGAAACACGATCCAGGATACAGAAGAAGAAATCAACGATTATTTGGCCTGTACATTTTGCTTTTTGCTTTTCTGGATTTAAGATATAGACCAAACCTTGAAATTTCTGGCCTTTGAGTCTTTGAGGACTGTGATGGTGCATTAGCTCAGTTTTAGAAGTTGGATGTGGCTTTGGACCAAATGTTTCCTTGTAGCCATTTTAATAAGGGGTCCAAATGAATTTATACTGCTCATCACAATTCACTAGATTTATGAAGTAGGAAATTTGGGAAAGTTGTTTTTCTTTTTTGCTGAAAATGTTTTTCTTGGTAAACTTTTTCTAATAAAAAATTTTTCTGTCTCCTGGGGTAGTCCTAGTAATAGTTCAAACAATGCTCTGGAATGATTGTTTTTTGGCAGAAGGCCACACAAACATTTCTGTTTCTCTGTGTGATTTGTGGGTAGGGTTGACAAACATTGTTAAAACAATGATCATAAATAGAGAATGTGTCAGAGTTTGGGCTCAGCCACTATGGTTGCTGTTGACCCAGAGCAAGCACTGAGAAACTGATATGCCAGCTGTGGCACAAAATTTACTGCAACGGTTTTGCACATTGCTTGCCAGAACTCAAATCTGTCATAGACCAAGGCTTTATGAAATTAGGTGAGGCTTTTTGGTTAGGGCCTCTTTTTTAAAAAGAGGCTTAATATGAGTTTATATCCATTTAAAAATCAGTTTCCAGCGTATTAAAAAAAAAGCTTGTGTTTATTTTTAAACAAATTTGGGGGATACTTATATATACCTACTGTTTTTTTTGTGGTGCTACATACTAATTGTGTTGGCCATCTAATTATTTCATCCATTAATCAGAAAACATTTGTGTCAACCTCTCTGCATGCTTTCCCTTGATCTTGGCCTCTTGCATTTACATGCAAATTTTAGAACTGATTTATGAGGTTTCACAAAACTTATTGGGATTTCCATTGGGATTAAATTGATAGGTCATTCTTGGGAGAACTTGACAGTATTGAATCTTCCAATTCATGAACCTCACTTAGCTCCCCATTTATTACATCTTTGGTGCATTCTAAAATTATATGATTTTCTCTATGAGGTCTTACACATTTTGTAGGCTTATTACTAGGTTCATTGCAGTTTTAGTACTATTGCAAATTATATAATATGTTAAGATTTAATTTTGAATTGCTGTATTTATAGTTTTTTTTGTTTTGGATTCTCGGTGTACGTTATCATCTGTAAATAGGATTTTTTTCTTCATTGCCAGTTCTTTTGCTTTTTATTTATTTTCCTTATTGCACTGACTAGGACTTAAAGTAAACTGTTGACCAGAAGTGCTGACAGTGGTCACCTGTCTTCTTTCCAATTGCAGAGGATGTTTTCAGTATGTCGTATCAAGAAGGATATCTTTTATTTGTGATAGATCTCCTTTATCAGAATAAGGAAGTTCCCTTCTATTCCTAATTTGCTTAGGTTTTTTTTTTTTTTTTTCTTTAAATCATGGAATGGGTTTTGAATTTTATCAAATACTTTTTATGCATCTGAGATGATCATTTGTTTTTTCTCCTTTAATCTGCTTATCTTAATTGTTTTCTCATGTTAAAATATTCCTGGAATAAACAAAACTTATGTTATCCTTTTCATATATCGCTGGCTTTAGTTTGCAAATACACCTTAAACTTTTTTTAAAATTTACATACAGTACATTTTACTCTTTTTAGTGTACAGTTCTATGATGTTGACAAATGCAGAACCATGTAACCACTACCACAATGAAGAAACAGAACAGTTCCATCACTCCAAAAATTGCCTTGTGCTACTCCTTTGTAGTAAAACCCTCCACCTTTAACTCTTGGCAACCACTGATCTGCATCCCTCTAGTGTTGTCTTTTTCAGAATGTCATATAAATGGAATCGTTCAATATGTAGCCTTCTGAACGCTACTTTCCTTAGCATGATGCATTTGAGATTATCCATATTGTTGTGTATATTGAACATTCATTCCTTTTTATTGCCAAGTAGTATTTCATTGTATGGATATAGCATGGTTTATCTGCTCACCATTGGGGGAAGATGGAATATTGTCCCTTTTTGATGCATTATGAATGAATTTGCTATGTACATTCACTAACTGGTTTTTGAGCATAGGTTTTGATTTCACTTGGGTAAATACTGAGGAGTAAGATTGCTGGATCATGTTGTTACTAAATGTTTGACTTTATAAGCTCTTGCCAAATTGTTTTCCAAAGTGCCTATTCCATTTCAATTTCTTTAATGATACAGGAGTACTCGAGCTCTCTATTTCTTTTTGAGTCTGGTAGTGTAGGGGAGGCAAAACTTTATCTGACCCATCTTAGATTTTCAGCTGGGGCTTGAACAAAAAGTCAGATTAACAAAAGAAAAACAGACTATTAACCTGTGCGGTACACATCATGCAGGAGAAACCTCAATGAAAAGTAACTCAAAGTGGTGGCTTAGAATAACATGCTTATATAGCATCTTCAGCAAAGGGCAATACATAGAGAAATAGAGAAATGACAGGAGAAAGAAAAGCAGTTTTAGGCTTCTAAGGGCTGCAAACTGTGGGAAGGTAAATATATGGGAGGAAACAAATGAAGTAAGGTTTGTTTGCAGATTCCACTGGTTCTGACCCTGGGCTGATAAGTCTGTTTCCAGTAAAAGAAGAATTTGTATCCTGCCTTTTGGCTGAAAAGGAGGAGGGCAGAGAGAGCTTTTCCTGTGTTTGCTGTTGCTTAATTGCCTTCAGCTCAAAATAACTTTTATGTTAAAGAGGCATATTTTGCGGTGACATATTCTGGTTTCCTTCAGTAATTTGTCTTTCAAGGAGTTGATCTGTTTAATCTAATTTGTAGAATTTATAAGCATTAAGATTTTCTTACAGTATCCCTGATTAGCCTTCTAATCTCTGTAGGGTCTGTAATGATGCTCCCTCTTTCATTCCTGGTATTGGTAATTTGTGTTTCTCCCTTTTTTCTTGGTCGTGCTGACTAGAGGTTTGCCAGTTATGATTTTTTTCCCCAAAGAAACAGCTTTGGGTTTCATTTATTTTTTTTCTCTATTGTTTTTCTTTTTTAAATTTTATTGGTTTCTTCTCTTATATTTAGTCTTCCTTCTGCTTGATTTAGGTTTATTTTGCACTTTTTCTACTTTCTTAAGTAGATGCTTAGATGATTTGATACTTTTCTTCTTTTCTAATGTAATAATTTAGTGCTATAAATTTCTCTCTAAGCACATATTTTGATAAGTTGATGTTATGTTCATTCAGTTAAAAGCATTTTCTAATTTTCCCTGAGACCTTCTCTTTGGATCATATAGAAGTATGTTATTTAATTTTTACATATTTGGCAATGTTTCAGAAATGTTTCTATTGATTCCTAGTTTAATTCTCCTTTCAGAGAACACACTTTGATCTCAATTCTTTAACTTTGTTACGGTTTGTTTTATGACCCAGAATATATTTTATTGCATCCTGCCATATTGATCATTCTTCAAGTTTCGACTTCTGTACACAATCTGCCTGCTATTTACTTTTCAAAGTCCTCAGGCCATTGCTGTTGATATTTTGTTCAGAGCTTTTCATTTTAATCAGTTAGAATGACAAGTTATAGCATACATACTGAATCTTGTCTAGTGCCACAAATTGTCAATGCATTTTTAGAATAATTTTTCATCCACACTGAATAACACTGGCCTGTAAATATCTTTTCTTGCACTTGCCTTGTTGGGTTTTGGTATCAAGGTTACTTTAACCTCATGAAATGAGTTGGGGGAGTGTTTCATCTTTTTTCTATTCTCCAAAAGAGTTTGCATTAGATTTTTTTTTTTTCTTACTTGTATGTTTCATGGAACTTTTTGATGAAGCCACCTAGGCCTGGAAATTTCTTTTCAGGGAAGATTTTTTGACTGCTGATTTAATATTATTTGATATGTATGAGACTTCTCAGTTTTTGTACTTTTTGAGTCAGTTTTGATGTTTCTTTTTTTTGGAAATTTCTTTTTCTTCTATACTTTAAGGTCTATTGGCATAAAGTTATTCATAATTGCAACTTCTCAAAGTCTTCAGATCTGTAGTGCAAGCCTCTTTTTATGCTATGTATTGCTTTTTCTTTTTCCTTTTTCATTTTTATTGATGTCTTAATAGTTTATAACATTGTGGAGTTTTAGCTGTACACTATTTTTTGTCTGTCACCATGTGGATGCATCCCTTCACTCCTTGTGCCCGACCCCCATCCCCCTTGCCCTTGGTAACCACCAACCAGTTCTCTCTGTCCGTGTGATCATTTATATTCAACATATGAGTGAAATCATGCTGTGTCTGTCCTCCTCTCTCTGGCTTATTTCACTTAACATAATACCCTCTAGGTCCATCCATGTTGTTGCAAATGGGACAATTGTGTCTTTTCTTATGGCTGAGTAATATTCCATTGTATATATATACCATATCTTCTTTATCCAATCATCAGTCGAGGGACACTTGGGTTGCTTCCACTTCTTGGCTATAGTGAATAATGCTGCAATTAACATAGGGGTGCATAAGCCTCTTGTGATGGTTGATTTCATGTCCATTGGGTAGATGCCCAAGAGTGGGATTGCTGGATCATAAGGTATTTCTATTGTTAATTTTTTGAGGACTCTCCATACTGTTTTCCATAGAAGCTGCACCAGTTTGCATTCCCACCAGCAGTGAATGAGGGTCCCCGTTTCTCTACAACCTCTCCAGCATTTGTTGTTTTTTGTCTTGGTGATTATAGCCATTCTAATGGGTGTAAGGTGATATCTTAGTGTAGTTTTGATTTGCATTTCCCTGATGATTAGTGATGTTGAACATCTTTTCATGTGTCTATTGGCCATCTGGATCTCTTCCTTGGAAAAAGGTCTGTTCATATCCTCTGCCCATTTTTTGATCAGGTTGTTTGTTTTTTTGTGGCTCACTTATATGGGTTCTTTATATATTACGGAGATTAATCCCTTGTCGGATAAACGATTTGTGAATATTTTCTCCCAGCTGGTGGGTTGTCTAATCATTTTGATCCTGGTTTCATTTGCCTTGTAGAAGCTCTTTAGTCTGATGAAGTCCCACTCATTTATTTTTTCTTTTGTTTCCCTTGTCCAAGTAGACATGGAATCTGAAAAGATCCCTTTATGACCAATGTCAATTAGTATACTGCCTATATTTTCTTCCAGCAGTTTTATAGTTTCAGGTCTCACTTTCAGGTCCTTAATCCATTTTGAATTGATTTTTGTGTATGGCGATAGGAGATGGTCTACTTTCATTCTTTTGCATGTGGCTGTCCAATTTTCCCAGCACCATTTATTGAAGAGACTTCCCTTTCTCCATTGTATGTTCTTGCTCCTTTGCTGAAGATTAGCTGTCCATAGGGGTGTAGTTTTATTTCTGGACTTTCAATTCTGTTCCATTGATCTGTGTGTCTATTTTTGTACCAGTAGCATGCTGTTTTGATTACTATAGCTCTATAGTATATTTTGAAATCAGGGATTGTGATGCCTCCAGCTTTGTTCTTTTTTTCAGGATTGCTTTAGCTATTCAGGGTCTTTTGTTGCCCCATACGAATTTCAGTATTTTTTGTTCTATTATCGTGAAGAATGACATTGGGATTCTGATTGAGATTGCATTGAATCTGTGGATTGCTTTAGATAGTATGGACATTTTAACTATGTTTATTCTTCCAATCCATGTGCATGGAATATTTTTCCATTTCTTTATGTCTTCCTTGATTTCTTTCAATATTGTCTTATAGTTTTCATTGTATGGGTCTTTTACCTCCTTGGTTAAATTTATTCCCAGATATTTTATTCTTTTTGTTGCGATTGTAAATGGGATTGTCTTCTTGAGTTCTCTCTCTGTTAGTTCATCATTAGCATATAGAAATGCAACTGATTTTTGTAAGTTGATTTTATACCCTGCCACTTTACTGTAGTTGTTGATTATTTCTAGTAGTTTTCCAATAGAATTTTTTGGGTTTTCTATGTATAAGATCGCCATCTGCAAATAGTGAGAGTTTCACTTCTTCATTGCCTATTTGGAGTCCTTTTATTCCTTTTTCTTGCCTAATTGCTCTGGCTAAAACTTCCAGTACTATGTTGAATAAGAGCAGTGAGAGTGGGCACCCTTGTCTTGTTCCTGTCCTCAAAGGAATGGCTTTCAGTTTTTCCCCATTGAGTAGGATGTTATCTGTAGGTTTGTCATATATGGCCCTTATTATGTTGAGGTACTTTCCTTCTATACCCATTTTGTTGACAGTCTTTGTCATAAATGGATGTTGGATCTTGTCGAATGCCTTCTCTGCATCAATTGAGATGATCATGTGGTTTTTATTCTTCATTATGTTAATGTGGTGTATCATGTTGATTGATTTGCGGATGTTGAACCATCCCTGTGTCCCTGGTATAAATCCCACTTGATCATGGTGTATGACCTTTTTGATGTATTGCTGTATTCAGTTTGCCAATATTTTGTTGAGGATTTTTGCGTCTATGTTCATCAGTGATATTGGCCTGTAGTTTTCCTTCTTTGTATTGTCCTTGTCTGGCTTTGGTATCAGGATGATGTTGGCCTCATGGAATGTGTTAGGAAGTATTCCATCTTCCTCTATTTTTTGGAATAGTTTGAGAAGGATAGGTGCTAAATCATCTTTGAATGTTTGGTAAAATTCTCCAGGGAAGACATCTGGTCCTGGGCTTTTATTTTTTGGGAGGTTTTTGGTTATTGTTTCAATCTCTTTACTTGTGATTGGTCTATTCAGATTCTCTATTTCTTCTTGATTCAGTTTTGGGAGGTTGTACACTTCCAAGAATTTGTCCATTTCCTCTAGGTTGTCCAATTTGTTGGCATAAAGTTTTTCATAGTATTCCCTAATAATCCCTTGTATTTCTGTGGTATCTTCTTTCATTTCTAATTTTACTTATTTGAGTCTTGTCCCTTTTTTTCTTATGAGTCTGGCTAAGCATTTGTCAATTTTATTTATCTTCTCAAAGAACCAGCTCTTTGTTTTATTGATCCTTTCTACTTTTTTTTTGTTTCAATTTCATTCATTTCTGCTCTGATTTGTATTTCCCTCCTGCTGATTCAGGGCTTTGACTGTTCTTTTTCTAACTCTGTTAGGTGCAGTTTAAGGTTATTTCTTTGGGATTTTTCTTGTTTGTTAAGGTGGGCTTGTATTGCTATGAATTTCCCTCTCAGGACCGCTTTTGCTGTGTCCCATATGAATTGGTATGGTGTATTTTCCTTTTCATTTGTCTCCAGATAGCTTTTGATTTCTCCTTTAATTTTATCAACAATCCATTGGTTGTTCAGTAGCATGTTGTTTAGTCTCCACATCTTTGTCCCTTTCCCAGTTTTTTCCTTGCAGTTGATTTCTAGTTTCACAGCATTATGATCAGAAAAGATGCTTGTAATGATTTCAATCTTCTTAAATTTATAGAGGTTTGCCTTGTTTCCTAATATATGGTCTATCCTTGAGAATGTTCCATGTGCACTTGAGAAGAATGTGTACTCTGCTGTTTTTGGGTGGAGTGCTCTGTATATATCTGTTAAGTCCATTGTGTCTAGTTTTTTGTTTAAGTCCATTATTTCCTTATTGACTTTTTGTCTGGATGATCTATCCATTGATGTAAGGAGTGTGTTAAGATCCCCTACTATTATTGTGTTATTGTTAATATCTCCTTTTAGGTTTTTTAGCAGTTGTTTTATGTACTTTGGTGCTCCTGTGTTGGGTGCATAGATATTTATAAGTGTTATGTCTTCTTGGTGAAGTGTCCCTTTTTTTCATTATATATTGCCCTTCTTTGTCTCTCATTACCTTTTTTATCTTGAAGTCTACTTTGTCTGATATAAGTATGGCAACTCCTGCTTTCTTTTGTTTGCCATTAGCTTGGAGTATTGTTTTCCATCCTTTTATTTTGAGTCTGTGTTTGTCTTTAGAGCTGAGATATGTTTCCTGGAGGCAGCAAATTGTTGGATCTTGGTTTTTAATCCATCCTGCCACTCTGTGTCTTTTGATTGGAGAATTCAAGCCATTTGCATTTAGAGTGATTATTGATATATGAGTGTTTAATGTTGCTATTTTATTGTTCATTTTCTGGTTCTTTTGCGTTTCCTTTGTTTTTTGTTGCATGTGTTTCGGACTGCCAATTCAGTTTGGTATTTCTGCATGATGATTCTTTTAGTTTTCTCTTTATTTGTCGTATGTGGTTCTCTTCTGGTTATTTGTTTAATGTTTACCATGAGGTTTATATAAACGATCTCCTGGATAAGATAGTACATTTTCAGATTCATCTTGTTTCCTTAGACTGAGTTGATTCGATCCCTTTCCTCTTTCCCTCCTTATTTGTTCTTGTTACTACTTATTCCATCTTGTGTCATGAGTATGTGTTTACAGTGATGAGCTTGAATTAATTTTTGCTGTTTTCCAACTGCAGTTTGTTCTGGTTTAGTCTCCTTGCTTTTCTCCTTGTTCAAACCTTTGTATCCCCTTTCCCTTTTGTTTTTTTTTTCAGGCCTAAAGGCCTTCTTGAGCATTTCTTGTAGGGGGGGGTCTTGTGGTGATGAACTCTCTTAGCTTTTGTTTATCAGGGAGAGTTATTATTTCTCCTTCATATTTGAAGGATAGTTTTGCTGGATAAAGTATTCTTGGCTGAAGGTTTTTGTCTTTCATGATTTTGAATATATCATTCCAGTCTCTCCTAGCCTGTAGAGTTTCTGTTGAGAAATCAGCTGAGAGCCTGATGGGGTTTCCTTTGTATGTTATTTTGTTTTTTTTTTTTAGCTGCCCTTAATATTGTTTCCTTGTCACTGAGTCTTGTTAACTTAGCTATTATGTGGCGTGACGTTTGTCTATTCCTGTTTATATATTTAGGTGATCTGTTGATTTCATTCACTGTTATTTCCATCTCATTCCCTAGGTTTTGGAAGTTCTCAGCTATTATTTCTTTGAACAAACTCTCTGCTCCTTTTTCTCTTTCTTCTCCTTCTGGAATACCTATTATTGTTATGTTGCTTTTCCTTATTGAGTCTGCTATTTCTCAAAAAATTTCTTCATTTCTTTTTAGTCTTAGCTCTCTCTCCTCCTCTATCTGGAGTGTTTTTGCGTGGCTATCCTCGATAATGCTAATTCTTTCCTCCATATTGTCAGTTCTGCTCTTTAAAGACTGCAGTTTTTCCATCATCTCATCCATTGTGTTTTTTATCTCTAATAATTCTGATTGGTTTTTCTTTATGGTTTTAATCTCTTTTATGAGGAAATCCCTGAATTCATTGATTTGTTTCTGTGTGTTCTCTTGTATTTCGTTGAGTTTGTTATGATAGCTATTTTGAATTCTCTGTCATTCAGGTTATAGATTTCTGTGCCTTCAGGGTTGGTTTCTGTGTGTTTGTCATTTTCCTCTTGGTCTGTAGACATGAGCACTGTTGGATAGATCCCATGGATTATCCTTTGCCTTTCTTCATCTTGAAGATGGTCCTGGAGTTTCCACTTGCTGCCACTGGATGGAGGTCATGAGCAGTGTGCTCTGAGCCTACTGCAGTCCCTGGAGGGATTGTGCTGAAGCGCAGGGCGTGTCGGGGGAGGGGTTCTATCTTTCTCCTGCTCGACCTGGGGGTTTCCTTTCTGGCTCTCTTGGGGCGTTTGCCACACCCCCAAAACAGTGTGTCATTGCTTCCCAGTGGGGATCTCTCCACAGTCTGTGAGAGCACCTGGAGGGCGATAGTTTTCTCCGCAGAGGGCTGCCCCTCCCCGCCTCTGTCTGTGAGTAGATGTGCTGTCTTTGCCGATTGATTGGGGAGGGGGAGTAAAACTCCTTACCTCTCCTCACGTCCTTTGGTGCTTCCTGTGCCTCCACCATCTGATGTACTGTGACAAGGGTTTCTTAGAAGTCCTTTGTAGTGTTTGATTGACCTCTGTTGGTATGTGAATGATGTTTTTTGTTGTGTCTCAGGGGTCAGAGATTCAAAGAGGGACTCTCAATCTGCCATGATGCTGATGTCACTCCTGCTTATTTTTCTACTACTCTCTTTCTTGATAACTCTTGCTCAAGGTTCGTGAAGTTTATTATGCTTTTTAAAGAACCAAGTTATAGTTTCGTTAATTCTATTGTGTTTTCTTTTATATTTCATTCATTTCTATAATATCTTTCCTGTTTCTTTGAGTTTATCTTGTTCTTTTTCTAATTTATTGACTGATGCTTAGTATATTAATTTTTTGATGTTCCTTTTCTAATGTACACATTTAAGAGTATAAATTTCCCTTTTAGAATGGATTCAGCTGCATCCCACAGTTTTTGACATATAGAACTGATGGTAATGAATTTTCCTTACAATTTTATCTTTGATCTATTGGTTATTTAGAAGTTACGTCTCAATTTCTAAAATGTGGATTTTCTGGCTAGCCTTTTGTTTTCCACTGTTAGCTTAATTATGTTATCGTTAGAGATTGTGATCTGTATTATTCCACTTTGAAATTTGTTACTTGCTTTAGCAGTCAAGCATATGGTTAATTTTTTGAAATTGTTTCACATTTACTTGAAGTATATTTCTGCAGTTGTTAGATCTTGTGTTCTATATATGTCCATTGAGTCTATTTTTTTCATAATTTTGTTAATCTTCATCCTAATTTTTATACTTTTTCTATTTACTGAGAGATGTATATTAATATCCCACTATGATTGTGGATTTGTGTATCTCTTTCTATTCTGTCAACTTGCTTTCTATTTTTTGAGGCCATATTTGGGTGCATGTGATTTCAAAAATTTATCTTCTTGGTAGTTTGAACTTTCATCAAAATGTTTTCCTTCGTTTATGTGTGCTCTCAACTTTATGTATGATTAATATAGCTACAGTAACTTTGGTTATATGTGCTCTGTGTGTAGTACATGCATATTACTTTTTTTTTTTTTTTGCGAGGAAGACCAGCCCTGAGCTAACATCCACTGCCGATCCTCCTCTTTTTGCTGAGGAAGACTGGACCTGGGCTAACATCCGTGCCCATCTTCCTCCACTTTATATGGGACGCCGCCACAGCATGGCTCTCAAGCAGTGCGTCGGCAAGCGCCCGGGATCCGAACCTGCGAACCCCGGGCTGCTAAGCGCAAACTTAACTGCTGCGCCACCGGGCGGTCCCGCATATTACTTTTTACTTTCAACGAGTCTATATCTTTATATTTTAGATATGACTCTTGTAAACAGCATGGAATTGGATTTAACAGTTTAACAATTTTTAACTGAACCATTTAGTCAATTTGCGTATATTATGTATCCTGATATACTTAGATTCTATATATATGGTTGTGGGTCTGATGTGTATGAATATGTGTGTGTTTGTATGTGTTTTGTATCTTCTTATTCTATATTTTCTATTTGTCCTTTTATTTTTGCCTTCCTTTTCTTGCCTTCTTTTGGATTGGTGGGATATTTTGTTTTCTCTAGTCATTTGGGAGTTAAAGTCTTTGTTTATATTCTTTCAGTGGCTATCATACTCATCTAAACATGCATATTTAAGTTATAATAAGTGTCTCAAGTTGGTTTATCTTCCTCCTGGGGGATACAAGAACCTTAGAATACTTTAATTGCTTTAACTCCTCTTTCTTTCTTTCTTTCTTTTTTTTTTCTGCTTTAACTTCTCTTGAGTTATGCTATTACAATATATTTAAATTTATTTATTTTCAGCTTTGTATTTTGAGATAATTGTAGATTCACATGCAACTGTAAGAAATAATACAGAGATCCCACGTACCCGTCACTCAGTTTCTCCCAATGGTAACATCTCTCAAAACTGTAATACAATATCACAACCAGGAAATTGACATTAGTGCAATCCACTGATCTTATTCAGATTTTACCAGTTTTACATGCACTGGTTTGTGTGTATTTAGTCCTATGCACTTTTATCCCATATATGACCACAACCATTGTCCAGATACAGAACAGTTTTATCAGAAGGATCTCTTGTGTTGCCCTTTTATGGCCACAGACACTTCTCTCTCTTTCTAACCCCTGGCAACCACTAATTTGATCTTTATCTCTATAATTTTGTCATTTTAAGAAGATTATATAAATGAAACCATATAACATCTAATCTTTTCAGATTGACTTTTTAAATTCAGCCCAATTCTCTTGAGATTCATTCAAGTTGTTAGGTATATTTTAATTTTACTATTTTTCTTTTTATTTCATGGGAAATTACTTCTATTGTTTTATAAATTTAATATTTGTTAGTTTTAACCACAAATTCACCCTTGTTTTCTGTTCTTCATTCCTTCTTGTTTCTCAGACCTTCCACTTGGGGTCACTTTCTTTCAAGCTGAAATACGTCTGTTAGTATTTTGTTTAGTAATGGTCTCCTGAGGCAAACTCCCTAAATGTGTATTGTAAACTTTCTTGATTTAATTCTCAGATGTTTCTAAAAATAAACTTTTTTTATTGAGGTATAAGATACATATCAGTAAGTATATGCAGATATGAACAACACACAGGTAAGATTATAAATGTACAGCTCAGTGAATTTTTACATAGTTAACATGCAAGATATGGAAGCCTCTCTTATATTCCCTTCCAGCTGTTAATTCTCACCTCCTTTGCAGAGATTTCCCATCCTGACTTGTTACACTATGGATTAGTTTTGCCCGTTCTTGCACTTTATAAATGGAATCTTACTTTTTTGTGCTGGCTTCATTTCCTCCACATTGGCCTTGTGAGATACCTCCATGGTGTTGCTCATGGCAGTAGTTAGTTTGTGTTTATTGCTGTATACATTCCATTTTCCTAATATTCCACAATATATTTATCTGTTCTGCTGGTGGTAGACATTTGGGTTGTTTCCAGTTTGGGTCTATTATAAGTAATACTGCTGTGAATTTTCTTGTACATATCTTTTGGTGCACATGTGTATAATTTTATTGGTATGTACTTGGGAGTGGGATTGTGTTTTATAGAGTAGGTGTGTTTTATTCAGCTTTAGGAGATATTGCACACTGGTTATGTCAGTTTATACTCCCACTACCTGTGTTGTTTCCCATCCTTCCCAATACTTACTATTGTGTCAGCTTTTCAAAATTTTTAATTTCAATTTAGTCATTCTGGTGGGTGTGTAGTAGTATCTCATTGTGTTTATAATTTGAATTTCCTTGGTGCTAAATAGGTTGAGCGTCTTTTCATGTTTTAGTCTTGGCCAGTTGGGTATTCTCTTTGGGGAAAAGCCTGCTCCAGTCTCTTTCCTAACTTTCTGTTGAGCTGCCTGTTTTTATTATTGATTTGTAGGAATTCTTAAATATATTCTAGATCAAAGTCCTTTGGTTATATTTTCTCCCTACCCGCTGGCTTGCTTTTTCCTTCTCTTAATGGTTTCTTCTGATGAATAGAAAGAATTAATTTTAATATAGTCTAATTTATCAATCTTTTCCTTTATGGATAATGTTTTTGGTGTTCTTCATAATTTGTTTTTGCCTAATCAAATGTCCTGAAGATTTTCTGTGTTATCTTTTGGAAGTCTTTTCACGTTTATATCTATAATCTATCTGGAATTGATTTTTATGTATGGTGTAGATTTTTTTCATATGGCTATCCAGTTGACTTAGCACTGTTTATTAAAATGACCATCTTTTCTTCACCATTCTTCAGTGTCACCTTTATTATAAATCAGGCACCATAGAGAGAGAGAGAAATATGGCCACTTTTCTGGTCTCTAAGCTCTTCCATTGGTTGATTTGTCTATATTTTGTTTGGTTCTGGGAATAAGAAGCATAAAATATAGCTCCTGCTTTTAAAGTGCTTACAATCTAATGTAGGAATGAGTTAAATAAACAGCTAATTTCAATATAATGTGGTATGGAAGAAAATAATGTTAAAGTTGTGCTCATGTTTAAATTTTTAGAATTAAACTGTTAAGATTCACTTTAGTAAAGAAATTATAATGCAGTAGTAAGGCTGTTCTCATAACTGAAAGATATTTTATATTTCATTAGTTGGATTTTGTTTATGATTTACCATACACGAATATATCCCTAAACATATATTGTTTAGTTTTGCCTGTTTGGCCTTAGTATAAAAGTCATCACACCACATGTATTCTGTACTGTTTTTGTTATGGTTCAGTTTAAGCTTTTAAAACCAGTTACATTTTAGTGATGGAATTTCAGGCAGTGGGAAAAATCTTGTGCCAGGTGTTTCCATTAAATCAGTAGTTCCTAAAATATGGTACACAACATGACTTTAGGCGGTATTTGGGCAAAAATTTTAAAGCAGTGATTATGTTTATTTTTATAGTTACTTTCTATTGATAAAAAATGATACTAGTTTTTCCATTTGCTTATGGCATAAAATTTCAAGTCAACTTAAGAACAATTAAGTCAATAATTTTACAGGTGGTAGATACTTTGTGCTTCTATGTAGCGTGGCAGAAATTTGAGGTGGAATGGGAATGACATACTTGGATAAAACTGCCTCATAGAGTGCTTTTTTCTGGTCCAGGGAATTGGTGAGGAGGATTATCATTGCCTCTGTTTGGCCAGGGGCCACTGTCTGGCTAAGTCAAAGTTGCTCCCTAGAAAGTTACCATTGGCTGAGATAGCAGCAGTGCACCAGGCAATATTGTGAAAAAGGTAAAATCTCCCTTAGGTTTGCCATTCTTCCTCTGCTGTGAATGCCTGCTCACCACTCAGCATAATATTAGGGATGCACATAATTGAATGTCAACATATTTATGACTTCTTTTGTTATGAGATTAAATACCACCTGTGTCTGGTCTTCTTTCTTGACAGATGAGGAAGTAATAAAAGCCCCTTTTATTAGGCTTTTATTAGGGTTTTGGATTGAGGAGCACATGAGCACATACTATGAGCTATATCCTGAGGAGAGCCTCAGTTCCAGAAAGAATGTAACACTCAAGGGTGGGCTTCAAGGGACAGGACAGAAACAAAAGGCAAGGCACAGAACCAGAGACTAAGGGGTGGAGGAGAGTGAGCTTGGAGAACATTCCCCATCCAAAGTGAAAGTGTCAGGCCACAGTGCATTTTATGGTAGTAAAATGGGGCAGATTTCATAATTTGGTCCTCAAGTCCCAGGGTCATCCATCTATGGGAAAGAAGCAAGAATCAACAAGACCTGTGACCATGGTTGTGGGAGAGGAGGAAGTACAAATAGTTGAGGAGAGATATAATAAGAGTTCAAGTTAAGTGTGGGAGGGTGGAAGAATGATGATCTATCCATGACAGCAAAGAACTTGTCTGGAGGGAAGTTGATTTGGAGGGAAAGATAAGTTCAATTTTTAACATATTAAATTTGAGGTTACTGGGGCCAATGCATGAGGCTGAGATGATCAACAACAAAAAGCTAAGCACAGGTGCCACGGGTGGGGCCTTACCAGGCTGGAGCCAATAACCCAGAGCTGCTGGGACAGTGTAGGAGAGAAACAGAGAGACTGGCTGACTCTGCACATAGCCAAGGAGAAAAGCAAAGGCCACAGCCAGTAAAGTTGTCTAGCACAGTGTCTTCTTGTACATAGCATTTCAGAAATATTTGTGAAAAACCTGTGTAGACATTGGGTGTCAGAAATTTAAGATATGTGTTGAGATTTCCACTTCTGGAGGCAAGCTTCTTTCCACTTCTGTGGCAAGCTTACTCTTGGAACGTGATCTTATATACGGAGGTAAAAGAAAAAGACCTTCAAGTTCTTGTGGTAGTCAGTTTCCTGAACTAGAGCCCAAAGCTTTACTTCTCAGCCTCCCACTCAGAACCTTGTATGGCTCTTATTTAATGCATACTTTTAAAATAAGCATGACTCTCTAGTTCCTTTTTCCACAGTAAATTAGAAGTCAGCAATAGCTGTTTAAAGGCTTATCAGAGTAACAGGAGGTGACAGCTGGCAACCTGGCTTGGAGGGAGGAGACAGGAAATAAAATCAAATTGTGCTTGATTACCATATATTACTAAAGAAACTGGGCTCTTTCAGAGGTGGGACAGGTTATGTGGTAAACAAACAGATTCAGTGACACAGGTTGAACAGTGGGGCAGGTCATGCACACAAGTTGTCCAGGTAACCCAGCCAGGCTGGCCAGCAGTATCTCTCGGACAGAGTGCTGGGTAGGGACTGGATGAACCTGACTCCGAGGGAATCTAGCCTAGGCAGTAGGTGGCAATGTTGGGCAGGCAGATGAAGGCCTCAGGGATGTCTGACTATATTCATAGGGATTGAGTTGTGGGCAGGATTCTAGTCCTAGATGAATTAAGGCTGATCCCAGAGCCCAGTGGAAGGAACAAAACAGACTGGAGGAAGGGAATAGGAAGGGCCACAATGAGGGCAGCTACCATTTGTTTAGCACTGTGTACTAAGCTCTGTGCTGAGCACCTCCCAGTTTATCATGCAGTAACTCAGCTCCCCTCCTGCCTATTTTTTTTGGAAAAGAGGAAGAGAAATTTCAAAGGTAGCTGGAATGTGGCAGAACCAGGATTCCATCCCAGTCTATCTTCACAAATCATGCTTTCAATTGCCAGGCGACAACCATCTCTTGCTGGAACTGTCTGTTGTTGCAGCTTGGGTACAGTTGGTACCGGCCCTGCAGGCATATTGCCGTGGACCTTGCTGAGCTGTGGATCCCAGCACGATGCTCTTTCCCCCTCCAGTTCTGCTCAGTGCTGGAGTCCAGCTGGGCTGAGACCATGCTCCCCGTATCCCCTGTCTCCTCTGCCTGGTGGTGTGGGTAGAACTTCTCTCTTCATCCCTCTGCTTGTTTTACCAAAGACCTCCTCCTATTCTGAAAGAGATGCCGTGCCACGAGGCATTTTTCCCCCCCACAGGATTCATTCCTTTGCTGAAAGTCATCCAATTTTACTCCCTGATAATCTTCTGTGTAATCTTCCTTCACTGCATGGATTGTAGTTGTAACTGGGGGACGATCTGATTCTTATCTCTCTGCCCCATGGAAGTGTAAGCTTCACGAAGTCGGAGGCCACGTCTGTTTGCTCACCATTGTATCCCCATAGCTGAGCAGAGTGTCTGACACCCAGAAGGTATTTGATGAGTGAATACATGAATGACTGCCTTACATTAATTTTAATTGTCTCTTAGTTCTTAGTTGCCAGGTACTATGTTAGATCACAGTCCTGTCTCCCAAACTAGATTCAACGTGGTAAGAAACTGAAGGCTTGCTAGTGACTTAAATCCCATTCAGGGGTAGGTCAAGGTTTTGGGGGTTTCTAAAGCCATTTGAGAAGCCTTCTTTAAGAAAAAGAAGGTAAATTATAATGCACAAAATTTGTTATAAAGCTGCATATTTATTTAGAATGACAAAAAGCCCAACTAATTAAAAATATAAAAAGCCGACAAATATCACAAATGTTGTAAAAATCCAGAAAAATATTTTGTTAACTAATTGTCCAATATATTTCTATTATATTTTTTCCTATATATTTTGGTTGCATGTTATTGTATCACCTTTTGTATAACAATGATTTTTATAATCTTGTGGCTAGAATAGAAAGATAATTTAGCCTTTACATTAATACAGTTACTAAACTTTTTAGCCCAAAATTATTAGACTTCTCGCATAATGTTCTTGCTGTATTATATAATAACTGCAATTTTTTAAAGCTAATGAAGGCCATCAGCAGGAGAAAGGTTTGCATACTTCCTTTACCTTCTCTGAAGGCATCATTATGTATGCAGGTAGTAGTTAGCACAATTGGTGGTAGCTTTTCAAACTTCAGGAAAAGCATGGTACCTCTTCCTGGAGCATCAGTTTTACTTGTTAGTAAATATATCGAAACATTTTTATATTAAAATAAAAATAGAAATATCATAGAGTTGAATGAAAAATACATTAATTTTAAAGCTCAAATACTAGACTTCATAAAGGTATAATTTTGAGCAAATATCTCAACACTTTTGAATCTAAGATAGTTATCCTGGTTTCTATTATACTACTTCTGTTTGTTTTTAGATCTTTAATTGAATTTAGTGACTTTCTTCTTTTACTTTATTACTTAACTGGAATTTAAAACCTACTTTTTATTGAAATATGCTGTATGCACAGAAAAATGCATACATCATCAGCATGTGACTTGCTGAATTTTCATGAAGTAAACATTCCTGTACATCCAAACCCAAGTCAACAAACAGAACCCTGCCGCTACCCCTAGAAGGACCTGTTTACGTTCCCTTCCATGTACTTCCTTCGCCCCTGGCCTGGTAACCACTGCCCTGACTTCTAGCAGCATGGTTTAGTTTTGCCTGATTTTGAACTTAATGTAAATGGAATTATTCAATTTATACCTGTTTAGATTTGGCTTGTTTTCCCCAATGTTTTGTTTGTAAGACTCATTTATATTGTTGTACGTAATTGCAGATCCTTCATTCTCATTGCTATTTCCTTGTGTGAATATACCACAATTTATTTATCTGTTCTACACTTGATGGACATTTGGGTGTTTCTAGATTTTGGCTATTATGAATAGAACTGCTATGAACATTATAGTACATGTCTTTTGGTGAACATATATATGCTTTTCTGTTGAGTGTATAACTAAGAGTGGAATTGTTGGATCATAAGGTATGCATGTGACCAGCTTTGATTAGATATTCCCAAACCGTTGTTCAAAGTTGCAGTTTACACTCTCACCAACAGTGTATGAGAATTCTGATTGGTCCACCTCTTCACTAACACTTGGTGTTTTCTATCTTTTTAATTTTAGACCTTCTGGTACCTGTGTGCTATCTCATTGTGGTTTTAATTTGCATTGCAATTCTAAAAAATTACTGACAGTTAAAAAAAAGAGTCTGCTTCACAACTTGTTTTTGATATTGTATAGATTTTCAGAATTATTGTCAGATCTGGGAAGACCTCTATTGATTTTATTTCATGTATAAGCTTTAATAATTCAGAGTATTTCCCATATATAGATGTCTTGATGAATAATCTATGATACATCCACGCAGTGGAATACCAGGCAACTATTTAAAAAAAAAGGAAAAAAAAGAACCGTCTCTGTGACCTGATATAGAGTGGTTTCTATAATATAGTACATGAAAAAAAGCAAGCTGCAAGAGTATAAATAGTGTGCTAGCTTTTGTGTGTATGAGGTATATTTTTGCATAAACTAGGTAAAAGAATAAAACACTACCAAAATCAAACACTGACAACAGGAGGTGAGGGGGATTAGGGAGAAGGAATAGGTGAGTGAGACTTAAAACTACCTGTACAGGTGTACTTTAACAGTTAGCTGTTAAACTGTGTTAATTGTTAATGTTTTACATATTAAAAATAAATTTACAAGGATGGGAAAAGCTAAAACTTAATACAAACAGAAACAAGTGGATCTGTTTATCAAACTATTAACAAACCACACAGAAAAAGAATTCATTTAACCTTTGAACACATTTTTCAGTGTCTACAACTTTAATGGTATATATCCTAAAGACAGAAAGTCTAAAGGAATATTGAACATTACTTAGTGAGTTTGTTTTTATTGATTTTGATACTATTTTGTGTATATTCTGAGATTGAGCAATTGAGAAATTCTGTTTCCTGTTGGAGTTCTCACTGTGGAAGAAGGGATATATAAAGGTGGAAGGAGCAAAATAATAGTCATGTTGGATTTGAATGCAAGTTGTCAGTATGAACTCATGATTTAAAAAAAAAAATCCTGACTGTCCACTAAAAGGTCCTAGAAACAATGACTCCCCAGTAGGAATGAGCACACTTAGTGTAAGATCTTGGTTTTCTAAATATGTTTCCCGTTAAAAGGAAGTAGGAGAAATGGTTTATCGGATTGAATGATACCAGTATTGGAGCATGAAAAGTACAAGGTGAGCCTACAACATCCAGATGTACCAGAAAAGTGAGGAGATGCTTGAAAAACTACAGGGACAGGCTAACATGATACAAGAACCAGCTTCAGGGGCCGGCCCGGTGGCGCAGCGGTTTAGTTTGCGCTTGGCAGCCCGGGGTTCATGGGTTCGGATCCCGGGCGCGCGCCAACGCACTGCTTGTCAGCCATGCCGTGGCGGCATCCCATATAAAAAGTAGAGGAAGATGGGCACGGATGTTAGCCCAGGGCCAGTCTTCCTCAGCAAAAAAGAGGAGGATTAGCAACGGATGTTAGCTCAGGGCTGGTCTTCCTCACACACACACACAAAAAGAACCAGCTTGAAGGGTCTCCCAGCCAGATTTGGGACAACTTGAGCATCAAAAAGGATAATGGGAATACTTTTCCAATGGAGATATCTGGGAAACACCACTGTAACCAAGTGATCAAACTTGACATCCCTAACACCCCAACATCATGTGCCACCTGACGTGATGCAGTGGGAAGCATGCTTATATCCTTGTGCATAGTTGCAGATCCTTCATTCTCATTGCTGTTTCCTTGTGTGAATATACCACAATTTATTTATCTGTTCTGTTGATGGGCATGTGGGTATTTCTAGATTTTGGCTATTATGAATAGTACTGCTAGGAACATGATGGCACATGTCCTGAGTGAGTTGAGCATCACGTATTCTTTTTGCTAAAAATGTTCAATCTGAATATAATGAATACGTAATTAGGTAAATTCAAATTGTGGCACATTTTCCAAAACAACTGACCTGGACTCTTAAAAAATGTGAACATAATGAAAGACAAAAAACAAAAGGAGGTCTGTTCCAGAATAAAGGAGACTAAAGAGACATAACAGCTAAATGCAACTCATGATTATTCATTAAATCCTCAATGGATTGAGGGGAAAAAAACCTAGCTGAAAAGACATCAATGAGACAAGGAGGGAAATTTGAATATGGACTATATATTAGATAACATTAAATCAAAGTTAAACTTTTTTTGGGTGTGATCATGTATTAGGTTATGTAGGAGAATGTCCCTCTTCTTAGGATATCTGTGCTGAAGTATTTCGAGAAGGGTTATGATTTCTATAACTTACTTTTAAATGGTTCAACAAAAAGCCAAACAAAAGGGTATACATTTATATATTGAGAGACATAAAGCAAATATGGCAATATTTTAACAGTTCATTGAACTGTTCTTTTATCTTTCCATAGGTTTGAAATTCTTTGAAATAAGAAGTTGGGAAAATGATTGAAGGGTATTTCAAAAGTGTTTTTGTGCAATGACTAATGCCCATATCTAAGTTAAGAATACTCGTTCACCAGTTTATCCTTGCTGGCTCCATATAGGAAATCTGTTAATATAATTCACAGTATTAATAAATCAAAGAAGAATGGTGAAAAAGCATTTGATTAAAGTAAATATTCTTTCCAGATTTAAAACACTTTTAAATAAAGTAGGAATATGTAGATGATTCCTTCACATGACAAAATTATATTTCATTCTAAATTCCAGCATTCTGCTTAAGGGAGCAACACCTAGAAGCGTTCTCACTTAAGACAGGGTCAAGAAAATAACGTCCACTGTCACTATGCATTTTTATGATTGGATGGTGGTAGCTACAGTTAGATAAGAGAAAAAAATAGAAATTTTGGAAAAGAAAAGACAAATTTGTCATTGTTTGGAGATGATATGACTAGCTAGAAAACCTGAGAGAATTAACTAACAAACCATTGCACATAATTGAGATGTCCAGATAAAAAATTAACAGAATTCTGCTTCCAGTACTGTGGAAAACAAGGTATTCAGAAGAACCTTGCCCCCCATTATAAAACAGCTAGATCCTGGTATGACTGATGCATTCTGGACTTATAGGAAGTAAGGGAAATTTTCAAAGACCTGCTCCCTCCCCAAAATGGGGGATACCAAACTATGAGCGAGAGAGTGGAAGCAATGAGCTTTAAGCTCTAAGATGACAATGTATAAAGTTAATGTGCCACGGACAAGTTGTGTTAATTTTGAAAAGCAAAGGGGCTTACTATTAGAAAATCTATAAATGGCATTTACTACATTAAGAAATGAGAAGAGCAACATCATTTGATCACTTCAATAAAAGCAGAAAAATCATTTGAAAGTCAATATTTAAATATGATTAAAAATGCTTAGCAAACTAGGAGTAGGAATTTGCTTACCCTGATAAATGATATGTACCAATTTTTTTTTTTACGATGTTAAAAGCATTCCCTATAAAACCAGGATCAAGAAAAATCTAACGTTGTTTGGGTATTATTGGACAAGGAGAAGTAAGGCTAAAGACTGGGAAGGGTGAAACCAGATATTACTTTTTTTTGTTGTTGGCAGATGTTTTGGTTGTGTGCCAAAATGGTAGCGGTGTATCATGCCCTGCAGAAACTGAAGACAAATTATTATCTAAGAGTCTCACAAGGTGGCTACCAGATGATCAACCTGCAAACATCAACTGATGCATTGTGTGTACTAATAACAGACTGTTATAAAGCATAATTTTAGAATATCGTGATTATATAAAATTAAAAAGAACCTAGAAATATATCTAACAAAATGTGTTAAGTCCTGTATGCAGAAACTTATACAACTTGATGGAAAGATATTACGAAAGACTCAAAAGAATAGGGAGACCGAGAATTGTAAAGTCATCAATTTCCAATCAAAATGGTGCTGGGACAACTGCCATCAATATGGGGGAAAGCCTGTGAAATTGGATTGCTATCTCACTTCACATATAAAAATCAGTACCAATGGATTAATGATTTAAATGTGAAAGGCAAAACTTTAAAACATGTGGAAGGATATATAGGAAAATATATTTCTAACCTTGGCATAGAAGATAACTTTTTTCATAAAGTAGATCATAAAGAGAAGAAAGACTTGGAGAAGCAAGACACAGTGTTGCAGAAATTCCACATTTGCAACATATCAGACAAAGGATTAGAATCCAGAATATATAAAACATTTCTACAGATCAATTATAAACAACCCAATGGAAGAATAAGCAACATATAGAAAATGGACATTTTGCGGAAGAGGGAATACTTTTGGCAAATAAAATCACGTGAAGGCAGAGAAATAAAAATTAAGACCACAGTGAGATACCATTTTGCATCTACAGGATTGGCAATAATTAAGAAATCTAATTACGGTGTGTTTGATAGATTATAGGTCAATAATTCTTATACTTCTAGTGAGAGTATAAATTGGTATAATCACTTTGAGAAACAATTTGGCATTATCATATCAGGTAGAATTCTCATATACCTACAGATAAGCAGACTTCTAGGTCTCGAGTCTGGAGACACTCTTGTGTGTGGAGACCAGGAGACCAAGAGTGTCATATCTGGACTGTCTATAGTAGCGAAAATCTGGAAACAACCACATGTCCATTGTCAGGAGAGTGGCTGGGTATATCCACACGATGGAATATAATATAGCAGTGAAAAAGTGTGAACCACATTACTCACAACTTGATAAATTTTACTAACATAACATTTAATGAAATAACAAGTCTCAGAAGATAATACACAGTTTAATACCATTCTATAAAGTTAATATTCCAGCAAAACTAAACATAAGTAGGGATTCATAATACAATGTTAAACCTCTTTTACAGATAATAGGAATAATAAACACAAATTGGTGGTGGTGTCTCTGGAGGATTAAGGGAATAGGATGGGGCCAGCACACAAGTAGAGCCACTGGTACATTAGCACTGATCTAGGCCTTCAGCTGGTGGTTGCTTTACAGTGTCTGCTTGGTTATTATGTTTAATTATGTATATATTCTACATACTCTTGTGATATCAAATGTCAGATGACAAAAATAAAATGACTAATAAATAGCCTTAATATATACAAACAATAACCAATTAGAAGGTATAATTCAGGAAGGGAACTTCCTACATGAAATGCTGGGAATAAATCTCACAGAAAATATACAAGAGCCATGTGAGGACAATTTTGAAAGGTTACTAAGAGCCATAAAAGGAGACTTGAAAATGGAAAAGCCTAGTGATTTGTTCTTAGAAAAATTTATTTCATAAAGATGTCAATTTTCCCTGAATCTATAAATTTTTGTGTGTGTGTGTGAGGAAGACCAGCCCTGAGCTAACGTCCATTGCCAATCCTCCTCTTTTTGCTGAGGAAGACTGGCCCTGGGCTAACATCCATGCCCATCTTACTCTACTTTATATGGGACACCGCCACGGCATGGCTGACAAGCAGTGCGTCAGCTGGCGCCCGGGATCCGAACTGGCGAATCCCGGGCTACCAAGCGTGAACTAAACCGCTGCGCCATTGGGCTGGCCCCCTGAATCTATAAATTTAACATTTTATAAAAATTCTAAAGATTTTTTTCAGCCTAGACAAGCTAATTCTTGAAGTTATATGGAAAAGAAGTGTGTTCTGAACATGCAAGGAAATTATGATACAGAGAGACTAGATAGAACTGAATATAAAGTGTCAGTAAACCTGTCTGGTGCAGGTATAGGAATGGACATAAAGGCCAATGAAACAAAAAGTGTAGAAATAGACCCCTTATCATAGATACAATTAGGATATGATAAAGATAACATTTCAAAACAGGCATAAATTTGAGATTATTCAATACATGATGTTGGCGGAACCAGACAACCATATTTAAAAAATAGTTTCAGAAGGATCAAAGATTTAAGTGTTGCAAAAGAAAGTAAACAATTCTGGAAAAAGAAGAAAATACGAAATTTAAAAGCAATCTTGGAGTGGGGATGATCTTTCCAAGCATGACGCAAACTGGAAGCCGTGGAAGATTAACTTGACTGTATCAGGAGGAAAAAAATGAAATAGAGTAAAAATATAACAAAGTGGGAAAATGTTTATTTCATAAAGAACTAATTTCCTTACTATGTAAGGAATTTCTACAATTAAAAAGACCAACTCTACAATAGGAAAACAGGCAAAACTTTCAAAAAAACATGTAATACGCTTTCTAAAAGGAAATGCAAACGGTTTTTAAGCATCAAAAATTGTTCAATCAGTAAGAGAAATGAAAATTAAAATGACAAGGAGAACTCAAAAATAAGAAAAGGAACAACTCAATTAAAAAATGGGCAAAAGATCTGAACAGACACTTCACCAAAGAAGACATACAGATGCAAATAAGCCTATGAAAAGAGCCTCCACATCATATGCCATTAGGGAATTGCAAATTAAAGCAATGATGAGATATACCACTGCATACCTATCAGAATGGCGAAAATCCAAAATGCTGACGATACTAAAGGCTGGCGAGGATGTGGAGCAGTAAGAACTCTCATTCATGCTGGTGGGAATGCGGAATGGTACAGCCACCTTGGAGGACAGTTTGGTAGTTTCTTGTGAAGCTAAATATACTTGCTCCTTGGTATTTATCTGGAGGGGTTGAAAACTTTTGTCCACACAAAAACCTGCACATGGATGTTTATGGCAGCTTTCCTCATAATTGCCAATCTTGGAAGCAACCAAAATGTCCTTCAGTAGGTGAACTGATAAATAGGCTGTGTTACATCCAGACAATGGAATATTATTCAGTGCTAAAAAGAAATGAGCTATCAAGCCATTGAAAGACATGGAGGAAACTTAAATGCATGTTACTGAGTGAAAGAAGCCAATCTGAAAAGGCAAAACTATGGAGACAGTAAAAGGATAAGTGGTTGCCAGGGATTGGGAGGAGAGAGGGATGAATAGGCAGAGCACAGAGGATCTTTAGAGCAGTAAAACTATTCTGTATGATACTATAATGGTGGATACATATCATTTTACATTTGTCCAAACGCATAGAATGAACCGCACCGAGACTGAACCTTAATATAAATTAGGGACTCTGGATGATAATGATGTATTGATGTAGGGTCATCAATTGTAACAAATGTAGCACTCTGGTGGGGGATATTTGTAGTGACGGAGGCTGTGCATGTGTAAGGTCAGGGGGTATGTGGGAACTCTTTGTGCTTTCTGCTCAATTTTGCCGTGAACCTAAAACTGCTCTTAAAAAAAAGTATATTAAAAAAAATGGCAAGGAGTTATCATTTTAAAATGATCTAAACATTTGACAACACGCTGTATTCCTGAGGATAGGGAATTAGGCATGATTTTTGCTGGGGCATGGAGGGGGCATCATATTAATCCAATTTAAATATGTTTATTCTATGACTTAGCAATTGTACATCTGAATGAAACTGTATATGTCACAGAAAATATGTTGCATCATTATTTATAATAGGAAAAGACTGGACACATTCTAAATGTCCTACAAATGGGAATGGGTTAAATATAGTGCATTCATATAATGGCATACTCTGTAGGTATCAAAAGAAAAAGTGGAAGGATAATTCAGTCTTTGGTTGATAGCATTTTTTTAATGGTTTAGAAGAGTTTGAGCTTTGCAACTCATTATTGGTAATACCATGTACATTTTTAAGATTTTACTGTCAAATTTGCTGAAATTTCCATCATGTTTCCTTCCTGTATGATCATTTCATGTTTTCTTGGGCCAGGGTAATCATAAATACTCATTAAATCCAGGAGACTTGTTATTAAACAGCTTGTCAGCGACGTCTTCTTACCAGTGGCAATTATGAGTTTCATTTTATCTTTAAATTTTTTAAAATGAAAATTCAAAAAATTCAGCATTTTCCCACTGTGTTTGTATGACTCACTTCTCTTCATTAATTCCATTATCAAAAAAAAAAAAAAATCCACTGTGCTGACAGTAGAAATTATTTTCTGTTTGGAAATTCTGTTCTGTGTTTGGGAGTACTCTGATTCTCATAATCTTATTTATTACTTCTGTTGCTAGTTTTATTATTAATATTTTCTTGACTACCATGACTCTTTTCAAAATAGTTCTGCATACTATTTCAACCATTTTAATTTCATTGTTATATAGGAGAGTTTTTAATATTTTGAACCTCCTGCCAGTCTTCATTCTTTCAATTTTCTTGTTTAGCTTCCACTAGGATCCTTACTTTCCATTGTATTTGAATTTTGGAGTGATCAATAATTGTAGAAAAAAGTGGAAAATTTATCTGAAATTAAGGCAAATACAAAAGCTAGTCAAATACATTAAAAATTGCCACTGTGTTCAATCAAGCACCATAACTGTATAGTCAAATTACTCTTATACTACAAATATTAAATTATTGATGTGATACGTGTAGGAGTTTTTCACTGGAACATTTGTTTCTTCAGGCTGCTTTGCTTTGTTGGTGGTGATTTTGCATGCTGTTTTATCTAGGACTGTCAGACTTTGTGAGGACGAGATGCATCAGATAAGGTGTGCATAAGGAGTGCATAAATCATGCAGCCTCATCCTCATTTTTGCTTGCTATTTGTAGTAATACTTTGTGTTTATTTCTGACGGACCAAGAATTTTGACAAATTTTATTTCATGTGATTTGCTGTAAAAAAGGAAAAAAAATGTATGGTGTGTTTATAATTGTATACACTGTTACTAAATATGTTTCTGACAGATGAAAACTTCTGTTTTAATTAGATATCAATGAGATCCAAATCCTCTGCTTAAGATTTTAAATAATTGATGTTTGGAAGAATTTTCCAGAGCCTAACTTCTGGCTCTTTTCATTTCAGTCTCCTCCACTGAAGGGCATGGTCATAAGGTGAAGGTCATGATGAACCTGTGTGATGGGGAGTGGCCCAGTAGGTGACAGGATCCCTAGAAGTGACTGCTACAGAGGAGGGCTGGCAGTACCTCAATCATCCCCAGGAGTGACTGTGAACTGCATCAGTATACCCTGTCAAACCCAACCAAATGTATTTCCAACTCAATGTCCCTTTAGTCTGACCCCAGTGATAACAGTCCCTGTAATACCAGCAGACACCAGGGGGAGGTGGACAGAGGAGAAGTCGGAGTGGGAAGAGAGCACTCTCCTAATGACCTGGAGTTCATCGTTTGCAGATTTTACAAGAAAATGTTTTACTGCATGAACACGTTGCTAGGAACTCCTTGTGGAGCCTTGGAAGGGGCTCATGCAAATGCGAGACCCCAAAGATTTAGGCTTCGTTAGCTTTACAGTAAATCTCTCTCTGGGTCCAATTATTTCGTGGCTTAGGGACCTCCACCCCCACCAAAGTGTTTAGTAAATATGGGTTCAGTTGGACAATATTTATATCGAGATCCCTGGTGTAGACATTTTGTGTGCTCCACCTCTGCCCGGGAGATGCTTTCCTTCTCGCTGCCTCTCTGCCTGCTGCAGGACTTACCCCAAGTCTCCCGAGTTTGTGTGGGCAACGTGCCGTAGCCCAGCCTTGGGGGCTGGGGGCAAAGTGGAACAGGAGAAGCCCCCTCGATGACCAGATTCCCGAGTGCAGTGACTGTACCAGGCGTAGCTGCATCTCCCTGTCCCCACCCCCCTCAGTGGAAGCCTATCACCTAGAGAGGGCAAAGGTCCATATCAAGAGAGTCAGACTTTGGGAGCAGACGTTCTTCTGTCCTTTTTCTCTTTGGGATCAACATGTAGCTGATGATTTACGCATTTACGGGGGCTGGAGGGAAGTTTGGACGCCAACATTTCATTTGTCCCTGGGAAGTTCCTACTCACGCTTTCCAGCAGCTCAGGTCTCATCTTGGTGAAAATGTCTCCCAACATCTGAGACTGAGCTGATCACCCTTCTTGTCTTTAAATCTCTGCTTGCTTCTCTCCTGCTGAAGGGCACTTTGTTGTCTGTGTCTTTGCTGTGTGGCTTCCGGTAGCTCCCCTGAGACCTGGGACCTTTCTTATTCAGTCTTGCTGCTGAGTACTGCTGGGGTGCCAGCAGAGAGTGGAATAGATGCTCACACGTGTTTCTTGAGTGAGTGTCTGATGTGGAGGACTCATTAAAGCTTGGGCTGGTGGCCTTTTGGGATAATGGGCAGCTTTATCTCCACGGAGATGTTGTAGAAAATTCTGGATTCTCTTCCTCTCAGCTGCTGATTTCAGGGCACAGCTTACCTTCTATCTCTAGGGTAGTTCTCAGATTGGGTGTGCATTGGAGTCACCTGAAAGTTGGTTAAAACACTGAATGCTTGGCCCCAGCCTCAGAGTTTCTGATTCAGTAGGTCTGGGGTCAGCGCTGAGAATCTGCATTTCTAACAAGTTCCTAGTGATGAGCCAGGAACCACACTTTGAGAACCACTTGGCCTATGACTGCCAGGGCTCACTGTTCTGGGAAGGCTGCTAGGTCCGGCCGCTGCTGGGGCAGACTCGTGGTTTCCATCAGGCTCTCTGGCTGAAGTGGAATCTTCAAAAGGCCCCCAGACCCAGGGCACTGGCCTGGCCTGAGGGTTATCTAGTGGTTTTCAAACTTTGCTCTCCATGCTTCTTAAGGAGAAGGGCGCTGCCTAGGGAGACCTCTGGGGGTCTGGGAGCCTGTGTGGGTGACCTCCAGACCCCTCACTGCCTGCTTTTTCACCAGATGAACTCTGTTTTTATGTCTCATGTATTGGGGTCTTATAAGTGAATTTGTTTGAAGAATGAGGTCCACTGCAGGGAAAAAAAATTGTGGTAACAACCTGGATTCTGGGCTCTGGAAAATAAGAGCTTGTGAAAGTTCTGACGTTTCTTCCGAGATCCAGGTCCCAGGGGGCCAGCAGGGCCAGAATGCCTCTTGGTTGCTAATTTGTATTTTTCTGTTTCATGGGGAGCCACACCTCCAGATCTAGCATAGCTTTGTGGTTAGGAACTCTGGAGTCAGATAGACTTGGGTTCAGGCACTCCTGGCCGGGTGACCTCTGACCACTGGGAGGCCTCTGGTCCGAGTCTGTGATGTGGGTAAGGACCTGCCTTCCTCCCCAGGTGTCTGTGAGCCTGAGATAAGATAGTGGGTCTAAAGCACTTGGCACAATATGTGGCCCAACGTAAATGCTCACATAAATATTAGTATTGTCATGATGATTTTGTTATTGTGGTGAAAAGCGTAAAATTATTCTTATAGAATCAAGAATTTTTAGATAAAATCAATATAAATTTGATATCCTAGAAGAATTTCAATAGTTAATGGATTTTTTTCCCTGTACTGGACAAAATGGATTTTTAGTTTAAAAACTAGGGAAAGGAAAACTAATTATTAGAGCATTTATTTAGCAAAAAGATAGTTTAAAAAGAACAATTGCCTAAAATTATGACATTAGCAGAAATCACTCTCGTATTTTTTTGTCACTTGCTTTGCTTGACAGAAAATTTCTGTGAAACACTTGTAATTCTCATATGTGATGCAAGCATCTTATTTTTTTTAATGTCGTTTTACTAAAAACGTAGTTATAGGCTTCATCTCATGTGATTATTTAGCTCCCAAACAAAATCAAGCTCCTTCCAAGTAAGAAAGAATATACATTCTACAGCAATAAAATGCAAAGGCGGTAGGGGTGGGGTGGGGGAATATGTTACTCAAGGAAAATTCAAAGAATTTAAGGTTTTGAAAATTTTCTGTTCAAATGAACTGTGATCAATTATCCTGGATACAGCAGAATGCCATGGAAGGCCACATTCTCATTTATTCATATTTTAAAGTTAGAATCAGGAGCAAATGGAGATTGATATAAAGAACTTTGCTGTATAAAAATTTGGCTGGAAGGTGTTTATTCTACCTACCAAGAATGCAAACATTTTGCACAGAATACATAATATTAGCTCTTGACGCTTAAACCAGTACTTCTATGGTATTTTTTTGGGTGGAGCGGCAACAGCCAAGATGAGGATTGAATATGTTTGAAAGGGGATTCAAAGTGATATTTATTGAGGACTTCACTTTAGGAAAGCAAAAAAAGCAAAGGCTTTCGTAAAGATTGTACAGAAAATATGATTTATTGGAGAGATCCTTTGCCGCATATTCTAATATTGTCTCCATATATAATGCAAGTTATCCTAGCATAGAAAATGGAAAGGAGCAGGCAGATTTATTGTTGTATGTGAGCATGAGTAATTTTTATTTTTATTGCTTTTCCACTTCATATCGAGTTGGAATTTTTTACTTTTGACCAAATGCTCCTGTTGGGTTTGCAGAAAATACAGCACGGGTACATGAAATGTAATATTTATTGTATATGTTTGTAATGGTATAAAGTAATAATTTAAAGTTATTTTAGGACATTTAAAATTTTAAAATTATGGTTTATCACACAATTATTTAACTCACACAAGTTAACTATTAATCTGTGGGTGTGTTCTTGAAGTTCTGCATCTGTGGGTTTGTGATTTTCATCAAATGTGGGAAATTTTTGGCTATTTTTTGAAATAATTTTTTGTCTCCTTTTCCTCTTCTCCTTGTTGAACTGCAGTTACATGTAAGTCAGACAGCTTGATATCCTCCTTCAGGTTATTAATGCTCTGTTAATTCTCAACTTTTTTCTCTATATGCTTCATTTTATCCATTTTTTATTCTATGTCTTCTAGTTGATTAATATATTTTTCTGCCATGTATAATCTGCTATTAATTCTATGTGGGAACTCTGAACTATCTATTTTTTTTGTAAATCTAAAACTTGTATAAAAACTCTATTTTAGAAAAAACATCATGATTATGTAAAGAAGCAGAAAATATGACCTATAATGAGGAAAAAAAAATCAATAGGAATGAACGCAGAAATGATATAGATGACAGAATTCATAAACAGGTACATTAACCTATTTTATGTATGCTTTATGTGTTCAAGAAGATAAAGAAAAACATGAGCATGATGAGGAAAGAAAACATAAAAATACCGATTTAGAACTGTTTGAAGTGAAATATACAATATGAAATAAAAAAAAGAATTTCTGCCATGTATAATCTGCTAATTGCTTCATGAAGTTGTGAATTTATATTTTTAATTAGTTATAGCACATTTTCAGTGATTATTCTTTAAATATGCCTCTCCTCCATTCTCTTTAGTCTTTTTTTCTGGAACTCTGATTAAATATATGTTAGATCTTTTCATTCTATTTTCTTGACTTCTATTTTATATATATTCAATCTTTGCTTTATTTTGGGTAAACTGGGTAAATTCTTCAGATATGTGTATAATTATCTTGTCATCTCTGCTTAATTTGCAATGTAACCTACCCACTTAGTTTTTTATTTTAACAACTGTATTTTCATTTCTAGATTTCCATTTGCTTTTTTCCTCAGACATTTCTGGTTATTCCTAAGAGTTTTTTGTTGTGTATTCAACTTTGTAGATGAAATCTTTCATTTCTTTAAAACTTTTTTACATAGCTCTTGGATATTCTTAATCTGACAATTCCAACCTCTTCAGTTCTTGGAAGGTGTTCTAAAATGTAGGTTTTATTATTCAGCCATGGTGAGGCCCACAGAGCAGGAGACAACTGCCATTGAAAAGAGAGTTTGTTACCCACTTAGTTCCCAAGAAGAGGGGGCATGCCTCACATTGGGAGAGCCACACAGGGGAGCACCAGGGTCAGTCAGGGGGCAGAGGGAGTGAGGGGAACTCTGGGCAAGAGCCTTTCTTGTGGTTTTTGTAGGAAAGGCAAGACAAGGCAGGGTAAGCAGGTTTAGGAGTGGCTAGTTTGAATAGTTTCTGCAGGCTCTGGGGCATAGGGACTGTCCCTAGTTGTTTGGTACCTCACCCTGGGGTGATTAGAGCAGGGGCTATTGGCCTGAGTGTAAGAACCAGATAGAGGATGTGGGCTCTGGTTGGTTAGTTTTCATATGAAAGGTGGACTGCAAGGCAAGTTGACTGTCTCTTGGAATTGGTTCGCCCTGGGAGGGGTAGTCTCCTCATGGTCAGTGAGGCCCCAGATGTCAAAAAACCAAAATAAGAAGACATGCTTAACACAAGGGTCTACATCTCTGGCTCTGCATGTTCGCTTGCCTTCCTTTGTGTTTGGGAATCTTTGCTTGATCTTAAACTGTGTGGCTAGCTTGGGGGATCTTTCCTTCAGAGAGCATTTGCATCTGCCCTGGAGGTAGCCAAGAGGCTGACGGGAACCATGACCACTTTGGATTCTCTGGACACTTGCTCAGAGCAGGAGTCTCTGGTCCAGCTGCTGCTTGCTGCTTTCCAAGTTCGATATCCCCACAACGTGTTTGCTGTGTTGACTTGGCCTCATGATAACTTTATGTGGCTGCTGCCTGCAGATCAGACCAGCTCTGGTTCTCCACTGCTCTGGCTTTCTGCATTTCTGGCCCTGGCTCTCTGCCTCTGCAGATTCCTTCATCCTTGTTTTCTGGGTGTTCCTTTGTTGGCTTTGGGACATTGAGGCAGAGGTTTCTGTTCCTTCTGGTTCCTGATTGATCTGAACCCCAATCATATTTTTATATTTTTTTATTGTGGGGGAGGGGGTGTGGAGAGGTAGGCTGTCTCGGGATAATTCTTCTACCTTTTGTGAGACCAGCAATGCTTCAAAGGGTGTGTCTCATCCCAGGTCTAATTGTTGTGGAGTGGGGGGTCCTTCAGAGAGTCTAATAGTTTCTAATGCATGAATCTGATCACTTTTCATGAGCTGTCCTGCTACCTCCCCTGCCCTAACCACCATTATATTTCCAACTGGGTTATTGCACTTGCTTCCTGACTGGTCTCCCTGCTCCTGCCTTTACCCCACGTTGGTCTATTTTCAATGTGGTAGCCAGAGGGATCCTGTTAAAACAAAATCAGATTGTGTCTACTACTCAGAACCCTCCAACTGCTTTCCATCTCATGCGGAACAAAAGTCAAAGATTTTACAGTGACCAAAAGGCCCTAGATAATACTGTCCCCTGCCCCTCTTCTTGCCCCTGACTTCCCTCCCCTCATCTCCTATTGTTCTTGCTTATGGTCCTATATGTACTGGCCTCCTTGCAGTTCAGGGAACCTGCTGGGCTTGTTCCTGCCTCAGAGCTTTTGCATTAGCTGTGCCTGCTGCATGGAGTGCCCGCTCCAGATACATGCATGACTGTCTCTCAGCTCCACCAGCTGTTTACTAAAGTCGCATACTCAGTCGAGGCTTCCTCTTGTCACCCCAGTCTAAAAGAGCATTTCTATCACCAAAAAATTCCCTTATGTCTTTGTGCTACCTATCAGTCACAGCTCTAGGCAGCCACTGATCCGATTACTGTCAATAGATGTTTGCCTTTTCTAGAACTGCGTATAAATGGAGTTGTTCAGTATGAGCTCTTATGTCTGGCTTCTTTTACTCAGCATAATGTTTTTGAGCTTCATCTGTGTTATTGCATGTGTCAATAGTTCATTCCTTTTTATTGCAGAGTAGTATTTCATTGTATGGATATACCACACTCTATATCCATTTACCTGCTGATTGTCATTGGTATGTTTCAGATTTGGGGGATTATGAATAAAGCTACTCTGAACATTCGTGTACAAGTCTTTGTGTGAACATATGTTTCATTCATTTTGGGTAAATACCTAGAAGTGGAATTGCTGGTTCATTGTGCAACTCTATCTTTAACTTTATTAGAAACTGCCGAACAGTTAACCAGAATGATCGTACAATTTTAGATTTCCACCAACAGTGTATGAGAGTTCCGTTTGTTCTGCATCCTTGCCAACATTTGGTATCCTTAGTCTTTTTTTATTTTAGGGATTCTAGGCATCTCATTGTCATTTTAATTTGCATTTCCATGATGACTAGGAATAGTGAACATCTTTTCATGTCTTTATCGGCCATTTGTAAATCTTCTTTTGTGAAATATCATTTCAAATTTTCTGCCCATTTTTAAATTGGGTTCTGTGCCTTCCTATTATTGAGTTCTAAGTGTTTCTAAATATATTCTGGACATGAGTTTTTGTTAGGTACATGTATCATTGATATTTTCTCCCACTCTGTGTATTACCTTTTTATCGTAAGGGTGCTCTTCAAAAAGCAGAAGATTTTAATTTTATTGAAACTCAGTTGATCAAAGTTAATGCTTTTCATGTCCTGTATAAGGAATCCTTGCATAATCTATGGTTGTAAAGATTTTCTCTTAACATTCAATGTATTTTGCTTGTTCATTTTGTTTTGTGTCTCTTCCCCACCCATTAAAACACAAACTCCTTGAGGGTAGAGGTTTTGTTGAATCATTTATTGCTGAGTCCCCAGTATTAGATCATGCATAGTTCATGGTAGGCGCTCAGCAAATATTTGCTAAATGAGTAAATGTATTTTTATAATTTTCCTAGACATGTATATATATCTATAAACAATACATTAGATTATTTTGTGTATTTCATAAGGTGATATACTTAATATGAGCTGAAGTAAGAAGCACAGTGGTTCTAGGTAGCCTCTAAATACCAGATACCATTACTCTTCTAAGAGTGACAAAAATTTATAGTATTCTGTGATATAAATGTCTCAATTTATTTATCCATCCTTTTGTTGAGAATACAACAAGTGTTGGAGAGGATATGGAGAGAAGGGAAGTCTCATACACTGCTGGTGGGAGTGCAGACTGGTGCAGCCACTATGGAAAATGGTATGGAGATTCCTCAAAAAAGTAAGAATAGAACTACCATACGATCCAGCTATTCCATTGCTGGGTATTTATCCAAAGAACATGAAAACACCAATACATAAAGACACATGCACCCGTGTGTTCATTGCAGCATTGTTCACAATAGCCAAGACTTGGAAGCAACCTAAGTGCCCATCAAGGGACGAATGGATAAAGGTGTGGTATATAAACACAATGGAATACTACTCAGCCACAGGAAACAATGAAATCCAGCCATTTGTGACAACATGGATGGACATTGAGGGTATTATGCTAAGCGAATAAGTCAGAGGGAGAAGGTCTGTATGATCTCACTCATAAGTAGAAGATAAAAACAACAAACAAACAAACATACAGACAGAGATTGGATGGTGGTGACCAGAGGGGAAGCGGGGAAGGGATGAGGGCAAAAGGGATGATAAAGCACATGTGTGTGGTGGTGGATTGTAATTAGTGTTTGGGTGGTGAACATGATGTAATCTATGCAGAAATAGAAGTATAATGATGTACACCTGAAATTTATACAATGTTATAAACCAATGTTACTGCAATAAAAAATTTTTAAAAAATATTTCAAATTTTTCATTACTACGTTATTAATGCGACAATGATCATTCTTACCAAGTGTCCTTGTACATGTGTGTGGATGTGTCTCTGGACTTGACACATGGTTTGGGGGGGTCAATAATATTATTGTTTGCCTGGGTATAAGAAAACCAATCTCTTACATACAGTTGGTACATTGATATATGCTCTTTTTAAAGGGAAATTTGGCAATATGTACCAAAATTAAACATAGACACATCCAAAGGTTCTAGGAATTTGTCTTGCAAAAATACTTGTGTCACTATGTAAAGTTAAATGCGCGATAATTTTTATTAAAGTTTTGTCTGTAATAAATTTTTGTATACAGAGAGTAGTTTGTTTTTTGAAATTGAGTTAGTCATCTCTATTAACATGCAAAAGAATATCTACCTGTAACCTGTTAATTTAAAAAGGCAAGCTACAAAACAGTACCTCGAATATGATGGCATTTTTGTAAAATTTTATATATCCATGCTAAAGAAATCTTTGAATTTTCATCAGGATATTGCTGGTGGTCATCTCTGGTTAGGTTATAAGAGAACTTTTATTTCCCGTTTTAATATTTCCGTATTTTTTTTCAAAACAATGAATAGGTGTTGCTTTTATATCAGAAAAAAACCAATGCTATCAACATCTTGGGGAAAAATGTGCTTAATCAAGAGAATCATTTTTAAGTTTCCAATATCTGCATAACTATCTTTCTTTTTTGAGACAGCACAGCATGCTTTTTAGAACTCATCCGACTGGATGGTATTTATTACTTCCTTCTGAACTGAGGTTATGCTTGAATGCTTTACATGTGCCAATTTTCATTTGTAGGATTATTTTGTGATTTCAGTTTTGAAAGGGCTATACCTTCACATATTATAGTAAGATAGTTTGAATGAAAGCAAAAGCTTGTGGTTTAAAAATAACTTCAACTAGAAATCTCCTAAACATTTCTAGGAAATTTAACAAAAGAATTGAAGTGGGTGTGCCAGAAGAGTGGGAAGAGGTTGAGGAAGGAAGTTGGAAAGGGTTGTAGAGGGAAGCAATACCTGATGGAAGATTAAAAAGATTTATTTGTGTTCAAGCTGAGATCAAAGCTGTACATTTGTAACTAGTGCAGTGAGAGGAAGTAAATCTATTTTCAAACTGCTTCTTATACATTGGAGGAGAGACTTTTTGGAAGGACAACTATGACATAGTAGCTGCCTTTGAATTTTGTTTGCTGAACAGGTTTAGTTACTGTTTACAGTGAAGGGTCTGACAATGAATCTTGGCTGTTAAGACATGCTTGGAGCCGAGAAAGAGATGTATATGAATACAATCCCATTGTAGAAGCAGTTGTCTCTTATTCAGGACATTATTCTGATAAATGCAAAGAACAATGACCATTATTTATAATTAACACCCAATTTATGATCCTGGTTCTTTTCCATACTGGCTGCAAAAGTACAATTTATTTTTCTGTGTATACCTAGGTAACCCATTTAGAATGAGTGAGTTTGGAGAGATTTATGGTAAAAAAAAGTTGTTTTTATGTGGTAAGTTCATCCAACCCTTCTGTTTATTCTTTTTATTGAAAACCATTGCAGAAAGCTGTTGGAGAAGCAGGGACAAGGTTGTAAGTTATCAAAGAACCCCATTTGGAAGACCCACAGTATGTGGCATCTATGTATTGAAATATAACAGAAAATTACAATGTTTTTGTTAATAAATTACAGCACTTGAAGATTCCTGTTGATCCAGTATGTCGATGATGAAGGTTGAATTTTTCTCTAGAGTCTTAATATTAGTTGGACTAGTCTGTTACTGTTAAAATGATCTATTTTTCAGTCTGGATCTGCACTGGGCAAATTTGCATCACATGTTACCGTCAACTTAAGTGCAACCATGAGTCCTTTTTCTTGCTCTGACGTTCTTCATTGCCCTTTCTGGGCTGCATCCTTGAGATAAGAGCTCAAATGTCTTTCAGCACCTTGGTCTTTTTTCTTTAGAGCAATGATCACAATTGTGATAATTTTATTTTATTTTTTTGGTCTCTTTGTTTAATGACTGTATCTGCTGCAAGACTGTAGACTCAATGAGAGCCAGAATCATTTGTCTTGTCCTACTCTACTCTCAGTACTTAACAGAGTGCCTGCCACATAGTAACAGTCAAAAAAAATATTGAGAACCAAAGAACAGAGAATGGTTAGAAAAAGAGAGATTGGCAAGATAGGGAGCAGAGAAGGAAGACTGCGGAAAGAAGTTTAAAACGATGATCCCTGATGTAATCACTCTTTCTGCTGCAAAATATGCTAAAAAACTAAGATTTCAAAAATTTCCGTGTCAGTCCCATTATATTGCTGTGAATAAGAGAGTTTCATGACAATATAGTTGATTTATGTTACGAGCTGGATTGAGTTAGTTTCTAGGGGGCCCCGTGGAAGGCAGCTGACAAACCTGAGTCAAGAGACATCACATCGTATGGGATGGCACACATGAACTAGAAGATGGGCAATGTACTGACTTGAACTCACATGACAGAAGCACTGGAGACCTCTCCTTATTTGAAGTTGCTATCTATTTTTCACACCTCCTGGTAAATAATATACAGTCTAAGTATTGATAAGCATTGACAGCTGTAGAATAAAATATGGTAAGTTATATATTGTTTTAAGACATGACTTATCTTTCATGGTTACATCAACTGCAATTTATTTTAAGGAGTTATAAAACAGACTCTCCTGAATATTTGAATAATGTCAGATCAGCTCAAATCAAACGTTTATTGAGTGGCTTTGGGGGTGAACAGTGAACCTCAGTTAACTCTCCTCAAAGTGTTGGTCTCTAGTTGGATTGAATGTGTCCTTGGAATGTAGAATATTAAAGATTAACTCCCATGGATTTCTGAAGTTGAAACTGAATCACCTTTATATAGCATTTTAAGGTAATTTTGAAGTACAGGTTACCTGGATGCCCATTTACTTGGGAGATGAGTAAGACAAGAATAAGGATAGAAATACATCCATGCATGTAGTAGTTAGTTCTGTTCTTTTATTAAATAATTCAGGTATAAAATATATAAAATAATAAATATTCATGTGCTGCTACCCAGCTTAAGAAACACAATATTGCCAATAAAATTATTTTTCTGCCATTCCATTCCTCTTTCCTTCCTCCTCTTTATATAGTTTTGCTTTCTCAAACTTTGCATAAATTGTGTCATTCTGTACATATTATTTTACAACTTGCTTTTGTGATTCAACTCCCCCCCAAGATTCATGTGGGTATATTTAGACCAATTAATTGTAACTTTAATCTTAACTGCTATATTATATTCCAATGTATGGTTATTCCTAATTCGTCCAGTGTTCTCATGGTGGTCGTTTAGGTTGTTTTCAATTGCTCGGAGCGGAATTGCTGGATGATCAAGATTGCACCTCCTAAACTTAACTTTGCCAAGTTGCTCTCCAAGGAGATTTCCCAATTTATACTTTCACTGGCAGTTTGGGAATGTTCCCACTGTTTCTTTTCTCTGCCATTGGCAGATTTCAATTTTCACAAATTTGAGGATTGTGAAATCTCATTTTAATTGCATAGTTCTGATTATCAGTAAGGTTGAGTGTGCTTTATTGGCATTCCATGTCTGCTGAATTGCTTGGTCATATCCTTCAGTAGCGCAGTTTTCTTAACAATGCATGTTAATGCAGTTTGCAAAGCTAATCAGATGCATTTTGAACATTTCCCTATTGCTACTGGTAAAATATCCTACCATTTTTCACCATAAGTATATTTTAAACTTCAGTGACATGCTCTGTGTCAAAAGAATATAAATAGCAATTTGACTTTTCATATCTGATTTTATCATATTGAAAAACTTTTATCACTTTACAGGGATTCAATGTTTGTTTGCATTGAAAAGCTCTGAAGCTCCATACCATGCGGTGAGTGGGGGAGGGCACAGGCTCTGGAGTTAGAGACCTGGGCTGAAATCCCTGCTCCCCGCTTATCAGCTTTGTAGCCGTGAACGAGCTGCTTCACCTCTTGAGCCTCGGTCTCCTCCTGCCCATTCCTCATCTGTACATTGGGAATGTCGGGTCATCGTGAGGTTAGACAAACCATAGACTGAGTGTCCAGTACGGTGCCTTGCTCACAGCAAGCCCATAGTAAATTGTAATTATTATAATTAGGCAAAAGAAATAGCTTGGAAAAACACTTCTTGCTGTGCCTCCTACCTATTACCCATATGGAATTCCAAGCAGAGTTTCTACCTAGCAGAAAGTATAGAATAGGTGAACATTTTCAAAAGCATTACCACCACCTTATGTTTATGAAGCCTCTTATACATTTCAGATAGCTGTTCAATATTTTATCACGGTATTTTTTCTTTGCAGTAAATCTGAGAGGGAGGCAGGGATCCTTCTTTATCCCCATGTTCCTGATGAGGATAATCCATGGTGGAGCCAGGACAAGAAGCAATGGTTCCTGATTCTTACTCTAGGAGGTTTTGTCTTTTGTTAGTTTAGTTTAGCTTTTCATTTGGTTTTTAATGTCTGAACTGATTTTTGTCATTGAAGAGCTTACTAGCAAAGTAGAGAGAAGCAGCTTTGAGCAGTTTGCAATTTATCTTATTTTTAGATGCTTGGGAATAAAAACATAAGAGAATTTTCTAATTAAATTAAATTGTTTGAGAGTAAATGGTGTACTCTCTGCCCGCAGGCTCTGCTAGACTCGTCCCTCTGATTCTTCAAATCTCACTTAAGGGCACCCCCCCCCCCGCCCCCGAGATGAGATGAGGCCTCCCTATGGGCTCCCTCTGCGCCACCTCCTCCCATTTCCCAGTGGCATGCCTCTGGTTTGGATTTGTTTGGTGTCAGGGTTCGCTGCAGCTCTCTTAGCGCCCTCCCCCCTCTGTCTTGGTTATGCTTGAGCCCTTGGGACACATAGCAGGTATCCCACAAATGTGCTGAATGGATGTAAAGTAAACTTATTCCTTGGAAATAAATGTAATGCGGAATATCTACTTGATACCAAAATGATCAATAAATTGAGCCAGAGTGTAATTGAAACATCTCATGCTATGAAGCATCCACATCGACTTATTCTTGGTTTATTTTTCAGATTTGTTTGTCATACACATGTAAGCTCAGGGAGGAAGAATCCAGGCTGGTAGTTTATCTTAGCTGAATTTTGTTTTTATTAAGAATAAGTGAAAATGAGCAATTACTTTTGTCTTTTTTTTGTTGTTCAAAGCTATAGCAACAGTACAATTTACCAAAAATTCAGCCATAATCCTACTACTCTGTCTTTCATTTTTCTAAATTCTTCTGTCTAGATGCATCTGTATATTTTATATCATTGTAATCACAGTGTCTATGCAAATTTGTATTCTTCTCTTAGCATATCAAATAGACTTACCTTAGTATATATTCTTCCATGTGACTTCTAGGGCTAAATATTGGGGTATATAACACCCCATATTCTTGGACATTTAAATTGATTTTGCAGTTTTTGTTGCTATCAATGATGCTAAAGTGATTCTCTGGGTTTCTGTATTATCTTGCATGTGTGTATGTAAACGTAGGGAGGTAGTAGACAACATATAGAGAGGGTCAGGGCAGGGCTCTGGAGTCGTGTTGCCTGGGTTCCAATCCTTGCTCTGCTGCTTACCGGATGCCCTCCCTGCAAGGTACGGGGCCTCTGTGTGTCTACAGTTGCTCTTATAAAATGGGGAATTCTAGTACTTCATAAGATTATATAATATATGTAAAGAGTTTAGAACACAGTCTGATATAAAGTGAAGGCTATTAAATAATCTAAGCTTGGGGGAGGGATGGAGGTGGGTGGAAGCATAGATGAAAAGAGATTGGCCACAATCATGCTGATAACTGATAATTGGTGCCAGGTACAAGGGGATTTGGACTCACTATACTATTCTTTCTACTTTTTTTTTCGGTGAGGAAGATCAGCCCTGAGCTAACATCCATTGCCAATCTTCCTCTTTTTGCCGAGGAAGATTAACCCTGAGCTAACATCCCTACCCATCCTCCTCTATTTTTGTGCATGGGATGCCACCACAGCATGGCTTGATGAGGGGTGTGCAGGATCCAAACCTGCGAACCCTGGGCTGCTGAAGAGGAACGTGCGAACTTAACCTTTACGCCACTGGGCGGCTCCTCTTTCTACTTTTTTATATGATTTTTTTTTCATAATGAGAAGTAAAACACACATGATACAAAAACGTTTTAAGCTTTTAGATTTATTTTTTGGTTTTGAATTATTTTCTTTGGACATGTTTCTGGGAGTGGGATCACCAGGTGGGGTATTTTATAATCACTGTTGAACATGGCCAAACTGCTTCAGTAATGGACTGTTGAATGCACAGCACTGTCCACACCTGTCAGTAAACCAGTTTTATCACAGTCTTAAACAGCACAGGGCATTCCCATTGCATGTTTTTCATCCAAATTTATAAATAAAGGGTTACCTCACAGTTATTTTAATTTCTCCTTTTTTGATTAGTAGAAACTTTGAACATTTTCTTGTGTTTACTGGTGGTTATCGTTAAAAAAATTTTAAATTGGGGGCCGGCCCGGTGGCGCAGCGGTTTAGTTCGTGCTTGGCAGCCCGGGGTTCGCGGGTTCGGATCCCGGGCGCCCGCCAACGCACTGCCTGTC